>CM070632.1:51905527-53105527 GCA_036346255.1 Ampelocalamus luodianensis | reverse complement strand
CGACTAGCCCGGTGAAATGGATGTAAGTTGATTTATTAGTGAGCTTTTAAATGTTGAATGTGTTCTTAAATTGTAAAGTTCATTAGGTATCGGTTTGTCAATTAAACCTTGATCGGTGGAAAATTGAGTGTATGCGATTGTGATTTGCCGAGGCGAGACTAGTAGAGCTAGATAGTTAGCATTAGCTTAAATAGTATATCAGAGAACGATCGATGGATTCAATTATGGTCTTATGCCCATGAGTCGGTGGATTTCGTGTAATTATCGGATAGGTTGTATTTTGGAAGATCGTGAGTTCGGGCATCACTCGATGGATTGACTACCTTGATAATGTCCTAGTGGAGGTTAGTATGGGATTTAGATCACGATATGAGAATATGATTGGAGAGTGTTATGCATGTGATTGGATTCGACACCGGAGAATCGGTTAAGTATATGCTTATGAGAGAGTTAGATTGTCGGTAAATGTTCTTCCTTTAGGAAATAAATTGAAAAGAAAATAAAATGCATAGACCCCACTTGTAATGGCAGAGGCTAGGTCATCCTACCTATAAAAATTATTTAATGCAGTAGCAAAATCAGAAAAGAATTATTTTTATACGAAAAAGTCTTTTAACTTCAACAATTCATAACTAATTCATATGAACTCTAAATGAGGTGATTCAATTTTTATTGATCATAAATTTTAATTACCTTTCATGCCATGTAAAGATTATCCCTACGGTGTTCTACAAATTTTACGCAAAACAATTAAATTCGGATGAACAGAATGAACATTGATTTTCAACATTTTCCAAAAATCTGATTTTCAAACTACTATAACTCTCTCATATAAACTCCAAATGAAATAATTTTTGTACCTAAATTCATTTAAAATCATAATATAGCTACTGTATAAATTTCATGCATTTTGGAGCAATTTGAGTTTTTGGGCTATTTCTCGGTGTTTATTCGATATCGCCTTTCTTTAGATGCCGAGTTGCCGGAAGTATGAGAGTAAGTAACCGAGTGAGCAAGTGAACTACCAGCAAGGCAAGCATCCTTTGAACTTTCTTTTTTTGCATCATATTTGATCCCAGATTTGTTAGGGTAGATGCAATGATAATTGCTTGCATGGTAGTTATATAATGTCGCTATTTTTGTGATGAATAGTTAGACACATCCTATTATGTTGTCATTGTGGCTATCCATGAATTACCCCAGTACTGAAATAATTATGATAGGATGTTTGTAATACTGTTGTTCGAGTTGCTTAGCCATGCAAGTCTAGAACCGGTAGCTCGATTGTCGGGAATAGCCCGCCAATTATGGGATACACACAACTGTCATTATATACCTTTGTTTCAGATCTTTGTATATGTTTTATGAGTTAAATTTTGTTATTTTAAATGAGCTTTTGGTCTGGACAAGTGTTGGTTAGTGATGGTGCTTTGTGCACGAGCTTTGGGTAAGTGGTTGACTTGTCTGGACAATTAAGGACCGAACTTTGGGTTGTTGCAATTCAAGTAAAACTCGTGCTATCACGCGCGGTATATGGGTGCCGTATGGTTAAGTAGGGGGAAGGTTTTATTGTGTTGAGTCCCACGGTGGTGAAATTGTAAGGGCATGAGACCGTGAAATCCCGTGTTCCTTTGGGCCGATAGGATGGGGGCGTTAACGTCTTGTGTTTCCTAGGATATATAGGATGGAGGCGTTAACGTCTTGTGTTTCCTAGGAGCCATGGGTTGAGGGACTTAGCTCAATGGGATCTTCTTGCTAAAAACAACCGTATCTTGATTTACCCGGCCGGCATACCATAGGAAGTATGCTATATTCGGAGGCATCTGGAGGCTTACGGGCTAATCAAGTCGTGTGGGTAAAGTAGTACACCCCTGCAGGGTATAAATCTATTCGAATAGCCGTGTCCGCGGTTATGGACGACCGCTTGAAACACGTGGTCGCTTATTGTTAGACTTGGAATTCAAATTGTGGTTATAACTTGGTATCGTCATGAATGGGATGTTCATGCTTGTTGTTGTATCAAAGTGGACCGCCACTTTGTTTTTGGTATGATTCATTTGTTATCAAATTTATTACTTATTCACATGCTTTACTTCTACCTCCAATCTGATTTTTAAATGGCACTTGAAAAACTAGTATGTGTAGGTTGTTCAATGTTGCGTCTCTTTCGCAAAAATTAAGCCAATATGAGCCCTTCCTTTGAATGACCTTATGCATAACTATTTTTATTTGTGTAAGACTTGCGAGTACTCTTTTGTACTCAGCCAGATGTTTGCTGGCTTTTACAGGTGAGGAAGATAATGAGACCGATGAGTAGCGTGCTATCTTTAGCTCCCAGTCGGTTGCCGATGGGTTATGGGGCATACCATCTGGTCTTTTGGTTTATTTACTTGTTTCCGCTGCTACCTAATACTCTTATTTGGATTTGGCCGGTCGGCCACTTGTATTAGTTGTAAACTTGAAACTTGGATGTATCACTTTTGTACTGTTTATGTATGAATGTTGTATGGATGTGAGCAATGTTGTATGAGAGTATGACTATATTGGTCGCTGATCTTGGGAGCCAATATAAGTCGTACTCGCTGTTCGTGGCTTCCTATTTAACTCACTAAGTGTAGTGCTCGACTTGTGGGAGAACCAACAATCATGCAGTGCTCGCAGAGGAGCGGCGCGCATGATCGTCGGGGCCCTAGCAATAGTCAAGCCTCTCATTTGGATCGAGTTAAGTTGGAATCCATTTACCGGAGATCTAGAGTTATGTCCCTAAGACCTTGATTAGTCTCGGTCTTATGGCGATAACTCCGGGGTCCCCACAGCAGCGCTGCGCCGCCTCGACCCTCGCGCGCGCCAAGCGCATCCGGCCAAGCCCCCGCTGGCCGTGTCAGCGCCCCGGCGACCGAGCCCTCGACCCGTCCCATCCCCTCTGTCCCGCCTCGGTTCTTGCGCCGCCCCGATGTCAACGGCTCCTCCCCTCCTCCCCGGATCCAAAGCCCCCTCCCCTCTTCGGCTTTAAAGCTCCCCATCCTTCCTGCCCTCCCCGTCGGCTCAACTCTCCCCCACCTCGTCCCCTTTTACCCGAGAAAGAAGAACGGAGCAAAGAAGTCCGAGGGACTCACCGTGGTCGCCGCTCGCCGTCGCCGCTGCGCGCCCCGGAACCCTTCCTCCTCCATCGCTGGCTCGGTGAGCTCCCGCCGTCGCGTGCCCCTGGGAGCCCCCTTTTTCCCCGTGCACCGCCGCTCCCTCCGTCGTCGTTGCCGATGCCGTCGCCACCGCTGCGCCTCCATTTCCTCCTCTCCCCGCGCGCCGCCGCCTAGAGCAGCCCGTCGCCGCCATCTCCCCTTTGCCCTACCCCTCCCCTTCTCATTTGGCACTCGGGCCGCACCCCCCTCCGTTGCCTTGAGTCGGCCGAGCCCCAGCTGGGACACGTCCACGGGCCACGCGCGCCGCTGGGCCAAGTTGCGCCGGGCGAAATGTTGGCCGTGGGCCACTTTCGGTTTCTCCTTTTTGTTGTTGTTTTTCCTTTCTTTTCCTTTTTATTTTCAAAAGAGAGGCTTCAAATATTTATTTCTCCCCCATTTTAACTCCAAAAATTGTGAAGTTTGTTTCTAAAAATTCTAAAATCAAGTTCTTGCAGTTGGTGCTAGTTTGGTTTATTTTGGAGTTCATTTGATGAGTATTGCTATTTATTTATTTTGTTTGCTCGCTTGTCTCCTTTTCCGGTACGATCGTTCGCGTAGAGTTCGGAGAAGCCGGAGACCCCCACTTCGATCAAGCTCAAGAGTATCAAGATCATCTAGCCCTAGACCCAGGCGAGTCAACACTTTGATCATATTGAGCCTACAATTTATGCAAATTATATTCTTTTAAAGTATCAAATTGCATGCTTTAATTCTCTTATGCAAATGTATGTTAAAAATTCTAAGGTAGTTAAATACCAATTTGATGTTTAAATACTACTACACCATCCTTTGATAATTGATTTGCCTTAAATCCTTGTCACCCTAGTAATTAAATGGTAACTATACTAGTTATAGGCTATACTTAAGCGTCATGCTAGCCTTGCTTAAGTATCGGGGTATTATCTACCCATTCATCATCTTTTAAAAATGAGCATGGTTTTTGGGCAGTCATTGGATGTAAATGACTGAGATGGTTGTGTTGATGTATTTCTCTACCTCTCAAAAACCCTAAAACTTGCTTATCACATCTGGGCGGATGGTATGATGGATGGTATGTTGGTGGGTGCTGATGCAGCCCAAAGAATGTTGGTTTTGCGGATGGTATGTGGTATGAACCGCCCAGATGGTCCCTAAGGACTTAATCCTGTGATGACCTCCCAATGTAAAACAGTACAACCACATGTCTATAATGGTGTCGACCTGGCTAAATAATTTGTATCCATTAGTATGAGTTGCACCAGGCAGATGACCCGCTACGCCATAAGCCTTTGTGGCTATGGGTTGGGGTGTACGACTTACGGGTCTATGTGAGCGTAAGCCGTGTGGCGCAAGAGGGGGTCTGGGAAAGAGGTTGACGGGTCTATGTGAGCGTAACCCTTCTCAGGTGAAACCTTAGCGGGTGTAACAAATACTGGGGGATGCATTGTAAAGGCCTTGTGACGATCTCCCTTTGACTCACATGTCTACGGAAACATGTGAACATGTCAAGATGATTGTCTCTTGTGGGAAAAGTGTACAACCTCTGCAGAGTGTAATGAACTGTTCGAATAGCCGTGCCCACGGTCAAGGGCGGACATGGGAACTTACATGAGTTAGTTCTATTTATAAAACCTTTGTGGGAGGGATAAAATGTGATGGGTTGTTGTGACCCTGGTTTTGGTTTTTCCCTGGGTGGAAGTACCCCAGTGATGTTAATTGGTGGATGTAACCAATTTCAAAAATAAGCATGAGGTGGAGGTAACCTCTACTGTTATAATTATTGCACAAGTAATCTCTTTAACAAAATGCAATTTGGTTAAAATGCTAAGTGAATAGGACTTTCTAATATTGGTATTTAAAATATTGCTTGCGCAAATAAAAGAACCCGAGCCACCCTTGTTAAGCCTTGCATATATAATATTGCATACTGTGTGTTGGCTCGCAAGCACGGAAGTTGTGCTCATCCTCGCTCTTTCCCCCAACCCTCAGAACCCGTGGATCATAGAGACTACATCTACTACGAGGATCTGGATGCCGAGGAGCAAGGAAATGAAGAAGAGTAGTATAGTTCTTGTAGTCTAGGCCTCGCCTCAGTCTAGTTGGCTCCGTTGGTACTCGTGTACATCCTATATTATCCAAGCCTTTGGCTAATATCGGTCGTACACATGGTACCCCAGTCGCTTGCCTGTGGAGAGACTTGCCCTACCCCTTTTGCTTCCGCTATCGTACTCGATGTTTTGTAATGAACTCATTTGGCCCGATCGGCCTATTGTAAACTTCGACCGACGTGGTCTATTTGAACTCGATGCTTGTATTAATGAATGGTTTGGTCTATGCGATGTATGAATTGATTCAAAAATGTATCTGTGGCGCTACCTCGATTCGTGGAATAGCGCAGTATGTTCACCGAGGATTCTGGATTACGAAATCCGGGTCCGACAGAGGGGGAAGAGATGTGGAAGGAAGAGAGAAAAAGATCTCCTTCTCCACTGTGTATAGCTCTGCCTCCCTATGCGTGTACTACTGTAGTGCGTGCTTTGCCTCTACCGCCTGCAGTGCGTGTGTGTGCTGCTCTCCCTGATGCAAGTGCGTGTGTGTATTGGTTGCCGCGCTGCCCCTGTGGCTGGTTTGGCTTCTCTAGCTTCGGCTTCTCGTAGCTTCTTTCGCTGTTAAAGAGTGCTATTGCTAGTCTGCTGCTCCTTTGAGCCTTTTTTCCTCCGTTGTGTCTATCCAAGTCCGTATCACTCTATCTTTGAGTTTGTCTAAACCATGCAATCCCACAAAGTCCTTGTCAGTCAGCCGATTGCTTTCTGGTTCACTCCTCTCCTTTTTCGCATGGTTGCAGCCGTCGCTCCTCTCTCTGAGCCGCTGCAAATTGTAGAAGTCTTTATGATGCCGTTGCTTCTCTCCGAGCCGCCGCCCCGAGCTTCTAAGGCTGTCGCGCTTCTTCCGCACTAGCACTGCACCTCCATTGCGCTTCTTGTGCACTGCGTTGCCGCCGTCTCAGGCTTCGATCTGCGCCACCATGTTTCTATCTATTTCTCTTCGGCTTGATTTGACAGCTTTCTCTATTTATATCGGCTTCATCATCTTCTTCGTAGTGTTGTCGCGGTCGACTTTGCTCCCGCTTGTCTCTACTTTCTCAACCCCTGCACCTTGTGATTTATGGGTTGTCGCACGACCCCGGATGGGAGGAGATCTTTTGATACTCGACATATTTTCCAAGAGCTGCACGCTACGACGACATTATCAATGCTCGGACTTGGATTTTACCTATTGTAATGTCAACCATTTCCAAATGTAATGTTATTGCATACGCCTTACATTTGAGGTGAGTGTTAAGGGTATTAGTGGTATTTACTATTGTTAAGGTTTAGTCTTGTGTCCTTTTGTACTCAATATATTGTCCATTAGACTGTTGCAATAGATACACACAATATTCATAACAAGCGCAATCGCAACCGTGCACGTATGGTTCCCAGCAGCCCCGACGCAGCACAAATGGTCTATTGTGGCGAATAAGTGACACAACACCAGAGCCCAATGACGGTGACACACAAAGATTAAGAGTACAAGACAATAACACAAGCTTGGGAGAAAATTATGTGCTTGAAGCCTTGAACTCGCAAAGAAACTCACAATAAGTAACAGCAACGTCATAATGAGAATTAAGTAGAGAAGAATTAATTTTGCTTACGATAACTAGGAGACAGTAGTAGTCGTGTTTGTGCAACAACAAAAGAAAATGAAGGGAGAAAGAAAAACCTGAGGGGACAACTTTTACTTAATACAAGGATTAACCAATTAATAATTAAAGGTTAGGCCAAAAATAGAGCCCCTTAATTGACGAGGGCCTACGCGGTTGATTATTCTGCACATCCTTACGGGCCTGTTCACCAATACCATGGGATTTGTACTCTGTTTTGTTTCTTCTCGGCTTAATAATGACACGCAATTCTCTACTGCGTGTTCTGAAAAAAACATACGTATGTTTAGGAGTTGAACAGTAAGTACTTACCAGTTAGCAGTGGGCTGTCTCCAACCAATTGGCCCAATTATTATGTAGTCCGACATTTAGACCCAACTGGCCTGTTTATCCACACCCAAAAAAAGGCCAATTAAGATTTGGAAACATTTGTTCATCCAGATCTCGATTATATGCCTAGGGCATTTAGTGCTCAGGGGTTCAAAAGAAGTACTATTAGAGTTCAGCTGTAACTATGTAAGTCAAAATGCCCCTGCTCTGCTATCCAAAAGCTTAATCGTACAATCTTATGGTTCATATATCGTACTTTCTTTAACACTTACTGTCGTAATTTGTTCAAAATAAGTGAAGTGACAAATCTGTGATCACAGAGAAAAGACGCCGGCTATCACTTAACGTTTCTCTGAAAAATTGTACTTTGTGTTGTCAGAACCAGCAAAGCTTCACTGTTTGGATCCAGAGGAGAGCAAAACTTTTGTCTGGAAACTTCACAGGGTTATTTCAGATGCAGCTAATAATTTTGATATGGGGGATATGACCAAGACAAGACAACCACGTAGCAGAGGCACTTTTCAGAGGTAAAAACTAAAAGGAAATATTCATAAACTGTTTTGTATTTGATGAATCCTGTAGATGATGGAGGCCTGGTATGACCAAATTTTTCCAAATAGTTTATTCATAGTGATGTTCATTACAAAGTTTTTCTGACCAAGTTATGTTTGATGCTAGAATGCAAAGGTGAAAGGTCAGTTCAAAAGCCATCAAAATCAAAGGATGAACTGAAAAGAACACTATGCTAATTATACACCTTTATGCAGGGTTAGGTACTTCGGTTCTTGTGCTAATACCTGATCAGAGAAATATTTTAGGATTGCATTGTCTCAAGAACCAACCATAGCTCGCACGATGGAGCAGACCTGCCCAACAACTAACACATGTAGGTTGTCTGTACTACACATAAGAAACAATTATAAACATGATTTTTAAACCACTGGCTAAAGTTGGTTCATGCCTATTCTCTTTTGGGCTGGAAAGCATATGGTTGTAAGGAACTATGAGTTATATCCAATTCCATTAATTGGCGAGTCCGACAAGAGTTGGATCTCGTAAAACCTATATCGTTTTGGATACATACTTGATGACATACGTATTTAAGTATGCTTATTTCAATATCAAAGTTCTATGTACATAGAACCCTTATTCTCTTATTATTAAGACAAAATTAGCTACAGGGCACTGAACTTTTGGATTATTAGCTATTGGATATCCAAAAAACGTGGTTTTACCAAAAACCACAAAAATTTTGTGGCTGTTTGCTGTAGGACACTGAGCCAATTAAAATATTATTTCCGAGTTGAAGAGGAGAGAGAAAGCCAATAAAAAGTCCATTTTACCCTTCATCTTCTTCCTTTTCGTTCCTATTCTCCTTTCTCTTCTCTCCTCTTCTCTCACCCGAACCAGCTCTTTCCCCTTCCTTCCCATCCCACCGCGCTGCCTCAGGCTGCCACCACTACCGGCTTCCCCTCTCTGTGTCGCCTTGACGCCATGCTCCTCTACCCGGCTCCGTGTCGCGCACGGGCGTGACCCCTTCTCTGTGCCTGGCCAGGTACGACCCCTTCTCTGTGCCGCCTCGAGCCCACATTCCTCCGCACCGCCTCGAGCCTCTCCGCGCCGCCCCGAGCCTTCTGCGTGCCGCCTCGACCGCGTTGCCTGAGCTCCGCTGCCGCCTCCCCCTCTTCGCGCCAACCCCGCTGTCGATGAGGCCGGCGACGCTGGCGTGGGCGACGACGACAACTTCTTCTCCTTTGTTCCCCCCTCCTCTCGCTTGCTGCGAGGGCACGCTTGCTCACCACGGCCGTCGCTGCCACTGAGGCCCCTTCTCTATGTTGCCCCTAGCCTCTCCATCACATCCGACGACCCCGCCGCCATGGACGAGCCCACACGGTGCACCTCCAGCCTCGATGTTGCCGCCATTAGTTTCTTCGTGGCCATGGGGTTCCATTTTTGCCCTTCCCAGCAGTCTCCGTGGTCCCACTCGCTGGCGCCGAGCTTAGCCAAGTGCGCCCATGGAGATTCTCTATTTCTGTCGATTTGGGGAAGAAGATCAACGGTAGCAAAGTAGTTAGGTTAGTGAGGAAATTTATTAGGGTTAAGTGCAATTAGTTAGCCGTTAATAATTTATTAGTATTTTGTATGACATGTGGGTCCAAAACCATTAGAATTACAATTAGTAAGGTTATTTTCTACCAAGCCCAAAGATCAGAGATGGTTGAACACTGAGCAGGCAGATGGTTGAAATATATTATTCTAATGAGAGGAGTGTCTAACAACAAAAGCAAATAGCCACAAATTTTAGTGTCTTTTGACGAAACCATATTTTTTGGATATCCAATAGCTAATGTAACATCCAAATTTCGCATCTTCAACGCCCAAGAACTCAAACTTCAAGATTTCCTAATTTGATCAGATTCGATTCAATGTGCATTGAGGGCATTTTACAAAGTTTCTCTCTCCTAATCACTCAAATATATTATTCTAATGAGAGGAGTGTCTAACAACAAAAGCAAATAGCCACAAATTTTAGTGCCTTTTGATGAAACCATATTTTTTTGATATCCAATAGCTAAGGACACAAAATTTCTGTACCCTATAGCCAATTTTGCCTATTATTAATACCTTCTATACCAGTTTTATATGGACTTGATCATAAACAACTCAGAAGTTGTCTAGAAACAACCCCAATCATTTGTTTAACAATTGCAGCATGTCTAAAATCATAAGAAAATCATGAATCCTGTCGATTCCATTGTCTCTCCATTTCCAGATATATGCAAACACTGCTTGCTTCTATATTGAGATTCCCGTATATCCTACAGCTGTTCAGTCGGGCCTTCTAATTTGTCCATCTCTGAAGACAAAATCCAAGAGTGGCTGTTGCGCATACTACACAAACACAGTAGGATTCGATATGCTGCTTTAACCATTTTCTTCCTTTTCATCCTTTCACATATGCGAAGAAATGGTAGAAAGGACCGACTAGACGATCCAAAGGGCCCGGGAAAAGGTTGAATACATGAAATGTAGGCACAAAATTCAAACATTCCTTTGAAAATTAATGAATACTATAAATCCTTAGCTTAACCTGCCCGGTTTATGCAATTATGATTAGGACAATAGTGAGCTAAGTTTTTTTGGAGACGATTTAAGATTTAGTAGCCTTTGGACTTAGTTGAGAGGTTAAGGTTATGTGTTGTTCTTGAGTTGCCAGCCAAGGAATCAACATTCAGAAACTCTTTCTGGGCTATAAACTCCTGGATACAGCAACTGAAATTGGGATTTGCACTCCTCAAGTAATTTCATAATTCATACCTGAAAGTCTTCGACATGCAGACCTCTCAACCTTTGTGGTACAAATTTTGAATCGAGATTGGCTATAGCTAGCCATCCGCTTTTTGTTTGAGCTCGGGGAAAAAAGGATTTATCTTGTGGGTGTGAGAATAGTCAGGAGCAGCAAGTTCAGTTTAGAACATGTTACTCGTTCTTTGGCTCTTGGTAGTTGGCCATGCATGAGTGAACAGTAAGGGCAGGACATGTGCCCTGTGGAGCCATTCTTTGCATTATTGCGTCTGCATGGTCATTTGCCCTCTTAAAAGTCGCAAAACCCAGAGGCCCCATCGTAGAAGCGTAGGGAAGTACAACCTTGTGAATTCCCCGCTGTTTCTTGGCCTGGACGGGTAATAACGCAACAGGACAGTTTTGAGCAGCTCGGCAATGCAATGCTACATGTTGCAGAACAGTGGAGCTGTTAGCAAGCAGACACTTGTGTACTATGCATTGCATGGTCCTTACAACACTTATCCTTGTGCGGTTCCGCGTTACCTAATTACCTCCAAATTTTACACCAATCTATTCGGTACACAGCCCATGTAGATTCTTAAAGCTGCTGCAAATTAAAGTGTGTGTGTGTGTGAGATATGCTCTCCGTGATCAGACTGCGGTAATACTGTTCCAAACAGTGTGGATACAGGCCACAGGGATCTGCAGGATCATCTACATCTACAGTGAAGAAGCTATCATGTGCACCAGCCTTTATCACTGATTGGTATGGCAGCACATATACACATATTAATGTACACAAGACTGGGGACGTCGTCTAAGCAGCCTTTTTCAGTGATTACTACGTACTAATATGCGAGGAACAGGTTATTAAAAGCAAGCACCACAAGCTAGCTCGGTTGCGAGGCGATATGGGTACGTTTTAATTGACTGATCTCCTATTACCTATTAAAGAACTCATGGTCATGCAGATCTGGTAGATGATTAATTAGTCCATATGTCGTATTTAAGAACTCATGGTCATGCAGATCTGGTAGATGATTAATTAGTCCATATGTCGCATTCGATACAACTCCTTTTGTCGTCAACTTCACCTTGGTGTTAACCTATACTAGTATAACTAGGTATAGAACACTGTATCCCTATGACATTCCTAGTTTATTCAGAAGTTTTGTTGTTTTCATACTGCACGGAAATTTTGTTGCCTTGATCATGGCACGATTACCGGTACAGGCTATCAATCTATCATCATTAGTAGTAACTAACCTGGTACCTTGTGTTGTGGACCAAGAGTTTAGGGCATCCTACAATACTATTTGGTTAATGGCCAGGCAATGATCAAGAAATATTTGGCCGCTTTGCAGTTCAGAGATATTTGCTTGGGTTTTGTAGAGCATGTTTATGTGCAAGAATAACACAAGATTCTGTCTTAAATCACCTTCAATCGTCAATAACTTGACAGAACGTTTCTCCAAAAGTCATTGGCAAAATTTGCCATATCAAGCTCTTCTTAACCTTAGGCTCTGAACCATCACCAGCGGCGGATCCAAAACAAAATTGACCGAGTGTCACCATACATATCAGCACATGTATGTGAGTGAATAGACATAAACTATAGGGTGTATAACTATACATACATGGATTTTGATAAGGTAACATTTGGATCCACACCTGCCTATCACCAGTTGACCAAATACAGATACTGTGACTGCATTGCACATACGGAGTAGTAACCAGTTGGCGACCAACAGTTTTCCCAACCACCCTAGGATGTAGAATCTTTGGAAAAACTGAAAATCAAATGTGATATGTGCAACCCAAATTCCGTAAAGAATCTACAAGGGAAACGCATTAAATATGTCACAGGTTTCCTGCCTGCCATTGGATTGGAGCCTTGATTTCCATGCCATAAGATGTGGAGGCGTTCAATGAGCTAAAAGGAACAGAGATAAAGAAAGGAAAGAGGCCCTAGAGGTGCGTGCAATAAATTTTGTCTCATGTTTAGCCAGACTTGCATAAATGCTGTAGAATTCTGTGACCACTTTGCTTAGTACAAAATTCAGAAGAGGTGAACTGGCAACGCAGAGGGAATAATCTGCAACAACCAATCGTCACCGTTCATTATTTCTTATCTAAATTTTTTGTCTTTATCTTTATGTCTTGTAACTTCATCATTGTGGTTAAGCATGAGAAGAAGTCACTGTAATATTACCTTCATTTGTCAGTTTCTTCTTTTCCCGATCTTGTCTAATTGACATTGAAGGGGAAATTCCATCCGCATTTGCCGCTTAGCTGAAGTTCTCTGCTACATAAACTGGAAATTTTCAGATAACTGTATGCACTGTACATTCAGAAAATTTGCAGTTCATTCTTGTGATCCTGTCAATAGTCATTAAGCTCCATCATTGGCTTCGGTTAACTGTAGACCGTGACAAGAGTTTCTGGATTACTCTGCAACTCTTTGTTTGATACTACATTTACTACTAAGGCTGCAGAGTGCATAGAAACAGTATCAAACAAAACTGAAATCCGCCGAGGAATTTTTCCCTTTGTTTGCTGCTAAGGCTGTACAGGCTATAATTTTTTAGCTCTGCAAAGATTCAGACTACTGTTCCCTTGTTAATGTGAAAGTGCTCTAAACCCCGTAAAAGAACAGGGGAAAAGGAACAGCCTGCCTGAAACTGCTTTGGTATTTTATTATTCATTTAGTCGTGTGCATATTGTTCATAAGAGATGACTTGTCGGGATTAATTAACTGTTCTCCAGCACCAACATACACACACATAATGTTTTTTTTATGGCATGGCAGCTCCCGGGGAGAGAGAGAATCTGAAGCATGGCGCTAGCAGCCTACTGCCAGCAAACAAGTGCAAGGGAAGGGAGCAACCAGTGAAAAATTAATTAAGATTACTTTGCAGGGAGATGAAACCCATTCTGAGACATGACAGATGGATGGATGGATGGATGGATGGATGGATAGGCGTACTGCTAGAAATGCATGCATATTCTTGAGCACGCACCAGGAAGACGAGACGAACAGGGAACGAACGACACTCGCGCGTAAGAACAATTAATTGGAGGCACACCCTTGCATTGCATGCATGTTCCCCTCAGTCTTGTCTATTGGATTTGTACCAGTGGTGAGGCAACCGCTCTACAACTACAATGGTAGCATGCAGACAAGAAAAGGGCAAAGATTGATAATATATCAATGATAGTGAGGTGATGCTTTTCTTTCGTGTGTTAATGATCTCTATAGGTTGGTTGCTCCACTATTTTAATTAGTACTGCTGTATATATATGTGCCCACTAGCTAGCATTATATATGGTACTAATTGTTTGTTTGTGAACTCATCTATCTGTTTAATTGGTTTGTGCTCAACCTGCTGCAGATTAAACCACCGGCTCCCAACTCGCATCTCCGGCCACTAGAATGCCTCTGCCTGCACCGGCGAACAATTAATATATGTAACGACCTAACCACATGTGAAGGCCATATATTATTTACTACTCATTGGAAGGGATGAGTGCTTGCTTCCAGGTGTAATTAAGTACCTCTGGACAAATTGGATGGACGGCGTATGTTAATTGGATTTGCAACGTGCTGACTAGCAATGAAACGGCCGGGCTGTTCAGGTAAGCTACTGATCGATGCCAAGTCATGCAGGTGCCAGGCTCCACGTGGATGGCCAAAGAGGGAAGAGATGTATCAGAAACAAGATTACATTACATATATATCCATGGCTATGGCATCTTCCTTCACTCTTTAGAAAACAAAATTAACCACTCTCTACTACATCTCCAGGCAACCTGCTGCTAACTCTTTTGATTACCTGTACTGTACTAGTTGTTAATTCCGCACCATCCTCTGAATAAAAGCCACACCACCTTCTGACCTAGTCTTCCTCCTTCACTCCTCTCTAACCAGCAGCTAGCCTGCATATATAGCCGGGAAGGGGAAGGTACCTTCTGACTCTTGTCCTGTTTAATTTCTCCTGTTTAATTTCTCATTGATAGCACAACATAGGCTTGCCTTGAGAGCCAGTAATGGTCAAGAAGCTTGGCCTCGCCTCTCTCTTCAGCAGCAGCAAGGACAGTAGCACTGGTACCAGTACTAGTGCAGCTGCAGGGTTGCTGTGCCCTTCCTCCTCCTCTTCTTCCATGTCCGCCGCCTCCTCCTCGTGGCAATGGCCGTCCTGCAAGCAGCCAAGGACCCTCTCCTTCAGGCAGCAGCACCATGGCCATCACACGATGATGATCAAGCAGGCCTACAAGACCATGAACTCCGCCTACTTCCCGGACTCCGCCGACTCGTGCTTCTCCAACTCCTTCGCCTCCGTCGAGAGCCTCTCCACGGCGTCCGAGGCCTCCGGGACGGTCGACGCCAACGAGGCCGAGGCCGAGGCCGTCATGCGCGCGCTGCGCTCCGACCGCCTCTTGTTCGAGCCCGACGCGTCGCCGGCCACCACCTCCTCCTCCATACTGAAGAAGAAGGCCAAGGTGAAGGTGAAGGCTGTGAAGGACGATTGCGACAACAAGGACACCACCACCTGCATCGACGGCAGCAGCAGCGGGGACAGCAAGCAGGCGGCGTTCGATGGTGCGACAGCGATGTCCGTGGAGTCGGAGAACCCGTACCGCGACTTCCGGGCGTCGATGGAGGAGATGGTGATGAGCCACGGCGCCAAGGACTGGCGGTGGCTGGAGGAGATGCTGGGGTGGTATCTAAGGGCCAACAGCAAGAGCACCCACGGCCTCATCGTGGGCGCCTTCGTCGACCTGCTCGTCGCGCTCAGCACCAGCGCCTCGCCTTCCTCTCCGACCACCGCTACCAACTGCTCCTCTTCCAGCGCCAGCGCGTGCTCCTTGTTCAGCGGCATTGCAGTTGATGAGATCAAGGAAGAAGAAGAAGAAGAAGAAGCAGCAGCTTAAGGCGACACAATTTAGATGGATAGATGAGTGCCAGCTAGCTGCTACAAGTTAGCTTGAGCATGCGTGAATGGCTCATGCCATGATCACATAAGGAGGTTAATTAGCTGCTGTAGCTAGTCTGGAAGCTAGTGTCAGTCAGAAAACCAATTAAAACCACTCCCTCGATGGTGCGTTTGTTTCGAGTTAGTCTTGTTGGCTCGTGTGCCCTCGCAGGATGGAATTCCATTTTCACAGCGAAAACCAAACGTACTGATTGTTTGTATATGACGTCTCCATCTTAATCTTAATTTGTGGTCCGTATGTGTACGTATATACCTTCAATTTTCTTGGTTTTTGTGACTAGTCGCTGGCCACCATTTTCTCTGTCAAAAGAATACCTTTGTATGCGCAGTCTGGTGTGCACATCACATCAATGGTGAAACAACAGATCTAGTTTTCGTCCTCTCTCTCGGTTTGGAGTTTGGACTCCCTGCCTTGTTAGTTGGTTTTTATGAATTTACGTTGAGATATACTAATAAAATTACAATATTATGAAAGCACTTTTAACAACAAATCCAGATATAACTTTCGTATAGTCGTCTAGATATATAGTTTTAAAGTATTGGCTGTCAAATTTAGAGTAGGGAATGCGCGCGTTTTCATGGCCGACCATACATCAGTCCAGAAGCGTTGCTCTCTCTCTCTCTCTCTCTCTCTGCGCGCGATTCCTGGCTCCACCCCCGGCCCCGGGTCTTGTCCATTATACTTAATCTTCCAAGGAATCGGCCTCTTCAAATGTAAGCGAGTTATAGTTGTAGAGCACGCAGCAAACTCAATACCATCGGGACAGCTGATCATCTTGTTGTCGTTAGGGGAGACGAAAATTTTCTGGCTCCGCCGGCGCTGCAAGGATCGAGATGCTAGCTACTAGTACTGGATTGGATTGCATTTGCATTTGCATTTGCATTTGCATGCGTAGTAATTAGTGCAGTTCAGGCACCGAATACTCACCATCTTTGGCTTTGGTAGCGCACATCACATGCAGAGACAAGAATCCAGGGATCAGCTGGCCGGCGCTGCAGAGGAATCCAACAATAGTAGAAACTGTACGATGTCTGTATATACATAGAAACCGGCCGGCCGTACATGCGCGCAGTTGGGTCAAATTGAGCGCTGCACGCGCGCGACATGGCCTCCTCTTGTTTGCATCTCGATATGCATCCATCGTAAATTCATATTCATGCAGCAGCAAGACGAGGAGTGAATCCTGTACGCCATAACAAGAGCACTTCCAAGGACTTGCCTCTTGGAGGGATTTTGGAGGACTCCAACCCTGTAGGAATCATGGAAAGAAACGTTGATCCATGAATGGTTCGCTAGCTCTCTAGTCGGCCTATCGGCAAGGGGATACTCGTGGGCTGAGAATGCTCTTTACATTTGGTCCAGTACGTTTCTTCCTATGATCATGACACCCTGACTTGATGGTAACACATTGCTCATAGTTGGGCGGGTATAATCGTGTACCACCAAATATTTTAAGGTTTTTTTACTCCAATAGCTATGAAGATTAGAGCTTAAACACCCTCAACAGAAACACGAGATCAAACACAACACAAATCAACGAGTTCCCGTTGGAAACCCCACGGTTTGATGGTTTTACCTTAGTTTGGATAGTCCTAACCACATCTAGTTGGATGATCCAACTGGAGATTAGACAGTCAGATCCACACGGCCGGGGAGAAAAAGAACCTGTTGGATGGTCCGATCAACATGGGAAGAAAAAGAACCAACTAAATCCGAGCAAGAACTTGCACAACTTGAAACCTAACAAGATGAACACCTCAGGAAACTAATCCAACAAGAAATCGATTAGCTCATTTAAGCACAAGAGGCGCCACCAAAACTGGGCAAAAACCAAAAATCAAAACTGAGAGAAGCTAGTGAGAAAATCAAGACAACATGACTAAGGATGAAATCTCACACATCCTAGCACCTCTAACAAAAGCAAGAAACAAGCCAAAACCCTAAGGAAACCGAAACCCTAGAAATCACCCTTTCAACCTCCAAAACCGGGCAACTCCGTGAACTTGCAAGAACAAGCACCTAGATGGATGGGATATGACCTCCAAGAGAATAAACCAAACCAAATCAAGAGAACAACATCTTAAACAAGAGCATGAGCACTTGGACGAAATTAGGATTTCTATTACCGCCTTAAGAGGAAGGTTTACAGCCACTCCCTAGGCGGACAAAGCGTCAAAGGCAACCCACTCAAGTTCTCTCTCTCACAACTTAAACATGGGCTAATCACTCTCTCGAGGCTTAAGACGGAAGCATCCCTCCCATCTCCCTTATATAGTACTGGCTAAGCCTACCACTCTCTTATGAACCCTAATACATAATGGGCACCCGTTAAGCCTACTGACAAACGGGTTTCACTCACAAAATACTTACACTCATGCACCCTTTTCAAAGCGTATGACCACTTGAAGCTCTGATATCCAAATTCGCTTGTTCTTCCACCTTCCTTGACCTAAACCGCTTCCATCTCCGTCGTGGTTTTGTCATTTGAAGCTTTTACCGGTATTGGGCACTTTACTAAAATATCCTTGACTTGACACGATCACATCCTTCACTTGTAAGCAATCCTCATGCTTTACACGTGTAGATTCCCAATGGCTCACCTCACATTGATAAGTCTCTCCCGTTCTGGTTCCTACCAGACCATCATCACACTTGCACCAACCAAGTCACCAAGCCACTTGGTGCAACCCGTTGCTCGAACCTTGCCTTCCATGTCCTTATCCATCATGTTCGTCCATGCGCCGTGCTTGAGCTCAACCATCTTATCCGGCATCTATGACAGCTCTAGACCTTGGTTCTCCCAACCAAATCATGGTCCTCCTTGTCGTTGGCCATAGTTGACTCCAAGCCAACCGCACATCCAAAAACTAGGAAACCATGCCCAGACACAAGTTCTTCATAACTTGACCCACATTAGCCATAACACGCATCATGCAACTCATGCAATGACCCAAGGCTCAACCTAGAAGTGAAACGCACCAAAAACCCACTTAAGATCATGAACTAGTCATTTGGACCATCCAAACCCACATTGGACAATCCAACTAGACTTAGCTCTAACTTAAACACTCTCTGGAAAATAGTCCGAATCAAATGGTCCAAACCGTTTGGATTGTCCGACTGGCCTTTTCTCAATTTTACGCACTCCCTAGAAATAGTCCGAACCAAATGGTCCAATCTGTTTGGACAGTCCGACTGGCCTTAGACTCATTTGCACCCTCTATGTAAGATAGCCCGATCCATATAGTCGAAAACGTTTGGACGGTCCGAACTAAACAAGAACATAAAAACTTCTTCAAAACCAACTCTTCTTAACCTCAACCAAGATTCCAACTCGACAATACTTGCCGATTGTTGATCACTAATGACACTAGATCTTCTCACATGGTCCTTGAGATGTCTTATTAGTATAAGCCCAAGGATGGTTCTAAGAGAATGCAGAGCATACATCATCGGAGAATATATATAATTGTAATGTACATTGATGAACAGTTTTTTTAATAGGAGGATTGTTGATGAACAGTTTCGAAAACCACATGCACAACTAATGCACTGGCATGCAAATTAAGAAGAAGATACATATATACGCGCGTACTACCATTCAAGCAAGCAACAAATGGGAACCAATCTGAACTATGACATCGCATTTCAATATCCGATCGCGAAACTAGCTGGCTAATCGATCGATCAACAATTACTTAAATAGTAATGTACGTACGTAACTAGCAATGATCTGGATCGCGCGATCGCAGAGACCGCCGGCTGGTTGATGAGATCCATACACGAACTTACGGATAAATCGATCGATCTGCCAGCTAGAACCAGACGCGGCAATCGGTGGGCTGGAACTCCGGCGGGCCTGCGCCGGCGGTGGCGTTCCGGCGCTGGAGCCTGAGCGGGCAGTCGATCTTGGGCTTGGGGCCCGGCAACCTGAAGGCCCAGACCTTGAGCTTCGTCGTCGCGCTGAGCTTGACGTCGACGGAGAAGCTCCCCTCGGTGGCCTCCCTGCGGAACCCGGCGGCGGCGACCCCGCCGACGAGCGGGTGCTGGCCGAGGAAGGCCGGGCTGATCTCGGCGGTTTCGGCGGTGTCCTGGAAGAAGGGCGGGAGGTCGGCGTGGGCGAAGCGCTGGCCCTGGTAGTAGGCGTCGGCGGCGACGGCTTCGTAGTGGATGGCGATGCGCTTGTTGGGGTTGCGGAGGGCGAGGGCGAGGGAGAGGTTGTAGCGGAGGAGCCATGTCTTGGGTGTGAGGGTGAAGTTGGTGAGGTCGGCGGAGGTGGCGGTGGCGTGGATGAGGTGAGGGCGGAAGAGGAGGTAGAGGGCGAGCGCGACGAGGCCGGCGGTGAGGAGGACGCAGGCAAGGACGCTGAGGAGGCAGCTGAGGAGGCCGCAGAAGAGGCAGCGGCAGGGGCAGCACAGCAACGACGTCAGCCTGCTCGCCGCATTGCCGCCGGCCATTAATTCGATCTAGCGCTGCAGATCTGGATCTATTCTATTTCTAGCTAGCTACCTTGTGCTTGTGGTGTGCTCTACCGCCATTGGCAAGTGGCCGGCAAGGGAGGAAGAAAGCTAGCTAGGTTCCATGCGTGAGAATGAGATGGCCGGATGCATGCGATCGAGAACAACTAGTGGCCGGCCGGAGATGGATGCGCGCGTGCATGCCATGCCATGCCATGCCCATCTTTGTAGGAGCTAGCAGCAATAAGCAAGGTTTAATTAGCGGCTGGCCGGAGTGGAGCAATGCATGCAACGACTAGTGTACGTCTGTGTGTATACGTTGATGATTCAGATTTGCCTAGTTAAGCATATGGCCATAGTTTCACGACATTTAGGTGGTTTTCACCCTGTATACGTGTGTGTGAAAACCACCTAAATGTCGTGAAACTATGTCTTCCAAGTTTTTTTTTTAAAAAAAAAGAAATTCTGATTTTTTTTTTTTATAACCATGCAAAATTTTAGAATCAAACTTAACCTCATTTACTAGACATGAAAAGGACAAACTCTACATAAATAGTAACAAATCACCGTTCAATAAGAATTTATCTACATATCTTGCAAATGAGGTTGAGTTTCATCCTGAGTTTTGCATGATTAAAGAGCATCCCACCACTACATCTAGTATTTCTTTGGGATTTTTTAAAACTTCAAAGATGTGGTTTTTGCAGGTTTGCAACATTTAGGTGCTTTGGATTAGTCCGACGCAACCCATGCATAGTGCTCAAACCATAAGCTAGGCCTTAAAAGAGAGGAAGTTCCAATCTTAATGGGCCTTACAACGAAGGGAGAGGTGTGTTGTCGCAGGTTGGGTTGAACGGAGAGTTGGGCTACTAGACGGGCTGAAGTGAGGGGAAAGTGGGGATTTCGGCCCAATACATAGAACAATAGCTTTTTTTATGAGTATTGCTACACCATATGCGTACCATATGTCTCGGAGCTTCGTACGCCTCTCTCCACCACTCAATCCTTATCCACCCTCTCATTCACGTGACTCCAACTAATCGACACAATCCTCTCGACTAGAAATGAAGCGGCTCTCCTCTCTGTTGCTTGCTCCGTCTCTCTCCTAACCATGCCGCCGCCGCCGCCGTACACGCTGCTGGCTCGGGCGAGCTCTGGCTAGCCGCTCCGCCGTAGATACCACTCAAGCATGAACGGTTGTGTCGTGAGCCACCATTGCAGTCGTGCTGTGTGCTCATGATATCTACTATTTGTTCTGCGCGATCAGTACCAGTCCAACCAGCACTGATGAAGTTAATCTTGCATGTTTGTGTTTTATTGCTTGGGTCAGTGCGTTTTTCTCATGTTCCTGTTTGAACTTTGCTCAGTGTGTTGAGCTGTTTCTCTATTAGAGTTTCAGTTTTCAAAGTTTGGCAACTCTGATATTCAGAACTCAGTGAGAACTTCAGAATTTGTATTTTTGCAGTTTAGTGTGTCTCGGTCCAAGATCCGAGTAGTGCGGGATATGGCCGAGTCGTGTGTGTGTTAGTTGCTTGTAATTCGGCCTAATCGTTTGCTAGTGCGTGCGTGTGTGCTAGCAGTCAGTACTCTTTGGTTTTTCAGTTCAGTTGACTGTAGTACATCCAAAAAGTGAATCACAAAGCAGAAACATAAAAGGTGCAGGAAGTTGAGCACCACAACGTTGTTGCCTCTATGTTCTCTTCCACCAAAGGTGTGTCCATTAGTGTTTGTGTGAGTTCTAAACATCTTCTGAGCCAACATTTGGTATCAGAGCCTCGTTCGTGGAGGCGATGTCTGGTGACAGGACACGGAGGGCTCATCGCCGAAGGCGCGAGCGATGATCTTTGGTGGATCATCGTCATCTGGGAAGGCGTCGACCAGAGGAGTGAATGTGCCGATTCAGTACCCCATGCTGACCGACTCCAACTACGGTGTATGGGCCATGAAGATGAAGATTCTTTTGCGCTCGCTGGGAGTGTGGGCGACGATCGAGGGCAACGTTGCGGTCGAAGAAGAGAAAGACCAAGGCGCCCTAGCTACGATTTCTCAGGCAGTACCAGATGTCGTGATGATGGCCATTGCGGAGAAAGAAACGGCAAAGGAAGTCTGGGATGCACTCAAGTAGATGCGAGTCAGGGACGAACGCAACAGGAAGGCAAGGGTGCAGGCTTTGAAGTGGCAGTTTGACCGACTGTCCATGGAAGAGACTAAAACCATCACTGTCTTCTCTCAGAAACTGACCATGATGATTCGTGAGATGCGGTCGATGGGAGCCGATTTGAAGGAAGTCGTTGTCGTTGAAAAATTGTTTAGTGCAGTCCCTGACAGATTTCTTCCCATTGTTGGAACAATTGAGCAGTGGGGAGATCTATCGTCAATGTCGATGAGCCAGGTCATTGGACACCTGAGGATGTTTGAGGAGACCCTGAAGGGACGGCACCACAGCAAGCAAGAGGGAGAACAGCTGATGTTCTCACGTGCGCAGTGGGAAGCCATGGCCGTGAAAGAGAAGAAGGGAGGCACTAAAGGCTCGAGCAGTGGCATGAAAAAAGGCGGTGGACGCGACCAAGGAGGTGGCCACAGTGATGAAGCTGAGAAGAAATCCAACCGTAAGTTTGATAAATCAAAACTCAAATGTTTCAATTGCAATCAGTATTGTCATTTTGCTGCTGAATGTTCCAAACCAAAGAAGGAGAAGGTCCACTATGTTGAGAAATTCAGAGATGATGAACCTACTTTGTTGATGATTGAAACTTATAAACTAACAAAGATTGAGAAGAGAAACTCAGAACTAGTACTGCTCAATGAAGACAATGTCAAGCCCGAACTAGGAGCTGGACCATGGTGCAATGATTTGTGGTACCTGGACACGGGAGCAAGCAACCATATAACAGGCTTCGTAGATGTGTTCGTCAGTATTGACAGATCAGTGAGAGGCTCAGTTAAGTTCGATAATGGGTCCATGGTTGAGATACATGGGCATGGAGCAATCCTGCTTGAAGGAGTAACAGGAGAACACAAATTACTCACTGGTGTGTATTTCATTCCCTACCTTCGCAATAACATTGTCAGTTTGGGCCGACTAAATGAAGCTGGCTGCAAAACCGTGTTGGAAGATGATACTCTCAGCCTCTATGATCAAGAGAGTAAGCTATTGGCCAAGGTGAAGAAATCTTGGAATAGATTGTATGTGTTGCGTCTGAATTGTACACTGTTAGTATGTCTCTTGGGAAAATATGAGGAGAAGGAATGGTTGTGGCATGCGAGGTATGGACATATAAATTTCAAAACCTTGCAGAAGCTATCTCAGATGGAGATGGTAAATGGTTTGCCCCCACATAGAGCATCTGGAGCAATTGTGTGAAGCATGCCTGGCCGACAAACATCACTGGAGCCTATTCCCTAAAATATCCACATACTGTGCTCAGAAACCTCTTGAATTACTTCATGCAACCCCAGCTGGTAATCGATACTTCTTGCTTGTTGTTGATGATTACTCACGGTTCATGTGGTGTGTCTTGATCAAATGCAAAGATGAAGCTCTGGTGGCATTCAAGAAGATCAAGACAAGGGTAGAAGTTGAGTCTAACAGCAAGGTCAAGGCTCTACGCACGGATCGCGGAGGCGAATTCGTGTCAAGGGATTTTGCAGCGTTTTGCGAAAATCATGGTGTGCAGCGTTTCTTGACTGCACCCTACTCACCGCAACAAAATGGCTTAGCGGAACGGCGAAACCGAACTATTGTTGAAACAGCCAGAAGCTTACTCAAGAACAAAAGAATTCCCGGAGGTTTTGGGGAGAAGCTGTGTCCACGGCTGTGTATCTTTTGAATCATGCAATGACACAAAGTGTGGAAGCAAAAACACCATATGAAGCTTGGTACAGTAGAAAGCCAAAAGTGCATCACTTTAGAGTGTTCAGCTATGTCGTTCATGTAAAGGTAGCAACACCTCATCTGAACAAGCTTGAAGATCACAGTGTTCAGTGTGTCTTCATAGGTTATGAACCTGGCTCGAAAGCATATGGGTTCTATAACCCAAAGACTAGAAGATTACTTGTGAGTAGAGACGTGGTGTTTGATGAAGCAAGGGAGTGGAGTTGGCCTCAGTTAGTAGTTGAAGAAGATGAGTCGTGTGGTAATTTTGAAGTGGATTGGGGTACTGACAATGCAAAGAATGGTGACCCGAGCCAAGACGGAGAAGCTGGAGTACCAATGCCACAGGGCGCCGCGTCGGTTGACGGCATCGTCGTCGAGGTGCCCAATCCACTCATAAAACAACAACATCCGCGTTATTTGACGTGGGTTATCTTCTAGTTTCCGAATAAAGCCTTGAGATGAAATGTTAACCCAACTAAAACCCCCGGAGTAGTCCAACCGTCATGTTACGTGTCCTCTTTGCTAGAAATTAAGCCTCGCGCGTGGAGTGGAGGATGCTTGCAAATTAAGTCACCGTCTCGCCGGCCCCATTCTGATTTCTGCAGCTCGACAAGGACCCCGCTGAACCTGCCTGTCTATCCAACTGACCTGAGCCCTGCTTTTTTATATTTTTCTCTTTTGATAACTGCTAGCTTTTCCTCAGACCCCTTTTTTTATCCTTTTGGAGATGTGTGGTTAGTACTAATATGCAGCATGAACAGTCTAATCGATCACATCATCCGACAAGCCTCCGATTGTAAACAAGGTGACGCTGGTACTATAGAGACGCTGCAAACAAAGCAGAGGTGTTCCCTAAAAGAAAGCCGAAAATGAACAGAGGTGAGGTGCATGGGGTGAGAATGCTGGTTTTGCAAGGCAAAGGAACTTGACCGACGGACGGTTCTGCAACAGAATGAAAGGAAGAGCTAGTAGGAACTGAGAACTCACTCTCTCTTATAGCTCTGCTCCTCTTAGGTGACTGATGAGTGCGCATGTAGCAACTAATTCACTCAAAAACTTAAGCTGATAAGAAAATACGGACAACATATGTTGCACTCGTGTCTCTGTAAACTAGCTAGCTAGGTGCATGGTGTAACATGAATGCAGCTATTAGCGACCTAGCTATGTGTAATTAACATATAATACAGGCATGTATATATGTGTGAATGGCTGAGGTGATGCGCGAGAAGATACATAGGATGCAAGAGGATCGGTGCGCCCACGCTTTTTGACAAGGCGCCGATGGATGGAATCTGTCTCTCTCGCCTGTACAAGGACGTGCCACCCTCCATATAGCAGAGCCATCGATATCAACCGCTAGCTCCACTCGTACTCACTCTTGGAAATCAATTAATTAATATAGCACGCATCGTCAACATTAGCAACAAACCGGCAGCAACCTTGGCAAATCCTTTTAACAGCGGCTAGCTGGTGAGCAACCTTGGCTACATTACATATATATATATATATACACTGACGATGCCGTGACTACGCTCATTGAATTCATCCGTAAACACACGGTAATTAGTAACTGCTGGACTGTGATTTGCGTCTATTTATACATGAACAATCTAGTTACAATTAAGATTGCAATTAGCTAATCGTATTTTTCAACATGCATGCATGCGCCTTCTTGCTGATAATTAATTGGAATAATATGCTGAAACTCTCCTCTCCCTCTCCCTCTCCCTCTCCCTCTCCCTCTATGGACAAGTAAGTATAGTATACACCACCAGCTAGCATTAGCAACAAGCCAACAAGCACCTAGCTTCTCAGCAAGAAAGAAAAAGAGTACCCGGGCTTAGCTTCCAAGGAGTTCAGTTCAGACCGACCGGGCTATTGCTGATGGCAGATGAAACCAAAGCATGCGTGCATGGCGCAGAGCGCTAGGATGGATGAGAAGATGGAGACTGGATCATCGGATTCAGACATCGACGACGCAGGGCGCTGCGCGCTGGAACGTGAAGTATCCGTCGCCTCCGCCGGAGTTGGAGCCGTAGCTTCCCCGTCCGCCGTTCACGGTGAGCAGGGCGGGGCACCTGACCCTGAGGTGGTAGTGGCTGGTGATGAGGGCCCCGGCCTTCCACCGTATCCACCCCTCGACGCGGATGGTGACGAGCAGGTACCCAGCCGTCTCGTCCTGCGTGATGGAAACGGCCAGGTTGGGCGGCAGCGGGACGTTGTTGCCGGAGAGGAAGGGCGACCAGACGGACGTGTCGAGGTGTCCCTGGTAGATGACGGGGAGCGCGGTGGGGACGGTGATCTGCTGGCCCTTGTACTCGGCGTAGGCGACGGCGCGGTCGTAGAAGATGCCGACGCGCTCGTTGGGGTTGCGGGCGGCGAGCGTGGCCTGCATGGTGACGGTGAGGTAGGAGTTGGAATAGGAGGAGGCGCCCGCGGTGACGTTGAAGCAGGCGACGCTGACGTCGTTGAGGTAGAAGCGGGGCTTGGTGGGGCGGAGCACGAGCCAGACGATGAGCACGATGAAGAGGACTACCAGGATGATGGCCGCGATGGCCACGCAGCACCGCCGGTACAGCCGCTGACGATCGCAGTCCTTGTGATGATCGCAGTGCTTGATCGACATCCTCTTCTTCCTCTTGTTGTACAATTAATTCCTTGTTAATTCTTGGTGGTGGTGGTGGTTGTAGCTATATATGCTGTATATGTAGGAGGAGGAGGAGGAGGAGGAGGAGAATCAGAATCGAAGCAGGCTAGCTAGCTGTGGTGGTGAGGTGGGTGCGGTGTATATGGTGTAAGCCCAGCCTCAGCCTCAGCCTAGCTAACTGGAGAGTATGGTCCGTACAGCGAGATAAGGATGAGTGGACTGTACACTACTGAAAGTTCGTTGGTAAATTATCAGATGTTCAAGTGTACGTTGTAGATATAGGATCATCATTGGCAATTGCGCGTGATGGACACCCACATTTGATTGCAATGCATCTCTGCGTTTCAAACGTGACAAATTAAGTTTGATTACTTAATTTTCTAGTTTTCAGGTCTAGTACATGGATGTTTAATTAGATTGTGGATGGTGAGGTGATTGCAGAAAAAGTTTGTTCGTTTATATTAATTAATACGAAGCACGGTACAGAGTCCCAAAAATCAAAATGTACATTGCAGTCCAGAAGAAGAAAGAAAAATCACAGCATAGATTCTGAGGACTAAACTGCAAACTAGTAATCTCATCCTTCCCTTGCGGTTTGAGTAGTGGTGCTACAGCTCGCCGGCGATGAAGGAAATGGTCGCTGGTGTACTTTTTTGTCGGACTACTGGGATGGACCTGAGGGGGTATCGACCGGGTGGGAGGCGTCGCTCGATCGACCATCGCGGCAAGCTTTGTTTGAAAAGCCGAGGCTTGAAAGCAGTACAAGGCGTCTGTGTTGAGAAGGTAAGATCGTAGAACGTCGCCAGTGTAGATGAGTAATTAAAGCAAAGCAAACCAAGTACACGCTCTCCAGCCTGTACATTCAGAAACAGGCAGGAGAATATGCCATAATTACCCAGATCGATGATGACACGATTGATTACCACCATTACTGTTTTTGTTGGTAACCTAACCTAGGTAGGATTAGGATTGAAAGACGAGGAAGGGGAACTCATCAGAATGCAGATCGAGTGCTTTCTAATACTCTCTTTGTTTTTTTGGAGAAAGAACGGGTGCTTTCAGTCACTGTTCAGTAAGGTGAAGAGGACAAGAGGAGAGTGGACATGGAGTCTCGCTGAGAAATATAGCTAATTAAGCTGAGGTGGGAATTAAAGTAGATAGGATGTGATCTACACAGACAGTGGTGGCAGGCAGGTAGGGTGTCCATATCAGCTAGCTGGTTCAGTACACTCAGAGCTGCACAGCAAAAATAGAACAGAAAAGGATGAAACAGCTGAGAAAACAAACAGACGATCGATTAGAGCTAGATAGGCAGAGCGAGGGCGAGACGACCCATCGCCTTGTCATCACCTCCGTCTCTACACTATCTATGTATGACCGTACGTAGCCTGCTTGCTTGTACATGACATGGTATAACCAAACCAGCTTAATTATTAGCTTAGACGACACACTAACACTCTACTGCTTGGTTGGGAGACGATACACAATATACACATTGGCTGGGATAGCAATTTAACTAACAAGGGACCTCCTCGATCCAGTACATTCACCCTGTTGTCTCTTCTGCTTCTGGTTTCGGGTTTCTTGTTTTTGTGCATAAATTGATGTGTGCATGGTTGGTGGCCGATCAAGTTCAAGCGCCAGCGCCAGCGCCTCCCCCGCTCCCATCTCATCTCATGTACTACGGACAAACCTACTCCTCCCAACTCAAGCATTGCAAGAGCTAAATAGTAAGTGAGGAGAATGATAGCGTCCGATGGACTGTACGCACATCGGACGCCTTAGTTCTCGTCGCCGCTCTCTGCATCTTAAAATATCCCCACGAGTGCATCTACGAGACTACGACTGTCATCCTCCTTCCTCCCTCCTCCTCTGGCGAGGTCGGCGGCGGCTGAGAGATCTCAACCGGAGATGAGATCATCTCCCTCCCCACGACTCTCTCCTTCTTGTCCCCAAAGCCCCCTCCCTCTTCCTCATCATTCCTCCACCCAACTGCCCCCGTCCCCCATACTCCAGCGAGACACCAACGGCCAGAGACGAACTCCTTTCCTGGGGGCGTCCAGGCGATACGCTAGAGGAGCCAAGGGTGTTGGATCTATACCAAGCAGAGGGATTCGACAGAGGGCCGATGACAAGCCATTGAGTTGGCCTTGGCCCCACTTAGATATGGGCTTATCGGCGACGAGGCTCTGAGCTAGCCATCTCCTCCCCCTCCAGCAACCTTAGTCATCAGATCTATAGACATAGCCTCCACCTTCGGTATGCTTTTGTTGCAGATATTTTTATCAAATTGTTGCATAGTCGTTTATCGATTGCTGTATGAACTCTTGTACTTTGTTTCAAAGTGATTTCTCAAATGTTGCCACAAAAAAAAATTGTTGCAATTGTGTTGTTGATTTGTTGTGCAAGAGTAATTTTTTGTCGCAATGTCTCTTCCCAAATGTTGCGACAAGAGGTATTTGTTGCACAAGAATAAACTTTTGTTGCGTAGGGATGTCCATTTGTTACACCGAGGAATCCGTGCTTGTTGCATCAAGTTCGAAATTTGTTGTATTTTTGTTGCATCGGATGGGGATTTGTTGCAGACTTACTAAATAATTGTTACGTCTCATCAATTTTTGTTGCGTCCGATCGGATGAATAAGATCTGACGTTGGAGAGAGGTATACGATGGGAAATAGTCCAGCGCTAGTCGTTCCCTGAAATAGTACTGGCCTGCGCACTTGATTCAGAGGCAGCTGACACAGCATGCCTCACAACTCATCACATGTTTAATTTGGTTGCATTAAAACCATCCATTCTGATTTGGTCTACAGTCCCATAGATTTCCTTAAAAAAAGAAAAGGAAAGGAAACAGTCAACTATTACTATTTTTTTCCCAATAAAGCACTATGAAGCTTTCATCTCCTATACACTAGAAATAACATCAAGCACTTACGTACTCCATATGTCAAATCGCCCTAGTCTTTAGTCTTTACAAACATTATATATTTACGAATTTCCAATCTGTTACAATCACAGTTGCGACATGTGAGGTGAATCCTTAACCAAAGAAGAGGTATCTATGTGCATGTCTACTACTTATAAGAACCACTTGGTGGTGGTGGTCGTGGGAGGCAAAGAGGAGGGAGAGAGGGAGGCTGAGGCGAACGATCAGGGGGAGGGAGGGAGGCTGAGGAGAACGAGAGGACAGCCGGGTGCGTGAGGAGGAAGAAGAGGAAGTGAGGGAGAAGGAAAGGAAAAAAGGAAAACAAAGGAAGGGAGGAAGGAAAAGGAAGGAAAATATTGAAATTCACATATACACATATGGATAGACTAGCATATGTATTGGTTGATGACTACGTTTCACAGGTGAGGTGAAATAGAAGGGGCGTCTATATACTATTACTACCAAATCTCCACATTGAGATAAACGAGTCGTCACTGGTCACATCAAAAACGGCTCTCTCCTCGTTGGCATGTGCCTAGCTTAGTCACTCACTGGTGAACACTAGCACTGTGACTTTCTGTCGTGCACAGCAGCATTCTGCATGCATGGTCCGTAGGGGTCAAGGTGCCGACCAATCCATGCATAGCTTGATTAGTTATTTTTTCATAATCCAGTAAATTGAAGCAAACAAATTGTAAGTCACAGAGCAGAGAATAGACAGGCAACCTCTAATAATAATAATAAGAAGAAGAAGGAGAAGGAGAAGGAGAAGGAGAAGGAGAAGGAGAAGGAGAAGGGAATTAGGACTTGACAGATAAAAACAAATGAAAAGAACAGCCTTCCTTTGATGGCAACGGTGGGGCACCTAACACTCTCAGGTCAATAGCAAAAGGTACAAATCATCATATCACTTTCTAACCCACTCTATTTAAGTGTGATGCTGCTGTGCAACAACGAGTCATCATTTTCTATCAACCTCAATCTACTTCCTACTTTTCAGGCCCAAGATGGAATCACCGGAAGATCATGAAGACGCATTAGCGTACAGATTACTCCACCATCAACAAAACTAGTACATAGATAGTTTCGGAAGTGAGCAGGTTTAGTGGAGTGTTCTGGTGAAAGAGGGAATCTCCTGCGTTGGTCCACCCATCAACGACACGATCGGCGTACACGCACAAGCATGACATCAGAGAGAGAAAGCACCAGACAATGCAGTGAGATTACAGGATTATGATTGGGAGACAGGGGGGGAACCCGGCCAGTGATAAAAAGGAAATTAAGTGACCTAACAAATCAAATACCAAAAAATTAATCACCTTGCAGTTGTGTATTGTGGAGTGGAAAAGCGCACAGAAAAAAAGAGTGTTAAAGATGGGGAGCTTGCAGGAAGCTGAATCCAAGTATATCCCAGACCTACCTAACAAGAGGAAAACAAAGGGGAGAATTTCACAAAGAGCCTGCAGCCACAAACGGGTCATCTTTCTGAATCTACATATGAACTCTTGTTATCCACAGACCAAGAATGCACAAGTATGCATGGGACTTGGATTTTGAACGCCAAGTTTGAAGATACAGAGCTAACAAAAAGGGGCAGGCAGTGTCATTAGGTAAATATATATATAGTGTATCCTAGGGGCGACCCCAGCAATCGGGCATGGTTGGGCGGCTGCCTGAGGTAGCCGGCGCACCTCCCTAGTTCACTTCCCCGGTTCCCCTAAATCCCCAATTTGCAAAACTTCAAGTCTCCACTCTCCAACCCTAGGCGGCAGGCGGTAGTGGCAGGCCGGCACCCCGCACTCACCGCACTCTGGCAGGGGCAGGGTGAAGGCGCAGGCGCACGGCACGTCTGCGACTGCGAGCGAGGCCAGAGGGCTGAGAGGGGGGCGCGCGGGGGGACGGCGGCGTGCCGGCGTCGGTGAGGCCGTGTCGCCATGAGGTGGTGAGGGCTTGTCGGCTGTGAGGTGAGGCCGTCAGAAGGGGCGCGTGGTGGCGTGGGTGTGGTCAGAAGCCCAGAACCAGATGTCCAGACTTGTGATTTGTGAATGCCAGAGAGGTAGAAAATAGAATTCAAGATTCAAGATGGCTCCTCCTAAGTTGAAAGGAAAAGGTAAGAATTGGATTGTGAATGCCTGAATGGTGAATACTGTGAATTTGTGATGTGTCATGTGTGATACTCACAGTGATTATAATTTATAAATGTATAATTGATTATTAATGAATGGATATGATGATGTGTGAATTTGATAGTGTCATGGTGAATTGGTGACACTGATGTATAATTGATGGTGAATTGGATTGTGATTGGTTGATTACTTGATTTGCTAGATTTGTAGAGCTATTTTACCATTGCGTCGTCGTTGAGTGGGTCAACCCCAAGAACCGGTGCAAACGGGAATGCTGTGGTAGCTACAGAAGAGCAAGTACTACCGGTTGAAGCTATCAATATTGAAGATGCACAAATAGCACAACAACCACAACTGTAGGAAGAAACTTCATTGATGAGGTACATTTTCTACATTTATCCTGTTTTTGTATGTTCACATGATGCGGATTGTAGTTTTAAGATCAATTTAGTGTCATATGCTCTATTAAAAATGATTGCAACGTGTATTATTTTGTTATCAGATAATAGTATTAGTTCATTCCGCCCCGTCTAAATTTCAATCCTGGTCCGTCGCTGATGTATCCAGTCGAGTAACAAAGAGAGAGAAAAAAAAAGATGATGTATCGCTTCCCTGGTGGGCAAGCCATCATCATCATACCAGTGCGCTGAGACTGAGAGCGAGAGGAAGAAAGCTAGGAAGAAACACCCAGATCCAGATGGTGCGATTGTGAAACAGAAAAATGGGACAGATGGGTCATGGTTTGTGTATTGCAGTACCAGCAGGAAACCGCGAAATCTTCTACTCTGGGCGCTTGCAACTGATTCAGCTAGCTAGCTGACTGGCTCGCACTAATAAACGGCTACAGTTCGTACTATGTAGGAGTAGCATGCGTGGTTTTGTCAAACAAATACTAGTATCTCAAGCCGAGGAATTGTACATCGAAAAAATGGAGCAGAGAAGAGACCAGAATCCTCCCTCACTCAGGTGAGTACGAGTGCCAAGCGAAGGAACAAGCTCAAGCTGTGAAACCAATGATTCACGCTGGCACTAATAAGTGCTCCCAAATTGGACTAGTATATATCATTCAGCCATACATCAATTCATCAAGTGGTAAGGTCGTACTACTGTACTAACATGGTGCCCTGCCCTGCCCTGCCTGTTCCAGAACAGCAGCAAGCAACAATGTTATCTGAGTTTAGAATTGCAGACACCCCAAAAAGAAGAATTTCCATTGTGGGCCAACTACATTCATGATGTGCTTAATAGAGGGGGATATGTTAAGACAAACACAGGCATATATAATATATGCCAATTGCAAATGAGCAGCAGGCCCTTGAAAGAACTGAAATGACATTCATTGATCTGGATGTATCATCGTTTCATTTGTGAATAGATATTCTGACTTGAGCCATAAGCTACAGCATGCAGTGGAATTTGTCAGCAGCACAGTACATTTTACACCTCGGGTCGCGCCACAGCTAGAGGCTAGGGAAGGAGCGTGGGATTCTTTTCCCCTTTTCTGGAGCCCTGAACGAGCATAGTAGGACTAACAAACCTTGATCCGGATGGGGATTAACGGCGGCGGCGGCGGCGGCCGCCGTGGTAGGAGCCGGCTGGGGAGTGGGGACGGGGGCGGGTTCTTCTGAATCGAAGCTGGCCAATTTTATGGGCAGCGTACGTGGTGAAAATGCGGATCGATAAAAATTCTGCAGAAAATTAAACCTAAAAGTTTTCAAACATTCTAATAAACTTTGAGATTTAGGGGAGATTATGTTCTATATCTCTACAAAATTTCAAAATCAAACCAACATATTTGCTATATACGAAAAAGATAAATGCAAATGCAATTGAGTTGGATGTTAAAATTTTGAAAAGATATAAAACCCGCCTACATTTGGTAATTTTTTAAAAGAATTTTTAGAAACTTCTACGTTTCGAATTCGTATTTTCACGTGATATCGTTCCTTTGTGGTGGAGTTGTGGGTGTCGACTTCACCCACCAGGGTTCAAATCCTAGTGTTTACTTTTACGCACACGTGAGTACGCTTCAGTAGGAATTTTGTGATGTTGCGGATTTATCCCTAGTCTCCGTCTATCTAGGCATGTGTTAAGGAGGCGCGCTTGCGTGTGCATCTTCCTTGTAATCGTAAAAGAAAATGCACCCATAACATAACATCATTAACATGACGAAGAAACTAAAAATTACTGATATAGACAGATAACTGAGTGCATGTATTATATAATTGAATTGGTGTTTGTACGTAGTAAAAGATAAATTAACATCACGAAGAAGAAGAATAAGAAAAATAACACCAACAGGGCAACCCACTAACAACATATTTCATTTGGTGTCTTAGGAACAAATCATTATGGGAAAAATTCGATTAATTACTCGGAACCAATGATACTAGTAATCACTTAGGCTATCCATGGACAATTGGATATATCTATTGTTGGGCCTTACTGGACTGGATATACTTGGATTTGGACATCAAACTGGACCAAGTCCAACGCAACGTATGGATAACTTTGGACTGGATCTTGGGCAGTCTAATTGGGCCTGTCCTAGTGTAGCAGCCCAGCTAGCTTCAGTGCTACCAGAACCTTAGTCACCGGGAACGCGGGACGACGCGGTGACTTAGACCAGAACAGAGCAACAACTAAGCGAGCGTTCGATTCGATTCGATTCAAGCGGCGGCGGAGACTTCCCAACGGCGGCAGGCTGGTTCGCGTTCTTGCCTGAAGCTGCAGCCTCCCCTCCAATGGTGAAGCAACACACGCAGTTGATAATTTGATATCCAATCTGACGACTTGGACACCCATAGGTTTCTGTTATTTGGATGGAAATTAAGCGTTTGAATGTGGATTGGATATGGTCCATACGGACGGGGAGGGGCAGTTTAATTTGGATATTAATTGCTTGGGCTTGCAAACTTAATTTGGATTTGGATATCTGGCACCATCTCCAACGATCTACTCGGGAGGTCCTCCGCCGTGCGCCACCACTCGGCATGTCCGGCGGTCCTCGAACATCAATTTCTCGGCAGCTGCGAGCACCGCGCCTCCACCTCGGTGAATTCCATACCTTCCGTCAAGGCGATCTCTCGTCGCCGACTCGCCATGAAGTCAAGTCCATGGTCGACACGCTCGGCGATCTCGCCGAACCCGTCGACGATCGCACCCTCGTCCTCACCACTCTGAACGGTTTGTCCGACAAATTCAGTCACTTGAAAACACTCATACCCATGCGTCCGTTCCGTCGTTGGCGGTCGGTCGGCTCCATGCTGAAGAAGCATGCGCCACCAAGCGCCCCTCTGATGCCTCCGTCTTCCTCGCCGGCCCGACCAGCGGCAGCAACAAACCGGCACCTTCAACGGCACACTCCGCCGGCTACGACGCCGGAAATCACGGCGGCACCGGCCGGCACTCAAGGCGGCAACTCGCGCATGTCGCCGGCGCCCGGCCGCGCGTACATCAGCGGCAACGGCAGCGAGCCGCCCGTGGTGCCTCGAGTGGCGTCAAGGTTGGCGCTAGCGGCTCGACCCGATCGTGGCCTCTCCACACAACCCTGGGCGGCACAATACACATGTGGCGGGGCCATTGGGTCGTGGCCTCCTGGATCGCGCTCGTGTCCCCTCCGTTCTTTGGCGCGGCCATTGGCGGCCACACGCGGCTCATCGTGCCTCTCAACGGCGGCGATGGCGGCGTCCCCGCCGGCCTCTCGACTCACGGCGGCATGGGTCTCGAGCCCGGCGAGCACACTTCCGACCCCTACGCCGATCGGACTGCGCGAGATGGGCTGGTTTGGCGGCGCTGCCGTCCAGTGGGACCAAGCATCTCGCCGGCTCCTTCAACACCACGACATTGCCTCAACACGCTACACGAATGGTACATGGACACGGTGCTCTGCACACATGACCTCGGCGGCAGCAGTATCCTTTCTTCCACCCACCCTCCCAACCCTCATCATCCCTCACACATCGTGGTTGGTAATGGTTCCACAATTCCTATTTCCTCCATAGGACACTCCATTCACCACCACGATCGTTCTTTTACTCTTCGTGATATCCTTTGCTCTCGCGCATTATCAAGAATTTAATCTCTGTTCGTCGCTTTGTCGTTGATAAGCGGTGTGCGGTTGAATTTGACCCTTTGGTTTCTCAGAAGAGATCTTCGCACGGGACCGTGATCGCGAGTTCAATAGCTCGGTCCACTCTACCCCTCCGTCACACCTGCCTCCACCTCGTCAAGCGCCGCCTCGCGCGGCACCACCAGCGTCCTTCGCACAACCGTCTTGGTCACATTGGCCACGACGCGCGCGCTCGTCTTGCCACACGATCGTTCCGTGACCAAGGGGCCTCACGAGTCATCACGCTGCGGCTTGGCGCCATGTTCGCCTTCCTTTCCCTAGCTCAGTTAGTAGGGCCTCGGCCAATTTTGAGTTGATTCATTGTGATCTATGGACATCTCCATGGTTAGCGTTTGGGATTCCAATATTATCTTGTTATTTTAGATGATTGCTCCACTTTGTTTGGACCTTCCCGCTTGTTTTAAATCCGACACCTTTTCCACCTTGTCGCATTTTTTGCTTATGTTAAAACTCAATTCGCCACTACCATCCGCATGTCGGTCGACAATGGTCGCGAAGTTCGACAACTCGCCACCCGCACTTTCTTTCTTACCAATGGTGTTCACTTGCGGATGTCATGCCCTCACACCTCTCCTCAAAATGGCAAGGCCGAACGTATTCTTCGCTCTCTTAACAACATTGTCCGCTCCCTTCTTTTTCAGGCTAGTCTCCCCGGATCCTTTTGGGTCGAAGCTCTTCATACCGCCACATACCTCATCAATAGGCACCCCACCAAAACCCTTACACATCACACGCCTTTCTTCGCACTACATGGAGTCCACCCCACTATACACACCTTCGTGTTTTTGGCCAAATGCTACCCCAATCTCTCATACACGCCCCCACAAACTTGCGCCCGGTTCCACGATGTGTGTCTTCCTTGGCTATCCACTTCATCACAAAGGGTATCGGTGTCTTGATCCTGTCACTAACAGGGTTATTATTTCAAGGCATGTTGTGTTTGATGAGCATTCGTTTCCATTTGCCGAGATCACCACTAACTCTGCTGCTGATCTCGATTTTTTGGAGGATTTTACCGCCCCTGTACAGGCACCCATCGGCATTTCCAGACGGCGAGCGGCGGCGTCTCCAGCTGACTCTGCGCCCTCTTCCGCTAGGTCGACCTCTCTGCTTGCCTCCATGCAGCATCCCCGCCCATTCGCTGGGTGGGCTTGCTGTCGGCCCAGGCGGTCTCGGTGGTGAGGCCTCCCCGCCTCTCGGCGCTGGGCGGCCCACACCAGCACTCGCCCGAGCCCCGGGCTACCTCCGCACGTCGCCATACCGACGCGCCCCCGTTCGGCACGCCAAGGCGGACCTGCTCTGCCTCTCCAGCTCGGCGTCTCGCCGGTCATCAACGAGCACGCCATGACGACTCGTGGCAAAGCGGTATCGCAAGAAACCACTCGGATGAATCTCCACGTCGCTACACTTTCGCCCCTCCCGCGCACATATCGAGCCGCCTTGGCTGACCCCCACTGGCGGAAGGCCATGGAAGCAGAGTTCAACGCTCTGCTCGCCAACCGTACGTGGGATCTTGTCCCACGTCCCTCCGGCGCCAACATCGTCACCGGCAAATGGATCTTCAAACACAAGTTCCACGCCGACGGCACCCTAGATCGCTACAAGGCTCGCTGGGTTCTACGTGGTTTCACGCAACGCCCCGGCATCGACTACGACGAGACCTTCAGTCCAGTTGTGAAGCCCGCCACTGTTCGCACAGTACTCAGTTTGGCGGTGTCTCGCGATTGGCCCATCCATCAACTTGATGTGACAAATGCCTTCCTCCATGGCACTCTCCAGGAGACCGTATATTGTATCCAGCCGCCAGGGTTCGTTGACCCCTCTCGCCCCGACATGGTGTGCCACCTCAACAAGTCCCTATATGGTCTAAAGCAGGCGCCCCGAGCCTGGTACGACCGGTTCGCCTCCTTCCTGATGACTCTTGGGTTCACTGAGGCCAAGTCCGACAACTCTCTCTTCATTTTTCAGCGAGGATCAGACACAGTATACTTGCTGCTATATGTTGATGATATCGTCCTTACTGCGTCTACGAGCAAGCTCCTTCAGTGGACCATCTCATCACTTCAGTCTGAGTTTTCCATGAAGGACCTTGGGCTCTTCATCACTTCCTCGGCATCGGTGTGTCTCGGCGGTCCTGCGGCTTGCTCCTCGATCAACGGCGATCAGTATCGACATCCTAGACGCGCAAGCATGACGGTTGCAAGCCTTGCAACACTCCGGTGGATACATGTGCTAAACTTTCAGGTGTGAGGTTCCCGATTCTTGACCCAACCGACTTTCGCGATCTTCTTGGCGCGCTTGATGCCTCACCTTCACTCGCCCGATATCGCCTATCTTTGTCCATGAGATTCCATCAGGCAGTGGCAGTGGCAGTGGCAGCCCTTGGGTACGGTCCGGTCGTCTGCGTTGGCCGGATCGCTCTGCGTTGGCCGGATCGCTTCAACGCACTAGTACTCAGCAGTACTGCCGTAATTTCTCAGATGAAGATGAAGATGAAGGCAGGACTCGATCTCTGTGCTACGCTCTGATGAATTGGTCCAAATTAAACCCCAATCCCTTTCGGGACCTGGATTGGAATTTACAGGACCAACAACAACTAATCCTAGCTGCTAGTTAACTAATGACGGACGGTAGCTAGCTAGGTTGACACTATCAAATTAAACATGCCAAGTTAATCAAGCTGGGTCGCATTCCGGTCCGGTCCCAGCTGCCATAGAGCCCTTAATTACTTATATTACTCAACGCACCACGCGCATGCATATATGCATGATATGGTCAACACAGGACTTGCTCGGATCGATCGGAATCAGCTAGCTAGCTATGCCATCTTTCCAGAAGATGGACGCTTGCATTTATTAATTTCTCCTACTCTTTTCGTTTCATTTTCAGTTCAGGATCAGTGCTAGCTAGCCTCCAAATTCAGAATCGACTACTACAACATATATGTAGTGCATGACCAGCAGTGATGTTTCCACTGTTAAGTTTGCTATTGCACATACACAGTAATACAGTATTATTGCATGTACAATTAAACAGACACACACCATATATAAGATTACTGGTGGAGAATTAATTAAGAATTAAGCCACCGTTGCTAAGTCGATCGACCTGAGTAGAAGAAAATGCTACTAGAGGAGATGCCTGCTGATGATCTTGAGACACGCAGAGAGAGAGAGAGAGAGAGTATATGTATGTTGTATGGGGTGAATTAAGGAAGCTTCTTGGGAGAGAGAGATGTACGTACGTCAGCCGCAATACAGCGACACATCTCATCTGACTTGGTTCGCTCGACTCAAGTCAAATCTCAGATGGACAAGAAAGAGGGGAGTGTGTGTGAGCGTAGCGTACGTACCAATCAAATCAATCTCAAATGCAGCATCGCCTTGGCTCGCTGTTGGACGTGTTCAAAGCCTTGTTGCCGCTGATAACTTCCTTGGCTCGCTCTTGTTTTGCGATCGAATGCTTTCTTGACTTATTAGACGGCCACAGTTCTGCAATTAGAAAATCCATCTGCCTCTTTACTAATTCCACATCTCCCTGTGTGTGTGTATATAGATAACGGAGCCCTAGCTAGCTTCTTCAAATCAACGCAACAACCTCAGCATCTAGCTAGCTCGTCTAGTCGTGATCCACGACATCATGGACCACTCCTCCTCCGCCTCCGCCTCCGCCACGACCTCGTCCTCATCGTCGCAGCGTGGCAGCGGCGGCCGGGAGCTGCAGGGGCCACGCCCGGCGCCGCTCAAGGTCCGCAAGGACTCGCACAAGATCAGGAAGCCGCCGCAGCAGCAGTCGGGCCCGGCCCCGGCGCCGCCGGTGCAGGTGCGCCAGCCGGTCATCATCTACACGGTGTCGCCCAAGGTCGTCCACGCCAACCCCAGCGAGTTCATGTCCGTCGTGCAGCGCCTCACCGGCGCGCGCACCGCGGCGTCCGCCTCCCTCCAGACCGCGCCTCCGCCGACCCCGGTGCAGCCGACGCCGACGCTGCCGTTCCCGTTCCAGGTCCAAGCTGGGCCGCACGAGGGCGCGCTCCAGCTCTCGCCCGCCGCGCGCCTCGCCGCCATCGAGCAAGCACGGAGCCACGGTGGCGACGCTTCTGCAGGGCTGCCGCCGCTGCCGAGCATCCTGTCGCCGGTGCCGGGGTTGCTCCCGGCCATCCCGGCGAGCTTCTTCTCCCCGCCGGCCGGTGGCGGCACCAACCTGTTGGGTGAGCTGATCAGCCCGGCATTCCTTGACCACCGCAACTACTCATTAGTCGGAGGTAATGCTACATTTAGCGGTGCGGCTGCAATGTTACACTTAGCAGGTGCGCCGTCGCCGTCTCCATCTGGGGCTGGAGCAGGTACCTACTATTGGGATCTCTTCAACAATGACCAGCAGCACTAGTGTAGGTGTGCTACGTACTACGTACGTTTCTGCAACAGCTCTTGATTTTAGTTCTTGTTCCTAGCTAGCTCGATCCCTGCTTGTTGAGGCACACCCCACCACTTTGGAGGTGATCGATCGAATTGAAGCGCGGAGGATATATACCTAGTGTTCACTTCATTCTTTTTGACATACATACATGTACTATGCATGCGTTTGTAATGAGAAATTCATGGATTCCGCTTTAACTAACTATCTATGCGTGTATGTATCATCACGATCCATATATACTTTTGCAATGCGTTTGCTCAATTCTTAATGGCTAATATACAGAAGGAATCTGAAATGTCCGAGGCATAACGGGCCCGAATGTGCGGAAACTTTTTAGGATTTGCTATTTATAAGTCACTTGATTTTTAAAAAAAGTTTAAGTCAATTTTTGTGACCATTGGATTTGTGTACATGTGATTGGATGTTGATCTAATGGATAAAAAATACGCCTTATGCTTAAAAAAATTTAGTTACCTTACAAATAGACACTCCCAAACTATTTCATCAAAACAGTTATTTTTAAGTTTTACCGGGTCCCCACGGGCCCATAATTTCCTAAAAAACTAAGTATTGAAAACCCATGAAATCATGTGTGAAATATGTAATTTATCTCCTTCACTTTGGAGGTTTAGAAAATCCCACAATAATCCTTAAATCAGAAAAAAAGTAAAATTCCTATAAATTCTACCACTAATCGAGAGAAAAAGAGAGGATCTACACCAATTATTTTGGTGGGGCCAGATTATAAAGTTACTTATTACTCATGTATAGATATATTATTTCTATTACAATTGTATAATATGGATACAACTACATTTTTAAAAGATAATAGAGCTATATAACAAATACAATATGGTGTAATATATAGCTGCGTAATTGCACGGGAAATTCCGCTAGTTTTCAAAAATCAGCACCAAATGTAGGGGAGAGAATGTCCTATATCTCCACAAAATTTCAAGTTCAGATTTAATCGCATTTACATGATATGAAAAGACAAATCTCGCATGATTGATTCTGGTATTAAAATTTTGCATGGCTATACAACTTGTACTACGTGCACTTAGGGACTTGAGTGTATCCATCAAGCACGTAGACGCGGGGAGTTTTTTTGGTTTTGAAATAAACCATTTTTAGCCATTTTACACAAAGAAACAATGGCTTATTCTTTTCTGAAATAACCTCGGCCACTAACCCACTAGATGACTAGTGTACGCATCAAAAATTACTCTCTCAATGCTGCACCTTAACTACTTATAAAACTAGGATATACTTCACCACTAGGCAAGACTCCATTCAGTAGTTTGAAAAACAGGAGAAGAGAGGTAGAGGAAAAAGAGGTAGAGGAGATCACTCCGCCTAGTTTGGGGATATCGAACTATGGGAGATGCCTCGGAAGAAAATGGGTTGCTAAGAAGGCACAAACTACCTCGATAGTTCTTGCAAGGATACCCTGTACTACTAGAATTTTCATGCTCGCGATTGTGTTAACCAAGTATGGATAATTCAATCTACACATCCTAAATACCGCATACACGAGCTTACTACATGCGGAGATTGCCGTAAGTGAATGTCATACATCAATATTTCACATTGCATGTTGCATTTTAACTATCGTGACTTTATTTGTGTGTGGCGATCGTGAAGCATTGCTACTTCTTCTAATGGATCGACGGCACGGAGGTACGACAAGGCATTAATTGAAAAAGACATCTTTGAACTACCTAGTTGCGTCGGAGGGCTTTACGTTGGAAACCTTACTCAGCCGAGATCGAGAAGACAAGGAAAGGCGTCGATGGTCTTGATGCCCTCATTGCGAAAATTATTCTAAATGGGTGCGATCTTGAAAAATACCTTTTGGCCGAGTACTACGAGGCTGTGGAAAGGCAGCTCGCAAGAGGGATAGGACTAATGTCGCAAACGACTTGATTTCCATCCATTAAGTATTTTTCTTTCCAAAATGTGTGTTAATTTGTATCATAGTTTTAGTTAAAGTCGAAGGTTTATGCATGTAGCTATTTGTAATGTTGGAATAGCTATAATATCTGTCCATCAGGCAGTGGCAGTGGCAGCCCCCTTGGGTACGGTCCGGTCGTCTGCGTTGGCCGGATCGCTTCAACGCACGACTAGTACTCAGCAGTACTGCCGTAATTTCCTGCACTCCTTGACTGCGTCGTCCAATTAATCCATACATGGATCAGTCGTTTCGTCAAGAGCTAGCTAGCCGTTTGTGTTGTGTTCTTGTCAAACATTTATTACTCCTCCTCACCATCATCGATCTTCTCTGACTGGCCAGGGCCCAGGGCAGCTGCCTGCAGCCTCTAGCTACCTTCACTCGCTATGCATGTACACAGGCCAGGCCATGCATGCATCAGATGTAGATGAAGATGAAGATGAAGGCAGGACTCGATCTGATCTGTGCTATGCTCTGATGAATTGGTCCAAATTAAACCCCAATCCCTTTCGGGACCTGGATTGGAATTTACAGGACCAACAACAACTAATCCTAGCTGCTAGTTAACTAATGACGGACGGTAGCTAGCTAGGTTGACACTATCAAATTAAACATGCCAAGTTAATCAAGCTGGGTCGCATTCCGGTCCGGTCCCAGCTGCCATAGAGCCCTTAATTACTTATATTACTCAACGCACCACGCGCATGCATATATGCATGATATGGTCAACACAGGACTTGCTCGGATCGATCGGAATCAGCTAGCTAGCTATGCCATCTTTCCAGAAGATGGACGCTTGCATTTATTAATTTCTCCTACTCTTTTCGTTTCATTTTCAGTTCAGGATCAGTGCTAGCTAGCCTCCAAATTCAGAATCGACTACTACAACATATATGTAGTGCATGACCAGCAGTGATATTTCCACTGTTAAGTTTGCTATTGCACATACACAGTAATACAGTATTATTGCATGTACAATTAAACAGACACACACCATATATAAGATTACTGGTGGAGAATTAATTAAGAATTAAGCCACCGTTGCTAAGTCGATCGACGTGAGTAGAAGAAAATGCTACTAGAGGAGATGCCTGCTGATGATCTTGAGACACGCAGAGAGAGAGAGAGAGAGTATATGTATGTTGTATGGGGTGAATTAAGGAAGCTTCTTGGGGGGCAGAGAGGGAGATAGAGATGTACGTACGTCAGCCGCAATACAGCGACACATCTCATCTGACTTGGTTCGCTCGACTCAAGTCAAATCTCAGATGGACAAGAAAGAGGGGAGTGTGTGTGAGCGTAGCGTACGTACCAATCAAATCAATCTCAAATGCAGCATCGCCTTGGCTCGCTGTTGGACGTGTTCAAAGCCTTGTTGCCGCTGATAACTTCCTTGGCTCGCTCTTGTTTTGCGATCGAATGCTTTCTTGACTTATTAGACGGCCGCAGTTCTGCAATTAGAAAATCCATCTGCCTCTTTACTAATTCCACATCTCCCTGTGTGTGTGTATATAGATAACGGAGCCCTAGCTAGCTTCTTCAAATCAACGCAACAACCTCAGCATCTAGCTAGCTCGTCTAGTCGTGATCCACGACATCATGGACCACTCCTCCTCCGCCTCCGCCTCCGCCACGACCTCGTCCTCATCGTCGCAGCGTGGCAGCGGCGGCCGGGAGCTGCAGGGCCACGCCCGGCGCCGCTCAAGGTCCGCAAGGACTCGCACAAGATCAGGAAGCCGCCGCAGCAGCAGTCGGCCCCGGCCCCGGCGCCGCCGGTGCAGGTGCGCCAGCCGGTCATCATCTACACGGTGTCGCCCAAGGTCGTCCACGCCAACCCCAGCGAGTTCATGTCCGTCGTGCAGCGCCTCACCGGCGCGCGCACCGCGGCGTCCGCCTCCCTCCAGACCGCGCCTCCGCCGACGCCGACGCTGCCGTTCCCGTTCCAGGTCCAAGCTGGGCCGCACGAGGGCGCGCTCCAGCTCTCGCCCGCCGCGCGCCTCGCCGCCATCGAGCAAGCACGGAGCCACGGTGGCGACGCTGCTGCAGGGCTGCCGCCGCTGCCGAGCATCCTGTCGCCGGTGCCGGGGTTGCTCCCGGCCATCCCGGCGAGCTTCTTCTCCCCGCCGGCCGGTGGCGGCACCAACCTGTTGGGTGAGCTGATCAGCCCGGCATTCCTTGACCACCGCAACTACTCATTAGTCGGAGGTAATGCTACATTTAGCGGTGCAGCTGCAATGTTACACTTAGCAGGTGCACCGTCGCCGTCTCCATCTGGGGCTGGAGCAGGTGCCTACTATTGGGATCTCTTCAACAATGACCAGCAGCACTAGTGTAGGTGTGCTACGTACTACGTACGTTTCTGCAACAGCTCTTGATTTTAGTTCTTGTTCCTAGCCAGCTCGATCCCTGCTTGTTGAGGCACACCCCACCACTTTGGAGGTGATCGATCGAATTGAAGCGCGGAGGATATATACCTAGTGTTCACTTCATTCTTTTTGACATACATACATGTACTATGCATGCGTTTGTAATGAGAAATTCATGGATTCCGCTTTAACTAACTATCTATGCGTGTATGTATCATCACGATCCATATATACTTTTGCAATGCGTTTGCTCAATTCTTAATGGCTAATATACAGAAGGAATCTGAAATGTCCGAGGCATAACGGGCCCGAATGTGCGGAAACTTTTTAGGATTTGCTATTTATAAGTCACTTGATTTTTAAAAAAAGTTTAAGTCAATTTTTGTGACCATTGGATTTGTGTACATGTGATTGGATGTTGATCTAATGGATAAAAAATACGCCTTATGCTTAAAAAAATTTAGTTACCTTACAAATAGACACTCCCAAACTATTTCATCAAAACAGTTATTTTTAAGTTTTACCGGGTCCCCACGGGCCCATAATTTCCTAAAAAACTAAGTATTGAAAACCCATGAAATCATGTGTGAAATATGTAATTTATCTCCTTCACTTTGGAGGTTTAGAAAATCCCACAATAATCCTTAAATCAGAAAAAAAAAGTAAAATTCCTATAAATTCTACCACTAATCGAGAGAAAAAGAGAGGATCTACACCAATTATTTTGGTGGAGCCAGATTATAAAGTTACTTATTACTCATGTATAGATATATTATTTCTATTACAATTGTATAATATGGATACAACTACATTTTAAAAGATAATAGAGCTATATAACAAATACAATATGGTGTAATATATAGCTGCGTAATTGCACGGAAATTCGCTAGTTTTCAAAAATCAGCACCAAATGTAGGGGAGAGAATGTCCTATATCTCCACAAAATTTCAAGTTCAGATTTAATCGCATTTACATGATATGAAAAGACAAATCTCGCATGATTGATTCTGGTATTAAAATTTTGCATGGCTATACAACTTGTACTACGTGCACTTAGGGACTTGAGTGTATCCATCAAGCACGTAGACGCGGGGAGTTTTTTTTTTTGGTTTTGAAATAAACCATTTTTAGCCATTTTACACAAAGAAACAATGGCTTATTCTTTTACAGAAATAACCCTCGGCCACTAACCCACTAGATGACTAGTGTACGCATCAAAAATTACTCTCTCAATGCTGCACCTTAACTACTTATAAAACTAGGATATACTTCACCACTAGGCAAGACTCCATTCGAGTAGTTTGAAAAACAGGGAGAAGAGAGGTAGAGGAAAAAAGAGGTAGAGGAGATCACTCCGCCTAGTTTGGGGATATCGAACTATGGGGAGATGCCTCAGAAGAGAAAATGGGTTGCTAAGAAGGCACAAACTACCCTGATAGTTCTTGCAAGGATACCCCTGTACCACTAGAATTTTCATGCTCGCAGTGTGTTAACCAAGTATGGATAATTCAATCTACACATCCTAGTACCGCCGCACGAGCTTACTACATGTGCGGAGATTGCCGCGTAAGTGAATGTCATACATCAATATTTCACATTGCATGTTGCATTTTAACTATCGCTGACTTTATTTGTGTGTGGCAGTCATCGAAGCATTGCTACTTCTTCTAATGGATCGACGGCCTGGAGAGGTACGACAAGGCATTAATTCAGCAGAAAGACATGCTGAACTACCTAGTTGCGTCGGAGGGCTTTACGCGTTGGAAACCTTACTCAACCGAGATCGAGGAAGACAAGGAAAGGCGTCGATGGTCTTCGATGCCCCTGTTGCACTGAAAATTATTCTAAATGGGTGCAGTACTGAAAAATACCTTTGGGCCGAGTACTACGAGGCCTGTGCGAAGGCCCGCACTCGCAAGGGGGGATAGGACTAATGTCTGCAAACCTGACTTGATTTCCATCCATTAAGTATTTTTTTCTTTCCAAAATGTGTGTTAATTTGTATCATAGTTTTAGTTCGAGTCGAAGGTTTATGCATGTAGCTATTTGTAATGTTGGAATAGCTAGGCAAAAATATGCACGTAACCAGACCCTATGTTCCATGTAATTCAGAACTTCATGGTTAAGTGTTAGCCGAACTTGCAATCTCATCTTCGTTGGTCCATTCTCGCCTTGCTTAAACCGAAGCTTACAAAAGTTTTTTGTTTCCAAATTTTGGGTTATTTATGTAAAAACTAAGAAGGGTGAACATCCATGTAAAATGATTAAAACATGATTTATTTACAAATAATTGCAGTCAGCAAACTCCAGTTTTTTTAATCACAAACAACTCTTAATGACCATTTAATATTGTAAAATTAAAGCTAAGTTTATTTAAACTATTTCTTTTAAAATATCCTACTATTGCTGGGCCTGATCTGTGACTGGCTTCAGCCGCGTTCTGGCTTAGCGACTATGCCCAACACAGACCTCAGTCACGCCACCAGATCGCGACCGAGACACATGGCAGACCAAGACCTTAGTCATTTTTTCATCGTGCGACTAAGTCTCCTACGTCAGCTAATCACTGGGCCACAGAGCCATTTGGTGCTTGAATTGTGTAAAATGATTAAGAAATGATTTGTTTTGAAAAAAAATCGACGCTGGAGTAGGTTGATGGGAACCGGAAGAAGCTAAGACCCTGTTTGTTTAGGTTTAGGCTTTTTGGCTTATATTTTAAAGCCAGATTTTTGGCTTAATTAACTTATAAGCTCTCGAGCTTTTAAGTCAAGCTTTGGTGTTTGATAATCTAACTTTTTATAGGATGTTGGCTTATTGAGTTGTGTGTGAAGGATAAAAAGTCTGAATTGCCCTTGAGGGTTTAAAGGACTTTGTTAAGCATGTATTTAAACTTATTTTTGCATAGGATTTGAAAATATGACGTGTACATCTGGAGTACTTGTTCGATCTCAAAGTAGCGACAAGTGACAACTTAAAAATATAACTAGACATATTTAAATCCACTCTTCCAGTAAAGTATGCCTAAAAAGAGATGTTCCAACACAATGTGCCTCCAATAGTTATATTGTTATGGACAGAATGCATTAATAGTGCCATATTACTTATACAAGGTCAATTCTTCAAGGCTTGTATCAGACGGTAGTAAGTATGAACATTTTTCCAATGACTTTTTGCACAAGTATGCTACTGGGCATTCATTTCAGCAATAAGATTTAATTATAACACCACAAGAAACATCACAACTAGCTGTTGATGCCATTCAAAATACATGACCGGAGGATTGAGATTTATATACAATGATATTTCGTAGGTAATTTCAACAAACTTCAATGACAGACTGCTATTCCATTCCACAAAAGCAAAAAAAAAAAAAACACCTCTCCCATGAATTATGGTTTTTAGACTTAAATTGGTTTAAGCTTTTTATAAGTGGAATAAAAAAGTTACTTTTTTATTTAGACTTAAGCTTTTAAATTTTTAAATCAAAGAAAAAGCCTAAACAACTAGAGCCTAAGACACGGGGGCCTCTGGTTAGTGAGTGATAGGTGTTAATGTTGTTCGTGGGTGATGGTGTCTAGATATAAACCGTAATATAAAAAGACGGACCAGACCGGCTGGTAAACCAAGAAAAGCCTGAACCGGTGACTTGTGTGGCAGCGTCTCCCCTTTATAAAAATAAAACTGAACCGGTGACTCGGATCGATCGGAGCGGAGCCCCAGCCCCACGACCACGAGCGGAGCCACCGTCTTCCTCCGCCCCGGATTGCCCGGCTGCGACGTAGATCTGCTACTGCCACTGCCGTGGAGTGCAAGTCCATCCCAACTTGACCGATTTCTTCTTCTTTTGTTGGTAAGGAACCCTAGCTTTCTTGGATGGATTTGATTGTTCTAGACTAGGGGTTGGCGATCCAATCCCCAAATCTTGTTTTCTTTCCCTTCCATTCAGTCCAGCCAGTTGCGGATTTGCTTGCTGCCATCCACCCATGGTTCGATTGATCAGCTTCTTCCTCAGCGCGCAACATCGATCGATCTCAGTTGACCCCATAGGATTTGGTACCCACGGTGCGGGTGCAGTTTATTTTCCAATAATTTTGGGCCCCATGCCCCACTTTTAGTCCGACCCCGGTTGTTCTAGGTTCTGTGAACGCCTCCTCCTTCTTCTTCTTTCCCCTTCCTTTTGGCGGTGTTATAAACTCATATACGTAGTTATCTATGCTAATTCAGTTTTGAAACGTAGATATTCTGGCGGATGATGCTCTATTTTGGTACAAATCACTGGCCTGATGCCAATTACTACGATCCATGTTGTTACTCAGTAATCCTTGTATCTTACCATTGGATCTGCCCTATTTTCGATGATTCATCAATCCGTGTGATGGAAGATATACTTACTAGGTGGACCTTGCTCAAATCAATTTAAGCTCACTTATTTATCAACACTGAAACATTTTAACCAACAGTGCCATGCTGAAGCCCCTTCTTGTACGGCTGCTACTGCGTGCTGTTATAACTGCTAACAATTCTGTTTTCCAGTTGCCAAATGTCGGATGTGGGTGAATACCGTTGCTTCGTTGGAAGCCTTTCGTGGTCCACAACTGAAGTAGAACTGAAGGATGCGTTTGGGAAATTTGGTCGTCTAACTGAGGCGAAGGTAACTTATCGATCTCTTTAGATACGGGTCAAGAACGCTAAGATTTGTGCAAGTCTGCAAGGGAATATATGCAATATTCTTTTAGACAAAGCGATGCGTATTTTGCGTGTAACGCTGCAACAATTACAATTTTGCCCTTAAACTGTTTGCAATGCTAAGACGAGTAAGCAACTATCTGGTCCAAGCATTTTAAGGGGTTTGACAGTAAATGGATCCAACGGGTAAAAGAGGTTCTCAGTTCGGGTACCTTTTCTATTTTGCTCAATGGTGTTCCTGGAAAAAAAAAATCAATGCGAAAGAGGGGTTTGGCAAGGTGACCCTCTTTCACCTTTGTTATTTGTGTTGGTAGCTGACTTGCTCTAAACCTAGAACATCTCACAAGTTTCTCAGATTCTGGAGTACGTTTAGGTGAAAGAGGGTCCACCGAATTGTTATTCCTGCCATAGTTATTGAGGAGAGGGTGTTGGCAGGAAATTCTCGTGATAGTCCGAGGGAAGTAGGGCACGCACCATCGAGGTTGATTCCGGCCGGCTCCGTGCAGTTGTGGGTGAGTAGCTTGGCAACGATCTGTGGTGGATTTGCTCCTTGGTGCATTTTTTAGGGCAAAATTCACTCCTGGCCTGAAACAACACGTTATCTCGTGATAGTGTTGTATCCATTGGACAAGAAGGAATTTCTCCTCAAAACGTTTCGGCACCCTTGTTACTCTAAGTAGTACTAAAAAACGGATGGACCGTTCAAGTTCCAATAAAGCAATGGTCTAACCACAAGGATTTAACAAATGGTGCAGTGGTGTCACGCAACCAAAAATTCGTGGCTGCCTGGAGCTAAGATGCGCATGGACTGGTATGGTCGTATGGACCTGCAGTAGACTTTGTATGATCTGTTGACTGTTGTACTTGGTAAAATGCACAGTAGCAGATCATATGACGGTGTGCTATGGCAGGATCTACCGATCTAGTGTTATCTTGTCATGTGAGCTTCCAACCTAGTTGATATGTGAATAAGGAACTGGTGAAAAATGCTGAAAAAAATACAGAATGACGGTGTCTTAAGTAGATGTCCCACTTTCTGTGTGCATTGTCTGCTCTATGGTCAAACGCTTAATATCAGAGTTCATATACTATATCTGTTGTCAATTTGCAGGTGGTTCTCGACAAGTTTTCTGGGCGATCGCGTGGCTTTGGCTTTGTGACTTTTGATGACAAGAAGGCCATGGAAGAAGCCATTGAGGCTATGAATGGAATGGATCTTGATGGAAGAAATATTACTGTTGAAAGAGCTCAGCCTCAAAGTTCGGGCAGGGACCGTGATGGAGATCGAGACTATAGTCGTGGTGGTGGTGAGCGTGACCGCTACCGTGGTGACTATGGCCGCGGTCGCGACCGTGGTCGTGATTTTGGTGGAGGTCGTGGCGGCGGCGGCGGTGGCGATTGCTTCAAATGTGGCAAGCCTGGCCATTTCGCAAGGGAATGCCCTTCTGGTGATGGTGGCAGGGATGACAGGTATGGTGGCGGGGATGACAGGTATGGTGGCAGGGACGACAGGTATGGTAGCAGGGACGACAGGTATGGTGGTAGCAATGGCAGCAGCCGCTATGGGCCTGATCGTGGTGGCGATCGCTATTCTGGGAGCCGTGATGGAGGAAGCCGCAATGGTGGTGGTGGTGATCGATACAACCGTGACAGGTCTGGACCATATGAACGTCCCAGCCGAGGTGGATACAGATCTTGATGGTGGGGATGCTGTCTCTCAGGTATGAAAGCTATTCTTAATGCTTTTAAGTGAGTGGTATGTTTGCTCCATTACATAATGCAGCAAATGGCTTGCTGTTGTGTACTCTCGTGAAAACTTCGATGCTGTTGTTCCCCATGCTGACTAGTGCTTGTTTTTACCCAATGTTCTTATCTGGATTCGGCTTGTAAACGGTTCCTCAGGAGCTTCAGTGGATTGCCTTATTTCTGTCTGATTGATATCTGGGATCCATGTTTCTGTTTTGTTCTGATGGGGAAAAAAAATCCTGTCATGATACTGGCCTTTGGTTCTGTTCTTTGATTGCTTCACTTGCGGTTATCGTTGGAATCGCGGACTCGCTGGCAAGGATGTTGGAGAACAATGATGGCTTGTTCTTTAGTCTGGTTTCGGTATCGTGGGAGGAAGCAACTTTCCTTGCTGGGGGTGACCATCTCCTTAAAATATTCCTTCAGAAATTAGAAAAAAAAGGAGGAAAGGGTAAAATCTTGAGTTTGCTTCACAAAAAGATTTTATGTTTGATTATTCTTTCTTAATAAGCAATGATTCTCACATTAATTTTTCGCAGGCATTTGGCCTTTGTGTTCCTATTGATTTTGGTGTTTGACTGTGGTTGAGTGCTCACTAGCACAGTTGTACGGCCATGATGTGTTTCTGCGCACAATTAGACAACTATAAGATCCCAGAACCTGTTGATTCGTTTGTGGAAGTGGACCTGCCCTGCTTTGAAGCGTCCTTTGTTGAGTTTTGTTGCCCCTGTGAGAATAGTCACTTGAGAGGATCAATGCACCGTATCATCTTGGTCATTTTTAATTCTTGGGTCGATGGATTGGCATGGATGACTTAGTCGGCTTTGTTCAACTTGATCTGTGCCTTGGGGATCCAAGCATATATCCTTGAGAACCTGGAAAAGGTGCTGCTTCTGTCGGGCGGGGCGGGCGTATGCATCTGTCTATTTCTGTTGTACAAGTTGATCATTTCCTCTGTAGCTGAGCTTCTTGAAGAGGAACTATTCTTTGCTAGCAAAAGTTGGCGTACATGTGATTTTGTGTCCACAGCCATAGCCAAGGGGCAATTGAGAACCATATAATTTACCTCGCATGCAATGCACGGCCAGAACAGCTTTTGTATCTGTCTTGTCTAACTGGCGTGACACATCATCTTTCGTCTGTCGAACAATAGCACATCAACCAATTGGAGCTATTGGATGATAAAAGAGAATGAATGCTCCGTATTGTATTAAATTAAATTGAGTATACCGTAAAGAGTTCCTCTCGAATAAAGCCTTTTGATCCCCCCTAAAGCTGACAAGTTCTAAAACTTAATCTTCGATGAGGTACACCTTATAAGGCCTAACTCACTAATTGGTTACACAAAAACCTGGAAAATTGCTTTTCGGAAGTCAGAACCAAGTGAAATTTGAGCGAGGCGAGGTTAGCCGTGCTTCATGCTGGTAAGGATGTGATCCAGCAGCCCGCAAACTTTTCATGAGCGAATAAAAGAGCTCAACCGTACGTCACGTCGGGCGCCACCCATCTCCATCTGTAGGTTCCAGTTTCAGAAGTCATTTGTCCCTCCTGATTTCCATGTCCAGCCACACCCAGGTCTGCAATCTTCACAACCTATTTCCAGGACTAGATCTACAGGTTATTTACTAGGCAAGTTAGTTGATTTCAGTTAAATAACCATGTAACATATCACTTTCTCGTCTAAGTCTCCAACAACAAGGTGGTTTTCCATACTTACAGACACACAACTTAAGTTTGTAACATAAGATAATCAAATTTCACACTTTCAAAAAGACAGATTTTTTTTTTTACAAAAAATGTTTTAAAAAGACAAAGATCATTAAAAAGGCAAACTTGAAATTTGAGTTCTTAAGCAACTCGTATTTTTCTAAATGGAATTAGATCCATTTTTTAGTCTATATATTTTGAAACTTGCAAAGAATCTCTTGGAGCTTGAAAATGTTATCCCAGAAAATGTTCTTCATCATGCCATTGCGGTCTGCCAAACGTGGATTGTAAAGCTTTAGGTTCTTTTTTTTTTTTAAAAAAAATGTTCTTATACCAAAGCTGCCTTATCTGATTGAAAACCAAATGGACTACTGTAAGATTACCGACCGCTTTTATACATTTCCAGATTTCATACACATATCAGGAAGGTAGAAGAAAATGGGCAATGAGAAGTGAGAACCAATAGCTTCAAGAGCTTTTTTTAAATTAAGCCTTTTTAATTTATTTTTATTGTTAACCCTCCACAAACTTTATTTCTAAATTTGACCTCTTTGCTCACCACCATCTGTAGCACGATAAAACAATATTGTCATGCCTTAGGATAAGTCCGCTAAATAGCACTTTTGATCACGTCACTAGTGGTGTGATAAGAGTTTGACAAGATACGGTGTTGTCGTGATAGTGTTATTTTATCATGCCACCACCTGTGGCGTAACCAAAGGTGTTAGATTTGGAAATAAATTTTGCGGGGTTAACAATAAAAATAAATTAAAAAAGGGTTAATTAATAAAAAAATTCTAGCTACAACACTTTGAATAAATATGCATACTTGATCGTAGCCTATGAGCAGATAATCCATCCCTTTTGATATACCGATAGCAATCATTAAAATAGTAAGGAGGTCCAAAACATTATTCTGTTTGTGAAGAAAGTCGTATAAATCCCCTCTAGGCATGTATTCTGAAAGAAACTGAACCAACTTAAGACATAACTCACCTTTGTGTTTGAGAAACCCTCGTTTTCGAAAAGTTCAGCTAGCTGTTAGGGCTGAGGCAGGGGCGGTTGGACCAGTCGGTGGCCAGCGGTTTGACCGGTCTTGGGCTAGCGGTCAGAATGGCCGGGGGCACGGCAGTCAGACTAGCCGAAGAAGAATGTTGAATTTTTGGTATTGGTAAAAAATCATGTGTGTAGGAAGATGAGAGGATGCATTTGCACTTGATCTTATTGGAAAAGGAGATTATGGGAAAAACTAGATAGAGTTTGAAATTTTCAGAGAATGCCAGTCTGAGACTTAGGAAATTTTCCTAAGTCCCAGGCGGTCTAACCGGTTGTTTGCCAGGTGAAGTTGCAAAGAACTTGTGCGCAAAATCAATTTCTTGGTCTATTGTTGTGCAAATGGATTGGAGTCAACGACGGTCAACAGTGAGAAAGATCAGAACTAGGCTAGGAGAGCTGAGGACCAGAACGATCAAGGATACCGAGTGAAGTTGTTGGACTTAAGCATGTCGTAAGATGGGCAAGGGCGACCGAATGGGGAGTTTGGCGTGACAGGTTGCATCAAATGGCTTGGGGGTCGATGCAAGTACCATAGTGGTTCCGGTGAGAGCCGGATGGAAGAGACTTATTGACATGAAGATAATCATTGATCAACCTACATATGGTAAAGCATGAGATTGCTTTACGATCATTGGATCGATCTTTGGAGATGGATCGAGAATATGTATTTTGGTATCTTCGTCAAAATACCGGGTTGGTGATATTGGAAAAACTGTAGCGCGGGACGACGCAAAGGAGAGACAGTTTAAGCCAAGAGAAGATGAAGATCACGAAGAGCTGGATTCAGAAAACCTGGTTTGTCATGTGCTTTGAGAAGCGTGCGTTAGTGTAGACTCATTTGTGTGTAAGCTTAACGAGCGCTGATAAGGCTTTCTCTCTAGACCTAGCCCCACTATAAAAGATTAGAGTGTAGGATTTATACTCAACCCCTCCCAAGTCAAGAAACCCTAATTTGATTTTTGGGAAAATCGAAGATAGAGGAGGCTAGGGTTTGAGAGAGATGGATTGATTGAGTGCTCAAGTGTTGAGCTTTTGTCATTTATGGTGAAGTGGTTGTAAACCAATAATCTCTTGAATCAATCCAAGCAAGGTTTGGCCCAAGATGAGTTCTATCTTGTTCTTGCTCTCTCTTTGATGCCTTTAGGATTTTTGTGTACATTTGGTTTTCCATAGGCCTTTTGTTGTAAACTAGCTTGCTAGAATATGTGACAATTCATCTAGTGTCATCTTGAACATCTTTCACTCACAAACAAGTTTTTGGATTAAAGTTTGAATCTCTCCTGGTTCCATTTCTTCGAGACCTAATCATATGCAGGAGACCTAATGCTAATCCGTACTGTAATACTATGCATGAGACCTAATCATAAGTACATATATGTGTCTGCCTGTTTGTTTAGTTTCAAGTTTCAACCATCCATGCAATGCATCATTTTCCATGTACACACTATTCTTCTTCCTCTTTAATTTTTGTACACCTCTATGTGCTCATCGATCACTTTCGTTCCCTAGAGGGCATGGTGAGATGGGGCATTACGAGATTAATTGTTGTCTACGCATGTTTCACATACAGATAGAGTACAATAAGACATACATTCACTCAAGAAAACCGTAAGCATCTGATCTCGGTGAATCATATAATTCGAACCCAAATATACTATACCCTCTCTTCTTGAAAAAAAAATCTACTAGTACTACGTAAGAAACAGACTTGAGAAAATTCACATAGCCGCAAGATCGAATGCTACGTCCACATGGGCCATGTTACTTGGGGCATTCCCAAAGTCAAAGTGTAAGAAACCAATGGCCAAAACAAAATTCGATAAGGTCAAATCACATACCCCCTCCGGTTACTAAAGCATGTCGTTTTGGTGTAGGTGGAGTAAAGCTTTCTAAATATCTTTTTCAATATTTAGATTGAATACATGAAAATGATATATGTAGATTTTTATCGAAAAGAACTTTCTTAATATTATAATTTTATTAGGTTTTATAAATATATTACAATAAAAATTGGTGGTCAAAGTTATGTTTTGGAGACCGTATCGATGTCCAAAACGATATTCTTGTGTGACTGAAGTGAGTATGTATCAAGCTAGGTACTACTACCAGCTAGGTAGAGATGAAGAAAGTCAGACGTGGCTAACTAATCTAGTTTTCACCGATGCCGACGGACATAAATATATTTTTAAAAATAATATATCCCAGGGAGTGAGAAAGTAAGCAGAGAACTTTCCTAAAGTCTGTAACCAAACAGATAAGATAGGATCGTAGGAGCAAAACCCTAAACTCTCCTTTCCCTTTTCTTTTATGATTTCTGATATATATCTTGATCCGCTCTTTCTCCTCCCGCCACGGCAACTGCTACTTTTCTCGCTTCTCATGCCGCCATCGAGGTGTCTCGCCTCCCCTGCACCTGCGCGCATGTACGTCCTAGGCACACGCAACGCACGCGCATCCGATTGATCTACTTGCAGTGCTGTATGCAAGACAAAAATACAGGACATGGGTGTTCATGGTAGAAAGCTAATATAGTAAAACCGTACCAAACATACACTTGAATGTCTAATGCAATTCAAATTCATATATAAATAAATAAAAGACAAAGCGAGAATGTAAAATACACTTAAAGTAGTATCTTGCTAATGGCCATAACGGCCCGAATGCCCATAAATACGTGCGAGTAGCAATATCTAGAACAAAAGTAGCTAAATTAGTGAGATAAAGAGAATATTGTGACTAATTACAAACATTAAAATGAAATGAAACATACCAAAACTGCTAGTTATGACTAGGAGCAGATGGCAATTCTATTCTATGAGATTTCATCTGTTGAAAACGATCTATGATTGTTTTATCATCATTGCTTTTGAATATCTCTCACTCAGTGTAGCACACCATCAAGTTATTGAACCATTCATTGGATACTTGTTGCACAAGTCTGTCTTGATAGCTTTCATTGTCAAAAAGATTCTTTCAGCTGATGTTGTTGCAACATGAAGAATCAATGTTAGCTCAATGAGACGATAGCCAAATGGGAATGTTTTGTCTTTTCCAGTTTCAACCATCTTTTCGGCGAGCTTTTCAAGGCCACAACATCCACAAAATTCTATACTTCTCATGACATATCCAACAATCCATCCTTTTCTTTAGAAAAACATGATCGATTGGTCGAGTTGGACCCTTTAACAAATACGCCCTCCTCACTTGATCCCTAATTCTATTGGGATAATCTTTAATTGACATGCGATATGCTGGATCAGCAATAATGTCATCCAGATTAAAATTAATCCGAGGTTTCTTTGGTTGAGTTATGCTCTCATTGGTTCGAGGAGTACTTGTATTTGGATTGTTGGAGAAATAACTATGCAAAGTTCGTTTATCCATCTTTTATAAATCTACTACAAATTGTATATAATCTATGAGTATTGAGTACATGTAACTAGATTACACAACATCACAACAGAATCATTCCAATTTTTAAGTTTCTAACTATTTAACTAAGCCATTGACCTGCCACTTCAAGTCTTCAACTTGCCAGGTGAGGTGCTCCTGCTGTGCCGCCACCGCTCGTCCCCAACCCCCGCCATCATCGCCGGCTGCGCGTGCCCTAGTGCTCGATCATGCCACGCCTGTGCCCACACCTCCGCCGCCACAGCTCAGCCGTAGGCCACTCGTCCCTCGCCCACGAGCCCAACTGCCTAGCCCTCACTGTTGTCGCTGCTCACCGCCTCACCCCCAGCCCCCTACTGTCGCCACCGGCCGCGAGCGCCCCCAACCCCCATTGCCTTCACTTGCACGGTTCGCTGCTTGCCCCTGCCGCTCATATGTCACTGGCGCCCAACCGTCGGAGGGAGTGAGTTGTGTTGTGAGGATAGAATTAGGGATTTGGGGAGTGGAGAATGGGGATTGGGTTGATGAATTGGGTTCAAGACAGACTTGGAACATGGTCTAGTGCAACCAAGAGCAAAAATAGGCCTTATGACATTGGATTATGGGAAGAATATGACCCAAATATCCTTCACGCTTCCTTCTTCAAAGCTTCATTTTTTCCCCATGAGGCCATGACTACTGCTCAGTGCTCACTCCTTCCTTCTTGCTTGCGCCGCTGGCAACTGGTGCTTCGTCCATGAACGGGACTAGATGAAGGGGACGATAGTAGAGGGTTCTAGGGGCGCAACGGCTTGAGCCGGTCCGTACGCTCCTGCGGTGCATCAACCACTGTTACCAATTAAATCAATTACTAACAACGTGATGCTGCTGCTGCTTGATTTCACTGTGTTTGGTATGCTTTTTGATCAACAACTTGATTAGGTGGATCATGAAAAGAACCAAATCGAGCGCAGGGGCATTCAAGTCTTTTCAACTAGGAAGGGGAGAGAAACAGGGTTGAAATGCAGACATAATGCCAAAGTGGCAAAAAAAATGATCTGAAGGATAGTATTACGTCGGGAGTCATGGCATATAGCTTAAAAGAAAATTGCTCTTGAAGCACTCCTCTGATGGAACCACCTTGTTAGCATACATACTACCCAACACTTCTCTCTCGCTCTAGCACTGCACTGGTTCAAGAGGAGTACACAAGCAGCAGCCACCACACCAGCAGGGCTGGTGACCTCCTCTCCTCCCTATCTCTGATTACATCCTCTGTTCCTTTCGTCTAAGGGCATCTCCAATAGTTAGAGATAATTTGTCTCTAACATATGTTATATCATCTTTAGAGACAACATCTCCAATAGACAGTCTCTAGTACACTCTCCAATATTTATATTTTATAATTTTTCTTTAAAATGGGCCTACATGTCAACTAGAGTAGATTAATGTATCATGTCTTGTTTCGCGTGCACGACTGTCTCTTCAGGAAGAGACTACCTGTTCTCTCTCTTCTCCCCCTCTCCTCCACGTAGGATTTTGTTGACGTAATATAGCTAAGAGACGACAATAAATACACTATTGGAGATGCCCTAAGTGTATTGTCTGTCTCACCAGAAATTGATTAATGGGGAAAGACATCACATGAGATCCTATCTTCATCAACCGTTGATTCTATTAATGAAAGATGAATCGACGGCTGACGTGAAAGGGCGTGCTCTTCATCCCGGGGCAGCCTCGGCCTCCGTGCAGCCTTGCCCTTTGTGTATTTTTTTCGTCTCACATTTCGGTCCCGTGACGCCGTCCTCCTCTTTCCCTTTCTACTCCAGATCAACCCCTACCTATCTGTCCATCTCAATCCCTCCAATAAATCCTTGCTGTTCCTGGTCTCTCCTACTCTGTCAGCCTGCACAGTCGCGGACCTAACCGCAACCACAGAGCTAGATCGAGACGTCGACTTTTCCCTGTGCGATTTGGGCTTTTCCTCTGCATCTTTTCGATCAAAGGTCGCGCCTTTCCAAGATTTCACGCCACAAATCCGGCGCTAAAGATGAAATTTTGGGGAGGAAAGCTTTCTGTTGGAGCAAAAGCTCGCAGCTTGTGAGGTTTCTGTGTGGAAAGTCGGGCGCTTTTGCTCGTCTCCTTTGGGGAAATCGCTTGCTTTGTGTGGAAAGTTGGATCCTTGCGGAAGAGGCAGTTTGAAGTTTGTGAATAAGTTGATCGAGGAGCTCGATTAGGAGGGGGGTAAGATGGATGTTCCTTCTTCTTCCCTAGCATCAAAGCTTCGATTTTGCATCTGATTCTCTACTTTCGACAGGAAATTTTGAGCCCATTCGTAGCTCCCTTTCTCTCTTTCGTGCAAGGCCTCATCTTGGCTGCTTCTCTACCATCTTCTTTGTGCTAATAGCTCCATGTTTATTTTTGGTTTTGCAGAGAAAAAATAGATAGTAAAACCTTTAGCACTTCATTTCTCAAACTACAGGAACCCTTCAGTTCTTAATTTAAAAATACAATTTCTCTCGAGTTCTTATTGATCTTGTATTTGTCCACAATAATTTAGAGATATGCAATGTACTGCAGATCACAAAGGAGGGATAAACAGGGTCGACTTTTTATTCTCTGGCGAAAGACGGTCAAAATTTTCGCACCCTGGGTATGATGTAATTAAGTTTTTAAGTAATGGCGTGTTTTGTTGGGCTTTCACCATCAGAGTTGGTTGCCTATGTTGTGATCCTCTGTTAAGCGTGAGACAAGAACAATTAGTTAACTGGAAGCCCACTGACTTTAGACTATTCAAATGGGAATGGTATTCTCTAGAATATGCTTGACTTAATGTCACATGATTGGATTTGTCCTGGATTCGTTTATAGTTGCTAATCACCTTCCTTCGTGGATGCTTAGTTTACAGTACATGCTAATCGTCCTATTTGCTGGATACTTAGTTTTTAGCTATGACACTGACAGCTTTGTGGTAGTCACTTTTCCCCTTTGCAGGGTGCTTGTGTGGTGATCTTTGGGGTTATAACTTATAAATCAAAGAATTTTTGTCGGCTGGTGGAAAAGTTAAGGTATTAATGTGGTAGAAAAGTTAAGGTATTACTGTGGTATACTACTGCCAGTTTTTTTTTTCTTATTGCAGGAGGTCGGCTGTTATCGATGTTTTATCTTGTGCATGTGCAGTGCTGGCAAGCTCATTTGGAAGATCTTGATCATCGGGCATTCGGTGAATTTGTTGTTGTGCATTTTTCACTAGAGATGTCTTTCCGCAGCATAGTCCGTGATGTTAGGGAGAGCTTTGGAAGCTTATCAAGACGGAGTTTTGAGGTGAGAATTTCAGGTCTCCCTGGTCTTTCTGGCCATCACAGAGGAAAGTCCGTTGGATCTTTGAGTGAGCTGCGCCATAGACCTGTGGTAGTTGATCAAAGCAGGTGGGTTGGTCTTCCTCCTGAGTTACTTCGTGATGTATTGAAAAGACTGGAGGAAGGCGAGAGCACTTGGCCATCCCGCAAAGATGTGGTTGCTTGTGCAGCTGTCTGCAGAGCATGGAGAGAGATCTGTAAAGATGTAGTGCAGAGTCCAGAGTTCTGTGGGAAGCTCACTTTTCCAGTATCTCTTAAACAGGTAAAAATCGAATTGAATTTCTAGTAAATAATTGTCGCTGTTTCTCTTCGTGTGTAGCGTGTATTTTGTTTTCATGTTGTAACCTCAAATAATTGGAATGGAGAAACGATTGTGACCCGAATCTTAAGAAATCAACATAGCAATTGCTATGTTTATCAAGTAATTTTTAGCAAGTTTCTCTTAGTGTCTTAGGCAAGTGAAAAGTAGAGAGAGGCTTCTGCAGTAAGATATGTCTACTACTCTACTTACAAATGTTTGCATCTGTCTAACTTTGATTTTTCATGTACAGCCAGGACCTCGAGATGGATTAATACAGTGTTTTATAAAAAGGGACAAATCAAAATTAACTTATTATCTCTACCTGTGTCTTAGCCCTGGTAAGTATATGTCCTGCTTCTCTCATTAATCTCCTACTGAACACTTCCTGGGTACAGTTTGAAAGTTGTCGTGTAAAGCATCTTAACAAATGAAATTGAGTTTACCCTCGCACAAAGATAGGCCATACAATTGCCTTTGCCTATCTTTGTGTGAGGCCATACAGCTCTAATGTCTTGTCTTCAGACTAGTACTCTTCCATGGACCAGTTCTAATTTAGTCACTGTTTATAAATTCCAATCTAGGATTGTTTTGGATCAATAGCTTGGTATGTGCAAAAATAATTGTACCTTTTCTTGTTCAGAGTTCTTTTTTGGATTTTTGCAACCGTCATGAGCTCGTGCTTATGTACTTACTGCTTTGCTATTTTTTACTTGCCAGCTTTCTTACTTTCTATGTAGCTAAAAAAATGTATGCTGCTTCGGTTCCATTGCACGTTCAAACTATTTATAAGTCCAACAATCAACAGCAACTGTGCAGTATATAGTTTCCTTCGTATGAATGCTTCTTCTCAATAAATTTACGCTGTAATCTGATAACATTTTTAAAATAAAATGAAGATTGGTTTTTTGATACCTTCAGCATTGGTTTAGTAACTTCCTAGTAAACATTGCTGAATGCTATGCTAATGATATGATTTGGATCATTTAGCTGTGCTTAGTGAGAATGGAAAATTCCTGCTAGCTGCTAGGAGGAATCGTCGGACAACATATACAGAGTACATAATTTCTGTGGATTCTAAAAATATCTCGCGATCAAGTAATGGCTATGTTGGAAAAATGAGGTGAAGTACCTTCCTTGACAACAATCCCACTATCTAAACCTTCATTTATTTGAGTTTGGCATGGGGATGTGCATTTAGAGTTTTAGACCTGACATTGTAGTACCAACAGGTCAAATTTTCTTGGCACCAAATTCATCGTTTATGACACACAGCCACCATACAATGCTGGGAGCCTTGTCTCATGTGAGCATGGCAACCGTCGGATCTCTTCTAGGAGGGTTTCCCCAAAGGTACCCACTGGTAGCTACCCCATTGCCCAGGTGAACTATGAGTTAAACGTGCTTGGCACTAGGGGGCCCAGGCGTATTCAGTGCACCATGCATTCCATCCCAGCCTCTGCACTGGACCCGGAAGGCGTGGTGCCTGGCCAACCCAAGCAGCTCCTCCCTGGTTCATTTGATGAGTCTTTTCACAGCACAAACACCTCCTCCAGGTTCTCTGTTACGGATCGCTCGTTGGACTTCAGCAGCTCTCGCTTCTCAGAAATAAGTGGAGGGATCCAGCAAGATGATGAGGATGGGGAGGCTAAGGAGAGGCCTTTGGTTCTCCGCAACAAAGCGCCAAGGTGGCATGAGCAGCTGCAATGTTGGTGCCTGAACTTCCGAGGTCGGGTGACTGTGGCTTCTGTGAAAAACTTTCAGTTGATTGCTGCCTCACATCCTGCTGCTGTGTCTTCTGAATCTTCACAGCCAGCCCAGCAGCAAACCCAGCCTTCGAGTTCATCTTCAACATGCGACCACGATAAGGTGATTCTGCAGTTTGGTAAGGTTGCCAAGGACATGTTCACGATGGACTACCGGTACCCAATCTCAGCATTCCAGGCTTTTGCAATCTGTTTGACTAGCTTCGATTCCAAGTTGGCTTGTGAATAGACCAGTCATCAGTGTAAGAAGAGGCGTGTAGAAAGTAGAATGGGTGTGTGTGGCTAGTAAGTGCATCACTGTGTATGGGCAGGTGCAGTTTGTTGCTGTTGTTGATTTACTTCTTTGTTCCTCTAGTGTGCCTTACCAAACCTAAGAATGGCAAGGAATCTGGCAAGGAATATGAAGTGCGGATGTTTGCTACATTTTTCATGTCTCTTAACTTGTTTGTATCAGCAAAAACTACAGACAATTTCGTGAATGGTTTGTGCATTTTTCTGGCGCATGGCTTGTGAATGACTTAGTGACGTACTCACATGCGATATGTTTAGTCATCTGTGAACCCTGCTGCGACTAATTAGGTGTTCCTTTTGGATGATACAGTATGTTCAGATAATCGTATATATGGGGGATGGTGGAACAGGCTGCTGTCTTATGGAACACCTGGGATCCAGGTCGAACATTCTTGTATCATTAAGAAACCAGCTACAGCCTATATGTTCCTGAAGAAGCATTTATAAAGGAAACGCTATACAGTTCAATGATCTATAGGTATGCAAATTATGTACAGTTAACAATCAACTATCTTCAGACACTCCTGTAATCTTCCAAACAATTCCTAGAATATTTTAAAACCTTCATAAAATGCATAGCTGGAGATGTTTACAGAAAGAATCCTATGACTGATCAATCAACCTTCTCCAAATCCTAGAAAGAGAAGGCAACGGAGAACAGATGCCAAATGTCATCCAAATTCCAGCATCCGGCAGTCCTCACCTGAGGAATAACAAGTTGTTGTCTGCGATATGGGCATCTGCAAAACAACTTTTCCTTGCATCGACGCATTCATATACTATCAAAAAAGTTCATCGGGGCGCTGTTTCTGCTCAGGAGATGAAGGGCGTGCAGCATTGCCAACCAATAAGACGTTCAGATCCCTAACTTCGCTAGAACTGTCAGTCTTAGTTCTGATAACAGGAATCTCAGTGTCTGAATCAGGTGTGCAGTCAGCTCCGCGATATTTCACACCATTGCTTTCAGCTCCCAACTCTTCATCACTCAGTTCATCTGACCGGCGCCGTGAGGTCTTCAGGATGCCGAGACCCATCTCAAGATCATCCTCGACTTTGGCTCTTGGACGGTGGGGTGTCTCATCTTCCGGTATATTGGAACGGCTGATCCGTGGCAGCGTTACCCCATGTTCCTCTTGAACAATAGCGCGCAGGTTGATCCTAGATGGCTTTCTTTTCGTGCAGAGAACTTCGAAACAGTTGCGCATGCAACCACGGTCGAACACGTTGGGTTGGTTGTCGTACTTGTACTTGAGATTCTCATATGTTGTCTTCAGAAAAGGAAGTGGAAATTTAGTTTAGTAAAATAAAATTGTTATAATTCAACAAGGCACCAGTACACATCATTGCATCAATTTTTTTTCCTACTCAAGAAAAGTCATCCAATGAGCTATGCCATGATCACTATATCTCAAATTAGAAAGTTATAGGCATTATAGATCCTATCCTTATGTGAGAGGTATATAACTCACTGATGTAGATACAAAGTACAAACCTTCTACAGGATATCTGAAGGTAGTCTATATACTTATGTTTTTGTGGGCCAAAAGGCATTATGTGTGACACATTAACATTGACTTAATAGATTTGGGGGACTAACCTTGTTTGTCGCAATGAGGTAAGAATGGTACCCTGTGAGACCACCAACGAACCAAAAACAAATGAAACAATATGCCATCACTGCCACTGATTCTGGAGATTCTTTAATTGCCTTCCCCACAGAACGATGACCCCTATTCATCAGAAGCCTGATGTACAATGCGCACATAGCAAATACATAGATACACAAAACTGCTGCTGAAGAAACAAAGCAGAAGAAGTAGCGGAAATTGCGCTGCGAAGGGGAAAAGAATTGCAGATAAGCTGGGACTGTTTTGATAGGAAGAGCCATCAGGTTGTCAAAAGTTTAACAACCCATAGCTTTATTCTTCTGAGAAAAAATGAAAAAAATAAAATAGCACACCTGTCCAATACATTGCCCAACCCAAGGGCAGTGGTGATCAAAGCGCTCAACACAGTTATCACATTTGGAGCAGTGAGAGCAACGAGGAGGCCGATATATCATGCAAGTTTCACAGTATTTTAATCTCACAGGCACACCATTGACCATAACATGGGGAGCTGAAGCATCATGAGAAAACTCTTCCACAGGTGGATGTGGATTCCGTGGTACAATACCTGGATCTTGAGATGAGGTAAAGAAGAGCAGTAACAGTACCTAACAATCAGGTTTTCAAGAGAGAGGATCCTATGATTTGGTGATTGTTTAAAAAGCAGCATGAAATAAAACATTGACAAAACAAAATCGGCACTCTTGTGAGAGAACATAACTCTTGGAGAATGGTTACTTAAAAAGAACATATAAATATGCAAGAGCAGAATATGAATAGAATTACTAATGACTGCTCAATAGATTGAATTAACAAAAAAACAAGAATTTTCCAAGTCAAGACACACAAATATATACTACAAGTGAGCATGTGCAAGAGGATAATTGACAGTGAAAAAAGGAAGATCAAAGTATCATCCAATGAACTGAACAGAAGAACACAGTAAGATTATAGTTCTATTGGTTGATGAGAGGAATTATAGTTTGAAATACAGTATGCAGGTACAATCAAATTTCAAATAATGTATCATTTACTATGCGACTTGTAACCAAACTAAAAAGTATAATACAAGGTTCCTTTAATGAGTAAAACTAAGCTCTTAGCACTTTGTCAACTATATTCACATCACAAAATTTTAAGGCAATCAAGGCCTGCAGACAGCGATGCCTTAGTGTAGTGTAACCACTGACGACCCTTTTATGACCATAATGATGCCAAATTACCAATGCACCTTGCAAAACCTACAGCTTGTGGAACATATTCACCTGCATATGTCTGATTTACTCAGCTTAGTTACAAAATACTCTGCACCCTTCAAATTATTTTAATACTGAACCTCTCAGAAAGTATGGAAGCTTTCAGGACTATATGACTGGGAATTTTTTTTGTATCATATGCCATTTTAATCACATTAGAAAATTTTCTCCAATTGAATGTAGAAGACCCATGATCTGCGGTGACAACACAAATCCTATGCAAGAACAGTAGCATAACTCTTTAGTAAATAGGCAAAGAATGCTTACATAAATTGTGAGGCCTATGGTAACAGCGAGAATTGCATACCCCGCATTATATGCAGGAAAGATGTGTATGAGATGCCTCGCCACAAAGACACAGAAGACAGCAACAGGGATTGCGATTAGGGAGAAAGATAGTAGAGTGGCCTTGGCATCTGGTCCAAAGATCAACCTTCCACCACACAAGATTATCTGAACAAAAAGAGAGACATCATTAAAACATTTGATAGCTTCACAGAAGCTGCTGATATAAAAGAAGCTGCTGATATAAACTACCACAACATGAACAGACTGAAAATGTCAACAAAGTTTCAGACTTTCAGTATGAAAATGGTGTAACATCAACGCTTATTCAACCCCGCACAACTTCTTAAAACCTTTGAACTAATCAGCTCTCATACAAACACCATGATGACCAGAAAAAGCTGTGACAACAGTCTGAACTCTGAACGAATTAGGTTGATGGAACTAATCATCCTAAAACAGTTTAAAGCATGCCTTCACAAGAAAGTAATGGAGTAGGTGCAATGCAATGTTGCAAGCAATGTGCATAACATAATTTTCTAAGCAACCTGGCCCTGGTTGGATTAGCACCAAGAACAGCTACAGAAAGACAAGAACTTGGACCTCCCGATTGGATTATCTTATTGGGGGGATTGCCATTCACATTGGCTCCCAAGTTCCACAAACCACACATAAATCAATTAACTAACTATATAATCATACAAGGACATTATCCACTAGCCGTTATCCTATTTCCACTGTGCCCCCCTCTTCTTCCTCACCAGTCACCTCTCACCAGGTTAGAACAAATTATCACAAAATTTTCAGGCCAACAAATCAAGAAGAAGAAGAGCAAGAATGAAACTGCGACAGAGGCCATTATCAAGAACGAGCAATCGATCAAAGCCAAGAAAAGCGCGAAATTTTAGAATCCAAGAAAGAAAGAAAGAATGGATGGATGGGGAAGAGAGAGAGATCATGGAGGGAGGGGTAATCTAATCTCACGTTGTTGCCTCTCCAGACTTGGTAGACCCGCAGCTGCTTCGCCATGGCCACCCGTCCCGAAGCAGCAAATCCTCCAGCCAGCCCAGCCCTGCACTCCTCCTCTTCACCGCTCTTCTTCTCGCTATCACCCCCTCTCTACCTCTATTTCCCTTCCCTTTTCGATTTCCTCTAAAGAGGGAACAGTCCTGCACGGAAGCGAGATGCCATCACCGCAGCATCATCCATCTTCTTCCTTGGTGTGATATCTAAAGTTTTTTGGGGCCATAGGGGAGGTATCCTTGTTAAGCAAGAGTACGAAAGCATCTGTTCTTTGATCCCTTTTCCTTTTTATTTTTCTGTCATTATTTATTTATTTATTCTCCTGTTTGCAATCAATTAATGGTATTGCTGCAGTGGGGCCTTAATGTCTGAATATTCGATTATCCGGTGGTGATATTTAATGGCAATTTCTCCGATTAACACTACTGGCTAGAGGGCAAGAACCACTTATTGCTGCTGACATCTTGTATAGGACTAGCAATGGACCATGCACTGCTGCAATGGAATCCCTTTGTTAAGATTCACTCATGTCTCAATTATTTCTGACTCGCATGATGAATATAGATGAATCTATAACAAGTTCTCTTGTTAGGCTACATTTGGATTCTTGTAAAATTATCGCGGTCTAGACATGAAGTTCGCTAAGAAATTGTTCTCGTAAGGTGTAGGATCGTTAATGACAATTAGAGAGGGGTGAATGATTGTGTAAGATTTTTGCATCGAACAGAACTTGATGTAAACGCAATCTAGCAGAAACCGAAAACCCGATTGCAGTGCCGGTGTCTCTGCTCTTCGCGATGCTCGTGTCCTGCACTGCTAGTACCAAGACCAAAGAAATATCTCTTAAGATCGCCACGATCACCATGCGGTAGCGATCAAGAGGCACACCGTGAACAAAAGCCTCGGCAACGACAAAGATCATCCACAATAGCAAACGTCCTCACGGCGAGTTTCAAGATTGGATTTTTGTTCACCGGATGTCGCGACGGGTGAATGAATTGATGGTCTCCACGTGATGTTGATTTTTAATGCAACCACGGTTTATGTAGTAGATGAGCTCACGCAAGACTAAAATCAATCAAGGAAACAATAAATTTTCATGACACAAGCTATGGTCTTGATTGACAACTAACAGCCAAAAGCCAACCACAAAAGTCAATCAAGGAATAGCCTCCACATGTGCATCAGCCTCACAAAAACTAATGCTGAAATCTCAAATCCTTATCTCCCTGCCGTGAGCACATCACCTTGCAGCCGCACGTACAGCAGCATAATCATCTACAGCCGCCAGCCCCTTGATCTCTTTCACGCCACCGCTCCCATCTTGTATGTAGCTGCACCAAAACTTCTGCTAATCCACGAACAGCCGCAGTTCCTGAGCCCCCAATGCGCCGCTTTTTATTTTCAGCCGCCACTGCACATCCCTTGTATCCGTACAACTTTCAAATCCTAATCATCCACGTACGGCTCACTAAACATAGGACCCAATAAGTGGTTTAACACCTGATTACAAAATTCAACCCAAGCCCAATTTGTAGGCTTTCTAATTATCACGTGTCGTAACCTCCGGACCGCACCTCCGTAGCTCCAACACGCATCATCCAGCTTTGACCTCCACGCACCTCAACTCGAGCCCGACCGTCTCCTCCAGCACCCTTGACCCTTCGGACCATGACTTTGCACCAAGTCATCTCCCGGTCACCGCCGTAGACCACGATCACCTCCGAGTTACCCTGCACATGCAAAGACCAAAACACATCTTTTTCCCGGCACAAGTTCTTTTCAACTTGACCGACATAAGTCCACACACGCACACACGCCTCGAATAACATCAGTACCTAACTTTGTCAATTATTCATCACTAAAATATTCTAGTCCTAGCCACATGGTCTAACAATCTCCCCCTTGATGAATACATTGACAATATTTCAAGATTGCATAATGAGTAATAGGAAAATGAAGAAACTTCAAAACAGATATAAGTGAAGAACTGGAGTCGAAAAGCCAAAAAGCCAGAAAAACTCCCCCTCAACATAAGGAGCTGAAAAACTCCCCTCAACACAAGGGAAGCGAAGCAAATTTCTCTTATTTTTCTCCCCCTTTGGCAATGTAATCATCAAGAACTTCAGAGAAAGAATAATTCCAAAAAAAGAAGCAAGGAGAGTAAGAATCAAGAAACTTTGTAGATTATCCAAGTCACTTTACACTGATTTAGTAAATTAACCAAACCATCTTTTTTAGTAGAGCTATCTGGATCATATAAAATCATATACCATATAGCAAAGTCAAGACAAGTCTTTTAGAATGATTAAACAATTTAAATTTATGACAGACATCTCAACAATGACTAAACAGATTATAAACACCACCAAGAGATATCATCATGAAAAGTTAAAGCTTAACAGTGAGGCAAATTTTAAATCTGGATGAGTTATCAGTCTTATGTAACAACCTATTGCTCCACTTTCAATTCTTCTTTGCATGTGGCATGCTTGCAGCATACTTCTTTTCAAGGGTGGCATGCTTGAAGCATACTTCTTTTCGTTGGAGCACTTTTGTGTGCATTTTTTCTTTTGAATACATAGACATGTATGGCATGCTTGAAGCATACATCTTTTCAATTTGTTTTTTTCAAATTTTTTTATTATAACATGCCAAATTGAGTGAGCATAATAGGATTGTAATGAGAGACATACTTGCTTCAAATCCAAGATTTAAAATAAGAATCACAAACAAGCTCATCCTTTTCGATGGACATCACAAAGTGATAACAATAATCAATCTAGTCAAAGTTTTCAACCATGTCATGCTTTAGTTCTAATGTAGCAAATTAATTATAACCAGTCAAGAACACAGCTACATAGCACATGAATAAATATAATAAAGAAGGCTCTACAACTCATTTGATTTCAATGGTTTGGACTTGAAGAATTGTTTGACAAATATAATAAACAAAGCTTCTGAATTGTTAAACCACAAGCTCCCCCTCACAATAAGCCCATAGGATGCAACACACCCAAGTCACTTTGCAAAAGAGCAAATCAAAATTCAAACTTAACAAGGTGTAGAGCAACATCACCTTTTCCACATGGTCTCTCAGAAAGTGAAATCTCTTGGAAGCCATCAAAGAAAGTGAAGAACCATCAGGTGTTCCAATCAAGTAATGACGTAAAAGACTGAAACCAAATCAAGCTCATGTTCTCGGCCTCGTCATTGTTCTTACATCACATCACAGAAACATCGATTTCACGATCTCGGGGTTAGTGAAATAAGATTTAGGAATCGATCGAGATATACGATGAGCAGTGCGACAAAACTAGAACGAAACATGTGTACGTGAGCGATCGAATGCCAAAAGAAGCTGTCTAATTGCCCTTTGAAATGCGGACAATGTTGAATAAATATTATTTGAATTGTAACCCAAACCAAAGACGTGAAACAGTTGAAAATCATCATAAAGTTATCTACAAACCTAGCTTTTGCATTAGCTCTAGGAACAACAAAAGAAGATGCACGTTTTTGTCTTAAAGCATTCAATCTTGCCTTTTCTCTTTCTTAACACGTCTAAAGCAAAATTCATGCAAGTGTCCATCTCTACCACAATAGGTGCAATAAAATTTAACATAATCGAATTCTTTTGAGATGATAAGTGGCACCAACAACATTACTAGAGGAGCTTTGCACAAAACCAGTGATTTGAACACGTTTGTTTTGGTTGATTTTACTTCAAATTTTCGAGTTCAAGAAACTTAGCAACCGTAGGAGGATTATTCTTGGCATGCTCGACAAAATTAAATCCTAGACCATGATTTTTAACACTTACTTTTGACTTGTCTAGAATCATATTCAAATTTTTCTTGCCAAAAGAAAATCTTTCTAAAGTGTCCTTCAGATACTCAATTTCTTTAGCTAGAGTAGGACAATCAGTGCATGTGACAGATTCATTCACAATCTTCCTAGAAGCACTAGACCGAGCCAACTTTTCTTTTTCAGCAAAATCATTAAGTTGTCTAGTCAAAGCTTCTATTTCTATGGTAAGTTTAGAATAGTTAGAGCAAGAAGCTATCTCATGATAGAGCATCTGTTGAATTGTCTCCTGTGATGAATTAAGTCTAGCTTCTAGCAACCTACAATTAGAGCAAGTTTTAATTTGAGCATTCGAAGTACTTGACTCTAAACATGTAAGAGAACTAAACTTGAGTTTTTCAATTTCACTATTTGCAAGTTTTAACTTTTCATCACAAGAATCATGTGTCAATCTTAGTTCATCAAGTTTAGCAGTTACATCCGCAAGTTGAACCAAGGTTGATACATTAATTGTTCTAGCAGTCTCCAGCTCAGAGTGTAAAACTTGACAAGACTCACAAGATTCATCATCAGGAATAGAAGCTCTAAGTCTATTAATTTCAGAATTTAAGCTTTCAACAAGACTATTATTTTCTTTTAGTTTTTTTAGTCTTTTTCAATTCCATAGCAAGTTTAATCAAACCATCTTCAAGCTCATCATATGATGGTCTTACCTCATCGGGATCACTGTCATCGTCGTCGTCGTCGTCGTTTCTTGCCATGAAGCACATGCCCGTAAAGTCGTTGTTCTTCTTTTTCCCTTTAGAATCATCATCATCATCGATGTCATCATAACTCTCATATTCCACATCACTTAAATCAAGATGCTCAATAGCCGATATGATCTTTTCAGCAAGCTTGCGACGGAAATTGCCACCCTTGGTGTTATTGTTCTTGGATGGCCGACGACGGTAATTCTTGTCTTCCTTGATCACCTTCCCCTTGAGCTTAGGACACTCCGACTTAATGTGACCTGGCTCGCCACACTCATAGCACGTGATCGAACGAGAGACGACACCTCGCTTCTTCATCCTCATGTTGTTGAGTGCTTTGTATGCCCGTGAGGAGATCAATACCAAGTCTTCTTCAGGGAGCTGTTCGAACTGTTCATCTGAAAAAGAAGATAAAGCAGATAAAGGAAAAGAACTAGACGAAACAGCCTTCATGGGGTTAGTTACAAGAGATAAAGATGAAGATTTATCAATCTTAGATGGCAAAGCTTCCATCTCATAAGTTTTCAATCTAGAAAAGAGATCATCTATGGTTAAAGTATCTAGATCGATAGTTTGATTGATAGTCGTGACAACCATCAACCACTCAGAACCTAAAGATCTCAAAATTTTAGTTGCATTATCTTCATCAGTAGGAATAACATCAACGCCACGCAAATTACTTAATATCTTTTCAAAGCGAGCAAAAAGATCATCAATAGATTCACCAGGCTTCATAGCAAAATCAGAATATTCTTTTTGATAAAGATTTTTACGCACTTTCTTAATTTTAGTGGTTCCCTCATGATAATCGCAAAGAGTTTTCCATATTAAGTGGGCAGAATTAATATGAGTTACACGATCAAATTCTTTGCGAGAAATCCCTTGAAATAACAGGTTACGAGCTTGGGCATTTCAATCAACATCAGTTTTATTTAAATCAGTAACAATAACAGGAACCACATAAGGTCTAGAAACTTTATTCCAAACATCACTACCTTGAGCCTCAATATAAGCCTGCATACGACACTTCCAAAATACAAAATCAATACCATCTAGCATGGGGGGACGATTCACATACCTCTCTGACGCCATAGCAACCTTGCTCTGATACCACTTGTAGGATCGTTAATGACAATCAGAGGGGGGTGAATGATTGTGTAAGATTTTTTTGCACCGAACAGAACTTGATGTAGACGCAATCTAGCGGCCGAAACCCGATTGCGGTGCGGTGTCTCGCTCTTCGCGATGCTCGTGTCCCGCATCGCTAGTACCAAGACCAAAGAAATATCTCTTAAGATCGCCACGATCACCATGCAACAGCGATCAAGAGGCACACCGTGAACAAAAGCCTCGGCGGTGAAAGATCATCCACAGCGACAAACGTCCTCACGGCCAGAGTTTCAAGATTGGATTTCTGTTCGCCTAGATGCTGCGATGGGTGAATGAATGGATGGTCTCCACGTGATGTTGATTTTTAATGCAACCATGGTTTATGTAGTAGATGAGCTCACGTAGGACTAAAATCAATCAAGGAAACAATAAATTTTCATGACACAAGCTATGGTCTTGATTGACAACTAACAGCCAAAAGCCAACCACAAAAGTCAATCAAGGAATAGCCTCCACATGTGCATCAGCCTCACAAAAACTAATGCTGAAATCTCAAATCCTTATCTCCCTGCCGTGAGCACATCAGCTTGCAGCCGCACGCACGCAGCCTAATCATTTACAGCCGCCAGCCCCTTGATCTCTTTCACGCCACCGCTCCCATCTTGTATGTAGCCGCACCAAAACTTCTGCTAATCCACGAACAGTCGAAGTTCCTGAGCCTCCAATGCGCCGCTTTTTATTTTCAACCGCCGCTGCACATCCCTTGTATCCGTACAACTTTCAAATCCTAATCATCCACGTACGGCCCACTAAACATAGGACCCAATAAGTGGTTTAACACCTGATTACAAAATTCAACCCAAGCCTAATTTGTAGGCTTTCTAATTATCACGTGTCGTAACCTCCGGACCGCACCTCCGTAGCTCCAACACGCATCATCTAGCTTTGACCTCCACGCATCCCAACTCGAGCCCGACCGTCTCCTCCAGCACCCTTGACCCTTCGGACTATGACTTTGCACCAAGTCATCTCCCGGTCACCGCCGTAAACCACGATCGCCTCCGAGTTACCCTGCACATGCAAAGACCAAAACACATCTTTTCCTGGCACAAGTTCTTTTCAACTTGACCGACATAAGTCCACACACGCACACACGCCTCGAATAGCATCAGTACCTAACTTTGTCAATTATTCATCACTAAAATATTCTAGTCCTAGCCACATGGTCTAACATAAGGGAATGCCCATCGGTTGAGAATTTTGGTGCAACTGGTAAAATGCTTAGTCGCCTTAATAGTTCCCATGCCTTTAGACAATAGTCATGTGTTGATCTACAAAGATATATGATCCTTATTCCTTATCTCTGGGAAAAATATGTCAGAAAAAAGAGTGTTTTTTTTATAAAAAAAACAAAACTTCAACTACACGTACACTATGTCAATAAAGTTATTCAAAGAGATAGTCATCTGATTAGAGAAAGGGTAAAGAACAATCTAGGAGGGAATTTGTGCTTAATTTGATGCTGTTCTCCACATGCTAATTGAAGATCTGGCATGTCTAGTTCTGAGACTAGCAGTACTGTACAACTTTACAACATGGAATTTCTTGGAACATAAAGTGGACAGGATTGAGAATAGTCTCGACACAGGCGGAATTTATTCGATGCGATGCGAATGCCGAGGAATACATAGTTGGCACTGTTGCTTGCTTGATGCTGTCTGCTTGTAATTAGACCAGCCATTTCACCTTCTAGGGGTCCTTTCTCCATAGGTTTGGTATCTCTCTCTCTCTCTCTACATGTCTTGTCCAAATTATAATTTGCATTGCAAATGCTCACGGTTCTACTGCCTGACAAGGCGGTTTCAAGAAGCAAAAATTGGATCACGGCGCTCTAAAACTTTAGATTCGAAAAATGTCAATCTAAAAATTTGCCTTCTTTGATTCACTCTAAGATTGCTTTACCCCTACCCTCTCCTTCCTCTCACCGTCATCTCCTACTTCTTCCTCACGTTGCTATTGGACGTGCCGCTGTTCCCCAACCACGCCGTCGTGCTCATCCTCTACTACCACCTTGTCTCCTCGCCATCTTCCTCCGCAAGCTTGCCCCTCACTCTTCTCCTTGCACGACGTGTATCTCCAGCTCGTGCGGGTCGCTCCGCTCCTTGCCATCCTCTCGGTGAGTGAGGTGAGGAGGAGGTTGGTACGGAGCGGCCGGAGGAGGTGGTGGTGGCATGAATTGGCGGCATGGCAAATGTGGGAAGCGAGGGCGAAGGACTTGAGGGTAGGGTTGCAAACGGAGCGGATACGGACGGATATCGCTCATCCCGTATACTTTTTCATATTTTTTTTCTCGAATTTGGAATTGGACACGGACAGTGCCGGATACGTATACGAACGCGGATAGTCTCGGTCGCGAATACACGCCGAACCGAATATGGATTGTCTCGGTCACAAATACTTATTCAAATATTACGTGAAAACAGAAACCATATATGTCGCACAAATAAAGATCAATCAACCATACTACATATCCAAAATGCAACTATATTAATAGTTTCACAATCAAATTTAAATACATCACACGATAACAGAGGCTATTTAAGCAAGTAGTAGTAACTGTTGTTTTTGAGGGGCTATTTGGTAATTTCTCTATTTGAGAAAAGATTAAATAGAAAATAAAAGAATTTCGGGAGGGGCCCACCTATCATATGGTATGAGGGGAGGATAAGGTCGGTGGAGTCTAACACCAACCGATGCAGAGAGGGAGCAAGGGGCTTCGACCTCTTTTGGTCTCGGCTGTTGGCGGCGGCGTGGGATCTCCGGGTAGCTGGTACCTCCGGCCTGTTCGGATCCTGCGGAATGGGCTGGCAGCAGTGGTGGATCCTCCTACTCCTTTTTAGGTGTATCTCTTTCAGTTCTTGGTGGACCAAAGAGAAAAAAACATATTTGAGAGTTCCTTTGTCGTGTGCTTTCTTCTCCGGTTTGGGGCTCTTGGTTGGGAGAGGATCTTGAGCTTGTAGGCCATCGTGGTGATTCTTTTGGTTGTGGTTGGTGAGCTCTCCATCCCCTCTTGGCACATCCTGTTGGTTCTCTTCCTAGGTCCTTCTCTTCAGAGGGATACCATGGGGAATCCAATCTGGTGCGCTTTGAGTAATTGGTTCTTGACCGACTGTGAGCTTGATCTTTGGAAGAAGGAACCATGGGTTTGATATTGGTGCTCGGTGTTGGAGTGTACTCGGCCAGTACACTGTGGGATTCTTGTGCGACCTCAACCCATTCCTCGCCTTTATTCTTCGGTGGGTTTCGAGAATCAAAGTGGGCATTGTATCTCTGAATACTTCGTCCTTGCACGATTTTGCAATGCGATAGTTTTTCTGGGACAGTGTCTTTTGACACGCCTTGCCGGTTCTTCTTGTTGGCTTCAATTGCCTTCACTCAGTGAGTATTCCTGTTAATTATTTGTGCATCACTTTGTGTATATATAATTGGGTTGTTCTGGTTCATATCTTGAATTGGAATTGATATTGAGATATTATTCAAAGTGATGTCATTGGGCTTCAATTGTCTTGCTCTTTGATGAAATTAGTCATATACTGAAATTGATCAAGTCAATTACTTCATACTTGAGCTCTAGTGATTTTCTTGCTTTGTTAGACCAGTTGTTATTCTGTTACTTCTATTTTTATATTTTATTTTGAATCTACTGATTGCATTGATCTCTTACTTTACAGTCTGATTACTCTATCAGCCTATGTGGCTTTATTCCTGATCTTGTTTATTTGTGATCAGTTGATACAGAGAGTGATCATTTTTCTGTTAGTTGTCTAGAGTTCAATTTGTGATATTTTGATCTACTGTTTAAATTGGAAGTTCTTTTTGTGGTCTTTATCAGTTGGGTTATACTAACGGGTTTAGTAAAGTTTGTTTAGAGCATAAGAATTGAAACTTTTGTCATGATCATTTAATGAAGAGTATAGACTAAGTTTTGAGGAGGCAAAGATTAAATTCTTCTACAACTCTACTTCTGAGAGCAATTATAAATTCACTCAAATCTGAGCAATATGTTGATTTGTTTTCATATACATGTGGTATATGTTTAGCATTTCAATCAATTTAAATGACTTGTAGGATTTACATTTGATTATGTTGATTTGGTCATTTAAATGTTGTTGGATTAATGCTCTTGTGTCTTATGTTTTTGCTGGAATTAAGTTTGATACTGCATTGTTCACAACAGTAAAGCAAGTAGCAAATACATGACAATGGCTAGGTAACTTGTCACAGCAGGTGCATACCACAATATGCCAATATCCACCTAGGTTCGGTTTCTGTCACTACCGTTTGACACAGATACGACCTCTAGGCTCTATGAAATAGACTGTACTAATCACTGTTTGTTCTTTGGGAGATGTGACTCTAGAAAAGGATCAGCTGCATTATTCCTCCCCGAGAAAAGGAAAACATTTAGGTTACTGAGGTAGATTGTTAGTCCATTTCTTGGGACCAGAAAAAACAAACGTGACACACAAATTGCTATACAAACAGAGACCACTGACATACTACACAAGTTGGAATGAAGGAAACGCTAAATAAACAGTGAGGCTTGCACATTAAGTTCACTCTCTCCAGCATTCCATCCGATCCTAATACAACATGGGCTGACCGAGGTCATGATCAAATGACCCCAGGACATATACCATTTCAGTAAGGATTGAACTAACCTACGTTGTTGCACAAATTTAAAAAATGTAACAACAGTTTGTTAATCATGTCACATACTTGAAGAAATATGCATTAAAAAATGAGAGAGCACACCATAAAACAGTCAAAGATGCACGGATAAAAGTGTTGAAGTCTCTCCTCGTCCATGTTGTAAAACCCTGAGATTCACACCATGGAAAACAGAAAGTAAGTTTTTTAAAAAAGATAGCTATCTATCAAGCAAGTGGGTAGGGAAAACCATAGGAAACCGATGATTTAGGTATATTTTATATCATCTAACCTCTTCTAATAATTGTTCCTTCTCTTCCTGCTCATCCACAGTCAAAGACTCAGAGTAGCTACAATAATAGGTCAAAATTAGGTCAATACAATTAATAGACAAAATGCATTGTAACCCGAAGAAAAAAGGGTGAGTGGCGTACTTCCTCTTCCTTTCTCTTCTAGGTGGCTCAATCCAATTATTGCTGGTCAGTTTCTTAAAATCAAGCTTGCTTTCCTCCTTGAAGCAATTAACAAAGTAGATTCAGTTGGTGGACAAGACATTTAACTAAAATTTCAAATTTACAGCACAAAACTGAGAGGATGGATTATTTACCATATTATCGTCAAATCATACAATTCAACAGCTGCCCAAAAAACGAGGTTAGACTGTGTGTGTGTGTGTGAGAGAGAGAGGTGCATACTATCATCCATTTTAAATTTAATGGCATCCTTTGTGAATTTTTTCATTTTGAATTAAGCTCTGCTATTGTTTCTTCTCCAATAACTATAATACGGTCGATATCCTCATCTATTATTGTGTTGTCCTTGGAATTGAACACCATTTCCGCACCAAATCTCACCATTTGCAACAGGTCATCCTTATTGACAACTGAATAAAAATCAACAAGAAATGATCAGTTTAATCCTTATCCTACTATCACGGAAAAATCCTTCATCAGATAGCAATGACAAGCAGCAAAAACATACTTTTCTACTCTGCTAGTCGTCCTTGTTGAATGACCAAAGCATCCAATGCAAGCTTCTTGTATGTTCTCTCAATCACTTTTTCCTCAATGGTATACTGGAATTTAGTTTTCACTATTCCGTATTCGATACCAACACCAAAATTGGTACTGTAATATTCTCAAGCTAGTATTAACAAACCTCGGTGCAAAATCAGAAAACTTGAACTTTTTTCTTTTGACCTATCCTATGTGCACGATTTTGAGCTTGGAAATTAGCTTGTGGATTCCTGCAGACACATTAGAAGTAGCAAAGATGTAAGATTCATCTTCATGGGTTACAAAAAAAGTATAATTTTTAGTCTGACAAAGTGGCATACCAATCACTGTCATAGAGAATCACAACATTAGCAGTGGCAAGGTTGATACCAAGGCCACCTGCCCTGGTTGAAAGCAAGAAAATGAACTTCTCACTTCCTGGTTTGCTAAAACCTTCAATGGATGCATCACGGTCTTCTCCACTTGTGTTTCCATCTATATGACAATATTGATACCCTCTGTACATAAGATAATCTTCCAAGATATCCAAAAGCCTGATCATCTGCAGGATGCTGATATATGTCAAACAAAGCGAAATTTGGGGGAAACCAATGAAATGTCTAACGAGATGCACAATTGCACAAAGCTAAGGACAAAGGAGGAAGGACGCAGCGGCCATCGGGGGAGGGAGCGGGTGGGGGGAGGCAGAGATGAGGAGGGAGGTGAGGGATGACGAGATGTCTAGTTTTGCTTTTAGTCTCCATTTTCAATGACACTTAGTACAAACACACCCTCAAATACTCCTACACAAGTGTTTGGTGCGCAATCCTCAAAAGCTCACACGAGCTCACACCACCGGTCTGACCATCACCCATAGCCGGTCAGACCGCCGACACTCTGATAACAAATCCGGCAATTTGCTAAACCAGGGTTTCTCTCCAAGCACCTCAACACCGATACCAATTGTTCAAAACAAAGAGTAGGACCATACACATGATCTCCACAAAGAAGATAGAAGCACGGCTCATGCAGAAATACTCCATCTCCAAACTCAAAGGTACAAATGCTACCATTTTCCTTAACAGAAGGAATGATTTGTTGTGGATATCATGGGGATATGCTCATGATCTTAGGATGATGTGACAATTGGCAATGATGTTTAAGGTTTGCGAAAACACGCGTTTTCGGCAAAGTTCGATTCTTTGTCGAGCTTGAGCGTCGAGGCCGGCGGTGGCGGTCAGACCGGCCACCTCTGGCGGTCCGACCGATTTTGCTTTGGGTGTAAGGATGGCGGTCAGACCGGCCAAAGGTTGGCGGTCGATCCGTCGAGCGGTCCGACCGCCATCTTTGGCGATCGACCGATTTTGACTTAAGTTGCTGGCCTTCTTGGCAGCGATGTTTTGGTCGTTAGGTCAATCTCATGGGTTTCAGTGCATATGTGTTGCATGATGCATGTTTTGACTAACGTGGATCAAGTTGTGAATAACTTGTTCCCGGATTCGATTTGCTTGTCTATTGTTGTGCGAGGTTGCTTGGTGGTCAACGACGGTCAACGGCGAGGATGATCGGGACTAGGCTTGGAGAGCGAGGTTGAACGATCGGCGATGCGGGTGAAATCATTGAACTCAAGCATGGTGCAAGATGGACAAAGGTGACCGAAGGCGGTTCGGTCGGCCGGATTGGATCAAGCGGCGCGGTGCGTGCAAGTGCCATGGTGGTTTCGGTGGGAGCCGGATGGGAGAGACTTGCCGATATGATGAGAGCCGTTGGATCAACCTACACGTGGCAGAGCATGCGACTGCTTCGCGAAGATTGGACTCGGTCTTTGAAGAAGGACCGAGAAGGGGTATTTTGGTAATTTTACCAAATACCGCCTTGGTTACCTTTTGCCAACCCGCGGCGCAAGACGGTGCGTGAAGAAGCGGATTAGGTCATGAGGAGATGAAGACGACGCTTTAAAATGCGTGCGTGTATGACCCGTTTGTGTTGGGCCTTAACGGGAGCCCATTAGGGAAACTCTTCTAGAAGGTCTAAGCCTCCACTATAAATAGAGGAGGGAGGTGGCTGCACCCCCTCAACCCTTTCATTGTGTTTGAAACCCTAGTTTGCTTAGAGAGAGGATTAGTGGAAGTTAGGTTCTAGAGAGGTTTTGATTTGATTTCGTGCTCATGTCTTGAGCTTTGTCCTCTATTGATGGAGTGGCTGTAATCCAGCACCATATCAAATCAATCCAAGAAAGTTTGCTCAAAGATGTGTTCTTTTGCTTTCTTTCTCTCTATTTGATGATTTTGAGTCTTTCTTTGATCCGCGAGTTTTTGGTTGATTTCTTGCCGTGATCTAACTTGTTGCAACATATGAGAACCCATCTAGGGTCATCTTGATCATCAATCACCCACGAGCAAGTCTCTAGATCATATTTCAATTTTTGCTCGGTTTTTGAACCACCTTCACTCAAATTGAAAAAGGTCTGAATTTTGGCAAGGATCTTCACGATCGTTGCTTGAAATAGGTTTCTGACATCCTTGAAAAGGTGTGTGTCAAGTTTCATGAGGTTTGGACGCATGAATCAAAAGTTAGCTCAATTTGCGTTTTGGTTTTTCGTGCTGATTTTACTGTTCATTGAACTAGAGGTCTGACCGCCCGAGAGAGAGGTTCGACCGCTAGGCCAACCGGTCTGACCGCCCCCGTGAAAGGTCAGACCGTCCGAGACTTGGTGTTTTGGTTTTATGTTGATTTTGCTTCGGGGTTTTGATTGGATTCAATACAAGTCTTCCGTTGTGCTTGATTGATTGATCTTCATAGCTTCCATAGCTATTGGAGTGAGATTCGTATTGAATTTGATTTGGGAGAAAAAGAGTTTGTGCTCCTATTCACCCTCCTCTAGTCGCCTTTTCGGTCCAACATTTATAAGACTGTTTAATCCCGCGTCTACGCATCTCAGTGACAAAAAGGAATGATTTACAGCTCAGGCATGCACATGATGATGTGCTCAAGGTCATCAAGGTTACAAAACCAATGAAACTAGTCCAAGAAGAGTGGAAAATGTTGCGGCCTCAGGAATCAATGGTACAAGCTTGTAACAGCAGCACAAGGACACCACTAACTAAACTGAAATGCCCTTACGAGAGCAGGAGCAGAGCCAGAGATGTCAATCCGATGAAGAAGCTCCATTGGTAGGGTAGAAACTGAGCCATGGCCGCACTGGAATCGCCGCCTGTACTTGCACCCTTGGCGGTGGGTGGCGATGGTGGCGGAGATGGAGGTATCACACAGGTTCCGAATGTCGAATTGGCCTGCACTTCAGAGATCAGAGCATCAGCATGCAGTTATAAGAAACGCAATGGAAGGAAGCTCTGCTGATGCGGGAGAAAATACAAGTGAAGTGTGATTACAACACTTGAACACTGCATCGTACGGTGTTAAATGTTTTGTGAATAAAACAGATGGTTCTTAACTCCCTACCACCAGTTGTCTCTACAACAATGTCCACTCATTGATAAGCTGCAAGTTCACCTGTCTTGTCTATAGTGTAAAATGTATAAGCTAAATAAGCTACACCCTTAAATTTCTGTTATTTTAATTTATGGTGAACGCAATATTCTAGGCCAAGAGAAATGCCAGGCCCTCCTTACCTTGCAGTACGCAATGTTGTCACACCCACACACTAGATGGCCATTTGCCACATCCGTAGCTAAGGGAGCTCCTCCACCATCGCTCCTCTGCACGATTTCAAGGTGACAGATAATTAGGAAGCAACATATATTTCGTTTGGATTAATCAGTGAAACAGTTCGCATGTTGGCATACCATGTAGAAATCAACAGCGATGTAGTTGGGCCACCGATTGCCCGAAAGACGGTAGCAGGTTTTCAGCATGCTAACAAGTGGCGCTGAATTATTCGTGCAAACCCCGGTTTGACTCGGGTCTGTCGTGAAGAAGTTCATCAGAACAAGAGACTGGCTTTTGGAATCCATGGCGGGGGACTCTGCACGATTTGGGCATTTACCCTCTATCATACCTTCATTGCCATCTGCACGGATAAACAGAACTGTATTTAACAAAAAGTCATAAAGAATCAAAACCTCACTTTCTGATGCTACCAATTTTGTGTTGGAATCCTACATTGGTTTTCCACGACGTAATTCCACTCATACGCAATCCCCTCGCTTGCTTCTTTTGACTTCTTTGATGTGAATACTAGCAGGCGCTCATTCTGACTGATCATGTCCTTAAGCAAAGGCCAGTTGCCACCGCTCTTGGGCATTTTTGCCACCGGAAACCGATACTTCATGAGGCCAGAAGCATTGAATACTTTTGGCAGGGACCCTGAAGCAGTGTAGTCTTCCAGGAAAATTGTGATTACTTCTGAAGGGTTTGCTTCAAGGAACGTCTGGATTTCTTTGAAGACATTGACGGCAGGTTGCTGACGACAAAACCAACTGAAGATTAGAGTTGCAAGATCAAGATGCTCAGCGTGACAGAGAAAAATGTTCAACTGACAGTCTTACAAAGGCCGTGATGTTGTAGCATTTCCCGCCAAATGAGTGGCACAGCCAGACATCATTATTGAAGTCGTAGGTGTCGAGCATCAAGCCCCTAACACCATTCTGCACATAACCAAGTAGAGTTTCCCATGGTTAACATTTTCATATAGAAATTAATGAGCCAAAATTCAGTGTGTGAATGAACCACCACAAGATACATGTTGGTGGTAGACAAAAAATAGTATTCGGTAACTGCAGAATAGACCGTGTATTTCTGTAGTTAGCAATTCCACCACCAGAATCTAGTTTAAAACAAATGGTGTCTTGCAGTAGAGAATTAAGCAATATCTGCACAACAATGGGAAATAGAGTAACAGCCTGCCACATTGTGTTGGGTTGGCTTCTTCTTTCTTCTTGTTCCTTTTTCAGTTACGACAGAACATCGGAAGTTTCTGCGAGATGCAGCTGGGATGAGCAGAATATTGCACGGAACTTTGGCTTAGCTTCTTTGATTACTTCAACTGAATGTTAGCCTACTACTGATTTCTGAAGCATGGTTAGAAATAACTGCTAATAACAAGAGCCACTACAAGTCTCCAACACCACCAACTGTACTATAAAAAATTTGTTCTATGAAATTTCTACATTAAGAACACCGATTGAAAAGAAAAGGACAGGATTGCATGATAAACTAGGTGAGTGTGGTTCCTTTAGTTTCCTTAAGGCCAAAGCAATTGACGCCTTCACAGCATAATACCTGAACTAGACATGATTACCACGAGGCCCGTTTGACAATCAGCAACTCGAGAATCCTTTTGCTTTTCAATACATTGAGCGCCACCGTGCTTTAACGAGTTAGGTGGTTTGAAGAGGCAAAAGACAATCCATGAATGCGACACCGTGCCTAAATTGCATCAAGTCATTCCCATGGTGATACGGTGAAACACCATTGTCTCTAGCTGTTTTGGCATCTCTGTTCTACTTGGTTGTGCAGCATTCGAGGAAGAATAAAGTCGAACAATAATTAGATTACTCTATACTCTTTTCTATCATTTGGTTTGATCTCTGAAGATATCATGCTTTATGAAAAGCACTTTTGTTGAAAACAGAAATTGCGCCCAAGGTAGTACTAATGCTTAGGTTGAGCATCGCTGTAACTAATCACCCAATAAGCTTAGCCAGCCACCATGAATATTTTGAAGTTGAGTCCTAACTGAGGCCAGTGCCTATACTTGAAGAATCTGTGTGAGCTGGCAAGCAGACCAACCAAAGGCAGGTCTGCGTTGTTGGCATTTGTGTGTGTTTTTTTTATAGGCCACATGGATACGTTATTCGTATCATACATAGAGTAGAGTAATCCATAGTGTTGTGGTTATGGAGCAGCACTACATATGCAAAGGGGGAAAAAACTATTCAGTAACAGAAAAAAGTTGGAGAAAGTTATTGTAAAAAGTTGCATGCATGTAAACTTGGAACTGTTATTGTGTACAGTATTTGTCTTAGATATTCACATTTGGCCAAGATCTACTTTGGTAGCACAAACAAGCCCGTGTGGAAAGGGCAGACATCTGGCAGGAAATGTAAAAAGGGCTTCAGCTTCGATTGTTTCAGCAGGCAGCAGAATTCAAAGAAAAGCATGGCATGGAGGATAGTGCTAGTGTACTATAGTCGCATCTTTGATGAGTGTGAAAAGCCATTATTTTTGTTCGTTGAGCAGCCTTCCTTTGGTGATAATATTATTCCTCCGAGAGAAAAGGTTGGGGCAGGTAAGGCAGTGAACTTCACTCCTGCCTTTTGGATCGGACTGGAGGGGACCTACTTATTTGCGACCTGCTTTGTTGGATAATCAACGAAGCAGGTTGAGACTTGGCAGCCAGGAATGAAGGTCCATTAACCATTGGTACTAGTAGTAGTCAGTGCTTACTATGTAGTCAGCGAATCATAGTAAGAAAGTAAAGAAGGCCCCGGTGCCGGTGGTGTGGCCATGTTATTGTTGTCGTAGACATTAGTACGGCGAACCGTCAGGAATCTTGATTATCTACACTGACTCCAGTACTTGGGAGTAGAGTAGTACTCCATTTTGATTTTGTTAGGGAGCACAAGAGCTGATAAAATCGCACACGGATAACGGGAGGGAGATACTACTGGCTAGTGAGATGAGCTGAGCTGAGCTGAGATAGTGGAACTCTTTTTATGATTTAATCTATTTAAAAACCATTTTAAAGATAACAACTTTTTAACTTTATTTCTTATTCTGATCTCTTCGGCCACGCCATAACACGTAGCGTGACAAAAACACGTTGTCACACAATAGACCTTGATGTGACAATCAAGTGTTGTCGCGCCGCCCATCTTAGCGTGACAGGACTTAGCCCTAAAAATTAGTGTGCGTTGGTTCAGAGGCTATGGTGATAGTTTTGACCGTGCCGTGGTACGTGACACAATGTTTTTGTCACGTCACGTATTGTGGTGCCTCAGAATTGAAAATAAAGTTAAGGAGAAATTATCCTTTCAAATATTTTTAAAAATTAGATTAATTTATAATAAAAAAATCTCGAGATAGAGGCCGGCACAACGCAAGCATGAGAGGTGAGGGTGCTCTATCTGTCTAGGGAAACAGACCGACCCACGTTGCCCTGGCCCCACGGACAGCGGCACAAGCGACGGCAGGCACAGAGCACCATGCCATGCGCCCACCAGACCACCCTAGAAAACACTGACACGGGGGGCCACCCTAGGGAGAACCAGGACCAACAGCCACCCCCCGGCGGCGGCGGCGGCGGCGGCGGCGCCGGCCTCTCCTCCTGACTCTTGGGGCGGTTCGGTTCTGGTCCAACCAACCAGCCCTGCACGGACGGAAAAAGGGAATGAGGTGGAATTGGTCCAACGTACCTTGAGCTGGGCGGTGACGGTGTCCTCCTGGTTGGTGGGTGAGATGATGGCGGTGCCGGTGGCGGAGACGGCACCGGAGAGGGCGAAGGAGTTGTGCGTTGTCAGCCACGAGTAGTTGTTGAAAGGGAGCCCAGTGCCCTGCGTGCGAATCATCACATATTCATATACAATTCTGGATCTGGTTAACACCAGCAACATCATGCATGGGATGATGGGATGACGGGGATGGGGTTAATCTCGCGAGCAGCCGCAGAGCGCGAGTGAGTAGCTTACGTGTGTTAGGGGGTCGACGGGCGTGGTGCGCGTGCAGATTTTGGCCCCGCCGGAGCCGCAGCCGCTGCAGTGCAGGCGCGCGCCGCAGGCGCCGTCGGAGGAGCACGTGTCGCCCACCCGCGCCGCTCCCGCGGTTGTGGCTGTGCCGATGAGGAGGAGGAGCAGGCGGAGGCGGCTGCCCATCGTCCTTACCTTTTGGGATCTCTCTGTCTATCTGATGGCTGCAGTGCAGACTGCAGAGGTTGATGAATCGGCGACGCGACGGCTAACTCGCTATGTACTACTACTGCTCTGCTACCCGAGGACGAGGAGGAGGAGGAGTAGAGAATAGTACAACCGGTCGGGTTGAAACGGCACCAAACAGTTAGTCGTATGAATTCCCGCGACGATCTAGCAAGATGCTGCGTGCGTATTAATTCTTCGCGTCGCAAATCAAAACAAGGCGGTGGTCAGAGTTAATCTGAGCTTTTTAAAAAAACTTTTTCTAATCTGTCTGTTGAATTTACGTATGTCGTTGTTTCGTATGATATATAGGTTGTTATTACAAGACCCGATCAAAACAAGAGCCTAATTTGTGCTTTACTCATTCAACAGCGTCGTGTCCATCCTTGCTCTGTTGCCATCGATCGTGTCATGTGAGAGCCTTGACGCGCGGCAACAGATCGAAAAATTGCTAGCTAGCTGCTGCTACTGCTACTGCTTGCTACTAATCAACACGTACGCACGGAGCCAGCTAGGCTAGCACGCGTCCTTGCCGCCCGGCGACGACCATTCCATCTCCGTCGTTTGACACGGTGCGCGTGCCATTTATCGATCTTCCAAATCGTAGTTTGACGCGGTAACGTTTCCACATGCATGTTCCTCCCCAAGTCCTCCCCATGTTCTTCTTCCACTCCTCATCAAGAACACCATCCATCGGTCACTACGCTGCGCACGGTAATTTTCCGATGTGAAGCTAGCCATGTTTGACAGGAATATACCTTGTCATGGTTTGAAAGCATATTACCATATTTTGACCTGGTCTGCATTAGACAGCAACATGCAAACATTAATGTACAGATCATGGAAGGCATGCAGATGTCAGCTGAACAATTTACAAACGCGAAAACAACAGGGGTAGCAGAACAGATAGACAAAACACCACCATACATATGGTAGAACAATAGGGTTCCACCCCTGCAGCTGTGGACCAAGAGATGCAACCTTGGATAGCGCCTTTTTTTTTTTGTTGTTTCGATGGATCTGGTAGCTCCTTTCTGTTTTTTTCGTCGCCGCTCAACACTGCTTCAATAAAAATGAATAAAAACTCATCTTAACTGGTCGAATTTTTTTTAAAAATAATATTATTTTAAAAGATATTTACAAAAATAAATAGTCGCCCCTAAAATTACGAAAATATGTCCGCATGCGCGGTTGAATCGGCGAGCGAACCTATCGCTTGATTCAATGGCGGCAGAACTCTGTCGCCGCACTCAGCCGCTAGTTGAGGTATTTATCGCCATTGAACGGCGACAGCAATCGCCATTGAACGGCGATTGATTCTGTCGCCGATTCAATAGCGGCAACTCTGTCGCCGCCGATTGAATCGGCGATAAATACCTCAGCACTAAACAATTTTGGATTCGCCAGTTGAACTGGCGATTGATTCTGTCGCGATTCAGCGGCGGCGACTCTGTCGCCAGTTGAACTGGCGATAAATACCTCAGCACTAGCCAATTTTGGATTCGCCAGTTGAACTGGCGATAAATACCTCAGCACTAGCCAATTTTGGATTTTTGCCTATTTCACTTATGCAATTTGTGATTTTCGTAAATTTTAAACGGTACGAAATCTGTTAGACTCGCAATAACATTTTATCATCGTCGTATATTATTCTACTACGATAAATTTTTGGAGAATTTAGCGAGGATGTCTGAGGTATGAATGATTCGTAAAGAGAAAGGTAAGTGATATTGCGATTCGTTCGGGAATTCATACACACTGATATTACAGAACTTGAAGCAGAACATCATAACACTTAATTGAAATGATAATTCAGAACATTGATAATAATATTTTTCTCGCAGTCGCGATGTCAACGTCTCCCATGTGGACTACCTCTAGTCGGGGCACCGGATGAGGTCCCCGCGGCGACGTCTGGAATGCCAATGTCTCTTTGGTCCTGAGTATTTCGCGTGGGGCGTGTCTTGAAGGTGTGCCCAGACTCCCTGCAAATGGAGCACTTCTTCCTGCAAATTTTCCATGTAATTTTGGTGTCCAAACTTTAAAACATGTTAATGTTTTTACTAAATGTTTCTACTTACATGATCATTCTAAGTTACTTTTTTTAAGTATAAGGAGAACACACACCACAGGCATAACCCATGTACGGGTATCTCAACCTACACTTGTTCAGCTCAATGATGCAGTAAACTTATACACAGATTTTGTAAGTGACTAAATGGGCACTGCAAAATGAAAGGAGAAAAAATAATTTCATGCAACTTTGCAACACTGCAGATTCATGTTGTAGAACATTATTAAACGAAAACTGAACAAATGATTAGACAAAAATAAGCAATGGGAAGGAGGTCCCACCGGGATTCGAACCCAAGTCGCCAGATTCAAAGTCTGGAGTGCTAACCACTACACCATGGAACCAATTTGCCCAAATTCCATCGCTTTTTATATAGTGTCCTACTTTGTCGCTCGCAACGGCCCAAAACAAAAGACCGGAGGCCCAATATTCACGTGGTCGTTTCTTTTCTCGATTATTGGGAAGTACTCCTCCGGTTATAAAAGAACGTTGTTTCGAGTATGTGCGGTTAAACTTTTAAAATTTTGGTTATTGATATGTTTTTGAATTTTCAGATTGAACACATAGAAATATGAATAGATTTGTCCTGAAAAGGACTTTCATAGAAGTATAATTTTGTTAGGTTTTTATAAATCTATTGCAATAGAAATTAGTGGTTAACATTGCATTTTAGGGACCGATGTCCAAAATCACATTCTTTTTTGTGACTAAAGGGAACGGAGTACTTAATTATTCTATTTATTCTATAAAAAATGACATTAGTAACATGTTTTTTTAAAAAAAAAAAAAATGAAAAATCAATGCAATCTTGTTTGCTTGCTTCAGTTCTGAAACGATGGAGGCACTGTAATGAATATCCATGTAATTAAATGGGTCCAATATATATAATTAAGCACATGAATCACAAAAGATCGAAACCAATCTTACATGAACGACCGGTGTTATCACTGCAGTCCTATATAGTGGAAACTGCTATCGGCTTCAATAAGTTGAATCTAGATTTTCAGTATATATATATATATATATATATATATATATATATATATATATATATGCGTATACGTCTCATTTATACATACATTATCATGTACGATGAGCATAGTGCTAAAACACGGCTAAATAGTGATTCACATCTGGTCCACGGAGTGAAAGAAATTGGGTGATGTGTACAGTGCTAAACATGGCTAAATAGAGACTCACTACAGTGATAAACAATGCTGAACATAGTGACGCACTACAGTGCTAAAATAGTGCAAAGCAGTGCACCTCCGACGTGATGTGCTCTAGGAGCACGGTAGTGTTCTGCTGCCTTCCTACCGTAGTCTGAGAGTGTGGTAGGTGTTCTACTACCTTCTTGTCGTGGTCCGCGAGCGTGGTATGTGGCTTACCTAGCCTTTCGTGGTGTTATTTTTACAATTACATGTGAATGAAGACTACTTTTGCTATTACAAATAAAAAATATGCCAAATCAGCCAAAGCCTCTCTCACACGGTCACACCCACGGAATTTGTGCTCTACCAATAGGCTATGTGGACATCGTTATATATCTGAAAGACTGAGATCAACAGTGTATTTGATAGCTCGTGGAAATATAAGTCAGAGGCTACCAGCCTGGTACTTGCATATGTAAGATGTACGATGTATATGTAAATGAACTAGTCAAGACATATGACAACAACTCAATAATAAGGAAGAGGACAATGAGAGGCGTGTATAGTGAGGTACATATGCAGATCAAATTAAGATCACAACGAAATGCTAGCTGAATCAGTTCCAAATCTCAGTGAAATGGTCAATAATAACCAATACTCTCTCCGGCCTGCATGTACCTAGAGATAAACTAACCACATGTAAAATGGCCAGTCAAATATACTCGTACGTATGATCAGTTGTCGATATATAATTAGTCAAGAATCCCTGAATATTTAATCCTGGTCAAATATTGTTGCTCTTGGAGCTGCCAGAAGCAGTAGGCTGATGGAAGAGCTGCGTCGACGGTAGAAAGCTGCTCAACAAGTTCCAATCGACGACGGCAGCATCGATCGTCGACCCTGCAGCAGCAGCAGGAGCTTGAAGCTGATCAACGCAGCTGCTACTCTGCGAAACATAGCCTTCGCCGTCGACGGTAGGGCTCTCGAGCGGCGGCATGTCGAAAAATTGCACCTTGGACTCTGCCAAATTATGATCGTTCGGCCCCAGCACTGGAGTAGCGGCACTGATCATTTGCCGTGCGTTAGAGTTGTCGTAGTAGTAGTTGGGGGTGTTGCAGGTGTAGCTGCTGGAATAGCCGTAGGGCAATCTTTGCTGCTGATTGGGCATAGGCTTCTGAAACGCGCGGCAAACCACCCATCCTTCCTCCTGATCAATAATCCACCAAATTAATTAAGGTCATCAGTTTCAGTTGCAAATTAATGGAGAGAAGTAGCAATTACAATAACTCATGCATCAAAGGTAAAGCATGCATGTGCATGGGATGGGACTAATTGGATTAATTCTTGAAGCAGATGCACATAAATATGCTTGATCTGTGAAGTGATCGATCATATATGTGATCGACTTGCCTGCGTGGGGGCGTGCTCGTTGGACTGGAGTCGGTACTCGTGTATGATCCAGTCGGTCTTCCTGCCGTTGGGCGCGCGGCCGCGGTAGAAGACGAGCGTCTTCCTCATCCCGATCACGCTCGTCGACGACGACGACAGCACCGGCTTGTCCCTCCCCGTGGCCTTCCAGAAGCCCGCCGCCGTGGCCCGGTTCGTCCGCGTCCCGCTCGGGTACTTGCGGTCCTTGTAGCTGAAGAAGTACCACTCCGTCTGCTCCTCGTGAGCCCCGTACTTGCACCTCTCTGAAACAGTATTTCAGTTCCCATTGCAGATTAAGCTGTTAAGCATATATGCATGTTTCGCACTGCATGCAGCTAGATTTGTTTCAGAAAACACTGCAGCTAGATCGATCAGTACATGGTCGATGAACAAGAATTGATGATGAAGTATATATACGAACCTTGTAGATCCCATGGCTCAATCCTGTAGAGATCGACCTCCTGGATGATGTCCAGGTCGATCTTCTGCGAGGCCACCTTCCTGGCAAGGTAGTACCCCACAAGCTCTTCCTCTGTGGGGTGGAACCTGAACCCCGGGGGCACACATGAAGACTCCTCCATTGCTTTGCTAGATGATGCTGGTATGCCTGGATAGTCTGCTGATCAATCTGCTCAAAGCATGCAAAAGTTAGCAGCTTTAATTTCAACTGATCAGTTAATTTGAGAAATGCTGTTATCTATCTATGCATGTGCATGAGCATGTGTATCTGGACTGGAGGGGCCAAAGGGAGAGAAGGAAATTCTCCTAGAAATAGGAAAGCTCCTAGGCCGGCGCATGGATGCACTCGGCATGCAATGCGACATGACCTAATTAATTAGTAGTTGCACCAACCTAAACAAGCCGTGCATACATATATCATTTGGAGGAGAAGAAGGATTAGTAGTACCCACTACTGTTTTGATTTCAGATAGGCATGCATGGACTACCTGAAATCATGGCTTGCTCAGCTTGTGATATACCAAAGTAGGAAGAAGGTAAGATGGACAGTACTATTTTGTGGACGGTATGTGAAGCTTTCCGGAGGGTAGAGAGTAATCAAGAGTATGCATGTTCCTTGGAGTGCACTTCAGGGCTACTCTCACTCGCATCCACCATTCATATATGCGTCATAATATACTAGTACTAGTACTCCTCTCTCACCTACAGGCTACAGCCTTCGCCACAGATCGAACTGATACATTAGAAAAAGAAAAGGAACTACATATGTATGGTATGCGTCTACAACTCCGTCAGATTATGAGGCTAGCTACCTTCCTAAGACAATTCAGATATTACAACTAATAACTACTGAGTAATATGTATAAGATATTTGCTTGGGTACTCACCAAATTAACCTGCTGCAGGAGCTAGAATTACGGCTTCTCAATCTTACGGAGGTCTAGCTAGGTCGATGGTGCCAAGAGTAATATGTTGGTAGCTAGAGGAGCTTGGCGACCTATTTATACATGACAAAAGCTAGCTAGCTTACAAGTGCTAGCTGGGCTAAAGCTAGTTCAATCGATCTGATGGTCGATGTAAAGATCAGGTTCGCACAGAGCTGAGTACAAGTGCGCGTGGAGATCTGCAGCTTGCGCGTGGAGATCTGCCTAGAGAGAGAAAGAGACGCACAGACAGAGACAAGCCTGTTTGGTCGGTTAATAAGTCCTCAAGCGACCACCACCACTCACTATGCGAAAGGGACACGCGCGTACTTCTCAGTCGATCATGCATGAGCTGAGACTCGAGAAGCTAGCTACTCATCGTATATTCTGTCCTATAAAACAAAAACACCAGAGATTAAGTTAAGCAGCTTCTTTCTTTCTTTCTGAAAGCCAGCAAGGCTGAGTAACTAGTATCTACATCGACATCGACATCAACAAGAGGAAAAGTTGAAATGCAAATACAGTATATACTCCTATTACAGTCGCATAATCTCGCTCCGTGTAGAAGAGGTTAACTACCCAAAGTTGTGGTCTGCTTTTTCTTGAAACTCTTAATGTACGCTTTATCACTACTTTTTTTTAGAGATGTGGAGATTAAGCTAATTCATACATGGCTGATCATGGACAACTTGGCGCGGATATAGCTACATACATATACAGATCATGGAGGGAGGCCATCCGATCTCTCTTGTCGACCCTCTTCCCGCCGTTATATTGCGCTTCAAGGCTAACTTTTGCTACTTAGAAGTTAGAACAGACGCTAGGATACGATTTGTTTTGACAGGGGCCCACCGATCAGTCACACGTTGGTGGATAAGCCGTATGTGCCATTCTGGCAGGCCCACCATCACTACCTCCTCAGATCTGATTGAGCTAGCAATACTATGATGACGGTCAGGTCAGATCATCCTGGGGAAGCTAGCACAAGCCGTGCTTGCATCATTGTGTCGCTATATATATATATATTCTCGTCTCTTCCAACAGTACAATGTCTAGTTAACTCATCCTTCTTGGCTTGCTGGTCAGTGTGGCTGTCACTGTCTGGCTTGGTGAATGTAATGCTTCCACTCAAATGATCAGATAGGGACTCCATGCTGCCTCTGGATACATGAAATCTGCAGTGTATCAAATGCTAATCGAGTTCATCCAGATTTGGAAGCAGCTCTGGACCTGCCACAGTGTCAATTAATTAAAGAAAGTGTGGTTAATTTAATCTTATCTTCAGCTAGCTAGCCCCCACTAACACTGACCAACCAATCAGCTAGCTCCAATATTATATTTCTTATTTTGCTTCTCTTCCAAGGTTTACTGGATACAGTTCATCATCATTTACTAATTCATCCTCTCGGTACTCTCAGTCGACTACTTGTTCATTGTTTTATAAAATATTGAATTTATTGTTGTATTATTGTGTGTAGAGTAAACAGGTGTTTGATATTATGTACAGTACAAGGAATCAACATTGCATCCTCATTCAGGATGCCCACTGTACACCACATGCGTGCTAATTAAAAGAAGAAAAAGAAGCGTTGTGCGTTGTTATTCACATTCTAACTAGGTAGGCAGGTGCATGCATGTAATATCCCATTTTATTTATATAGTAGAAAAGGAGTAAAGGAAAGGAAAACAAGAAAGAAGAGAGGAGGGGAGTGGGCCGAGCCAGGGCCCAAACGAGTCTAAGGTGGACTCAGCATGGGGTCTGGGCTGCCGCTTATAAGAGAAGAGAGGGGGGCTACAACCCTAACCGCGTCACCTCCCAAACCCTAGCCGCACACCTGCCGTCGTCGCTCTCCCTGCCTCGCCTGCCCTACCCTAGCGCCACCCCAGCTACCTCTGTCGCCCCTGCTGCCTCTGCCGTCGCCCTACCCCAAGCCGTGCCAGCCGCCTCACTACTACAAAACAGGATATATTGTACGCCTCATCACAGACGGTTCCTGTGGAACCGTCTGTGTTGTAATTATCACAAACGGTTGTTCATAATAACTATCTGTAATATGTAGCGATGGCTAGAACCGTATGTGATACGTAATTATCAGCGACGGTTTGTAATTAGAACCATCTGTGATAGTGGCAAACGTCGCAGACGGTTCTTAACAAGAACCGCTGTAATAATTATGTAACACAGACGTTCTATAATAGAATTGTCTGTAATATCCCTTTATTAGTAGAATCGTTCCCCTCCCCAGCGCCATTACTCTCGCCTGTTCCCCTCCCTACCCGAGTGCCCCGACCTCGTTTAAACGCAACAATGTCGCTACGGCTCCCAATGTATCTCTTCGTCTCCCACGTCGGCTTTAGTACTTGTTTTATAAATAGACATTCGCTTCTGAAAGTGATTTCTCACGAACCTCATTGATCCCCTTTCTCCACAAACTCCAAATGGCTTCCTCTCATGCCGGTTGTATTGGCCTACATTGTGCTTGTCTACTCGCACCTCTCTGGTCGCAACCTGGCCCAAGTTGCGGACACACCTTTCGTTTGCAATGCCATCCATTCTAGGCCCTCCGATCTAACGAAGACCATAGAGGCCATCATCTATCGACTGGAGCCCTCCTCTGCGATGGTCTCCGGTATCCAGCGAGTAAACCTCATCCTAGAGATCGTCCTCTGGAACTACTTGGTTTGCACCGAGGATGCAGCCCAGAGAGTCGAGGACGACATCCGGGTGGCAGGAGAGCGGGTCGTCCTCGCCGAGACAGAGGAGACCAGGGTTGATGGCCTCTGGGCTATCATGGACTTAGTTACGGAGTCCAAACGGTTACAAGCACAAATCGAGCGTGCAAGAAAGCAGGTGGGGGTGTTTGATCAAACAGTCGCTGATCCCTCCACCACTGAAGCCGACGAGAAGGCTTACGAAGATTTCAAGGCTAAGATAGGATTGTTGATCCTTTTTTTATTGTCTGTGATATAAAAAGGATATATTAATTTGGTCTTTTGTTAAAGTTCCTTTGTCTTCAATATCACTATTTTATTACCCTGAATTTACTAGGCGACTCGTTTTAGTTAAGTGCACGGAGAATACCAAAAAGAGACAGTTCTACTTTTGAACCTTATCACAGACGGTTCTACTTTAGAACCGTCCATGATGTGTAAGTAGAACTGTCTGTGATGTCAAAACCTATTCAATTTATATCCAAACTCTAGGGTTTGCCTGCCCTCACCCATTCGCATCTGGCTCCACGCTTCCCCCCACCCCTTCGCATCTGGAGGTGATGGCCAGCGCGGCGGCTCCCTCCTCCCCGGCGTCCTTTTCTTCCCTGGCGGCTCCCTCTCCCCGGTGGCGGCCCCTGCTTGGCTAATATGGTACAAATCAATTGGATCCAGTTGTTTAGTGTCTACATATTTCTATGAATATGTGAAGACAACAGTTGAGATAAACAAATAATGCCATCCATGTAAATGTATTAGATTGAAGAAGCTTGTAGAATATCTGTTTGTGTGTACAATAGGTTCTTTTGAATTAAACTATGCAGAGTTTTTTGTGCTGCACATGCAACTTCTGAAGTTTGGATTAGTCATAGAGAAACGGAGACTTTCATACAAGCAGTCAAACAAATGCTTCTGTCAAATAAATGCTGGTTCTCATATTGAGTGAGGAAGCAACTAACCCTGATCTGGGGAGTTTCATACTGTGGGAAGTTAGATTTTCTGCTTGAATAATGGTGTGGTATGCAGATGCATACTGATAATGGTGTGGTATGCAGGCTGTGTAGGACATAAGCTTCAGATGAATGCCCATATCATTTTGCTTATATGTTGTGCGATTGGATATCATTTTGCTTATATGTTGTGCGATTGGTATTTGTATGCTGTGTTGAACTGCTCAATGATGTTAATAGTCTTATGCTGAAATTGAATTGATAATTAGTTTATATTTGTATTGTGTTGTTGAAAGCTGCAATTAACTTCTGAGATTTGTAAAGGTTAGACTAATTTGTTACGTAGATTTCTGGAATTTTTACCTACCTAGTGCCTTTGATCATCAATTATTTATTAATTAAAGTGTATATCCATACATAGAGAGAATCTTATGTGTCTGTGTAACCGTGTTCATCAATTATTTATTAATTTGCTATTCAATTGCGTCCCAAGGTCCTACAATTCTATTTCTGATTTCTTCTCTATAAAATATCCAAGCAGTGGTTGCTTGTGCCTTTAAAACGTGCATCCTAAACGTGCAGGTGAACTGTGGTCTACTTCATCGAACCTGACACACTGGAGTGTTTGATTTGCTTCATGCCAATCCACCAAGTGCTTGTAAAATCCTCCTAAACCACGACCCTGAGGTTCAGAGATATCTTTCCTGTTATGTTAGGAGAGGCAAATCTCATATCCGATCAGTCACATCATTCCGCATGTTTCATAGAAAGCTACTTTTATAACTACCCAGTTAAGGAGTAGTATTTGGTAACCCCTAAGTGTAATATTACATATGTAGGAAACTATATTGATCTCAAGTCTAAGGATTATGCATCATCATGCTTGAGACCAACTGACGACGCATAAAATCTTAAAATCTCAATAGTGTCTTAAGATGGGTCAATCCAACGCCATATTCTCTAACATGTGCTCACATTATTGATTAGATATCCCCGTATCTATGACCGATAAAACATGGTTATCAATCAATACATATGCTAGTCGATAAGTCAATAGTGTCTCGAGTCCCGACCATTGGCATCCGACTAGGGATACTTTTAGAATGACATCATACAAATATTAAAGAATTTCACCAACAAGTCACATACTTGTTAATCTTTATAAATAATAAGTCGTCAAAAGAATATATTCTATAACCCATAAACATAAACGTGATATAATCATCTCCATGATTACCTCTAGGGCATATCATCAACACCATCTTCCTTACCGCTCATCTCTCTCCCCAACACCGCACACCATAGTCAAATCCATGATCACCTTCCATGCCACTCCTCCCCCCAGCGCTGACAAACAAGTTGTCGCCGCCTCCCCACACCCTTCATTCCTCTCCTCCTCTCATCGCACCTCCCCACGCCACCGCTCCTCCCCATGCCATCTCTCCTTGCACCACCGCCCTTATTATTCTTCACCGCCCCTACCGAGCTCACTGCCATTGGTCGCCATCTCTCCTTACGCCACCGTTGACTAGGGAATGTGGGACGCGGCTAGATCTGGCTCGACGTCGCTTTCTTCATGGCCGCAGTGGTCGCCACCGCCATCCCAGTTGTTGTCCTGGTCATCGTCACCTTTGGGGCCATGGTGGTGACTTCCCAACACCCGAGCCCACAAACCACGTGGGGAGTAGACGAGCTCCATACAGCGGCATCGAAGCCATCTGTTTGTGCCTTGGTTCACGTGCTACAACTATCTACTACGTAGTTTTTTAGAGCAAATCACAAGAGCTTTATTAACTCATAGCGAATTACAATCACTAGTGATGATGTCCATAATGAATTCTGGGATACATTTCACCCAAGTACACATCTTTCTTCCCACCAAGGCTTCCTTTGCGCAACAATGAGCTGCTAAATTTGCCTCACGACGGGTACAAACACAACAAAATGAACTAAAATTCCTGCTAAGCTCTTGGATTTCATGCCAAATAACCGCAATTTCTGATCTTACGCCAACCTGCGAGTTAATCATATTGACAAGAGTCAAATTATCTGACTCCAGAATCACATGATTACAGCCCTGATCGAATTGCAAGTTGAAGTCCATCTCTCATTGCCCATGCTTCAATAGTTAAGACATGAGGGAGATTGTTATACCATCGTGTCTCTGCTGCTATAAACCGCCCTTCGTAATCTCGAATAATAGAGCCCGAGCCTCCTATACACTGAACACCATCGAAAGCACCATCGGTGTTAACTTTCAAATAGCCACGTCGCGGTGAATGCCAAATTGTCGGACTCAGAACATTAGCCATTTTGGTGGTATTATCAAGCAAAAGAGCATCTTCCAGCATAACACTAATATGTTTGATGACCATCTTTGAGTTCTAGCTCTCCTTTCCATGCCTGCGATTATTCCAACCAATCCACAACGACCAAATCCCACAAACAAACAGGGTTGCATCGGCCGAAGAACAAACATCCCCGACAAGCAAATCTACCACACATGTATCCGGGTGTAGAGTAGGAAGCTTTTTACCTATAATCTCTTTAAAAGCCCGCCAGAAAAGAAGTGCAAAAGTGCATTCTGTTGTAACATGGAAGACCATTTCCTCTCTATTTCCACAACCCTTGCAGTGGCTTTCCTTCAGGACATGGCGACGATATAGTTCTTTCTTCACCGGTAAAAAATTATGGATTGCCTGCCACCAAAAATACACACCTTTGGTGGAACTTTCAGTTTCCAAAGATGCTTCCACCAATGGCCTGAAACCGAAGATGAGGAAATCTGATTCTCGGCTGTAGATTGAGAATACATCCGCTCATCCTTCAGTATCCTGTAAGCAGAGCGAACCGAATAATTTCCATTCCTTTCAAAAGCCCAAGCAAAAATATCCTCCTTTTCACTTTTCCCCAACTTGATTTTTAAGATGGCCTCTGCATCCATTCTTATAAAAGAGGAGCTAACAAGCACCTTGTTCCAAGATCTGTTGTTTGGATTGAGAAGTTCAGAGACCTTGTTAACTAAAACATTCTGAAGTCGAACCATAGGTTTCATTAAGATTGAAGATGGAATCCAATTGTCCTTCCAGATATCAATCGAATCACTTGTACAAATTCTTTTGATTAAGCCTTTTTTCACAGCAAATCTCTTCCAAAAAGAATGGCCTTCCATGTATGAGAGCTCCTTTTCTTCTCCTCTCTCTCCCCCCTTCATCTCTACTACTTAAAAATACGAGTTGGTGGTGGTCCGTCCTCCCTCATGCAATATGAACCGTTGGATCTATCCTTCTTCGTGAGACATGAGCGGTTGGATCTTATGTAGAGGTTCTTTCTCGGTTCCTTCCGTGCGTACGGTTGGCCACCCATAGCCTCCTCTCCACTACCCCCACATCCCAACTGCCCAAGCTGGTGCGCAAGAAGCCCAAAGATTCCATCGATCTTTCCAAGAACAGGTTGCCGGCGGATCACGTGCGTCGTGGAGGCGATCCGGGAAGCAGGGGAGGCGGTGCCGCCATGGCCGAGATGGCGCTCCCCAACTACATGAGGGCGACGAGTAGCTCCGGCGCGAAGTTTGGCCGGGCGGTAGGGAGAGAGGAGACTCACGCCGCGCCGCCGCAGCGGAAACCGGTGATTGCAAAGTGGTCTTGATGAAATCAGACGCGTGAGCGGGCGACATGCTCCTCCACCATGAAGGGTCCCACCTCGGCGCCACCGGCGGCGGGCCGGCGGCACACGTCCGCTCGTATGCCTCTGCTCCTTCAATGGCCACGCCCACGCGTCGGTGGTTCCCCGAGGAGCTTCTTGGCGTCGCGAGGCGGCCGGTCAAGACGCAACGAGCATGAAGTCGAGGGCGTCTCCTGCTCGCAAGACTAACAACGGCGGTGGGGACGGTTTCTTCGTCGAGATATATGCCGACGACAACGCCACCACCACCGCGCCGCCAATGGTGAACTCGGATGTGAGCGATCTTTCCACGGAGGAGATGGACGCGACGATCAGGCGGATGGAATACATCATGTTTGATCACCGGAGTTGCGGGGATGCAGAGGACAGGGTAAATGATTTGGATGTTTCGGTGGATGGTTCTTGCAGATCCAGTGATGTGATCTCGAATGGTTTGGTAAGCGCATCGTCACCATCGTCAGTTTTACTACCTTCACTTTTGTTTCATAGAGAGCAATCACGCGCTTCTTGGAAATCTGTGCTCCTCTTATTCCCTTTTTTCTCACTCTGCTTTACCTCTCCGCGGATTGATGACACAACAGGCTCTTGCCCCAGTCGCCCGCGCCGCCCCGCGTTGCCGACGCCCAACCACGCGATGTAGGTAGGATTTCAATTCTTACTGCAACAAGCCTTGTCTAATTCTTGTTGCTTCTTGAAGCTGCTCACCATGTGTTTGATGTAATGCATAAAGAAGGCATCTTTGGCCTAGGTTATTTCTTTTGGTTGGATCGTGGAGATTTAAAACAGGAAAGGAATAAAATAGTAGAAAAGCAAACAACAAATCTTTCTTTGCAATGATGGAAGGTTCTGAATTAGAGTACAATGCATTAGACATACATATATGATCAAGGCATGTAACATAAGTCTTTATTACGTGCGATTTTTTTATAAGAAGATGTTATATGCAGATTCTTATTGCCACAAATGATCCTTGCATATTATGACATTGAAAGAGTAGCAAGAGTTCCTCCCTCCAGTTTATCCATTTTAATTTAACATATAAGTCTAGGTTATTTTTCCAAAGGGGGGAACATTAGTTCAGATAATTACCTGAAGATTGTCTACTTATCGCCTGCTCCTCCTTGCATGCATTTTCCTATTACTATCTTGTAGTGTTGGTCAGAGTACTGTTCCATGTTATTTCACTCATTTCAGTTTTTGTATTTGCAGGAAAAGGTCTGAAGTCTGAGCAATATCAACATGCAATTCTCAAGATATATGTGAAGAGTACAGTTCCATATTTGTTTTAGTTTGGATTGCTATTGATACAGATTTGGTATAAAGCTAATGCCGATGCTTGATTTCCTCCTTTCTGTAACCATATATCTTTCACGAAATTCACAAATGCATCCTAAGTCCTAATAATAATTTTCTAGCGAAGTTAAGATCTTTTTGTTCCTTTTCCTTTAGATTTCCTGGTAGACCTGGAAACAATGGTGGATCCAGCAGGTAAATACTACTTGTGCTTTCATTTACAGATAATTAGTACATTTATTTGTACTATCACTTCAGATTATTAATATACTCACTCACTGCAACAGTTTAAAAAGAAGTGGGGTTTAGATGTGTGAAGTATGCCAATGTTGTGTTCCAAACATTACGGCTGCAACATGAGGTCTGTTGTGCATGTGCTTCTCATCGATGGCCATCATATTTCCGATATCTTAGGAAGGTTCTTATTTTTTTGTTGGACAACAGTTTGCCATTAAACTAAAATGGAGTTATAGGTGCTCGTTTGTTTTCCAAGATTCCTTAGTGATGTTACGTTGAAGCTAGAAAGATGAAATTATTTATGGTGGATCATTGGATTTCTTTGGCGGGTATGCTCCCTCTACTAATACAACTTATACAAAATGTTTTATATTTACCTTCAATAAGGAATCTTGATATATAGGCCACATGGATTGACTGTGCACAAAAGATTACTATGTGTTGTTATGCTTACAGTTCTTTTCCATTAAATTTGTATAATTCCCAAATGCATTTTGTTGTGCTTATTAAATGTTGCCCACTCTGCTTAAATATAAAGGCCTGCACCTCTCTTCAAAATGTAGTCTCCCCAATTTAATGCTCTGAATATTTACCATTCAATGGAATAATTTGAACTAACGTTCTGAAAATTTACCATACAACAGAATAATATGAACTATTGATAATCAGATCCTTTTTGGGAAGTGGAGGCAGTCTGTAAACTGTAAGTAAAGAGAAGGAAGCTTGTAACAGAGCTAGATACCGTGACAACAGAGAAGGCTAACAACTTTACACTGAGTAATGGGTGTAATTTAGCAATGATATTTTGGTGAGCTTCTATCAGATTTTACTTCAGCAACGTCTTGTCAAGAGAGATCTCGAAGAGCACCAAGCTGGGGTCCTATAATATCTTTATCCACTGAGGAGTTGTTGCTTATTGCAAACTCATGCCAGATTTCTAGAGACGGTGCATATTGAACTGTCTCTCCATTGTTTTTCCTTTCATGCCAGATTTTCGTAGAAGAGTGTCAAAAGAATTGGGCCCACAGAAGCCTGTTGGAGCTCAAAATATTTTGCATCACAGTTGCAGACCTTCATGATGCATTGTACTTTACATGTCTTAACACAAAAGACATACGTGTCACAACAACGTAAGATATATGTTGAGGTAGCATACCTTGTATCTCTTTTTGTGATGCTTTATTTTGTTGCAGTATTGACGATCAAAGATTCATAATAACATGCTTCCGCTGTCTTTAGGTAGAAATGTCAGAAATATGATCTGCAATATTGAGGATTAGGAGGATTGGGCATGACCTGGAGGACCATGGCAACCTCTTTGACAATAAGTTTACAAATAAATGTAAGCTTATCCCTACCCCCATTTTAATCTCAATGGTGCCACCCTTTCGGTGGTTTCTTTAGTTACAGATCAGCGATATCTACAATTGCTTTTGTGGAGATATTGGATGGTTGTGTATAATTGGTGTAAATTATGTTTTGTTATGCCACATCAATTGGTGGTTTGGTTAAATTGCTGCTTTTATAGCTCTCATGTTTATGTTTTCAGCTTTGATTTTGGTGTATTGGAGATATTAATTTGTTCGTTTTGTCTCACAAGAAAATATAAGCTGGGCTTGGCTGCCTTGGCGTATGAGGTATTAAACATAGATATATGGGTTTACTCTGAACTTTCTTCCAGTAGAAACTGATCAAGATGCTGAAAAGGTTGATCTCAGGCATATGATGGATGATGTATGGTCATGTCAATGGAACATTGGAACTTAATTTTTCAGCAACTTGATTTGAATTTTTAAGTTTATTTGGAACTTCCATCAACCATGGCACCTATGTAGGGGCATTTTTTTTTGCTCACTCATCTCGATTAAGTGGATTTATTCCTTCTTGATTTAATTATGTTTTTTCATTTGTTTGCTGATCAATTATATCTGCACAATTCAAGGACTAGACAGCTAGACTGTACAAAAGAAGATGTACACCAACCTGTCAGAGAAACAAGGGCCGGATGTGGTGGCAGACTGACAGGGCCGTGGTGCAAAACATAGACTGAGCTCGGTGGTGGACATGAAGGCATATTGTAGGCTGAGCACGACGACGATTGATAACCCGACATGCTAGGACTATGACTTTTTTAATCCGTAGCAAAGCACATGCATTGGACTAGTGTAAGCACAAATCCGACTTAGCATGGGCTATAGGCGTACGTGAAACCTTTGTACATGCTCTGGTGGACTTCAGCAGGGGTGATTGGGATTACCTAGGGATGGCAATGGGGCCCCATTCCCCATTCCCCGACGGGGAATTCATCTGTTAGGGGACGGGGATGGGGCTATTTCTTCCCCCACGGGGATGCTAATATGCAAATACAATTCCCCATCGGGTGAAACGGGGATGGGGACATTCCCCTACTCCCCATCCCCATTACCCATTTGGGGCCCCGATAAGACATGTAGGCCACTAGTCCAGTACCGCACAACCCGATAAGGCGATAGTCAGATAATCTTATTTGTATTCTTTACTTTTCAGATGCTAATTAATCAAAAAATATTGTTATTTTAGTATTGCATGTGAATGTTCATACTCATTTTATAACATTATGAATCTTATTTTCTCTTCTTTCGGGATCCAACTTGCGGGTATGGGGCCCCGATAACACGATGGGGACGGAGACAGGGGGAGAATAGCACCCGAGGACGGAGATGGGGATGGGGACGGGGAATTTTTTTTGTCTCTCGAGGATGAGGATGTTCCACCACTCCCCGACGGGGAATGGCCCCGTTGTCATCCCTAGGATTACCCGAGAGTAATTTAATTCCTATGTATATATACAATCACAAGCATACGAAGTTGTATGTTTTTGGAAAACAAAACTCCATTTGGCTTGCTTGGGCTCTTTTTTTTTTGACTTTGATCACTAAAGCTGGGTAATCTTTGACTAATAATATCTATCCATCTACGCGTGACCGTGACGATCGATGGTGATGTGCGGCCGAGAAATATCGTGCGTACACGACGAAAGCAAAAGCACGTATGCGCGTGGCCATCGACCGACCGACCGATCTGCGTGAAAGAAAAAACAAATCAAATTCAGATCGATCGAGAACAAATTAGCATCCTCTCACATGACATGACCTTGATTGCAACACACGAGCCGCGTCCGCGAACGAAACTAGGCCCGCGTGGACTGACTGACGATCGTATCGTACGCACGTACATTAGCCTGTGCTACTACTTGAGCTAGCATAGCAATCAGCCAACCACTTGTTCATGTATGGAGTCGGGCCATCACCATCCCTACTCAGTTACACCTCCATCGATCGACGCAGTCTCCGGTACACTCGCGTGCTTGACCGACCATTGCTTTTTGTAATTATATGCTGGTGGATTTTATTAGAAATGTAATGATATCGAGGTACTTTTGAGCTAGGACAAACATACTAGTATCGTTTTCACCTAACAAATCTAAATAATTTTATGTATACTAGGGATTAAAATTTAAAGATGGTTGGCTATACGCATTCTGGGCAATAAAATAAAACGGAGGAGTACATCTCTAGCTTCTCGAAATCAATCAGGCAATGTTCAGAGAGAGAGAGAGATGCATCCAAGCGCGTGGGAGGTAGCCATCACTACTCACTAGCAAGCAAGCAATGTTCTTCTTGTCTTGTGCTTCGATTTTCAAGACAAGTGAAGATTCAGAAGGATTTCCTCCGGTCGGTCGGTCGGTCGGTCTCGCGTTGCGATGCGTGCTCCCGTGAAGCACACACGACCTCCACCATTACCTAGCTTGTAGAGCTCTAATCTCCATTGGTTTGACCATCACATCACGTCACTCTCAGCTCTGGCACGCCAGCACTTTCGGGGATATTACCGGTTACTCGAATTCTCCCTACTGATCGAGACCTGCATATATGTAAAGCATCTTGTTAAGCACTCTTACCTTGGCTTAAAAAGAAGTACATATAAATGCTCCTACATGTCCCTCCTCCTCTCTCTCTCCTTTGGAAGGTGCTGATGTTGATTCTTGTTTCCATGTGCTAGCTGCAATCCGAGGCTCATATGTTCATAATCGTTGCTACCTGCGTGCGGTTTTACGCACCCAAGCTACAGCAGTAAAGATCGAATTGGTTATACAGACAGATCCTGACCACCAATCAGTTGGACAATATATAAGTTAATCATAGAACAAAACCGATCGAGGTTTGGCACAGTTCACTAGTAAATGGCACACAACATTAGCAGGAAAAAATATATATAATGGCCATTCGTCCGCTACATGAACAAAACTTCGTGGCCATCTAAAATGTTCAGAGCTCCCTCCCTAGGCAAACATCATTTTTCTTTGGTGAATAACTATTACATGTCTACAGATAAGTTCAGAGCCTTTTCGATGTAAGGGCTTCAGTACCGGAGAGAAGAGTGAAACTATCAATCAAAGACTAATCTTTCACTTTGCTGTTCCAAAGTTCTCTGTTAGACCACACCAGTCCAAAGATGCAGCTTTCCTACTGGCCACCGGAACAACATCAATCCTGCTTGCTACGAGCCTGGCGAGCACCATGCCTCAGTTCTGCCCTCTTCCATCTTACCATCAGCAGGCAGAGTGTCACAAGGGTGTTCACCTACAAAACAAGTGAAGAGACAATCGACGATAAGGAACCAGAGTAGACGCAGACCGACTCACCGGATGAAACATGCCATGTACTTACCAAAATAAGGATCGTTAGCAAAAGGAGGGGACCAGACCAGACGACCGAGACGAAGAGACCTTGCGGATCAAAGTAATTCTGGCTTGAGAAGATCTTCCAGTGTTGTCCTAAGAATGCATTTAACCTCTCAGCGAGAAATACACCAGAAACTGCAACAAATCAAGCACAACAGGTAAATAAACGTGCTGACTTAAATTCATACTTCATGGTGCAACTTCTCAAAATTCATTGATCACCACCATTAGCATGGTAAATATGATATCATGTTGCAGCTTCTGAGACCGAAATATTCAAACTACTTATATTTTACAATTTACATTCACGACGAAAACAACAGAAACAGAAGCAAAGCAGGTCTTTCGCATAAACTGCATGGAACTAGAAAGTGGCGGGACCAACGCTGTACTGAAAACTCGCTTCAATAATTAAATCAACATGTTGTACAAGTGTCCTACCATTGCAGAATTCGGAAGTTGGCAGTCCTGATGCATATTAGATAAACTTTAGCACGACAATAATGTGCTTATTTTGATGGTTCCACGTAGCCTCAAGGCGTAATAATGCATATAAAGCTAGTAAGTTTAGCATCATGACAAAAATACGAAGACTTGGTTGGTACAGTAGGCTATTCACACTGGCATGTTGTGTAAGCAGTACACATTCCGTAAATATTATACAATGGTAGAAGTCTGAAGGCCAAAACAGCAGTAATGAAATGAACTTACATGTTAAAGCTGATAAGATAAGTTGGAAGTTGACGTTTCTCCTGGAGATGATGGTTACCAGCAGCAGAATGGCATGAAAACTTAGTATGCCGATCAACCAAGGCTCCTGAAGACGCCAACGGAACAGATCAAACAAGGATTCAAGGGAAGAATAGACTGTAGGGACTAAAGCACGCACAAAAATACATTAGGTTCACTCGTGGCATGCGCTTAAGAGGTGAAGTTGACGGGGGCAATTCAGCATGAGCCCAGATACAGCAATTGATTCAAGCAAATAATGATAGCCCTGTTGAATTGAGTTTTCCACTTTTCAGAAGCAGTTTGGAAAAACTATGTCACACACTCGCACTACATTTGATTGCGCCCGTGCGCTTTCCGAGGCAGCAGGATAAACTCTGAAGCTTATTCTGTGCAGACGTATAGATTTATCACTCACAGGGTAGTTCAGTTTCTACCAAATAGTGCTTGGTGTTGGTGAGGAAAGAAAGAAAGATCCAAGAATCGAATCGACTGTAGGACTAACTACTAGATCCAGGCAGAGGAAGAGGCAGATGCGGATGGAACCCGAGGGAGTAGCGAGCGAAGCAAAGAGGAAAATCTACCTTCCAGTCGACGGCGTGGAAGAACCCGAGGAAGGAGTCCACGGCGGGGGCGAACCCGCTGCGGAGGTCGGAGGAGACGCGGCCGAAGAGTTCCGCCACCACGTCGGCGTGCTCGTTCAGCGCCGACCGCACCTCCTCCACCGCGCGCCCGAGCACCGCCGCCGCCTCGCCCATCTCGATCTCCCCTTCTCTTCTCTTGTGCTCCTCGATCCGATCTGATCACTCTCTCTCTCTCTCTCGTAACGCAAACGCAAAGACTCGTAGTTCGTCGGCCTGTTTGTTGGGGTGGGGCCCACACGTCAGACAGCCACACAGAGTGTAAACGCGATTGGGCTAGGCTCCCTTGAACTGGGCGGGCCTGGCCTCCCTTGATTTCTCGCTGGATGCTGTAAATGTGTAGAGGCGAGCAGAGATAATCACAGGATCATCTCCACTCCAGATATATAAGTAGCTCTGTTCCGTATCTCACAGCGTAGGAAGTATCTTACGCAATCGAGAGTATGTGTCCTAACAACATAGGGAGTATCTTGCGCAACCGAGAGTATGTGTGTAGTATACGAGTATATAAGACCACCTATATGATATTTACACCTTTTCAGGGGTGGTATGTATAATTTTTTTTAGATATACTCCTTTTATGTACGAATATGAAGGTATCTATAAAATATGCTAAAAACTATGAATTCTCTTGCAAATTTTTTCTACGGTTCACATTGGAGTATCTTACAATTAGTATATGAGTATACCCAAAGTGATAAAAGAGTATGTAAAATTCTTTTAGATAGTTATCAGAGGTGGGAGTAACTACACCTGGGAGTATAAAGTATTAATCATATATATAGGGAACATATCTAGTGCTAATGCTGATTTTGTGTGCTAAGGTACTAATACCAATCTTGGCTTTTCACAGTCAATAGGTTCCCCAAGAACGTTGAACATTCGTCCGAGAGTAGCTCCACCGACTGGAACACTGAGAGGAGCTCCCATATCAATCACTCCCAATCCTCTCATCAACCCGTCTGTAGCACTCATAGCTACATCTCTAACTCGATTATTTTATAATAATCGTTGTACCTCACAAGTCACATTAATTTGCTTACCGGCAGTGCCTCTACTCTTGACTACCAAAGCGATATAAATATAAGGTAACCTACCCGGGGGAAAAGTGATATTCAACACGGGTCCAATAATTTGATCGATACACCGTATGCTTTTTTCTTCAATTGTGGAAACCCCGGGACGAGAAGTAGTAGGATTAGTTCTCATAATTATCACATTTTTTTTAAAAAAAAAAAAGGAAGAAGGAATTTGTCGATTTTTTTTTGCACTCTGGGCTTTTCACAGTCTTCGAAGTTAACATTAACTAAATGTATAATGTTATAAAAATATTTGTTATGACAAATCTAACAGTATCATTTTAATACAACCAAACTAGATATCTAGAAAAATACTAGTGGTCAAAGATTACAAAGTTTGATCGATCAAGGTCAACAGTGTCAAGCATTATAAAACGAAGAGGAGTATTCACAAGAGGGTTATCTCAAGAAAAAAGATAACAACAAGATGGACTTGATTATACATATATGCTGCTCATAGAGTAAAAGATGAGCATAAACTGTATGTTGCGTATGAGAAATCAGCTAGTAATCTCTCTTAGACAGGGCGTAGCCAGTTCTGGGCCAGGCCTCAGGCCGGTCCAGCGCGTTTTGGCCCAAAAATCAAATTGACACTGGCTTTTGCCGCTGGCATTTTTAGCTGGGCTTCGGGCCATTGCTCCGGAGGCTCGAGGCCCAGTTTCACCCTTGCTTTTGGATCTATACGCGAGAGAATCGCGACGTGTTTGTGTCACCTAAGGTTTTTTTATACGTAGATGTACCGAATTTTTCATTAAATCGCGCTCTGATATTCATCAGCTACTGTAGGTCTGCCTGAAACACAGGACTCGGCCTCTTGTGCGTTGTGCTACTGATTTTCCTCTTACCTCCCTATTCACTATTAGCCATGTTCCATTTTGCATACACATGGCATGCACTGACACACTATCTTAACATCAGCGTTACCTGTTCTTAATGATGTTCATACATATTAATATTCTTACATGCCCATGGATTGTTGCAATAGATTCTAATTCTATCGATATGTACACAGCATCCAGGGGTACACGTCATGCTTTGTTTCCCTACGCTATGGTTTGTTCCTACATCTGCGTATTCCTTTGGCCAATAGTGCTTAGATCATTACTACACGACATTAAAATTCTCTGATAACATGTTCAAACAGATGGAATACGCTTTACTAAAAGATGCAACACAAGGTTCACACCGGTGGCGTATCCGCGTTAGAATAACAAGAACAAATGAGTATATGGATGCTGGCCCTGAAAACAGAATCCTACGTATCAACTTTGTGTTTGCTTGATGAAAAGGTCAGTTTCTGTTCCATTCGGTCACAGATGTATGTTCATTGTATTGTTTATTTACAATTGCCCTGTCTGAAATGTCTTGCTCAGGGTAGTACAATGGAATGCCAGATACCACTGTTAGAGATATATGTATAGTTGTTATTCCCCATTGTTATGAGGGGTTCTTTGCATATTGACCACCTGTACCTTGTGTATATATACTGGCCCATTGGCCTCATATGAATATAAGCCCTATTCATAACATGGTATCAGAGCAAACCTAGGGTTTGTCGTCGCTCCGCTTGTCGCCACTGCCGCCGACGTCGTCGGGTCTGGAGGTCGTCGCCTTGACGTCTCGGCTTGAGTCGGCCGGCGCGCCGCGGATCGCCGCGCCGCCGGCTTCTCCTCCCTTAGCCGCCGTCGTCGGCATCCAGCCTCCCGGCCGCTGCCGGCATCCACCGCCGCCGCTGCCGCCGGTTCACCACCGTGGCCGCGCGCCGCTTCTCCTCCCTAGCCGCCGTCGTCGGCATCCAGCCTCCAGAGCGCCCCGCCGGCATCCACCGCCGCCGCCTGCGCGCGGGTTTCGCTCCCGAGCGCGCTGCCGGCATCCATCCTCCGGGCTCTTCGGCTCCGCTCGAGCGGCCGCGCGGTCGCCGCCGCCGGATCTTCGCCTCGCGTGCCGGAGGAAGCCGCGACGGTCGCCGGATCTTCGCCTCGTGCTGGCGATTTGGTCGCCCGGCCCGAGCCACACCCGTTGTCACGCGACCTTCTTCCGCCGTTCGAGGCCCGTCGTCTTCGGACTCGTCGGCGAGTCGCCGCCGCTGATCGCACGGGGGCGGCACGGAACTAGGGTTCCGTCGCGTGTGATTGTGTTGTGGTGAGTTTTGTTTTCACGCCCGTTAAGAAAAAAGCGTCGTGCTAACCGCCCGCGCCGTCCGGCGCCGCTGTTAGACCGTTGTCTGATCCGCCGCGCGTCCAGCGCCGCCTACCAATGGGCACCGTTTCCCTCCTCGTTGCGGTGGTCTTTGATGGTGTTAATTACACCGACCGTGTCTCACATGCGCATTCACATGCGTGGTCTCACGTCTCTCGGCATCCTCTCTGGCGATGTCACCTGCCCGCCTTGCCCTATTCCTCCGACGGAGCCCACGCCTGTTGCATTGCCCCGACGGTACCGATAAGGTGCGCTCGAGGCCGCTCAGGCTGGCGATGAGGCGCCTCGCCTACCGGAGGCTCGGATGCCGATAAAGGCCGCTCAGGCCGCCGCTCGGTGCGATGATGAGGCCTCTGCCTACCAGGAGGCTCTGGATTTCTACAAGGATCGTCTGACCACCTACACTCAGTGGTACGATGACGACGCTCGGCTCTTCTTGTCTTCATCGCCGATGTCAAATTTCGATTCTCTTACGAGGTTGTGGGACTCCCTTCGGCTTTCCAGATGTGGACTCATCTTCGTCAGCGCTATGAGCCCTCTGGTGATGCCCTGTACCTGTCCGTGGTCCGCCAGGAGCACTCTCTTCAGCAGGGTGATGCTACTGTTGACGCTTTTTACGCTCAGAGCTCTGCTGTCTGGCGTCAGTTGGACTCTCTCCGCACCGCTTTGTCGCCGTCGTCTGTCCGTCTTTGCTGGTATGCGTCTTGATCCGAGTTTCAGCGGTCTCTGAGTTCCTTACTACGCCTTCGTCCTGAAGTTCGAGCAAAGGCGTGCCCAGCTACTTGCACGCCACCCTCGTGTCACTCTCCTGGAGGCCCTTACTGAGATACGAGCAGAGGAGACTCGCCTGAGTGGTGCTGGCCTGCTGCCCCTCCCCTCCGTACTCGTCGCTCGCCCACCTACCACACCGACGGCTCCACGCGTCAGCACACTGCCTCCTCCAGCGGCTGCCACAGGTGGTGGTGGCCGCCCTCCATCAGGCGGTGGTCGTCCTCACTGCTCCTACTGCAATAAGGTCGGCCACATTGAGTCCCAGTGCTACAAGAAGCAGCGGCATCTTTCTCGCCGTCTTTCTACTAGCACAGGCACTGGTGCTTCTACATCGACGCCTGCATCGACTTCTTCGATTTCTTTCATCGGCGCAGAGATAGCGGACTTCGACGCTTTGCTTGCCACTTCGAGTTCTTCCTCGGCGTGTTCTGCGGCTCGCTCGACGACTCTTGGCACTGAGAGACCACCTCCTACATCAGGTACCTCCCCGTGGATTCTTGATTCGGAGCATCTTTTCACATGACTCGATCTTTCCACTGTCTTCTATTACACCTCTTGATTCACCCGCCGGTGTTCTTCTGCGATGGTACATCTCTTTCGTCTCTCAGTCGAGGATCTCTTAGCAACTCATCATTTCATGTTTCTTACATTGCTCATGTTCCTCGCCTTACCATGCGACTTCTTTCTGGGGGATGATTCGACCTTGGTTATCGGGTCATTCTCGACTCGACTCTTGTTGTGTTGGGCGCCACACGGAGCTCGGTTGGTTCGGCCCTCGCGCCGTGACTCACGGCGTCTCTGGGAGCTTGACCGCTTCATCTTCCTTCCACGCCACCACCGCCGCGATTTCTCCGCTACGCCACTCAGTCTACCGGCTCTTTCCAGCAGTGGCATCACCGTCTTGGTCATCTGTGGATCTCGCCTGTCATCTTTAGTTCGTCGTGGTCTTCGGGTCTGCATCTCGAGAGACGTGTCTTTAGATTGTCGGGGTTGTAAGTTAGGTAAATGATTCACTTCCTTATCCTCATAGTGAGTCCGTGTCTCGGCGCCCTTTGATCTTGTTCATTCGGATGTTTGAGTCCGGCTCCTTCGTTTGAAAGGGTCATCGATATTATATCATTTTATAGATGATTTTCTCGCTATACTTGGATATATTTCATGTCTTCTCGTAGTGAGGTCTTGTCTATCTATAAAAATTTGCCACTATGATTCACACACGTTCTCCACTCCTATTCGTGTCTTTCGTCTTGATTCTGGCGAGTACCTCTCTCGTTACTGCGCGAGCTTCCTTGCGGCGGGGAACTCTCGCTCAGTTCTCTTGTCCTGGTGCTCATGCTCAGAATGGTGTCGCTGAGCGCAAGCATCGTCACCTCCTTGAGACGGCTCGTGCTCTAATGATCGCCGCCTCTATTCCACCTCACTTTTGGGCCGAGGCTGTTTCTACTGCCACCTAAACGCCATGTTGCCCAATTTAAAGGAAACCTACATGACAGCCATATTTATTACATCGAATACTTTGAGGTTACCGAAGCAAAGAAAACTTACCAAGCTGCCGATCTACCGATTATGGCAAGGTTTACAAAGTACACTAAGATCAAAGAGATGACATCTGTTCCAGATAGTTTTCCTCTGTTTGCATACACATATTCTTCGTTTCAGGTCTTAAGAGGCCGCATTGGAGATCAGAGGCTGCTATCAGGTACACTGATTTACAACTAGATGCTACTCAATTTCAGGCTAGATACGTATCATGTTTACCCCTATTCAGCTACACAGAACTTGTACACTGTATCTCCAAACCAAATACAGCTGCTTCTCTTTTTTTTGACAAACAATCTGTACCCAATGGCATAAAATTTTAACAGTAAAAAAAAGAAACATTTCACATAGTAGTTGGTTTAAATTCGCCTTTTTCATTCGTAGCATAGTTCTTAGTGAATTACATACCACAACGTACAACACCTCCTAATACACATCTGTATCCTATTACAAAAAATAATTCAGTTTTCCCACTCACGTACATGTCAGCACGCGAGAGAAATAATAAAAAAACTATTAAATTTTCCTTTTTTTCAGCAATACACTTTACATACTGCCATTGTTGTTTCATTGTTTTCATGCTAGATACCATTGGTGTGGTGACAGCCATAGCCCATGTGAAGGCAGAATACCTAACAAAAGTCTATACGCAATATCAATATTGGTGATAGAAGGTACGTGTATCTATGCATACTGCAGTTTTATACCCTGATACACAACCGCAGTAATATATCCATGCATATCTACACAGCATATCGCTTTGTTCCCTTTCAGATTTAGATAGCTTTTCTTGCTTTGTCTGATATTGAAATAACCCAAAAATTTGGATTTTCAAAACTTTTTGAAGTTTTTGCTGGATTTTTGAAATCTTTACCCAATTCGGAAATTTCTTCCGAATTCCCGCTTTCCTTTTCCGTCCGGCCGTTTTCTTCTTCTGAAAACGTCTTCTTCTCCCGGGCGCCTCTCCCTCCTTCCTCCTCACGCCGCCGCCACTGCCTCGATTCTTCGGCGCCGCAATCGACGACCGCCATACCACCTCCCGCCCTGCTCCAGTGAGACGCCACCTCCACCGCGACGTCGCCGTACGCACGCCCACGCCTTCACCCTGCCCCTGCCCGACGCAAGCTCCTCCCGTCCAACCACGTCGCCGCCACCACTGCCGCACCCGATTCCTGCTCCCACCGCCTCATCCTCGCCCTATAAGAGGCCCCCTATAGCATCCTTCATCACCTTTCCCCTTCCGCACCTCCCCTTCACCCCTCCCCTTCCAGAGCCGGTGAATTTTGAAGAATCGCCGCCGCCACTGTTCTTCTTCCCCAACGAAACCGACGTCAATTCACCACCCCGGATCACCCAAGCTCCAAATTGAGGCCACGGTAAGCTTCACCTCACCGCCGCCTACCTTTCCCCCACCACCCTCCACCCTAAATCCCGCCGGAACCTCGTCGGCACCGTATCTCCCCGTCGCCCTCCTCACGGCTCATGCCACCAAGCCACCTCACTCCACCCCAAGCACCATCTCCAGCACCTCCAAGCTCCCCACCACCCACTGATGCTCCCTCGCCCCTCCTCTTGGCCGGAGCGTCACTGTAGCGCCGTCGCGTCGCTCCTCTGTCACGGCCGTGCGCCACCTCCACCGCCGCCCCACCTCCGCACCTCCTCTATCCTCCCAAAACCCCAAAATGGAACCATCTTGACTCCGTGGTGCTCCCCGCACCACTCACTCTCGCCGCCAGCCACCACCGCCGTCGTTAGCGCCACCGCTGCCGGCTCGGGCAGAGCCAGCGCGCTCTGGCCTTCGGCCGAGCACAGCTCAAGGCCGCCCGAGCACGGGCGTTTGAGGCCTAGCCAAATGGGTCGTAAGCTGCACAGTAAATGGGCCGGCATTTACTGTTCAAATGAAATCAGCCTTTTACTGTTCAATGCACAGTAACTCCTCTACTGTTCATCCGAAAAACCAAAAACGCTATTCATGATCCAAAAACAGTGAAACCCCTTAATGTTCAGATTATTTGCTGTTCATTAACCAAAACAGTAAATCCTATTATTGTCCACTGACTCATTTTCAGGTATGAATAGTAAAATAGTACTATTCATCATCCGACTCTTTTTCGCCCAAAACCCTAATCCAACATATTACACTCTTTTTTACCGTCTTGAACCCAGAAAACCCATTCACTGTTTATTCCTTTAAATCAGCCCAAACACCGGCCATTGCACAGTAGCTATTTACGGTTCACCCGAAGAAAATCAAAAACACTATTCACAATCCAGAAACGGTGAAACCTCTCACTGTTCATATTGCTTACTGTACTTTAGCCAACACAGTGAACTCTATTGCTATTCACTAATCCATGTTCAGATGTGAGTAGTAAAATTTGTACTATTCACTATCCGGCACTTTTTCACCCGAAACCCTAATTCGACACCCGAGGCCTATTTTGACCATCTCGAGCTCGAAAGCCTATTCTTAACTCCGATCAGCTATACTAAACTCTCAATAAATCTTTTCACCTTTCTATAGGATTTTCTATCCATTTACAATATTTTTGTTGTACTTGGATCCAAATCTCAGCTCTGTTCAATCCAATCAAACACCAGATAAAACTCCTACCATCTCACACCATCTACCTTTCTTTGTGTTTCTTTTCTGGTTTTATTTACTTGCATGTTGTTCCCAGCTCATTTCTTGTCGAGCCGGATTTTATTTGAATTGTTTTATTGTATTGCTTCTCGTTAGGTTACGACCTCAACGACCAGACTCCAGAAGACGCAGGACAAGACCAGTATCCAGAAGACTTTGTGCAAGAAGGCAAGTCGCATTCTTTGATCATTTTGAACCTACGTTTCATCTATGTATTATTACTTTCATTACTGTATTTGTGCCAATTACTTTAAATATTGAAATAATACTTTTGAATGACATGACAATTAGGTAAATCCTAAATACCCCACAAACAAACCCACCCAACTCTTGTAGGCCATATTCACCTTGACAAGCTTAGTTTATATAGAATACTATAAATAACTTCATCACCAAAAATGTGTTCATCAATCAAAAGCAAGTATTGGCTTTGAGCCAATAGGTTTTGGGGGTGAGTTGAGGATTGTTCAGGAAGTTGGACAATCCAATATACTCGTTTAAAAGTGAGTCATCAGTGAGATCTAGAGGTGGACAGCCACGAGTTGGTGTTGGTCATCGCCTCACTGGATGACAGGTAAGGACAAGAACCTTGTGTCAAGTAACAGACACAGAAAACCGCTCAACCACATGCGTGGTCATTCCTCCCTGGCTTAGTACACTGCTCATCCGATTGAATATCTACAGGATGTCAACTGTTGCTTGTGTGATAGGACAGACGCGGAATGGGGGTGAGTCAAGGGTGGACCTATAGGGCGCCTGCTGAACTATACAACGGTATGGGCCCGTCAGCCTCGAAGTGCGGATTCCACCATTGGCCGGTGGTCTCTCGAGTGTATGGATATCGACCTACCGTGTAGAGACTAGAAAGGTTGAGCAGTGAAAAGGCTTTGTTATCTCAGCTCAGTCGCACGCTAACGTGTTGCGTGTTTATGATCTGACAGTACGAGCTTGAGATATCTTGTGGGTAAAGTTAAGCAACTCTGCAGAGTGAATAATTAAAGGTATTCAAATACGCCGTGCTTCCGGTTAATGAAGCTATGTTAATGGGTGATTCCAGTACAGAGGCATAAGTAGAGTTTTTTAGATGTTAAGTTGGTAATCGAGTTTGTTAATAAACCCCTGATGCTATTATTTATTATTGTTTTTACTGTTTTATAATTGTTTTAAATGCAAAGTGCATCCACATATGCCAGGTATGGTAAACCCTAACCATCCATTGAATTTCTTGCATGTAATTATTTAGCATTTCCATGCGGCTTGTTGAGTACGGTGGTAGTACTCATTCTTACAATTTGCAAAACATCTACAGAAGAAACTTGGGAAAGTGCAGAGAACCCTTGTGAGCAAGATTTTGGTGGACCCCCAGAAGGCAACGACTACTATTATTATGTCTCGACTACGCTCAAACGTACATGTGGTTTGAAGTTCTTTTGTCTTGTATTATATTTAACTTTGGGCTTGGATGCCCATGTCAAGTCAAAATAGGTTGTTAAACCTTAGCTTTGTATAATAAAAGTCTGATTTTTGTTGCAATCGGAAGCTTGTGTGAGATACAATTTGCTTCGCAACTGTGCATCCTGGGCGGTTGCGAAGGGTTTAGCGGTCCCGAGAATCGGGGCGTCACAGATATCCTCTAAATGCCAACACACACACACACAAGAGAAATAGCTGTTGTTGCATTGTGGGGCCCCCATGCAGACCAATTCGATGCAGCGATGATCACTATATGAGGAGCGACACGTAACGCCGGGATTACAATGAGGTATAAGGCGTCAGCGCCAACTCTCCCGCATGCACGGCCACAAGAGGTATATAAAGGGTAAAAGGACTTAGAGTCCAAGTAGGAAACTAATCCGCTAATATGGTAACTAATCCGACACTTCCATATTAGAAATTCGGATCACAATATATCCCTTATTTCAACAATCTCCACCTTGAGACGAATTTTCTCTGCAAAGATAATGAAGAATCATCAATCATCAAATATCTCCATAATAAGATAAAAATCACTCGGCGCCAACTAGTCTCTAGACTAGATCAGAATACCATTCAAGCTTGAGCAAAGCTCAAACTTAGTAAAAGGAACCGGCTTTGTCATCATATCACCGGATTATCATGAGTACTTATTTTTGCACACTTTGACATCACCTTGAGCAATAACACTCGAATAAAGTGATATCTCACATCAATGTGCTTTGTTCTCTCATGGAACATCCGATCCTTTGTAAGGCATATAGCACTCGACTATCACAAAATATAGTAGTGCAAGAATTATCTCCACAAAGCTCAAGATACAAACCTCTCAACCAAATAGCTTTACAAGCTTCGTAAATAGCCATGTATTCTCGCTCAGTAGATAAAGCAAAAAGAGTTTGCAAACTTGCCTTCCAACTAACAAAGACAACCACCAATGGTGAAAACATAACCGTGAGAGACCTCCTCTGTCCAAATCACCAAAGATAATCGTAATCAACATAACCAACAAGTCCATCTCTAGAATTCCCAAACCGCAAACAAGCATTAGAAGTGCCACGCAAATATCCGAATATCCACCGAATCGCTTCAATGCTCTTTTCCGTGATTAGCCATGTATCTACTAACAACACTCGCATGAGATAAATCAGACGACGAACATACCATGGCATACATAAGAGAACCAATCGCATCGAATATGGAACTACACCGCTTTGTTGAGGAGTACCAGAACGGTGTAATGCCTAACAATGCCTTCACTTTGCAATATGATTCAAATTCATCGTATCAATTCCATCCCATTATCGCTGCATAAGTTTCTTTACCTTCTTTTCGCTGCCTTTCAATCATAGTCTTCCACTTTAAATGTCAAAATGCTTCGACTTATACTTCAAGAAATAAGGCCACACTCTTCTAGAATAATCATCAATAATTGTTAACATATAACGAGCACCTCCTAGAGATGTCTTACGAGATGGCCCCATAAATCGAATGCACATAATCTAAAATACCTTCCGTAGTATGAACTGAGGTATTAAATCTCACCCTCTTGTGTTTGCCAAACACGCAATGCTCACAAAATTTAAGCTTATTGATGCTATGTCCATCAAGAAGTCCTCTTACTCAATTCGCCAAACCAAGTTCACTCATATGCCCAAGACGCATATGCCAAAGATTAGTAGCATCGAATCGATAATGAACTTGAAATTACAGCAACATTACTCGATATTGTAGTACCGCAGATGGTACAAATTGGCGCTTTAATATCACTTTCATCACAATAAGAGAGTCTTTTGATACCTTTAAAACTCCACCTTCACTGTAATACTTGTACCTTTAGTATCAAGAGTACTCAAAGAGATGAGGTTTTTTCAACTGGAATGTGCCTCACATCCACAAAGTTCGACAATACCATCAAACATCTTGATCCGGATTGAACCAATTCCTCGTGAACCTTACAAGATGAGTTATCACCCATCAATACAAAGCACCACCTTCAACAGTTCATAGGTGGCAAACCAATCCCTATTCGGGCACATATGAAAGGTACAGCAGTAATCAAGAATCCATTCATCATTGGTCTTAGCACATCCAAAGAAAGGCAACAAGGTTTTCTCCATTAGGACTATCATCACAGCAAGAGAAGTTTTACCTTCATCATCCGGTTTACCTTTTGCTTATAATGACCAGCTTCTTTTCTTTATTCGAGCTTCAAAGATTCAGAGATGTCGTGCCCACTTTTCTTGCAATATTTGTACGACTTATACTTGCCTCTAGATTTCGAATCTTCTTGTAGCCGCCGGACTTTTACCTCGAAATCCATTGTTTGAGTTCTTCTCCTTTTGCCTGCCACGAATAAACAAGCCTTCTCCTTTCGAGCTTGAACTTTCAGAAGGTACCATCTGTTTCATCTTCTCCTTAGCATGCAAAGCTTCATAAACTTCATTAAGAGTGAGAGCATCTCTACTATATAATATGGTATCTCTGAAATTTGAAAATGAACTAGGCAGGGAACACAAAAGAATAAGACCCAAACCCTCATCCTCATATTTTACCTCCATCGACTCTAGGTCGGCAACAATCTCCTTAAACGTTGAAAGATGATCAAGCACGGATTCTCCTTCTTGCAATTTATGATAGTACAACTTCTGTTTGAGATGCATCTTGCTGGTGAGATCTTTTTTCATGCAAATTTTTTCCAGTTTCAGCCATAATGCAGCAGCTGTCTTCTCCTTTAAAACATCCTGCAAAATATTATTGGATAGATGAAGGTGAATCTGGGATAAAGCCTTATGGTCTTTACGCTTGTCATCTGAGGTGCATGCGGTAGGTTCTTTTGCAAAACCTTCCAATGCAACATCCAAATCCATCTGTGCCAACACAGCCCTCATCTTTACTTGCCACAACGAAAATCTTGTGTCACGATCCAGGAGTGGAAGATCATACTTCAAAGTCGCCATGAGGAATAAAACCTGAAAATTGCTGGTACTGATATGTGTAAACCTAGCAAAAATCACAACCTGTATGGTACACCTTCTGTGTACACTAATCAACAATCTTCCAATCCCTGCCCTGGTATGCTTCTCGTGTGGACTTAGCAAAAAAATCACCAATACTACCAACACCAACTAGCACTGGGATGCTCACGTGATTTAATCAATGCACTTGATGATTGAATAGCTTGCTTGCTCCACGTGCTTCAATAAGTAAAGAAAAGTAATCCTTGCTCTTAGATCTAATAAAGAAAGGATTGATAGACCTGTGCTTGAGGCCGTGATTACGGTTTGGTTACTGCTTCACTTGGTGTTGCAGATCGAGGCGAACGGAGGATGCGTGACTTGTCGCTTGCGGACGAAGCAATCGAGGCGGCGAACTGCGATGGGAGTTGCGGCGCTGCTTGGTTGAGGACGCAAAAAGATGCGCTGCTGCCCGCTTGACCGAGGCAATGAACGGACCGTGGCTGGCGCACGGACGTTGCTGCAATCAACGGATCGAGGCGACGAACCGAAGACGTGCTGCGCGACCGGTGGAGACGGAGACGCGCCGCTGTGCGTAGATGCTAGACGGCGGCGGCGCCAAACGGATCTGTTTTTATATGCATCGTTCCCGTATGAGTATTATGAGGTCATATAGCAAATCTACTGAAGACAGTTGAATTGAACGTAGTGGTATCAAATCATTTTGAAGAGCTTTTGCCTTCACATGGAATTAAATACATCAATTCGTTGCCTTTTCAACCATACACAAATTTGAAATCTGGATTGCTGAATGTCTCTACATTGTTTCCTGATTTTTTTATGTTCGGGATTTTACCCCATCCGGTCCGCGTTAAAAAGAATAAGAAGCACCATATATCGCGAGACGACCACGGGAGCCAGCGCTCGAACCATGGCGGGCTGAGAGTGTAACAGCCCTAAGTTAGGGTTTGTGTTTCAAATGTAATATTATGAGGATAAATTAAAACTTTTGATGCCTCATGAAATCATTTGGAAATTTTCTAAGATTTTCCCCTAGCAATTTCTATTTTTAGAACCATGTTCTTGTGATAGAAGTTGTTGTCAACAAAATTTTCAATACTAATCTCATGATCATCCTATGGAAGTATTTTTCTTGTCTTCCTAACCATCCTAGTCACCTCTCTGCAAAATCTCACAATTTTTAGATTTTGTTTGCTTTTTCAAAAGGGCAAGTCAATCCAATTTGAAATCTGGTCAACTCCTTAGGGCAGTAGCTTGTGAATTTTCTTGGGAGCATTTCTGTGCATATAAATTCCTGGAAAAATTATGCAAGGTTGTTCTCTATCCAAAGGTGTTGCCATAAAAATTTTGGAATTTTTGGAGCTTTGGAACTGGCTCTAAAAATTCCCCAATCTTCTTAGCCTTTTTAAAATTAAAGTCTGAAATCACTTCATCGGGCTCGAACCGAGCCACGACTCGATCCCGACCGAACCTAAACCCTAGCGACTGGCTCGACCGCACCAGCTCGCTCGAACCCGAGCCAACTCGGCTCGAGCCCCCCGCGCCTCTCTCACCTCGCTCTCACTTACGAGGGCCCGTCGGGTTGTTCTTCCATCGGCGCCGCCGCCTTCGCCGCGCACCTCTGCCGGCCGCGCCGCATGCATGCTTGCCGGCTCACGGTCCTCGCCCTCCGCTTCACCTCGCCCTCCTTGCTCCTACAAAGCCGTCGAGGCCTCGCCTACCGGTTTTCCTCCTCCTCCTCTGTCATTTTCACCGCCAGCCTCCAGACCCGACCACTCGGTGATCCCGACCTCGGACCGGCGCGTCGTGTTCGCATCCCCGAAGCAAACCCCCAAGGAATTTCGGGTTTCATCGCTGAGGGCGCGCGCCCTTCTTCTTCAACTCGGCCGAATCGCCTCACGCGCCACGTCTTCTCGTGAGCTCGGCTCGATTCTTCTCGGTGAGCATCCTCTAGTTCCCCTCATCTCCCTTACCACTCACTCGCTCCTCGTGCCCCTCGGGGACCCCTCCAGTGATCACGCGCCACCGCCGGCTCGTCGTCGCCCGACGCTCGCCACTCTCGTCATCGTCGACCGCGCCTACGGTAACCCGATGCTCATGCGCGTGCTAATTCCCCCTTCCTCTCGGCGCCGTCGCCCCTCACCTCCGCTGCGGCGGGCGCGTCGCCGCCACAGTGTATCTCCGGCCACCCCGCGACCACCCATGACTTCCTTGACACCCGGCGACCTATTTTGGCCCTTGCCACCACCTCGCCTGACTCCACCGCGGCGTCGATCTCGGCCAGAGCCTCTGCTCATCCTGCGCTCCACAGGGCGAGTGGGGCCCGCTCCATAAGCCAAATCTTTAGCTTTTGTACTAACAAATGTGAAGTTGAGTTTGAAAGAAGTTTAGATATGTGTTCTCAAATTTGTTCTTGTTTTTGTCAATAAGCATATTATCATTAAAATGAAAATCCTTTGTGAGGAGGTGAAGTGCACTTGCTTATAGATTATGTTAGTACCTTATAAATCCCTTAAGAACGTTGCTTAGCAAGTAAATTATTTAGTTGGTAACTCTAGGTTTCAACTCTTGATGGAATGAATATTCGGGAAGTTATTAAGATGAACAAGTTGTATTGTCGGCTATGCTAGTCAAGGTGTAGAGCTAATTCCATTAAGTTGATTAGTAATCTGTTTAGCAATTGTTAGTTCACTATTCACTAGTCGATACTCCAATAACTAATTTTAGGTCTAAGCAGTCGATAATGATGAGGTTGCATAGAATAGTGAGCTAGTTAAAAGGTGGTATTATGCTACTTAGCTTATGGATGTTTAGTTAGAAACCGATGAAATGACCAATTATGTCCTTGTAGCAGCGGTTAGTAAGAAAATCAAATGATTAAAGTGGTAATTAAGTGAAGAGTTAGGTTGGAATAGTTAAGCGGTAACTAGAGCCCAAGCTGCGGATAATAGATGTGTACACAATCACCATCAAAGTCGCAGAAAGATTAGAACATATAAGAGGATTGATTTTGGTAGTATGGTTATCTTAGAAAGTAGCGAGTTTGGGAAGATCAATCATAAGAAATCCTATCTAATTTAAATAATCTCGAATCGGCTAAATTGTTATTCCTATTTTAATGATCTATCTTACGTGTTATTGACGAAAATCTTGTGTCACGATCCGAGTGGAAGATCATACTTCAAAGTCGCCATGAGGAATAAAACCTGAAAATTGCTTGATCGATATGTGTAAACCTAAAAAAAACACGACTGTATGGTACACCTTTGTGTACGCTAATCAACAATCTTCCAATCCCTGCCCTGGTATTTCTCGTGGACTTAGCAAAAATCACCAATACTACCAACACCAACTAGCACTGGGATGCTCACGTGATTTAATCAATGCACTTGATGATTGAATAGCTTGCTTGCTCCACGTGCTTCAATAAGTAAAGAAAAGTAATCCTTGCTCTTAGATCTAATAAAGAAAGGATTGATAGACCTGTGCTTGAGGCCGTGATTACGGTTTGGTTACTGCTTCACTTGGTGTTGCAGATCGAGGCGAACGGAGGATGCGTGACTTGTCGCTTGCGGACGAAGCAATCGAGGCGGCGAACTGCGATGGGAGTTGCGGCGCTGCTTGGTTGAGGACGCAAAAAGATGCGCTGCTGCCCGCTTGACCGAGGCAATGAACGGACCGTGGCTGGCGCACGGACGTTGCTGCAATCAACGGATCGAGGCGACGAACCGAAGACGTGCTGCGCGACCGGTGGAGACGGAGACGCGCCGCTGTGCGTAGATGCTAGACGGCGGCGGCGCCAAACGGATCTGTTTTTTTTCTTGTCTCTCTCAAACCCTAATCTCCTGTGCTCTGATACCACTTGTTAGAAATAATGCACGGATCGACAGAGACAAGAGACACGAATTTTACGTGGAAAACCCTTGCGGGAAAAAACCACGGGCGCCAACCGGCGATGATCACTATATGAGGAGCGATTACAGAACGCCGGGGATTACAATGAGATATAAGGCGTCAGGCGTCAACTCTCCCCGTACGGCTTACAAGAGGTATATAAAGGGGTAAAAGGACTTAGAGTCCAAGTAGGAAACTAATCCGCTAATATGGTAACTAATCCGGACACTTCCATATTAGAAATTCGGATCACAATATATCCCTTATTTCAACACATTCTTTTTGTTATTGGGCATTCCTTTTCTAATGGTCGAATACTTAGACCATTGTAGTGGACTAGCACAGCATCCATTATGCTTACAATTCAGTCCTTTACAGCTGCTTCTGTTTTCAATGCGCACTATAAATACATGTTATTTCTTTTTGTGCAATGAATCAGAAAGAAATACTCACATCACCTCCACTGCTATGTTTCGTATGTATGGTTCATCCATTATGGGGATATACTTTAGACCATTTGGACCTGGGGTGTTACACTAAATATCGGTTGTATTGATCAGTATATCAGTATTGTTTAAGTGACGCTGATACAATGTATTGTTTCCATTTCTTGAACTGGAATAAATTGGCCAGCATATCACCTGATGTCAGCCAATATATCAGGTTGATACTGGTGATACGTTCTTTACTACGAAACTTATATGCATTCTATATAACAATTAAATAAAAGCACGCAACTTCTGTGCTGTGCATGTCCATAATGTTGCTCTTTATTTGGGCTTAGGTCGCAGTTACATGCTATACTTTTCATTTATTTAGTGTAAATACCATTCTATACTTTCCATTTGGACTTTCTATCCCCATTCTATACTTTCCATGCGAAGCATAGCAGTGGAGGTGATGTGAATGCATATAAGTTTCCTGGGGTGTTACACTAAATGCCATTCTATACCTTCTATTGGTTTAGTGTAATTAGAACCCAGGATGTCATCAATGTATTCTTAACAGTAATAAGGTCCTGGTGATCATAACATAGAGGTGCAAAATTCTGAGGGAGCATAGATTATATTTCATCTTCTTCAGACAACTTTGTTCGAGAGTGGCTAAGGAGGCCAAGTGGATCTTGCATGCTACGCCGATCAGTGGAGTTATTATATTTTTCATTTATCATGATCTAGAAAGAAAAACTAATCTTTTCTGTTTACATATCTAGGTTGAGATATGCACTCAGGACTTTTCAGTGAGTATTACGAAGGTCGAATGTATCCGAATCTCTGGCCTGAAATGCTTAAATTGAAGGATTGGCCTGCATCAAATCATTTTGAAGAGCTTTTGCCTTCACATGGAGTTAAATACATCAATTCGTTGCCTTTTCAACCATACACAAATTTGAAATCTGGCTTGTTGAATGTCTCTACATTGTTTCCTGATTTTTTGATGTTCGGGATTTTACCCCATCCGATCCGCGTTAAGAAGAAGAAAAAGCACCCTATCTCGCGAGACGACCACGGGAGCCAGCGCTCGAACCATAGCGGACTGAGAGCCTATAGCTCCCCTTATTTTTGCCAATTGAGCCCCAGCTCAGCTCAGTCCTCAAACAAATCACCCCCACACACACACACAACCCGGGTGAGACGCCCAATGCCAAGCCAAAGGCTCGATCCTGGGTGGGCAGCTGGGACAACCCCACAGCTAGTCAAGTGAGCTAACTCACTTCCTCCCTAATGACATCTTAAAGCTTGATATGGGTCCAAAATCATATATAGCTTATGGCTATGCACAGGAGCTCGGCAGAGGAGATTCTGTTACAAAACTTAATTGTTATTTGTTTGATGCAGTAAGTAAATAATTATACTGCTTTGTCAATTGAGAACAATTCACACCATGACACCAATATGAGGATCATATGTTTCTGTACTTAGTTCGTCGAGAGTCCTTGTCTGATTCTCTGTTAAAGACTATAACAACAATGTTTCTACATTTCCTTCTGTATACAGAATGAAAACCTTCATCAGAGTACACGCCTGGTCTTTGCGGTCCGCTCGTATGCTTTTTAGTTTTTTTTCGTGCATCGCTTTCCTAGATCATCATTTGTGTGTTTCGTATTCCACATTCTTCAGTCCACGTTTTTCTTGACCGCATTACTTCATTTGTTCTTGCATTCCTCTGTCTGCGGTCACTCGCCTTTGTTTCTCTTCTTGCTTGCACAATTATAGTCCCAGTTCACCGGCTAAGTTTTCTTTGTTTTTTCTGTTGTTTTTGTTCTTTACGGTCTGCTCATATGCTTTTCAGTTTTTACCCCTTCTTCGCTCACATTGCCTCGACGCGCCAAGGCACGCGCAAGGCTACTAGTCTAGTATAATGACAAGAGGGACTTAAATTATACAACAAGAGAGATTGTACAAAACTGATGGCAAAGAAAGCTCTCTAATATTGGTATCCCCCGCACATACTCCAAATCCAATTCTGGTATCCCCCGCACTCCTAACCCCCGTGGATCTTGTACCGACTCACCTGCTGTCAGTACAAGTAGAAGCAATGCAGACCTTGCAAATATGTCATCCCCGTGGTCCCACACTCGGCACCTCGCATCCACGCACTCTCTGGGCGGGGGCCGGTTGTCTCCACCGATCAACATCGTGTATACATCAGCACATGTCTCCCGTTCTGGAAATGGATATGCCGGTCTGTACGTCAGTTCACCCCACATATCCCATCCTGGATATGGGTCTCCGACTTACTATCCTGGCTCTTCGGGGCAGCAGTACCCTTGCCTGCCTGCCTGCCTTACCTGAGGCACCGCATGGAGTCAGGGCGCAGCAGTCTGTCAGCTGCAGCATCAACTCGATCATTGCGTCAGGCCTACCTGCAGCATTGTCCAGATCCTGATGCAAGCTTATCTGCAATGACATCAGCTCAGTCGCTACCAGGATGCTAATTGCTCGTACACAGTTCACTGTTTCAAAAGAGCCCTTCTGCAGGCACTGGTAGGGTAGTTGGTCCTGGAAACCCCACATCCGATGGGAAATCCTATTTGACGCAAAGTGGTCAGGTTAATGGAAGCTTATCCACTGAGAACTGTTTGGGGGCGGCCACCATGGTGATTGAGCAAGTGACTTGGCCGCTTGTAAGGAGTGAAAATCGGTGACCCTAAATCTGACCAATTAGACAATCGTTCCTGCTCTAATCATGCTAATAGAGGGTATTCCTTAGTCAAATAGGAGAGAGTTTGTTGTTCAAAGAAGTTTGGTGGCTTAGAAATCTCTGACCTTGAAAATTTTGGCCGGGCTCTAAGACTAAGATGGTTGTGGTATAAATGGAAAAATAACTGTAAACCCTAGGCAGGAACAAAGGTGCATTGCGACAAAATTGATAAACAACTGTTTTGGGTGGCTACAATAGTGCTGCTTCGGAATGGTCAAAAGGCCAATTTCTGGTATGATCATGGCTCTCAAACACGGCATCAAAATTCATAGCACCCAACCTTTTCAAAATTGCCACGAGAAAGAACTGATCGGTTTTCAAGGAACTATATCAAAACTGTAACACCCTATTTTTTTTTCTTCTTCCTCCTTGGGTCAACCTTCGCCCGGATCCCTCCCCTCGCGTGCTCTGCCACCCGGGAGCTCCCCCTGCCATTCTCTTCCCACCTGCGCACGCCATCGCCGAGCCGTCCTCTCCCCGCTCGTGCCTTCTCCTCTCTCACGTGCACGCCACCGCATCCGCCACACTCGTGCCCGTTGTGCCGCCTCACCCGCGCACGCCTTGGCCACCATCATCACCCGACGCCGCACGCTCGCCCGGGGCCCCTCCCCCGAGCCTCCCCGCTCCTCCCCTCTTCGGCTATAAAGAGCCCCCCTGGCACCTCCCTTCCCCTCCTCCCCATTTCTCCTTCTTCCCCCCACCCCGAAGCAACAAAGAAGAGACCGAGGAAGAAGAAGAAAACGAGGGACTTACCTCCCGGGTGTCGCCGCTGCCGCCGCTCGGTGCCCTCTCGCCGCTCGGTGAGCCCGTCGCCGCCGCCACCTCGAGCCTCGCCACCACCGCACTGCCCCTTCTCCGTCGTCGCCGCCGCTGCCGCCTCCCGCCGCCGCCGCCCTCCTTCCTCTCCGTGCGCCGCCGCTTCCTCCGGCTCGTGCCGCGCGCGCCGCCTCATCTCCTCCTCTCCCAGCCGCGCCGCTTTTTCCTCCCAGTGCGCTCCGCCCCATTTTCCTCTCCTTTGCGCGCCGAGCCGCTCCCCTTCCTTTTAGGGCATCGCCCGGTGGGCCGCGCCCCTCCCCTTTTCTAGGCCGCCCATGGGCCGTGCTGCTGCAGGCGTGCCGTTCGACCAGCCAGGCCAGGCCGAAAGTTGGTTGTGGGCCATTGTGTTTTTCCTTTTCTGATTGTTTTTCTTTTCTTTTTCTTTTCTATTTCAAAAGAGAGGCTTTAAAAATTAGTATCTCCCCCATTTCAACTCCAAAAATTATAAAATAAATTTGTAAAAATTTGTAAAATCAAGATCTTGCTAATGGCATAGGTCTTGTTCAATTTGGAGTTCATTTGTGTATTCTTGTGTATTTAATTGCTCTTGTTGCTTGTCGTTTATTTTGCAGGCATTTCGCCTGCAGAGAGTTCAAGACGCTGAGACCTCCACCTCGATCAAGGACAAGACTACCCGGACTCTCTTCCCTACAACCAAGGTGAGTCAATACTTTGATCATATTGAGCCTACATTTTATGTAAATTATATTCTTTTAAAATAGCAAATTGCATGCTTTAATTCTTTAATCAAATGTATGTTAAAACTTAAGGTAGTTAAATACCCATTTGATGATTAATTAATTATTATGTCATCCTTGACAATTTGAATCCCTTAATCTTTGTCACCCTAGTAACTATGTGGTAATACTAGCTATTGGTTGTACTTAAATGACATGCTAGTCTTGTTTAAGTACCGGGATACTAAAATATCCCAATCATCATCTCTTCAAACATGAAAATGATTTGGGCAGTTATTGGTGGTCCATGACTGAGATAAATGTGGTGATTTGGTTTTACTCCTCAAAACCCTAATATTGTTGTTACGGTTTGAGCGGACTGTGTGATGAAAAGTATGTTAATGGGTGCTAATGCAGCCCAAAGAATGTTGATGTGCGAAATAATCCGCCTAGACAACCCTAAGGACTTAATCTTGTCATGACCTCCCGTGTAAAACAAGTACAACCACAAGTCTGCAAACTGCAACTTGGCTTAGTAGATTTATGGAACCTTGAAAGTCAGTCTCACGGAAGGAACAATAAAGGGTGCAAGCGTGAGCTTGATCACGTTTGAATGGGACACCGATGGTGAAGTTCCTTCTACAGCAAGATGTAGGGGTGACATCCCGCACCAACATATGGGCGTAACCCCATATAGTGAGATGAACTGGAAGGCGAGATATTTTGAAAGGTTACTTGTGATTTGCCGCTCAACTACATGACTAAGGAATCATGTGGGTAACGAGTATGACTATCTCTTGTGGGTAAAGTGTACAACCTCTGCAGAGTCTAAATCGTTTTAAATGACCGCGCCTACAGGTCAAAGCGGACATAGGAATCTTTACTCGAGTTAGTTCTATTTCAAAACCTTGTGGTTGGGATGAAAATGTGGTGGGCTCACCTAGCCCCGAGATTGGATTTTGCTTGAGTGCTCGAACTCAGTGATGTTGGTAATTGGGACGGACCCAATCAAAAGTAAGCATAAGGTAGAGTTTCCGACGGAGGGAACCCTGCTGTTATAAATTATTGCACAATTACTCTATTTAACAAAAATGCATTTTGCTAAAAATGCTAAGTAATAGGACTTTGTAATTATTATAATTGAAAATGTTGCTTTAGCAAATAAAAAAACCTGAGCCATCCTTGTTAAGCCTTGCATGTATATTATTGCATTGTGTATTGGCTCGCGAGCACGGAAGTTGTGCTCATTCTCGCTCTCTCCCCCAAAACCCTCAAAAGCAGGAAATCCTGGAGATTACGACTATTACGGGGATCCAGAAGTTGGAGGCCCAGGAGATAATGAAGCGTAGTGTAGTCTTTAGATGTTCTAGTCTCGCCATCCGCTTAACTCGCTTTGATCTGCGTGCATCTAATATTACCCAAGCCATGGTTAATATCGGTCGCAACACGGGTTTTCCCAAGTCGCTGTGCGTGGAGAGATGAGCTCTCACCCTTTTGCTTCCATTGTCGCCTCCGTTTTTGTAATGTAATCAATTTGGCCTGATCGGCCTCTATTGTAAAACTCGACCCGACGCGGTCTATGTAAACTCTGTTGTGTTAATTAATGAATAGTATGGTTTTACGCCATGTATGAATTGATTCAGTGATGTATCTGTGAGTGCTAGCTACTGATCCAGGGAATAGCACAGTGTTTCACAGAGGATTCTGGATTAGGAAATCCGGGTCCGACAAAAACAACTGGATCCATTCGGTGAGATCTCTCAACACTTCTCAACAACTTCAGGAATTCATAGCCCTTTGGACCAAAATTTAGCAAGTCAACCTCAATCCGAACACCCAAGACGACATTGTCTGGACATGGACAATGAACGGCAAATACTCTTCTAAATCAACCTACTTAATGCAATTCCAAGGCAGCATTCAGTGCTCCTTTGGAAAGTTGATCTGGAAAACTAAGACGGAGAACAAATATAAGTTTTTCGCTTGGACCTTAAGCCACGATAAGATCCTAACGGCTGATAACCTAGCAAAGAGAGGATGGCCATATCAACCTCTTTGTAGCATGTGCACTTATGCCTGTTGTGCCCCTGTGCTCTTGAGACTTGGACTAGTGTGCTCAACCTCTGAAACTGCAACATACTGAGCCGTGTACCTCCTCAGAATTTTAGCAACTTAATAGCATTGTGGCATCAAGCTAGTCAGTTGACGCTCAAAGGTGATAGAAAAAAATTCAACTGTATAGTCATCTATATAGTCTGGAACATTTGGAAGGAAAGAAATCAGAGGATTTTTCAAAATATGGCTTTGAGCTAGCAGGAGCTCGCTTTCAGGATTATAGAGGACTTCCAACTGTCGGAGCAAACTTTTCTTGTTTAGCCTCAAACCCACCCCCACCTCCCTCTCTAGCCGAAGCTTCGCGGTTGTTAGTCACGAGCTTTTGATTCTCTCTTTGCTTTCAGCCCCTGCGCCTTTGTATTCTTTTTCCTCTTGAACCTAATCCTATTTCGTTTCTCTACCGCTAATGAATTTGGTAGAGCTCCTGCCTTTCGCTCAAAAAAAAAACTGACCGATTACTTGTTTGGAGTCTTGGAGAGGCAAACGGCTACGATACGACTGTATAAGGATTGGCTCGACTTGCGTAGGGTTTGAGGCAGGTAACATAGAAGTGATGCTCAAGAGTCATGTGTTTCTTTAAATTTTCAGGTACTGTTTTATGTCATGAGTGTATACTGTTACAGCTAAACAGGAATCTGTTAGTCGCAAGATATCTTCTGTTGTAGAATATTTCACGGAAACTAATTTTTCTTGCTTCTTTGTTCTAACTCTTGAAGGATGTCAGTGTAAAGTTGCACTTGCATACCTGTAATCAGGGATAGAAAACCCGTTCTCGGGTTGGATCCCGGCCCCCCTCCGGTCAAACCGGATTTGTTCGGCCGAAATTCGTTCAAATTTAATTAAAATTCATTCAAAATCTAAAATTTTGATTTTGGATTTGAAAAAAAAACGTCGGGATTTCATTTCCCGGCCACCCTCCAGTAGGTGGTAACCGGCCGGTAACCGCCGGGTTTTTTTCCCTGCCTGTAATCATGTTTATAGTAGTGTGATTCTGATTGATCGAAATGCTAGTCAGTTGGAACTTGGGACTGTTAGAGATATATTTGTATAGTGTGTTATTCCCCATTGTTATATGGGGGTTCTTTGCATATTTACCACATGTACTTATGTATATATACTGGCCCATTGGCCCCATATTGAATACAAGCGATATTCACAACATGGTATCAGAGCGTACCTAGGGTTTTCGTTTACCCGTCGCTGCGCTTGTCACCCCGCCGCCGCCGCTCGGATCCGACGGCGTCGCCTCTTGTCATCATCTTCGACGACTCCTTGGCTGCCGCGCCCCTACGGTCTCCAGACCAAGCCTCGTTGGGCTGCCCGTGCACCGGCGCTCGGGTCCGCGCCGCCGTGGCCCGACTCCCTCCATCGCCGCCTCGGCCGTCCATGCTGCCGTCGCCCGCTCCTGCCGGGCTCGACTCCGCCGTTTGCCGCTCGGACGGGCTCCCCGCACCGGATCTCTCCGCCGTTTGCTACTCGGAGCCTCCTCTTCGCGCGTGACCGCGCGCGCTTGCCGCCGGATCGCGCGTGGGCGCGCCGCTCCCACTTGCGCCGCGCCGTGCGCTCGGATCGCGCATCGTGAGTGGCGCGCCGCTTCCACCGCTCCACTTGCGCCGCCGCGCGCGATCGCGTCCACTGGCGCGCCGCCGCTCCACTTGTGCCGCCGCGCCGCCGCCACTCGCGAACCCTAGCTCCTCTTCGGGTGGTCTCACAGGCCGAGCAGTTTTGGCCGGCTTTTAAGTGAGCCGGCCCAAAAGGAAAGAAAAAAAAAGATTGAGAGAAGAAATTTCATTACGTCGTTCTAACCGCCGCGCCGTCCAGCGTCGCCTGTTAGACTTCGTTGTCTTGGTCGCCGCGTCGTCCAGCGCCGCCTACCAATGGGCACTATTTCCCTCCCTCGCTGCCCGGTGATATTCGATGGTGTTAATTACACCGATTTTGTGTCTCACATGTGCATCCACATGTGTGGTCTTCGTCTCTGGGGCGTCCTCTCTGGCGATGTCACCTGTCCGCCTTGCCCTACACCACCGACGAGTTTACGCTGTTGCGCGCCGCCTCAACACCGCACAAGGTCGCTGGTGAGACCGCCGCCTTGCCGATGATGAGGCTATCTCGCCTACCAGAGGCTCGACTTCTAAGGATCGCCGACCGCATACACTCGGTGGTACGACGACGACGCTCGGGCTACTGCTGTCCTCATCGCCAGTATCCAGCCTCAGTTCTCTTCTGAGGTTGTGGGACTCTCTACTGCTTTCCAAATGTGGACTCATCTTCGTCAGCGCTATGAGCCCTCTGGTGATGCTCTCTACCTGTCCGTGGTCCGCCAGGAGCACTCTCTGCAGCAGGGTGATGCTACTGTTGACGCTTTACGCCGAGCTCTCATGCGGCATCGCTTGGACTCTCTCCGCACCGCCGGTTGTCGCTCCTGCGCGTTGCCTAGCCGTATGTGCTGATCCGAGTTTCGGCGGGTCTACGAGTTCCTTACTCGCCGCCCCGAAGTTCGAGCAATGGCGTGCCCAGCCTCCTGCACGCCACCTCGTGTCACTCTCCTAGAGGCTTCTTCGAGATACGTGCGGAGAGACTACGCCGAGTGGTGTTGGCTCGCTACCACTCCTCTCGTGCTCGCCGCCCGCCCACCGCTGCACCGACACTCCACGCGCCAAGACACCGCCTCCTCCGGCCGGGCCGCCACAGTGGTGGTGGCCGCCCTTCATCCAGCGGTGGTCGTCCTCACTGCTCCTACTGCAACAAGGTCGGCCACATTGAGTCCCAATGCTATAAGAAGCAGCGGCATCTTTCACGCCGTTCTTCTACTAACACTGGTACTAGTGCTTCTACATCGACATCTGCATCGACTTCTCGCAGCTTTCTCTCCGAGCGAGAGATAGCGGACTTCGACGCCGCTGCGCCTCGTGTTCTCCTCGATGTGTTCTGCAGGTTCGCTCATCGACTCTTCTGCACCGAGAAACTACCTCCTCCACGATCGGTACCTCCCGTGGATTCTTGATTCTGGAGCATCCTTTCACATGACTTCTAATTCTTCCACTTTGTCTTTCATTACACCTCTGGATTATCCTGACATTGTTCTTACCGCTGATGGTACATCCCTTTCGCTCGTCGAGGACCTCTTAGCAACTCATCTTTTCATGTTCCTTCATTGCTTATGTTCCTCGCCTTACCATGCGACTTCTTCTCACGGACATTCATCGATCTTGGTTGTCGGGTCATTCTCGACTCGACTCTTGTTGTGTTCAGGACCGCCACACGGGAGCTCTGGTTGGTTCTGGCCCTCGGCTCCTTAACTCACAGCGTCTCTGGGAGCTTGACTGGCTTCACCTTCCTTCCGCTGCCACCGTCGCCGCCTCTCTCTCACGCGCCACTCGTCTACCGCTCTTTCAGCGGTGGCATCACCGTCTTAGTCATCTGTGTGGATCTCATCTGTCGTCTTTAGTTCGTCGTGGTCTTCTGGGGTCTGTCTCAGGAGATGTGTCTTTAGATTATCAGGGTTGTAAGTTAGGTAAACCAATTCAGCTTCCTTATCCTCATAGTGAGTCAGTGTCTCAGCGTCCTTTTGATCTTGTTCATTCATATGTTTGGGGTCCGGCTCCCTTCGTTTCGAAAAGGGGTCATCGATATTATATCATTTTTATAGATGATTTTTCTCGCCACATTTGGATATATTTCATGTCTTCTCGTAGTGAGGTCTTATCTATCTATAAACAATTTTCCACTATGGTCCACACACAGTTCTCCACCCCTATTCGTGTCTTTCATGTTGACTCCGCTGGCGAGTACCTCTCTCGTTACCTGCGCAATTTCCTTCGAGCGGGTACTCTCGCCGCTTCTCCCGCCCGTGCTCATGCTCAGAATGGTGTCGCTGAGCGCAAGCATCGTCATCTCCTTGAGACGGCTCGTGTACTGATGATTACCGCCTCTATTCCACCTCACTTTTGGGCCGAGGCTGTTTCCACTGCCACCTATCTCGTTAACATCCAGCCCTCTTCTGCTCTTCAGGGTGCGATCCCTGTTGAGCGTCTTTGTGGTCTTCTTCCGACTACTCGCCTTCGTCTGCTTGGCGCATTTGCTATGTTCTCCTCGCCCTCGAGAACGCACCAAACCGATCGCCACCGTTGAGTGTGTCTTTCGGGATACAAAGGTCGAGCACAAGGGATATCGGTCTTGGGATCTGTTGGTCGACGGATGCGATTTCTGGGATGTGACTTTTGACGAGTCTCGTCCCTTCTACCCACGCCCTACCTCTCCTTCGCCTTCCCTCTGTGGAGTCTCTCGTCCTTTACCTTTCCGATACACCTATATCTATTTTACCTCATCCACCCGCCCCATCGAAGTCTCCACATATTCCTCCTGTGGCCTCTCCGCCGTTGTCGCCGCCTGATTTGTCTCCTGCGGCTCCTCAGGCTCCTCCCACTACACTCGTCTACACTCGTCGACCTCGTATTGAGGATCTTCCAGATGAGCCATCTTCTCCTGATGTTCTATCTTCTCCTGATGATCCATCTTCCCCTGATGGGTTATCTTCTCCTCACTACGCTCTCCGCGATGCCACCGATTCGCCTCCGCCGCTCGTTTTGGTTTTTCGTGCGTGCTACTCTTGAGCCTATCTCCTATCGGGATGTCATTACTCATCCCGAGTGGCGACATGCCATGGCCAAGGAGATTGTTGCCCTCGAGCGCATCGGTACTTGGGATCTTGTTCCTTTCCATCTCACTCTCGTCCCATCACGTAAGTGGGTCTATAAGATTAAGACTCGCTCGATGGCTCTCTTGAGCGCTATAAGCGCGTCTTGTTGCTCGTGGCTTCCAAGAGAGCATGGTCGTGACTACGACGAGACTTTTGCTTCGTGGCTCACATGACCACTGTCCGCACTCTTCTTGCGGTGGCGTCTGTTCGCCACTGGTCTGTTTCTCAGCTTGATGTCAAGAATGCCTTTCTTAATGGCGAGTTGCGTGAGGAGGTCTACATGCTTCCACCACCTGGGTATTCTGTTCCTGAGGGCATGGTTTGTCGTCTTCGTCGTTCTCTCTATGGCCTTAAGCAAGCCCCTCGTGCTTGGTTTGAGCGCTTCTCCTCTGTGGTCACCGCCTGGGCTTTTCAACTAGTGATCATGATCCTGCGCTCTTTGTCCACACTTCGTCTCGTGGTCGGACTCTTCTTCTTCTGTATGTTGATGACATGATCATTACCGGAGATGATTCTGAGTACATTGCTTTTGTCAAGGCTCGTCTTAGTGAACAGCTTCTTATGTCGGATCTTGGTCCTCTTCGTTACTTCCTTGGGATTGAGGTTACTTTCACTCCAGATGGTTTCTTTATGTCCCAAGAGAAGTATATTCAGATCTTCTTGATCGCGCTCTCTCATCGATCGACAGATCGTTGAGGCTCCCATGGAGCTCAATGTTCACCTCCGACCCTCGATGGCGAGCCTCTTTACGATCCACTCGCTATCGTCATCTTGTTGGGAGTCTTGTCTATCTTGTCATTACTCGCCCGATATCACTTATCCACCCACATTCGAGTCGGTTCAGATCGCTCCCACTCAAGTCCACTACACCACCTTCTTCGAGTTCTCGCGATACCTTCGTGGGACTATCTCTCGCCGTTTTTCTTTCCACACTCCACTCGTTATTACTTCAGCTTATTCGGATGCTACTTGGGCGGCGATCCTCCGATCGCGGTCTATCCTCGCATCGTGTTTTTCTTGGTGGTTCTCTCATTGCCGGAAGACGAAGAAACAGATTGCGTTGTCCTGCTCGAGTGCACAGGTGAGTTGCGAGCTATTGCTCTCTTGATGCAAAGAGATTACTTGGCTACGGTGATTACTTGAGGATTTTGGTGTTTCACACTACACCAACTCCTCTCTTGTCCGATAGTACAGGTGCTATCAAGATGTGCGTGACCACGTGAAGCATGAGCTTACCAAGCATATTGGTGTTGATGCTTCCTTCATGTGGTCTTGTGTGCATGATCAGGTGATTGCTCTCCAGTATGTGCCTTCCGAGCTTCAGATAGCGGATTTCTTCACGAAGGCCCAGACTCGAGCACAGCACGGTTTCTACCTCTTCAAACTCAGTGTTGTTGTTCCACCATGAGTTTGAGGGGGGGTGTTAGAGATATATTTGTATAGTGTGTTATTCCCTATTGTTATAAAGGGTTCTTTGTATATTTACCACATGTACTTATGTATATATACTGACCCATTAGCCCCATATCGAATACAAGCGATATTCACAACAGGGACCATCTCCCACCGTAGTTGTGCTTCCTGAAAAATGGTTTGTATGCTGGTTTGATTGGTTGCTTGAACGCATCCTGGTTTGAGCTGCCTTTGATTCGTTGCCTGTCGCTCAGGCGTGCGTGACTCCTAGATTAGCTCTACTACCTCCATTTACGAGTCAGGATGACACAATTCAACTTTTCTAATCACATGTTCTTGCCAATTCCTTTAGGTTATTGTAGCTCGGGGTTGTTCAAACTTCAAACGGCTGCAATAGCCTACAATTCTCCACAGACCAATCTTTTACAGGGGCGCAGAGTGTACTCTTTCTGTTCGTTTTGGCAAAGAGAGAATGGTATAAACAACTCTTATAACAGGGTACAATTGGAACTGCGATAGTAAAGTTGTCTTGGAATTGACTTTGCATTTGTCAGCATAAATACACGCCCACCGGCAGTATTGGTTGGCAAATTCAGACCCAAAAATGACGAAAGAATGAGCACCAGCTCACGCATGTAAACATCGCTGGCATGACTTCAATCATGTCTACATGAATACACAATTGGGTGTATTTAGCCAAGTAAATCCTGAGTATGCACGAGGAGTATGTTACTAATGAAAGAAATGATCTATGAATGATGAATCCCTAACTTCGCATTCACACAAAGTCATCGTCTCACCAGGGTTTTTTCCCCTTAACACCCCCGGCGCCTGCTACACGCAGCTTTACTTTCATGGCATACCTGAAGGTCCTGAACTTATTTCTCTGTGAAAAGCACCGTAGAAGAACTGGCAATTATTTTTAGAATAAAAGCTGGTTAGGCAAGCACATCAGATGATCATAAAACCAGTCGATGGACAGGAAGCTTACTCGATAACTATGGTTGCCGCTTGTATTTCAAGACTCGCAACAGAATTGCATATTTTGTTCACCGGATGTGCAAACCAGAAGCAAATTCCCTTGTACACAACGCCCTGTACCATCGATTTCAGCTCCTGCAGTACCAATTTTGTTTTTGACACATCGAACAGCTTAGATGTTCTCCCATCGTTGATAACTTTGTGCAGGGTTACTGTGAGACCATTATGTCCAAGCTGATGTCAACTCTAAAATTCTCCTCATGGACAACACCTGTCTCAGAATAATACTTTTTTCAGAACCACAGAATTAGCCTTAGCCTATTCCTTTAGTAGCTTCCAGAGTTCAGCATCTTCGATTAGGAAGACTATTCAGGAGAGCTAAACAGGGTTTTCTTTGGCAACTGCAGCCTTTGATATTTCAAGTTGCAGAGGCAGATTGAGCCACAAACTCTTAAACCGTTTTCCTTCCGACCCATTATCCTCCAACTCTGCTTAGAACTGAATAAGTAATAAACCACAGTGACACCATGCCTTTCTGTATGCGTGCAGCTTGGCAACCTACATGCACATGATCAATAATCAGCACTGCAAAGTCAAAAGAATATAAACAATGCATGGGATAAGAGATTGTGTAGCGGCGAACTTTAGATGTACTGCACCTTTATTTGATTTATTATACAGAACCCAATGGCAAATGTATTCTCCTGAGAAACCAGATGTAGTTCAAAGATGGACACAAAATAGCCCAAAACATACATAATAAATACTTGGAAACAAGTGCCCACATGGCAGTGGTTGGCACATAATAAATAAATCCCACCAATGATAATTGTTATGACATGAATAATGTGCGGAGAGCAACTGTGCAAGACGGATATCTGGATCCGTAAGTTAATTTACAAGAAATCACACTTCCCCAATAGCTATCTGCAAATCAACATATTACAAGAATTAGGCATGAACTCATGATGCACATCTACACCAAAATGTTTGGCCAGTAACCCAGTAAATCAGAACACATGGATGAATATGAACTTGTGTAAGTGTGACTTCAGACTGACTTGCGAGCACGCATGCGAGTATGGCTGTACATTGGTAACAAGAAAAGGACAAACAAGTAAAAAGTAGTGAAAGTGACTGCAGACATCCTACATAAACATGCCAACCAACACAAGAACATAAAGTAAGACAACAAATAAAGGACAAGAAAGATCAATTGAGACTACAAACATATTCAACCAGAGATGACATGTATTACTTCTATATTCAGAAAACACTAAAAAAATCAGCACATGGTGGACGTCACTAAAAACCATTATAAGGCATAGGGTAATTATGGCACACTATGTGTATTAAGTTATTAACCATTCCCTGCTTCCGAGTTTCGAACAAAATCGATCATATGGAATCGTTCCTTTAAGAAAATGCTGCATGCGTGTAAGGTTGATGCTGTTTCTTATATAATTTCCAATGTGAAAAACCAGCCATGATGCAGGTTTGCATTCATCTTTTGATTTTCTGAGAGGGACTGCTACCTTCTCGGTGTTCGACTCCAACAAATCCAAGTCATGTTGCTCATAAAGCTCACTACCTCTCCCATTAGTCATGCAGTTACCGTCGGGTAACCTGGAGACATCATACCCATCCTTTCCCTCTCCTGCATAATACCAACAGGATCGCATATCACATACATTAATCCACATTGTGAAGCAGAAAGCAGAAATATTGCAAATAGTAAGCAGATTAAAAGTTGACCTGATTTAATAGCGTCAGTGTCGTCCTCCAAACTCTTTGTTAGCAAGGATGTACCAGGAAACAGCATCAAGTTTATGGTATTAAGCTGTTTCCTTTGATCTTCTTCGATAGGTTTGAAACCAAACCCTGATACCCATGTACTAACCAATTCTGGAATTGCAGAAAGCACCAACATCTTTACGTGAAAGAATCTCAGTGTCTATTGAGAGAGAGAGAGAGAAGAATCACATGGTTAACCACTGAGACTATATAGTAGATACATAGTAAATCTACTGTTCTCCAAAACAAGGTACCTCTTCAATGGTGTTGATCAGTCTTCGGCACATTCCTTGACGACGATACTCTGCACAAGTTGCAATGAAGGGCAGCTCAGCTGCTTTGGTGCCATGTACTCTGCAAAGACCATAGAAAAACTCTTAAGCTCAAAACACTTACATGGAGACAGAAGTTTGTGACCACTAAAATGATACTATAGCAAATGGGTATCCATTAACTACATTCAATCAATATGAAAGTGGCACAATAATGATAATCAACAGTAAAACTTGAATTTATAAGTACATTTTGAGACAAGAAAATTATTGACTGCCAAATAAATATTTAGTGAGCTGTAAAAGAATCAGTGTAACAAAGATCAGATTACATGGAAATGACCAAAAAGATTACCTGATACATGCAGCACATAAAATTTCTTCACCTTTCTCCAGGATTACAGTGTAGAAGCCCTGATAATCTAAGCGAGCATACTTGGATCTGATTAGAAAAAAGGTGTCCCACATCAGTAGAGTTTCAAATTTTGCAGGAGATAATTACCACAGAAAAAACTTGGATAACATAATTGATGATAAGGGAAAAGCAACTCCACATATACAGGATGTCCATGCACTATCTTGTCCATCCAAAGTGTTCCGAGATTTGTGCAAAGACATTAAAACTACTAGAAGATAGGATATTAGTTTGAAATTTGAAAGTTTGCTTGCACCAATCTTAAGGCACATTTGATGGATAGGATAGTGCATGGACATCCATATATATGTGGGAAAACCGTTCTCTTGATGAAAAATACAATACTGCCAAGAAAATATGGTAATAAATCAGCTATTGCATTCAATCCACAAGGCATGGATTCGGCACTTTATCATATCAACAATACCATGAGTGAGTCCATGTTTCCAAAATTCTAGTATCATCTGGTGCTGGGTAAACATGGAAAGCACAACAAACACAAGGACAAAAACTAGCCCAACATTAAAATGTAACAATACTCTTTAGTCTGCTCAAATGTCGCAGGTTTTATCAGTGTAATAGAAAGTATAGGGATAATTTCCATAAAGAAACATGACAACTACAGAGTATATTCCCGTCTTTTGCACTGTTATGAATATTGTGTGTATATTGAAGAGGCCCAATGGGTAATATATATAGGGTGTACAAGGGTACAGATAAGGAAATATAAAAGACTCCCTATTCTATCTCTAACATATCTCTAACACCCCCCGCAAATGCAAGGCATATGTAATAGCATTGTATTTGGAAAGAGTTGACACTAAAATATGGAAAATCCAAAATCCGAGTCTTGATAATGTCGTCGTAGCATGCAGCTCTTGAAAAATATGTCGATAAAAGATCTCCTCCCATCCAAGGTCCAGCGATAGCCCATAAAACACAATGTGTAGGAGCAAAGTCGACCGCGGCAACATGACGAAGAAGATGATGAAACCGACAAAAAGATAAAACTGTCAAGTTGAATAGGAATAGATAGAAGCATGACGACGCAGATCGAAGCCCAAGACGGCGGCGACGCAGTGCACAAGAAGCGCAATAAAGACGCAGTGCACAAGAAGCGCAAGAAAGACGCAGAGATCACAAGAAGCACAACGGATGCACAGTGCAAAAGAAGCGTGGCGCAATGCACAAGAAGCGTAACAGAGACGCAGTGCAGAAGAAGCGTGGCGCAATGCACAAGAAGTACACCAGAGACGTAGTGCGGAAGAAACGCAGCGGCCTTAAAAGCAGGGGGACGGATCTGCAGCGGTTCGAAGAAAAGAACAACGACTGCTGCCATACAAAAGACAATTCCTATGCTTTTAAGACTGACAATAAATTTGTGGACTTGCATGGCTTAGACAAACTCAACGATTGAATGATACAGACTTGGATGGACGCAGCGGAAAAAAAAACGACACAAATGATATCTAGCAGTAGCAGCAAGAATATAGCTAGCAGTAGGCAGCAACAATATGCACATAGCCAAGCAGCAGGACATACTAGAAGTAGATTCTAGCAGCAAGCAAGCAGGACCACGTGCATGCCAGCCCAATCTGAGGCCTCCATGCGTGGCTGCATGTTATAAATATTGTGTGTATATTGAAGAGGCCCAATGGGCAATATATATAGGGTGTACAAGGGTACAGATAAGAAAATATAAAAACTCCCTATTCTATCTCTAACATGCACCACAGTTGGGGGGGGGGGGTGGTAACTAAATGAGTTAACATGTAATGTTTGTATTATTTTGGAGCGACAAAACGCAGATGCAGTTACTACTTACTACATTGTTCTTCGTGTTTTTTTTTACTAAATTTCAATATGCGATGCCTCTGGTGGTCTCCAAACAGCACATGGAAACAAACAGATCAAAATGTGTAGTTAACTTTTTTGGGGGGACTTAGATTTGTTACTTAAATATCATCAGAAGTAAAATCAAAGCATGTGGTATACAGTTTATAGGGTATTGAGAAAATGATCACTTAGCATCTTAGGTCCACAGAGTTGACAATAACATTTATAAAGAAATAGGAGTTTATTAAACAAATAAAGCAACAGAAAATGTAATAACCAGAACAACCAACAGGAAACTTGCCCTTGATTGTACAAGACATGTGGTATCATGTCTATGCCAGTTCTAGTATCCACCATTTTGGCAAAGCATTCCTCCATTAGAGTTAGAGCCACTGCTAATTTTGTATTACATTCTACCATATGGGCAATCTTCTGTACAGAATGGAGCTGTTGCCCACCACTGTTGCACCTTAATATGGTCCATGAAAGCCCATCACCAAGAAAATTCTCCACTCCAACACTACCACGCAGTCCTACAAATATCTGTTATAGAAAAGGAATACAACTAGTTTGTGAGCAAAGAAAATGAAGAAAGAGAACAGAAAATTCAACGGAAAAAGAACTAAGGCAGCAATTCCTAAGTACACAAATGAGGTGGTGCACGATATACAGAGTTATGTCGAGTACAGTCAGCTCAAATTTCTGATAGTAGTAGCTATAACTTTGGAAGAATGGCAAAAGATTATCACAGGAGGTGACGCAGATAATGTCAGAAACAGCTCATGCAGATTCAACATGGAAGTATAGTGTGTAACTACACAGTTTCAATAGAAGACTTGTGGTAGATTTCAAATATAACTACAACAATGCATGGCTGTGATCAAAATAAGGTCTGTTAAGAGATAATACGCCAAAAGGCTCGATTATCTTCCACCAATGTTGATGTTCTCAGAAAGTAAATACACACCTCTTTACAGTATCTTCCACAAAACCATGTATCAGAACCCATATCCTCAAAGGTCATTGCCTCCATCTCAATACAAGTGTCGTGGTCTGATAGTGAAGGTGAGAGAAACAAGGATACATCAAATTGAAGGTAATAATGATTAATGAATGTTTATGCAGAATAATTTCCTTTCTCCTAATTCCTAATACACTATAAAAATAATTACTTTGTAGATGAACACACCACCATGGGGGAAATGTTGTTTATTACAAAATATGACGTTGTAAAACGACAAAAAAAAACATAAATATCACCAAGTATTCCTTGTGAAGAATCTTCAATACCAGCTTTTCACAGAAAAACTAGTGCACATCCGGACATCCTAAAAGGAATCTAGCATTAATGCCAATGACTAAACAAAAGGTATCATACTATCATAATACTTACATGCAGCTCCACATTGTACGCACTTCAAGGTATCTGAGAAGCTTGAAACCTCCTTTTCACTAACTGGACACCCACAACTCCGACAGATACAATTATGGCAGTACCAACTATCTTCTGGGAGCTCCTACATTTGACACAAGGAAAATTTAAAATAAAAACTTAGCTAAAAAATTTGTAGTAATGCAATAAGTTTCATACAGCATAGCTGCATCATTTGCAACAATGTGACGTGTTTCATGCATAAAAGTGTTCAATCTGTTTCTTTACAATGCACCTAGTAAAGGTTCAGCTTGGGGAGATTGCAACCTATTATTTGAAAGTGGTCTTTAAAATATGTATTTTAAACGGTATCATAAAGGAGAAGATAGTTACCTTAGTTGACAGACAAGCTTGATGGTATGTTGATAGGCAATTATCACAGCAAAGTAATTCACCGCCATCTCCACAAAAACCACAAGTATCATCATTTTCGTCGACCTCTTCCATTTTTCTAATGCATGCACTATTCCTCCTGTCCATATATTCGGCAGTCCAAGCCTCAAGTTGGCAAAGGGTGAATGACTTGCCAGACTGAAGACACAGATTAAGGGAGGACTTAGGAAGACTGCTATCAGCATGGGCCTTGAAGTCTGATATAGATAAGGTCTTGATGCAACAATTACAGAGAATGCCATCCCAGGTAACCCACCCATCCTTGAGTGTTTCATTTTTCTTTGGATTCCGGCACTGCACAACATCTTTTAGTGTCATAAATCCAGTGGCAATCAACCAGCACAACACAGTTTTTCGTGCTAAAATTATTTGCCTTCCATCCAGTAAATTTGTACCCCCTTTTTCAGCGGTTTGAATAAGCAGCCTGCTACCTCTCTTTGGGCTTTTGAGCTTTCTAAACTTAGCATTTGAGGATACCAACCTTGAGGCAGATTTGTGGCAGCAGCTTATATCCTTGTTTTTTACAATAGCTGTGATCAATAGGTCATCGTCATTATAATGCGTCTCAGAAGGTCTTTTCTTTGCATGTTTTCCCCAACTTTCAGGCTTCCTTTTAATGACAAATTTGTTACGGCTTTGTGCCTCCAGAGACATATTGCATTCCAGCACAGCAGCATTACGTTTGTGAGATAATTTAACTACATTGCTTTCATTTGAAATAGCAACCACATCTTCAGATAAACCTCTCACGGATGATTTCTTCAGTGGCCTAGGCTGTTGCTTCTTAATAGTGAAAATTTTGTCTGCACCTGACTCACTTAATCCCTCACGCTCTGAAGGCAGTGACAAGTATCTCTTCTCTCCATTCAGCTTTGCAAATTTGTTTTTGTCTTTCATGTGTTTCTTCGATGTGCTGCCAGCTAAACAAATGTCAGGTTCATTCGAACCTATAGTGGGCTGCATAAAGCTTCGGGCATATAGGCCATTTAATCCAGTTGATTCAAAGTCAGATATCCATTTAGATTTCTTCCGTACCCTTTTCACCAAATTATTGCTAAGCGTTGCCCCGGAATAAATTTTCCCCGGTTCATCGTGTGACTGAATGTGGTTTTCTTTATGGACAGCCACCTCATGACTCATGTCCTGCATGAAAGAAAGCTCTCGCTTCACATGACTGTCTTGGCTGCTACTCAAATGGTGACAATTTTGTGTATCTTGATGCCCATTAGAGCTATCATTTTCTACTTGGCTGCAACCAGAGCGTGGGCTCGGTAGAGTGGAGTTATTTTCTGAGGATCGATTCTTGCCATCATCAATAACAGAAGTTTTACTGTCAACAGCTCTGAGGGTTTTTTGTTTTTGCAGGGCAGTGATTCTCTTATCGATGAATATCACAGCTACAAAAGGATCCAGAAGCTGCCACCTCCGCAGAAGGGTGAGTGAGTTTTCTCCACTCGTGGTCATCTTCCCGACATAGGCCATTGTATTCACAAGGTCCTTCCAAAATGGATCAACATCCGACCACTCCATGGGGAACTTTCCCCATTCTGAGCCCCCGGAAGCTTTGTGCAATCTCTGGCCACAGAACTTCCAAGCCTGCGAGAGAGAAATAATAATCACCTCCCTCTGCGGCGCCGCAAAATAATAAGCCATCTTAGGCCTATCATTCCTTTTCCGTGACGTAATGCTCCAGCCAGCATCCTTGAGCAGCCGATGAGCGTGTGCTTCCAACTGATCGGGAAGGTCCCTGTTCAAAGTCCTCTTGGAAGAAACGGCAATCTGGCCAGATCGTGCAGCTTTGCATTTGGGAGCACACTTTTTCTTACAACCATTTCCAGGCCTTTTTGGTAGCTTTGGTACATGGCCAGCATCATCAATTGCCTTACTGCAAGAGGGGCCTTGTGCTGCGCCATCTTCAGACGAAGCCACGGTGTCAGGCATATGACTAGTGTGAACCATTTGCCCTTGGCCGTAGCTCACGCACACATCGCTTGGAGACGGCCGCTCATCATGGAGCTGTTGGAGAGGGACAGCAGGGTCGTCAGACAGAACAACATCTTTTCCAGATTCAGTCTCCTCCTCCTGATGACAGCTTCCATTGGCAGCGGCCGTTGCTCCTGCGGATATCTCCGTGGCATCATCACCAACATGCTCACCAAAGAGACAAGTAGTAGGAGTAGCAAGCAAGGACGTCTCAACCACCTCGGACTGCGCGTCGCCGTCCAGCCCAGTCTCCAGCCTGCCCGGCATGCCCCTGCCATTGTCACTAGCACCACCACGGAATGCGTCGTCGAACGCCGCGCGCTCCGCCGCCGGCCCACCGCCATCGTCCGCCAAGTCCACGATCTCCTCCCCGAACAGCACCCTGGCGGCGTCCTCCTCCTTCATCCCTGGCAGTGGCGGCCTGTCCCCCTCCCCGCCACCCCCCGCCGCCATCGCGATCGTCCCCCAAAACGCAAACACCCACACTTGTTCCCACTCCCAGGGCTAAAATCAGGGACAAGCAAACTTGCGCGGCACCCAGATCCCCGAAATCGGAGCTACCGAAACGCCGAATCGGGCGGAATCACCCAGATTTGACAGCGCCCAAATCAGAAGGGAACGGAAACGAACGGAGGCAGCGCCGCCGTAGAGAAGAGTGGGTGGGGCTGCTATGCTAGCTAGGGTTGGGGATCCGGCTGGGAGGAAGAGGGCGTGGGTGGTTGGGGAGGAGGAGAGAGGGGAGGGTGGTGGTGGTGGTGTTGGTGGAGGAGGAGTTCTTGTGCTGCTGCTGCTGCTGCCGATGCCGATGCCGCCATCTCCGGCTGCCTTCCGCGCTGTCCGTATTGGCTTCCTTGGCTGTCTTTGAATTTTTTATTCCATCTTTTCCTTCCTTTTTTGGGGGTTGGATTGTGAAATTGCTCTGCCGCTCCGTTACCAACCGCGGTAGAATTTTTTTCATTCGCAATTGGTAAATTTTGAAGCAATCATACCGACAGTGACAACGGTGAGTAACGACTCCCTCTTCCGACTTCCCATGGAGCCACCTCCAACACTGCTTCGTCTGTTGTCCCCCACCACTCCTGGTCCCGGCTCCTCCCGCAGCCATACCTTATTTTACGACTAGAGCCGGCCAGATGGTTCGGACCGGCCAAAGGCACGATACTACAGACTTAACTCGGGAACGGCACGATCTGCACTGTTTATGGGCTGTGTCAGTCCGACACGAGGGCTCATACCGTGTTTGGGCTGCTACCGTAGCATGGTGGGTTGGCCCGGCATGGCACAAACAGTATCGGGTCGTGCCAACCCATCTAGTACGGCCCATGAATCCATGATTACAGACTTCCAGTGCCTCTAGAGTCTAGATGAGCCGACTCTGATTCTGCGAATCCGAAACATTTTCAGCTAATAAACACAACAATTCGAATAAAGCAACATGGATTCTAATGGAGTATTGATCGAATTCATAACAACTGTAATTGCATAGACTATTTTGATCCAAGGAACAAACTCAAACATCACCGACACAGACATTACTAAACATTCTCTAGTTTCAAACCCACACAGTTCAATGTCCAAATCCTAGTCCCATTTCTACTTTTGGTGATCAAACTTTGTGGGGCTCCCGGCACCCGGCTCCCCCCTCCACAATGACGCAATCTTTGTAGTGAGTTGGTTGCATCACAGACCGGTTTCCTCTGCACTTGACAAACAAAGAAAATCGTGTTTAATAAATAATAACCATTATGAAAAAAAACAAAGGAAATCTACATAAAGATAACGAAGAAGGATGTGGTGTTTGGTCCCCCTTTTTCCCGCTCGTAAAAGAAGATCAACGAGGAGGGGAGGCCCTGCCGCCATGCAACTTAATGAAGAAGTCTTGAGTCTTGACCACATAAGGCAACCCAAAAAAGATGTGGAAGGAATCAAGAACATAAAGAATAAAGATAGGGGAGGAGACCTAGAAAAGATGTCACCGAGGGGCATGAAGAATCAAGAACATCAAGAACATTGCGACCAATAGGGGCATGGAATTGATGCTGACAGGGTCATAGGGATCAAAAGGAAATTACAACAACGGTCGCCGCCGTCGCTCGCACGCCCAATAACCGAACACATCAACCAACATCCAAAAACGTTGAGAAACAAACAACAAACGAAAACCTCCAGCATGGGTCGGCGTTAAGGGAGGAGGCCAATGCTGAGTGAGGAGAGGGAGAGGAGGATGATGAGGGAGGAGGCTGGCGCTGAGGGGGAGAAGCCGAGAGGGAGAGGAGGTGTCAGTACGGCAAGTGAAGTGTCGCACGCGGCACGCGCGGGCAGGGCAGGGGGAGAGGGAGGAAGAAAAGAAGAAATGGGATGGGCGGCCGGGCAACGGAGTCAGGCGGTCGGGCAACGTGGGCAGGCGGGAGGCGGGCCCATGGGCTATGCCTGGCACGACATGGCCCGACTAAAATATGGTCGTTGGCATGTTTGCCCTTTTGGCCTTTTAAAAATAGCAAAATAAAATAATTCTGAAATTTTTTCTATAAATGGCCACCATACCCCCCCCCCCACACACACACATTCAGCACCCCTTCATTCCTCGTTCTCTTTTTGAAATTCTGTTGTCCAAATTCAAATTCGTGTTGAGGTAATTTAGCAAAATTCAAAAAAATTGTGCTAAATTTTTAAAAATTCAATTTTTTTTTGCAACAAATCAGCAAAAGAGGTACAATTCTATTTTTTTGCATACTTTTATTGTTAGTGCTTGTTATGCTAAGATGAAAGTAATAATAGTGTTAGTTTCGATTTTACAGTTTTCGTTATGGACAGTTACGACAGCTTTGCTCTTGGTGCTTACGGACTTTCACCGGAAGAAATTACGTCCATAGAGGCGGTTGCGGCTCCCTCATGCCAATCGGAAGGGCAAGACATATTTCCATCATCAGTCTCCACGGCAACATCAAGCTCCACGCTAATCGAAGCAAAAAGGTCGAGGTCGTCTACATCGAGAGTGTGGGAGAATTTAAACTCAAAAATCAAAAATCAAAATCCAAAATTTGAACTTTTGAATCATAAAAAATGAAATTCAAAATGTTAGAATTTAAAATTGTAAAATTCAAAATTTATAGATGTTAACCTTCATAGTTTGAAAATATGATGAAGATTAATATGTAGTTTCCTTCAAATCAACCAAACGTTGAAATCTTGAATTACTGGTAATGTATTTATCAGTAACCAGATTGAGGAGTATATTGAATTATAGGGGAATACGAGATTACATGCCAAACACACCCTAACCTCTTGTTCCCGTTCCCTAGTCTCCGGACTCCCCACTCCGTCGCAGTCCCCTGTTCTCCACTTGCCCTAATTCCAGACCCGGTGGCGGCGAGCTCGCCCCAGTTCCACACCTGGTGGCGGCGAGCTCGCCCGAGTCCCCAGTTTCCCACTCGCCCGCCACCCAGACGCCCACTGGCTTGCCCCGAATCCTTGATCCCCTCGCGCCGTCGTGCGACGCTGCCGACGCAAACACCACGAGCACGCCAGGACCAGGAGACTCAGCGCCGTGAACAGGGCTTCAGTCCGGCTAGAGGCCAGAGCTTGTGCGGACCGGACGGACGTTAGGTTTTTGTTGAGAAACTTGAAGATAGCTTTGTTTGATGTTAAATATGCACCGATGTTTGATCAGATGATCTGGAGCTGATGTTTGATGTTGAAGATAACTTTTTTTGAACGAAACTTTGATCAGCTTATTTTGGAGCTGATGTTTGATGTTAGCTGTTAGCTGTTGAAGATAACTTTTTTGAATGAAATTTCGGTCAGATTTCGGCCAAGTTTCAAGCGCCAGTTTGACCACTTCACCGAAATTTCGGACCAAGATTTCGGTGATTTTGTCGGTTTCGGGCCCTGACGATTTTTTTAGAAACGAAATAGTTTTCCCTGCGTGACGATTTTTTTTTAGAAACGAAATAGTTTTCCCTGCGTGGAACAGGGCCAGGAAGGAGGCGTAGCTCACCGAGAGCCTGCCCGCGGTAGAGTTCCTCCTCCTGCGAAGGTAAATCTCGCCGAATTCACCGACGAGAGGCTTCTTGAGGCCGGCAAGACACCGGCGCTCGAATGTTTCTTCAGTGGCCCTGAAATGGCTAGATCTATGGGGGATATATGTCAAGGGGGTGAAGGATGAAGCCTCAGAATCATCAGGAGGGGGATCTCAACGGTGGCACACCGAAAGGAGTCCGGTGACTGAGCTTAATTCCGTCGAGATGGACAGAAAAAAAAGAAGCATATCTATTAATAAGTGTTTTCGCGCATTTAAGCTAGGGTTTGCCGGTTAATTTTCCTATTAATAAGTGTGTTGGACCGGCCATCTTTGTCAGTTTCATACGCGTATATGTACCTATTGTCCATTTACAGATATTTATATCTGCGTATATTTACCTATTATCCATTTGCAGAGATTTATACAGAGATTGATGTACTATACGACGAGATACGACAAAGACCGAGTAATCGGACGGGTTACAGCACAAACAAAACTTTATTATTCCGACAGTAGCTTGCTAGCTTAGGTACATACATATACAAGTATGTAGTATTAGTTTAACAAGCTAGCTAGGAGGAGGCTGGCCGGATACGTGATACTATATAGCATAGCAGGCCGGGTAATAACTAGGGCGTGATTAGCGAGCTAGGTTTGGCGGCCCAAGCGGCGTCCACCACCGGTCGGCTCGGCCATCCCCTCATGCTGCTGCTGCGACGGAGCGGCGCCGACGGGCTGGGAGTCGGCGACGCGGCGTGCGTGGGAGAAGAGGAGTCGGCGATCTTGCCGCCCTCGAGCGGGGTGCCGTTGATGTAGCCGGTCCTGAGCATGTCGTCGTCGGTGACCTTCGCCTGGGCCGCGCCGTACTTGATGTCCTCCTTGCTCGCCGCCATTTGTGTCGATACTGGCGCCTTAAATTGGGTGGATGTGTCGAGCTAGCTGATGGGTGGGGTGCGAGCTTCCTCGACCGTCAGCACCACACATATATAGTGCATCACACTGTATTATATTTAGGGTTCTAGTACGTATATAATCATATGGGGAGTACTGGAGCGTTGTGTCAGTCATACGCCACGCCACGCCATGCTCGCTCGCTCTGCAGCTGGCTAGCACGTACCTATATATTTATTTATTCTATTTATACGACTTTTCGCACCTCTCCTCGAAACGAGAGGATTGACAGCGACACAGTCATTGCCGGCCAGAAATGTATCATCTGATATTATAGTAACGTCACGGGTGAATAATACCATAGCATTGAGTATGGAAAACGAGATGCTAAAATCGTGGTATGCACGGTCCTCAAAACACTGTAGCAAATATTGTAACAAAAATGTTGTCACATGGACACCGTTCACGAGCACTATAGCATTGCTGTATCTCTCGACCTGTTCTCCGATTCAACAGTTCAGATCTACCGAATGTTATGCTACCATTTACCATAGCATTCCAATTGAGTGACAGAGGATGCCAAATCCAAAAGATGTTGCGCGGGCCGGCCATGATGCCTGATCGACTTCTGGCAAGCCATGCCAGTGTTAGTTCGCTGCGCCTAGCTACCTCGTGTGTGTGTGTATACTCACGATTGAACATTTGAACTAGGCTCTAGATTATAAAGGTGGTCTATACGGCTGATTTAAGTGGGACGGATTAATTATTTATAAATATGAGAGTTGTTCCAGTTGTACAATGAGCACAACTGTATCTCTCCATCGTCAGGTTTATAGTTGTATAGTACTATAATGAGTATAACTCTATTTGATATAAGCATAGTCGACATTGCACGCGTGGGAAATTCGGCTAGTTATGAATGATTAAAGTGTCATGATTCAACGGGTGAGATTAGAGCTATTTCCTTTTACTAGGAGGGCTAGAAATCCCACAATAATATAAATGAAAAATATTTCTAATAATGATCTCATTATTGAGAGAAAAGAATAATAATATACACTGTCTATTCGGTGGGACCTTATTGCAGAGGGAATACCCGGTGCATCCTAACCTTTTGTGCATCCCCAAGTATTCTATTCGAAATATGATGCTAATGGTCGCGAAAAATTCAATGCAAATTTGACAGCATTATCATAAAATCAATCTATCTTTGTACAAAATTTCAAATCTAAATTCGACGGAGAAACAAAAAAAAAAAAGACAAATCCGGCTGAAATAGTGGTAGGTAAAAAGGCAATTAACATATCAACCAAACACTAGAAATTAAAACGAATTTGCTAATTTTTAGTTGCCTGGAATTTGTTTTTTTATTTTTATTTTGTATTTTACTTTTGTCTAGTTTAAAAAAAAATTTGGTAACGTTTTTTTTGGTGCAGGTGGGAATAAGTGGATACGATCAACTCAACTCTTGCAAACAGTACATACATAGTTGCTCATGCATGTGCAGGCCTAATTAGGCGCGGTGAGCTCCACCTTCTTGTGCGTCTCGATGACTTGGGGTAGGCGGCGCATGCAGGTGAGCACCCAGCAGCCCTCGACCTGTTCGACGTCGAGGAAGCTCTGGTCAACCTCGCCGGAGACGACCTTGCCGTTGCCGGCGCAGGAGGAGCAGGAGCCCGCGAGGCATGCAGGTCGAGCCCTTCCTCCTGGGCCTGGTCCAGGATGTACACGCCGCCGGCCGGGAACCTGCAGCTCCACCTCCCCGCTCGGCCGGTGGAGCTAATTAAGCTGCGATCTTTCTAGGAATGTACCGTGTGCTGGGATGCTAGCTAGCTTCAGACTTAGATCTAGTTGAGGAGGCCCAGCTTGACGGGTGGGTGTCGTGCCACGTGGCGGGAGGCTTATCTTGAACATACAGTGATGGTTGGAGCAACCAGGATCGCACGCTAGCTAAGCTGCTCAGGCCATGATTTTTTTTTGAAATAATATTAATTTAAAAAATAATTGCAAAAATAAATAGTAAAAAAATTTACAAAGTTAGGTTCATGTCGTATCGCCATTCTAATTAACGACAGTATGGCTTAACAGTACTGTACATAGAGCTTCTTGTCGCCAGTTGGTTCCTGTCGTCAATTCAACTGACGACAATGACCTCTCTGCACCGCTTATTTACGGACTATTTCAGAGTATATATTTTGTCGACAAATCATACTGATATTACATAATATTCAGCATAACATCGTAACATTTTTTGGTAGACAAATCACAATGATATTATATAACATTCAAGTAACATCGTTACATATTTTGTCATCGCAATATTTTGTAACATTCGCACAAATCACATATATATTATATAACATTCAAACCAATCACGACAAAGTCATCATAATTTGTTATAATCATTGAAGAGCATGTCACTGTTCCTGAAATTATCCTATTAATTAGTTCCTGACAGAGTACAATTAACTGCACCGATGAGGACCGTACTAAAGTAATGCTACACTTCACCGATCCTGCTATTTAAAGTGGTGCGTTTGCAGGAGAGTTATCCAGTTGGAGCTTATATTGTAATTTTTTTCCTCGTCATATAACTGATGGCAAGAGCTTTAATTTCATGTGTTGGCTCAGCAGTTATGACTCTTGGGGTCCGGGTGACGGGTATACACACACCCATGGTCGAAACCATCGGCCAATATGCGACAGTGTGTAGTTGATGTCCGAACCACACACGGTTGGTGGTACACATTTATTCTAATGTAGTAAAGTATATATGTTTTTTGTGTAATTGTACACACGTCAGAGTCAATTGTGCGGTCATGTCTGGGCTAAAGGGTGGACGGCACACATGCATCTAACTTTTTATATATACAGGGAGCAGTATCTTTCTAAGTTATTGTCCACACGTACGTTGGATGTTGGTTGGATTAAGGTTGTATACGTCACTGTTCCTACAGCATTTGCTTGTTCATACAAACGCAAATCACTGCTTAGAGGAATGTGGAGTGATGAGATCCACTAGACGAAGGGCTGAAAGTGTTGAGCGTTCAGAAAGAAACAACACTTGATTGATTAATCGAGGATCGGTCCACATTAGCGTAAGATTAGCTCCAAAGTCCAAAAATAACGTGAGTAAACAATATATATAGTCCATATAGCTGCCTTAACTGCAGGGCCGGGACAATAAATTGAAATTAGCTAGACAACACTACGCACGCACCTCCTCCATCAAGCTGATTCGTATTTCAGTTCAACACTTGCATACTAGTGTACGTGTGACAGACAGTAGCAGCGTTCACGCACGGTCGTACGGTACAAAAGAAAAAGAGGAACATATCACTACTTGAGCAAATACTGCATGCAGTGAGAGGCTCCATGACGGTGTTCATAAGCACGCATGCATGGTATAATATGAGAATCTCTCCGTACGTCGACGTCAACTCTTGCGAGCGAAGCGATCGAATGCTTCTTCTTAGGCGGTGAGCTCCTCCTCCTTGTGGGTCTCGATGACGAGGTCGGACTTGGGGTACGCGTGGCAGGTGAGCACCCAGCCGGCGGCGATCTGGTCGTCGTCGAGGAAGCTCTGGTCGGACTGGTCCAGCTCGCCGGAGACGACCTTGCCGGCGCAGGAGGAGCAGGAGCCCGCGCGGCAGGAGTAGGGCAGGTCGATCCCTTCCTCCTCGGCCTGGTCGAGGATGTAGACGTCGTCGGGAACATCCAGCTCCACCTCGCCGTCGGGCGTCACCAGCTTGACCTTGTACGTGGCCTGCGCCCTCAGCCTGGCGCCGCGCACCGGCTGCCTGGTGGCGAGCGCCGGCGCCAGAGCGACGCGGGCGGAGGCCGGCGGCGGCGCGGCGCGCAGGGAGAAGGGCGCGCGGAGGCTGCCGAGGGCGGTGGCCATGGCCTTGGAGCCGGAGGTTGAGAGGAAGCGGAAGCGAGGGGAGGAGGGTGGGTAGCTAGCTTAATTAGCAAGGGAAGGGAGGGAGGGGGTGGCAATAAGAAGGGAAGGGCTGCGGTAGGTGCCACGTGGCGCGATGGGAGCGGTGGTCTTATCTGCGAGGGGTTGGCTGAAGCGACGAGGATCACACGCTGCTCATCGTCGAATTCGAATCCGAACCGACGGCCGTGGCGTGTCGTGTCGTGTGGACACCGCGGGCCTCTCCCGCCTTCTTCTGTAGCCGACACTATCAGAAATCGGCTTGAATGTCCACACGTTGGGTGTGGTTGGATTGCGCTGCGATTCTAAGGTCACAATAGGTGTAAATGAGTATTTGAGTGGTAAGGTGCAAATGCGAGCCATAGCCATCGGATCTTACAGGGATGGCTCGGATGCACACGGGCGGAGCACCCCCATTCACTTAAGCCACTTTTCGAATAACCCCCTGCTCAATCCCACGGACGGCTCAGCCAATTTCCAAAAAACCCTCTTACCCTTCGTCTTCGTCTTCCGGCCTGAGTTTGATGCCTAACCTTGTAAAGAAACCATGATGAATGAGGTTGTTAGTTCTCTTTGTGACCTGATGGATGAAATTATTGACCTCAGAGAACAATTACAAGACTGCATACACTCCTTTCCCTCCTGTGCTTCATACCAATTTCGTCAAATTGCCACTTTGAAAGCATGTCATCTCCCCCTGCGGCAACTCGCACAACTGTTGTTCTCATTGTCATCAACAACTGCATTTATAAATATGGTAATCATTCAAACTACACAGTCTTAATTTTCAAACCTAGGACCAATTACACCGATCAACACAATCTTAATCTGTATTAAAGCCAAGTGCAAAACAATTAACAACTCACAAGAATCCACACACAAAAGCTTGGAGTTTTGAAGCCCGGAGCAGTAAGGATGGCGCGCCAGGGCCGTGAGGGCCGCAAATGGAGGGGTTGGAGAGCAGGTGGGCACGTCGGCATGGAGATGCGACGCGGGTGGCGGCCGCCGGCCGGGGGAGGGGGGCCCGAGAGGATCTCTTTGCAGCCGGGAGGGCGAATTAGGGCGACACCAGGGGCCAGCGACGGGTGGAGAGGTGGGCGCGTCGGGGTGGAGAGGCGGCGCAGGGCGCATCACGGCAGGGCCGAGATGTGGCGCCGCAGCCGAGGAGAGGCGAGATGGGAATTCCTAACCTAGCGCGGCGCTGAGAGGGAAGGCGAGTCGGGAGACATGGCGCGAGCGACGCGGCGGCGCAAAGAGAAGCGATCGGCGATGGCTCGAGAGCCGAAGTCGCAACGTGAGACGCGGGCGAGCGAGAGCGGCGCAAGAAGGCGCGCGAGAGGGTGGCGTGGATGCGATGTCACGAAAGCGAAGGCGGTACGGGGTTTTGAATCCAGAGCCGTCCGTGGGATTGAGCGAGGGGTTATTCAAAAAGTGGCTTAAGTGAATGGGGGTGCTCCGCCCGTGTACATCCGAGCCGTCCGTGTGAGATCCGATGGCTGTGACTCGCATTTGCATCTTGCCACTCAAATACCCATTTGCACTGGATACGTTATATATATATATAATTCGATCTGAGGTGTGTGACTCCTAGGGACCGTTGATCCGATTTAGACACGCCACGGCATGACACTGTACTCGGGCTTGTCCTAGCCAGCTTGCCCAGTAGCAGTGTTTTTCGGCCCAGTAAAGATTACAAGTTCCTTGCAAATTCGCTCAAAAAAGAAACGAGAATTAGGGGTAAATGTGTGAAAAGGCCTCTGTGTACTGGGCCGGCAATCCATGCACCGAGAGGCAGTACACTAGTACCAAGAGCAAGGCCCACCTAATCCGATGGCACGAGTGCAAGTTGGCGCTCCATCTCCATCTTTTTCATATGTAATATTGTTTATGGCACCCATCTCATCTTTTCTACTACCTGGGTCAAACTCACCTGGACGACGATGACGGTGGCTACATCTACAACGAAGATCGACCTGGTTATAATAAATCTCCTTTGGTTTTCTTCCGACAAACAACACCCACGCAGGGCCTTACGCATGGTGATACTCGACAAGGTACCTCCTCGCTTCCATGATGGTCGACAATCAGTTGCCATTGCAGGATCCGTAGTCTAGCGCGAGGAAGATAAAATAAGCTCAGCACGTTTGCCAACTAATTAAGGATCTAGCGGTGAAAGGTTGTTCAGCAAAAATCTCTCCATGTAAAAGATGGAGCCAATCAAGCCTGCTTCCTCTCTAAAAAAAAGATACATCGTATCTGTGCTTGGTGTGCTGCTGCTGCTGCCTGCGCTGTGGTGAAATAGATACTACTGCCGCATCGCTGTTTATGTCCCAGTGGGCGCAGCGTAGCAACAGCAGTAGCAATAGGCAAGCAGCGTGTGTGATGAGTGAGTATCCTGACAGATCGTGGCGTTCGGTTTCAGAGCTGTGGATACTAGATTCGTAGATAGCAGCAGGACATCACATGCATGCTGACTAATACATCTCGTCACTCCATCCCATTCGTATCGCCTCCTCCTTCCCTACATTTGCATGCCCTTGTCTGCAAGCAGCTACCTGCGATGATCTTCCGCGTCCCTACATTTGTGCTATTTGGGGTGTAATACGGACGGATATTGCTCATTAGGTATCTTATTTCGTGTTTTCTTTCTCGGAGTTGGAGTCAGACACGGATAGTATCATATGCTCATTTCTTTATCCCGTATTCGCTCCATGAGCCTTCGGTCGGTCGGTCGGTCAGACGGAAACTATCTGCTTCTTTTGCACCTCTACACAGAGCATTGGACATTAGAAGTGCAATCAGAGCGAACATAGAGAGATTAATCGCTAAGATGTTGACGAAAAAAGCACTAAGTACCATCTCCCTGCTCAGATGTAGCAACTCACCTATCTGTTATTATATTCCTAAGTGAAGTCATAACATGATTTTCTCATACCACCTGACATACGGATACATATGGACGGATATCACTCATTTCGTATCATATTCTATATTTTTTTTCCTCGAAGTCAGAGTCGGACACGGATAGTGCCGGATGCCCGTTTATCCTTTCCTTATTCGCTCCACAAGTCTTCGGTCCGTTAGAAATTATCCCCTAGTGCTACTTTACTAATCTAATACTACTTTCGTTGAGCTACAAGTTCTTTAACAAAGAACACCCACGAAAATAGTTGCTAATTGTATTTTAGATTCTCCTATTTGGAATGCATAATAGGAAACACGCAGGAATGGAATGTCTCTTGCAATAGAATACTACTGGCATTCAAAACACGGGAGTTGAAGGGAAATGTGTTTGGATGGTTTGTCATGGGAGACAATGCAGGAGTTTGGGAGGAAAAACATTTTTTGAAGAGAGCGAGTGGCGAGAGAAATAGGGCGTGTGTGCTTTGGACTTCTCGTTGGAAAAATAACATGAGGTTTGAACTCATGTTTAGAATCCTCCAAAATGTGGAGGAAAGTAAAGTTTTCCATAGGATTTTTTTTTTGGAACCATTCCTAAAATACAAATAGCTTCATAGGGAAAAAATTTCCATAGGATTCTATTCCTACAAATTTCCTCCAAAATTCTTTTGTTCCAAAGAAGCTCTTATTTTCTGTAGTACCATTTGAACTATGTGACGACCCGGCCCAAGATGAATTGAATTGAGACCATGTGATGTGGCCCGTGAATGTGGTGTTTAATACCACCTTGCTAGTCTAGCTTGAGAAGCGCCAGTATATAAGGCACTTGAGTCCAAACCACTAACCCCGGGCTAACCTTTTACGCAAAGCGAGGATGAAAGCGTAAGCGGAGTTAGTATGTATGTGTGGTTTATTCAGAGTGGGAGTATGCCAGAGCCGATTTGGATCTGGGACATTACAAACTAGGAAGGGTAAGAGGCTTATAGAAGTTAGAACAGATGTTTATAACTTCTTTTTCACGAGGGTCGAGCGGTTGATTACTGCGTGATTCCTCCAGATGGGTAGCTTAAACAGACCGTTCAAGTTTTCCTTTTTTGAGTACGCCCAGCCTAATATTCTTGTTTGCATACAATTATCATGTCATATTTTCGATCTGTTTACGGAAATAGCAGAGTTCTTGTTCTAGTCAATTATGCTCAGGATTAAGCTGATGCAGACATCACGTCACAATTATAAATATTCAGACTACTGCAACTTCAGCCAGTTACACCAGAAAGCACACCTCCATGCCTGAAGAAAAATGAAGTGTTGATACAAGGAATATTGCAAAACAGATGTTACAAGGAATATTGCAACACAGATGCTAAAATCGCTCTTACTGATTCTTTTTATATGAAATTAATGTTGCACAATGGTAAAAAGAGCTCAGCAACAGCAAACAAATAACGACTGACCCAGAATGGAGAGAAAACCAACAGACCTGATGCATCTTGATGGCGACAGTAGGACCAGAGATACCCTGGCCTCTTTACATGAATGATTAACCAAATATCAAACAGGAGCAAGGACATCTTAATCATTCCTTCTCATGCATGACATAATTAGTTCCAGTTCACAATACTTTGACAAGGACAATATATACTGTGCAGGTCACATCCTGCTTACCTAAATTGGAGTTATAATGTCCTGGCGACCTGGCCTAGTTAGATTTGAATGAGAGGACGCCAACTACTGATGATTGATCATTAGCATTCAGACAAAGATTGCTTGGAGATATTGCAACTTTAAGCTTGGAATTAGCAATTGGATGGTCGCTTCCTGCCTAGTGGACTCCCATCTTTTTGACAAGGAGTGGACTCCCATTTTATGCACCTCGATCGGCATTAACAATAAGCCATAGGATGTAATAGGAAAAGCATTTCAAGAACCTCAACATTTATAATTAGCCATATATAGGCTGTATTAATAGAAAAGTAGTAGATCGACTAGCAGTTGAGCAATCTGTTATCATTCAGGGCCCGCATCTGCATATATACAGCATACCTGCAGGGCCCCAAAGAATAAAGTAGTGCACTGTGGATAATACATAGCGATAGATTCTGATGAACTGAACAGTGTTTAATTATCAAAATAGAGAAAAATAGCTGTTGTCTGGTCCCACATGATCTTAGGGACATAACAACAAATCAAGAAGCTTATCTGAAACTTTTTTAAAAAAATGGTACAGCTCTCCTAAGTGACTCAGTCCTTTCTTAAACTTTGTCATTCTATATAGTTTCAAATTGGGATAGCTAGTGGTACTTGTTTATGCAAATCATGTCGATGCCAAAAGCGGTCAGTTGCAAACGGAGTTATCCATGAGTTGCAAACGGAGTTATCCATGAGACTGCAAGTGCCCGAAACAACTGTTGCATGTAGGGGGCTCTTCTGTAATTTCTCAATTTGAGAAAAGAAGAAAATGGAAAATAAAAAGGAAAGGTGGGGCCCACCTGTCATAAGAAGAAAAGGAAGAGATAAGGTTGGAGATTTGTCCAACCAGAGGAAGCCCATGGAGGGGATCGATCCCCTTTATTCGCTCCATGGCGGCGCAGGCGTGGGCGGCTCGGGCGAGATTCTCGCCAGCCGTTGGCAGTGTCGTGGTGTTCCTCCTTCTTTTCTTAAAGGCGCCTTCTCCTTCTTCTTTGCCCCGCATGGTACTACGAGTCTTCCTCAATTTTGTTTTCCCCTCCTCTCTCCCGATTTGGTCGTAGGCTCGCCCGTGTGGGCGGCTGCACCACCGTGGTTGAGACCGACGATGCCGGTGGTAAGGGTTCAATTTCTTCCTCCCTGCGTGTTCCCTTCTTTTCTCCTGTGTACCGCCTCCTCACCGAGGTGGCCAAGGGAAGTAGGGCAACACACCGTCGAGGTTTATTCCAGCCGGCTCCGTGGGGTTGTGGGTGTGTAGCTTGGCAACGATCTGTGGTGGATTTGCATCTTAGTGCATTTGGTCGGTGCATCTCGCTGTTGATTCTTGTGTGGTATCTCCCTATACCTCAATTTTGTAATATAAGTGTGTTCCTGTTTGTGAAGAACGACATTGTATCTCCGACGACCACATCTGTACACCGTGGCACAGCGGGGCAATTGGTTTTCTGAGACAGCGCCTCGGCGTGCCTTGCCGGCTGACTTGATGGCTTTGAGTGCCATCTGCTCAGTGAGTTTGCACATTTGTTTTCTTTACTATTACTGTGTATAAGTGTGTTGTGCTAGTACTTTTCAGATTATATTGTCTTTGATTTATCTCTAGCACAGAGTGACTTTGCATGGTAATATTGAGGGTTTGTGAATTGCTCGATGATGATATAAGGTCCCCGTGAAATTAAAATACGATAATTTGGTTATAAATTTGGTCTTAAGCTTGTAGATTACTTGTTGTTTACTATTTTATCATATATTTACATGCTTGTTTGTTCACTGTGAGTTATCATTTTCGGTCACTGTTATATATCATTGTCAATTAGTATCTTGTTACCTTGTCTAATCGGCTCAATTGCTTGCTGTTGCTGCCCAGTGAAACATTGAATTGTTAATTACTTTATATGACTGGTTATTTTAGCAAGATTTTAGTTGAGCTCAATGCCTAATTTATTTCAGAGAAATTGTCATATTTTAATTTGTGATTGAAACTTGACCTAAGTGGCGAGGAGGCCAAATATTAATACTTGAGCAACCCGACATCTGAGAGCAATAAGTAACTAATTAAATATAAGTAATATACTGATTTTAGTTGTCCACTTGTTCCATCTTTTGAGTATATTATCATGTTTAATTGTCGTGAGAAGTTTACATTTTTTAGATAATGAAAGTACAACTCACGGCCTCTGCATCAACTAGGGACGCACACAGCCATTACATCACTATCAGTTAAAAGCTTAAAATAAAAATCGGCCAAAAGCCAACAATAACAAACAAATTGTCATGAAAAGGCTAGCTTAAAAAAAACCACCTAGCCCCGCCTTCGGGACCAACCAGGAGATCGTCCACACGCGAACAGCAGCTGCGCAGCAAAGAGATAATGATAGGCCAGTCTCCGTAGTGACACCTCCAAGAAGAGATACGACTCACGTCATCGTCGCCAGATCTAACCAGCGAAGGTCAGATCAGGAGTTTTCACTCCGGAGCTCAGGTGCCGATTCTCCAAAGCAGCACCTTCAAGAAGGCAACGCCGCTCAGGTCAACATCATTGCCGAATTCAACCAGCGAAGGTCAAATCAAGAGTTTTCACCCCCAGATCGAAGGTATCAGCGCTCCAAGACCACGCCACAGTACGACCTCGTTAATAGATCTAACCAATGAAGGTCAGATCGCCAAGACAACGTCCGCAACATCCCCAGCGGCTAACCGCCGCCAGCACCAAAGGAAGGCGACGTCCACTGTAGCCCATGCGTCGGCCGGTTAACAACCATCCACCGGGGGAGAGTCGAGCACCGCACAAGCCACTGACACCGAGCCGTCGCGATCTCTACCAACTGCTTCAAATCTAGATCTGCACCGCGCCACCTCTGTCATTATGCCATCAACGAAGTCGTGCTACCTTAAGAAGCCGGTGGAGAAGGGCCTCGGATCGTCACGCCCGAAGACGAGCCGACGGAGAAGGGCCCCAGATCCAACCCCGATGAAAGTTCACACCGTTGAAAATCGGCGGACAGACATCGGGTGTCGAGCGATGCAGTTAGGCACCTCCACCGAGAAGAAGAAGCCCCGCCGCCGCAGCTGGCCGGCCGGCGACCGCCAACGGCGGCGGCGAGGAGGGAGGAGGAGAGGGGGGCTTGTTTGGTGACGGCTAGGGTTTTTAGGAGGAGGAAGGGAGGAGGAGACAAAAACGTTTGTCATCCAATATGTTACTTCTGTCAATTATATGTTACTGAAAATATGCTTTTACGATAAAAATTATCGATGGAATTATTTTTGAACGTTGGCTAAAACCGCATAATTTCCAACAATAACAAAGCTCCAAGTGTTAATTTTCTCAGAGATAAATTCAGCAGCAACAGTTCACTTGCTGCTAAGTTGGTGAGCACAGTTAATTCACCGGCATGTCGACACAGTAGAACTAATTGTCTTTGCTAGCTAGCATGATCTTGCAGCAGAGCTAGGTCAGCATCATATGGGTGAGTGACTAGAAGAAGTCATGACGTCCTAGGAATTAAAAGCACCTGGCTGGGATTGTAACTACGCACGCCATCACATTGATCATGCATACATTGATATGGTATGCAGTACATACACATCAGCTACATGCTAGCACATGGTGTCGAGGAGAATTCGAGTTTCTACCGACGTTCCAGATTGGAAATATTCAGGCTTAAAAAGCAAATTGAGCCTGAGAGTGACTTATCGATTAACGCCCTGCTGCAAGGAACACAAGCTTGCTGCTGCCTGCTGGGTTGCCTCGGACATTCTAATCCAAATTAATTCAGGTGGAAATGATCGATGGCCCATTAACTTTGGTCACCTATCGTATCGATCGACCCTCTCGTTGAACCACGTACGTACTGTTTTGCAAAACTGTTTGCTGCACCAAACATAATAATGAACATTTAGCGTTGCCAGTTCCATCTTTCTATCCATTCGTGCTTGTATCAAAAGAAAAGAAAATCTAAGATCGTATAGCTTTGAGTTAGTAGTACTAGTATATGTTTCGGTTCTGTCCTAAACTCTAAATAGGAAATGTTCCGGTTTTCGCTTCTATCCTACATTGAAGTACTCCATGGAAGAACAAACGTGAACGATCTGGGAAATCATTCTGAAATATTATTTTCGGGCAAAAAAAAAAGAAAGAAAGAAGAGGGGTATTTCAGCCGGGCAAATAAGAAAGAAAGAAAGAAAATATTAGAATACAAGAAGAGTGGAAAATCTCAGCTGTTTTCGTCTTTGGAATGGCAATTCATCAAAAAAAAAAATGGATGCGAAATCACTAAATATACATCTTCAGAGAGGCAAATGATCAGTTTTCCTAGAGAATTTAAAGCAGCCCAGCTAAACAAAAAATGAAGGCTGGCCTGTAGGCGCATGGAGGATGAGTTTTTGGCTTATTTGACCTCTTTTTAAAACGAAATAGCAAATGTAGCTCTCTCACATCCGAAATAACAAAATTGGCGTCGTGTTAGGCTAGTCAGACGATACGTGTCCTATCCCGCTTTTTAAATACGCAAAAATGTCCTGTCGTGCTCCCGGATCGCAAGATCAAGCCTGCCATAGATCCGGATTGCTGATTGAGCCTGCCATAGCAAAAATGTCCTGTCGTGCTCCCGGATCGCAAGATCAAGCATGCCATAGATCCGGATTGCTGATTGAGCCTGCCATAGTCCGAAATCGCCGCACCTGATCCGCTGCTGCTGGCTGTCGCGCACTTGGTCCACTGTTGATTCCCCGCCGCTAGACTACTACGGCCACAACGCTTTGCTGGGATTTTGCAAGCTGTTAATGAGTAATATCTGCACAGGGAATTTTTAGTAGTGACCCTTTTTTCTGAACTTAGTAGGTGCTGTGCTCCCGCAAACATTTTTTTTTAAAAAAAAATATATCAAAATATTGAATAGAGAACAATAATGGAATTAAATTATGAAGAAGATTTCAACCCCCACAATAAGACTTCGGAATTTTGGTGTGAATTACATGACACTCAGGGTTTGGTTCTGTACATATGTTTGCATTGCTGCTCCTACTGTACAAATAGCAACATGCATGAACCATCGACCCGAACTACACGTAAGATATATCACTACTACAGAAAAGGTAATCACATTCGGTTAAAAAACGTCGTCACAGACGGTTTTCTGAGCCGTATGAGTTTATGGGTCAGTAATGATATGAGATCATCACAGACGATTTTTGAACTATCTGTGATAGCTGATGTATCACAGACGGTTTGTAGATACATAGATAGTTTGTAGATGAAACCGTGCATGATGATCTTTTCTCCATAAAGTCTCCAGCAATGGCTACTTGTGCCTTTAAAGCGGCATATATATATATATATATATATATATATATATATATATATATATATATATATATATATATATATATATATATGACACCATTTAACTCAGGGAGTATGTACTCCCACTTCCAATATACCACTTAAATGAATATATTACACTTCTTTATCACTTTCAGTATACTTGAATACCAATTATAAGATACCCCAATTTGACTTGATCGAAAATTTTTCATTGGAGCCCTTTATTTTTGCTATATACCCTTTTTCATACATAAAAGAAATATATACAAGGATTTTGGTATAAAAAGTGGATTTTTATGAAATTTTTCATGGAACTCACTTTGAGGTATCTTATAATCATTATTGAAGTATACTCAAATTGATAAAGAGGTATCATCATATAATTTAAGGGGTATATGAGAGGTGGGAGTACGTACTCCCAGGAGTACCATACCATTTCCCTTTATTTATATATATATATATATATAAGAAAAATACTTTCTACTCCCGAGAGTAGTTACTCCCACATTTGATATACCACATAAAAGAACTTGACATACTCCATTATCACTTTGGGTATACTCATATACTAATTATAAGATACTCCAATGTGAACTACACGAAAAATTTGCAAGAGAGCCAATAGTTTTTAGCATATTTTGTAAATACCTTCATATTCGCACATAAAAAGGAGTATGTCTAAAAATTGTACATACCACCTCTAAAAATGTGTAAATACCACCTATATGGTCTTATATACTCGTATACTACACATACATACTCTCGGTTGCGCAAGATACTCCCTACGTTATGAGATATGTGAGATACGGAATAGGGAGTAACTACTCAGGAGTAGGAAAAGGCTTATATATATATATATATATATATATATATATATATATATATATATATATATATATATACACACACACACTATATATATATATATACAGATACTCCCGCCTCTCATATACACTTAAATCATACGTTGATACCTCTTTATCTATTCGAGTATACTCTAATAATAATTATAAGATACCCCAAAGTAAGTTCCATGAAATTTTTTATAAAAATCCACTTTTATACCAAAAACCGTGTATATACTTCTTTTATATATGAAAAGGGTATATAGCAAAAATAAAAGGCTCCAATGAAATTTTTTCAATCAAGTCGCATTGGAACTTCTTATAATTGGTATTTAAGTATATTGAAAATCATAAAGAAGTATAATATGTTCATTTAAGTGGTATATTGGAAGTAGGAGTATGCTTCCACTACCACTTCGATTCCGCACAGATCATCGTTGTCTTCCCATTGTCTTCGTCGCTCTCTGTTGAGTAAGGTTCCTAACGGGTAGAGTTCTCGGGGGCCACTTTGTAGTCCAGTGTGTACTTCTGCTGAATGTATGTCTTGTTGTACTTCTCCGGAATGTTGATCCATTGTAAGAAGTAGCAACGCTTCGACGGCTGGCATTAAGCACAGATAAAGTTAGTGATATGTTGAATGCAACGTGCAATGTGAAAAAATCGATGTGTGAGATTCTCTTACGTAGATATCCCCACACGTGTAGTACACCGGACGACGGTTTTGGGGTGTGTGGATTGGATGATATTTGTTGGATTACCGCAGTCGCACTGTGGGCTTAGAAACTCCAGTGGTACAGGTGTATCCTTGCAAGAACGATCAGGGTAGGTTCCTGCCTTCCCCGCAATCCACTTTCGCTTCCGCACCATTTACCCATAGTCTGACATCCCCAAACCCGACGGAGTGGTCTCCTCTACCTCTCGTCTCTCTCCTCCCCCTATTTTTGAAATTAGTTCGATTGGAGTGTTGGCTGTGGTGGTGGATTGTACCCCGGTTTTATAAGTCTAGGGTGTAGTGTTGATGTTGTCGTTTCAGCTGGTGCATATTGTCGTTTCAGCTTGAAAATGTGGCATGACATGATGTGATCATTTCTATCTAAAAAGGTGGTCTCGCATGGTTTGATCAGTTCAATGTGAAAAGGTGGGATGACATGTTGTGGTCACCTCAGTCTGAAAAAGTGACATTGATTGGTGTGGTTATTTTGTTTGAAAAAGTGACATGACATGTTGTGATCATTTTAATCTAAAAAGGTGGCAAGACATGATGTGGTCCTAGTGCGCGACAGGAGACAACTGGCGGACCCGATGAGTAGCAGGAGCCTTCGATTGGACCGGACGCGTGGCAGACAGGTGCAGCGCACCTGGAGCACGACAGGCGTGTTCGGCGGTGCGGATCCGTGCAGGCTTGATCCTTCGGCAGGAACATGTAATGGTCTGCACGATAGGGGACACGTGTCACGTGAATAGTCTATCATGGTGCGAATTTGTTTATTTTGGACGTGAGAGAGCTATATTTGCTATTTTGTTTTAAAATCTGGCCAAACAGAGCAAAAAAAAAAAAACAGATGGATGAGCAAGAAAGGAAGGTAGTGTAGCTAGGTGCGGGATATCATCTGCTCCCCAGCAGGAGCCAGGAGGAGAGGAACCATCGACTCCTGTCCCTGCCAGGTGGTCCCACTCTCTTCTCGAGTGCCGTGAAAGCTGACAGGTGGGCCCGGAGTCTCGGGACCCAGATGTCATGAGTACTAGTACCCGTCTGGGCCGTAGCGCCTCGCCCCACCGCAACCCAACGAATGACAGGGTCCCCACTCCCAGCCGCAGCGTGTGGACCACAGCGCTGCTACCGGGACCATCCTGTCAGTTAGAGAAACAAACTCTTGGGTGCACATCCACGTGTACGTAGCTACGGAACAAGCGCATCGGCGGCACGAGCACCCAGGACTGGCAGCGACGACATTAGTCACGTACATCTGGGGTCCGGAGTGCGTGACCCTGGCTGTCAGTGGCGTGTGTGAGGTTGAAACGACAGGAGGAGCAGCAGTAGTGTGGGCCCCACGAGGCGATAGAAAGGTGGCGCCAAGGCCCATGCATGCCATGATGCAGCCAGCGCAGCGCAACGCAACGCAAATCTCTCTCGAGTACTATACGTAACAACATACATACATACATACACATATACTCTCCTGTATGTTTGCGTGCACATACTTCGAGTTGGTAGAGGTTTCGATGGATTTCCACGGGAATTAGGAAACATGCATGTACGCTAGCTAGCTATTAATTGCAGCTAGCTAGCAAATCAAGCTGACACCAAATCAAATCAAAGCAAAGCAAAGCAAAGCAAAGGTGCTTTGGAGTTCATTAATTTAAAGCAATGATACTCAATCTGCCGTTCAGTATCATTCTTGCCCGTCGGAGTATTTGGATTGTCAGGAATAACAAAATATTCCGAGATACGGATGCTTCGTTGGGTGGTTGGACTTCGCCTTGGTTATCCATCGTGCGGGAAAGAAAAAAAACATCTTCCGCAGATTCAAGAGTAGCTAGATAATATCTTCTGAATTTTGTTCCTTGTGCACCCTTCTTTCTTTTCTTCTTGTAACTATTTTAGCTCCTTTTTACAGTATATAATACATTCACGGTAGGGCCATCTTGGTCTTACTGTTTTATTGTTAAAAGAAATATATATATGTATATCTACAAGCATGAGCATGAGGCCAGATGCATGTCGTCCGTTTCAGCTTTGATCAAGCTGGATGATGGAAGGGAAGCATTTCTAAACTTTAATTCTGTGCAGCATGCGTGCGGCTGCGTTCCTGTCGCGTCGCGTCGTGCAATCCCGACGCAGTCGCAGGCAGGGAAGCTTGTTGTTGTTGCACGCAGCTCCAAGCTTATTAGGCTTAAACCGTCTGTCTTGCTTGTTTCTTGCAAGAAAGCAAACGACTTTCCAGCTCCCGCCCATCTCACCTACTTACTGTTCTTCGTGCATGTCATGTCTTTACTTCAACCCCTATATATTGTCTGCTCTGCCTCTGCTCTACACGTAATCAAGGTCCCGCATACATGTACAGGCTAGGCTCCAATTGTCACAGCATGGAACAAGTTTTATCCCAGGAACCTCTTATCGATAACATTTTCATAATAACCTCTGCCCAAACTTTTATTTTATTTTATATAATAGGTAACTCCATGCAAACTTATTTTTAAAATTCGACTCTTTTCACAACGCCACCTGCGTTAGCACGTCAAATGAACATTGCCACACCAACGTCAAATGAACAGCGGCGATTGCAATCTAAGTGCAACAGAAAAGTGAGTTTGGGCGATGCCTGCCCGCACGCTTTGGCAACAAAGCAAACGAAATTTAAGGTGAAAGAAAGGAAAAGGGCAACGAACCGTTGTGACCATTGAGACGAGAACAGGAGGAAGAAGATGATCATCTTAGGCTTTTATCACGATCCGAGCACCGAGAGAGTTTTTTTCTTCCATTATCTAAAAAAATCATGATCCGAGCAAACTTCATGGCAAAATCGACATCGCTTAGCTTGTGCTACCACAAATTGAGTTGTGACAATGCCAGTATACAACGAAGTAGAGCCTAACACAGCATAGCAATTTTGCGGTTCATGCAAACAAGCTAGCCCATAGTGGTTTAGTATGCCAATTCAACATGCATGGACCAATACAAGAAAGCCTTGCATTCAGGATGTACAGATGCCAGGTTTGCATTGTTTTGAAATCGCTAGTAATTATTAACACCTAAATTTTTGAAGCGCTGGAATTGTTTCGAAGAAAAAGGAATTCCTGCCACCTATCCTCCGTTGATTGCGCCACTCTTTTTGGTGTGTGTGAAAAGTTCATGGTTGCTTGTGGGTCAAACCTTATGCGTCGTATCTATAACGCCCTGTAATTGGTACTAATAAATACTCAAAATTAAGTTGGAAGCATCGTGCGGTGCGCCTACGAATTCTAACTTGAGTTGGAAAGTTTGAACTCCCGCTCGCTGTCTTTTTACCACACATGTATAAAAGTTACGGCGAGCCGAGTAGGCACACGCGTATCCTCGTTGGCAGAATGAATTACTAGCGCTATAAAAGTAGCGTGAAATAAGGTGACACTTTCTGACCAGCATTTTGGAAACAGAAACGCTGTAATCCTGGTACTCATTGAATACTAGTAAGTAGAATGAAATTGGACGCACAACATCACCTAACCCCCGAAAATTTGAACATGAGATTGAATTTGATGGAGGGAGGAGGGAGGGAAAACAGGAGGCCACTTTCTTCCCTCCCCCCCCAAAAGACGACGAAACGGAAGAAAACCAAACCGAAGCCGAAGCCGAAGCCAAGCAGCGGTATTTAATTCACTGTGCACCCCACCCGCGCCGTCTGGTCCGGTGGTTTTCTTTCTCCCTCGAGTCCTTGACCCTTTTCCCCCTTCCCCTCTCCGGCTCTCCCCTCCCCTCCCTCTCCAGGAAGAGAAACCACCGCAGCACAGGGACAGCGTAGGAGGAGGACACAGGCGGCGCCATGGACGCTTACGAGGCCACCAAGGTGGTGTTCGCCCGCCTGCAGGCGCTCGACCCCGACCTCGCCTCCAAGATCATGGGCACGCTCCTCATCCAGGACAACAGCGACAAGGACATGATCCGCCTCGCCTTCGGACCCGAGCACCTCCTCCATTCCGTCGTCGCCAAGGCGCGCGCCGACCTCGCCCACAAGCCGACCTCTCCCCCGCCCGCGCCCGCCTCTTGGGGGCTGCCGACCCCTCCTGGAGCCGACCACGCGGGCTACGGCGGCGAAGCCTTCTACCCTGAGGACTACGTCTGCTGGTCCCCGGCGAGCGGCGGCCACCGCCGGAGCTTCTCGCTCACCGACGCCGAGGCCGCCGCGGCGGGCGGGTGGAAGCCGTGCCTCTACTTCGCGCGCGGCTACTGCAAGAACGGTTCCTCCTGTCGCTTCCAGCACGGCTTGCCGCCCGATGACGCCGCCGAGCAGGACCGCGCGAATGCCGCGGCCGCGCGCTCGCAGCTCATGGCGTCCGCCTTCCCCTTCTCGCCGTCGCCCAAAGGCCTCAACTTCCTGCTCCAGCAGCAGCAGCCGCAGCAGCAGAGCGACCCCCAAAGGTGGCGCCTTTCTTTACCCGCAACGCAAAGCAAAGACTGATTTGCATTTTCATGTCCTTTTCGATGGCCTTGCTGATTTAGGTTGGTTGTTGTGTTAGGGCGGCGGCGGCCATGCTTCTGGGAGGTGGCGAGGACCTGCACAAGTACTCGGTGCGCTCGCCTCGAATGGACCGCGGCGACCTCATCACCAACCCCGGCGCGCGCCAGATCTACCTCACCTTCCCGGCCGACTCCACCTTCAGCGAGGAGGACGTCTCCAACTACTTCAGGTACCTGTCGACCGCCATTGCTGCGCTCTCCGTTCTCTTCTCTTCCATGGAGTATTTCGTTCCGTGGTGTAATGAATGAATGGAATGGAATCGATTGGCTGTGCCTGTGCTCCTCCAGCATGTACGGGCCGGTGCAGGACGTGCGCATCCCGTACCAGCAGAAGCGCATGTTCGGCTTCGTCACCTTCGTCTACCCGGAGACAGTCAGGCTCATACTCGCCAAGGGCAACCCGCATTTCGTCTGCGACGCGCGCGTCCTCGTCAAGCCCTACAAGGAGAAGGGCAAGGTCCCCGACAAGTTCAGGCAAGCCGGACGTTGCCCTCCCTCTCCACCCCTGCACATTGCGCAATGCTTATTTCGATGATTTCCGTCACAGAAATGCCTTTTGGGAGAGGGAGGGCAGATGTATAGCAGTTCTTTTTTTTAAAAAAAATAAAAGCTTTTTTGTTTGATTGCAGGAAGCTTCAGCACCCGCACCAGGGCGACTTCGCCGGCTGCACGACGCCCACCGGATTGCTCGACTCCAGGGACCCCTTCGACCTGCAGCAGCCGCAGATCGGTGAGTGTTAGAACCATTCTGCGCATGCATTCTTATCGCATTTGTGTTGCGTATTACAGGTGCTCGACTTGACGAATTGGTGTTGCAATCTGTTAGGGCCAAGAATGCTGTATGGGAACATGGCCAGCCATGAGGCGTTTCTGAGGAGGAAGCTGGAGGAGCAGCAGCAGGCGGCCGAGCTGCAGCAGGCCATTGAGCTGCAGGGCCGTCGGTTCATGGGGCTGCAGCTGCTCGATCTCAAGAGCAGGGGCCACCATCTCAGTCTCAGCTCCCCCGTGGGCTCACCTGTGGCTCTGGGACTAGGTGATGGCAAAGGCAATGCCGTCCATTTGGAGGATGTCACCATCCAAGGTCAAACTCTTCTTGATCTTGACAAATTCCATGGCAATGCCGTCCATTGTTGTTAACTGCATCCGATCCATTTTTGTGACTTGATGGTTTCTTTCTGATTGTAGATAACAAGCTGAACAGTTGTGGTCTTGCCATGAGTACAGCTGCTTCCGCAATTGCCGCAGAAGGCAAGCAGGAGCAGCAGGAAGAGGAGGGTAATGGTAATGGTAACGGCAATGGCAGCCCCAAGCAGGCAGTCAACTCTGGGGAAGAGGGGAAGAGGGAATCTGGTCCTGGGGCAGCAGCAGCACCCAATGTTGTTTGTGGATACCCAGAAAGGTACGAATTTCAAGTAGTAGAATATTTACAGACTATTTCTTTTGGGGTGAAGAAAAGAAAGGAAAGAGCACACAAAGCAAACTTGTTGCTCTTTCTTTTGCCACCTTTTCCTTTTCTTTATGTATATGTTGTATTATTCTCTCTGACTGAACGAAATGCACCTTTAAAAGCTATTGCAAAAGGGGGTGAGCTATTGTAGACTGTTAGGGTGCTGATCATAGCTTCTCTTGATTGGAAGTAACAAAAGGGGAAATGAAATGCAAAGGCAAAGGCAAATGGTAGGGGAAAAAAGTGAAGAAACTAATAACTAATGACCCCAACTAATGGCTATCGTTAAGCAGTTTCCACTTTCTTGTGCAACTTGTGTCCCTCCTTTTTTATTTTTTTGGGGGACTTTCCAGGACTGACATGTTTTCTTGTTGTTTGAATTGTAGTGGCGTGGAGCACAACTTGCCCGATAGCCCCTTTGCGTCTCCCACCAAAGCAGGCTCCTTTGATGCTGCTGCTGCTGGAGCAACAGCAACAGCTCACACTGGTAACATCAGCAACAGTAGCAACCCTCATCTGGTGGCCTCGTCTCTGTTCCCCCCTACATCATCCACCCTTGAGCTGCCCCCCTACAACTCCTGCTTCTTTCAAGTGCCCAGGTTAAACATCAACAACTCACTTCACCTCCACTTCCATGTTTTGTTGCAGCGATAAGCATTCTTGTTACGGATGATACGTAAGAGGTTGTTTTGTTATGTGTGTTTCTTCAGGTTCTCCCCTGGGCATGGAGCCATCGGGCTGTGAATACAGAACCAAAAAGGGGTCTCCTTTCCTCTCAGCTGGGAGTAAGTATCAGCAGCCCTGTATTTTGATAGTGCTGTAACAATCAATCACTCAATCATGATGCATATAAAATTAGCCTCCTGCCAACCCCCTGATGGCCCTGTTATTGGTTTTTTATGTGTGTTTTCTGCAGGGACTCATGACCCCATCAAGTGGAGGAAAGGAAAGCTTTAACAAATACTAGGTGTGTCTTCACTCTTCAGACTTCAGAGAGAGGAAAAGCAACAAAGAAAGGAAACAAGTCTAGGTTGTTTTAGCTCTAGGCCTTAAGTATATGATAGCATAAATAATACTAGTCTTTTAGCTCCTGCCGCCAGTATCAAGAGCAAGAACAAACCGTCATGCATCTTGTATGCTCCTTTGTAACTGTATGGATCTCAGTATGAAACAAGTATACCGTAGCTGCTGAAGTAGTAGCTAGTCCTGGTAGCCAGTTGTTATGAAGTGACATGGCTACATACAGACATCGAAAGAAAACTGGTAGAGAGAGAAGTAGTACAGAGAGAGAAAGGGGAGGAGTGGACAAAAGCCAGACAGACTGCAGTCACAGAAGGGAAAGTGATGAGAGGGGCACTGCTGGGACCAGAGCACTCACGGGTGCAGAGAATCAAAGTGGAATCACCTCATCAGCATTCAGCACACAGCAGTAGTACCCCTTTGCTTGCCTTATGCTCTCTTGCCCATGCACTCGTAGTCACGTATGTTATGCAGTATGCACTCCCCTCTCATCATCTGTGCATCCTTTTGCTCCTCCTTTTCGTCCTTGTAGAACAGTAGAAGCTAGCAGACAAAGAAATGCAAAAGTTATATATGTTCTTTGTCCCTCGGGTTTTACTGCTTCGTTTTATATTGATGGGAATCAGTTAAGTAGTTTAGATTAGATGTGTCTTGAACAAAAACTGCATGTTCTGATTCTGAAGCTCAAAAGCTCATATATGTTCAGGTGCCAGCAAGATATTCATCCAAGACCAAAAATAAAAAGAGCACACCAAATTTAGAAATGTTCATATGTAGTAGTGCCAATTGGAGAGTACGAGGAATCTCATTAGAGTCAAACCCAGGCATCTTTGCCAGAGCACAAATATCTTGCTAGTTAGGCTACAAGTTGTCAAAGTTTGTGGTTGGCTATGGCTGGAGTGTTTTATTCAGGAACACTTTTCGGTCCATAGGAAGGAAGGACCTTCTGAATGTCATGCTCAATTTTGCATTGGATCATTGGATAACATTTTAGTGCATAATGTGGTAGATCTATGTAAGCAACAAGGACGGACCTTCTGAATATCATGCTCAATTTTGAGGTGGTTTTTCCAGGTGGTTTCAATTTTTATTTTTACATATTTAGGGTGTTCACCGTAACGCAAATGTTCGTGTGTTCCGTGGAGGTATGCAGCTTGCTGAGGCTTTACCGCCTATTTGCTTTCTATTTGTAAGACGGGGCTCTGCTGCTATTCTGGTACGTGGCATCCCAAAATTGTTCTCTGGTGATGCCACTGATAAATGGACTTAAATTGTTACTGGTCTGAAAAATGCTCTCGTATACATTGCAGAATTCCATCGTGTGCCTATGAACATAAACTATTTCCTCTTCTGTTTTTTTGGCCTCTCTATATTGTGTAATCACAAGACATGTGGTCTTCAGGAGAGTGTGATCTGGAGTAGAATGGAACAGGTGATGTATTGCCCGTAACATATACCCACATTGTTTGAATATCTGATATCTGGTAGATACATCTGTAGATATTCTAAACTACCTTGCGACCAAATCTGCAATAGAGGCGCAACTGAAATTCTGTTTCGTTGTGATCTCTGATCTCTCTATCTTTCGGTTGTAATTGCCTTATGACAACTGTTCACCGTCCGGCACTAATATGTCCGGCTATATAAACACAACAGAGATGATCTGATTGATCATCACGCCAATACCTTTTCCTTCATATGGTATCAGAGCCCTAAAGACACAATGTCGACCACGTGTTCAACATCTTCCAAAATTTCCCCTTCCCTAACCATTGCATCTTCTCCTTCCACCACATCGATCCGATGCGGCCTCATCACCTCGTCGTCGATCGGTCATGCCATCAACGTGAAGCTTGGTCGTGATAACTACTTGCTATGGAAGGCTCAATTTCTTCCATATCCGAGGAGCTATCAGCTCATCGGCTATGTTGATGGCACTACTAGCCGTCCTCAGATGATGCTGATAACGACAACAGAGTCAGGAGCGACGTAGTCTCCAAACCCGACTTATGTGCTGTGGTTCCAGCAGGGCCAACTAGTCCTGAGTAGGATTCTCTCCTCTCTCTCGGAGGAAATACTGGCGCATGCCATGACAGCAACAACAACACATGAAGCTTGAGGAACTTTGGAGCGTATGTACGCCTCAAGATCCAAAGCGAGTGGTTCAGATAAGGATGCGGCTATCCAGTATGAAGAAAGCAGATCTCTCTGTTGCTGACTATTTTCAGCGCATGAAATCGCTTGTAGATACTCTATCTGCAATTGGTCTGCCACTATCGGAGGATGAGGTAATCTCCTAGATTCTTGCAGGACTTGGACCATATTATGATTCACTGGTTACATAACTTACCACTATATCAGACTTTTTGTCTTTGGATGATGTGTTCTCTCATCTTCTCACCTATGAGATGCAACAAGATCACAACAATGCCGCATTCCAGATCAAAGATTCTAGATCCTCTGCAAACTTCTCTGGGACCAACAGAGGTGGCTTCATTAGCAATCAAGGGGGAAAAGCATGCAGCAAGGGCCGAGGAAACTACAAAGGTGGCCATAACAATTGGCAACACCTCCAACAATGGAGGACGACCACGACCTACATGTCAAGTCTGTGGAAAAGTAGGTCACACTGCGATCAAATGCTATCACCACTTTGATCATTCTTATCAGGTGGATGAAGGACATTCATCACATGTGGCTGCCATGACTCCATCATATCAAGTCTACTCCAACTGGTACACTTGACTCAGGGGCTACTGATCGCATCACAAGTGATCTAGATCACATCACAAGTGATCTAGATCGCATCACAGTTTGAGAAGTACAATGGCAATGATCAAGTTCAAGTCAGCAACAGAGCAAGTTTGCAAATATCTCATGTCGGTCATAGTTCTATAAATATTACTGCCAAATCTTTACTCCTTAAGAATGCCCCGTGTGTACCCAAAATTGCCAAATTTTTTTGTTTCCATCCACAAGCTTACTAGAGATAATAATGTCTTCTACGAATTTCACCCTGAATACTTTGTTGTCAAGGATCAGGTGTCGAGGAAAGAACTTCTCCACGGTAGGTGTGAGGCCGGTCTCTATCCAATCAAGCCTTCCTCAATCAAAACTACCAAGTCAGCTTTCATTGGTGCTAGAATATGCAAGGAGCAATGGCATGGGCATCTTGGCCATCCTTCTCCCCAAGTAGTTCAGTCAATTTTGCATTTGAATAAATTGCCTCATATCGGTTCATCGCATACCTTTGTTTGTAATGTGTGTCAAGAGGCAAAGAGCCATAAGCTGCCTTATTCCACTTCGGTGCATACATCGAACTCTCCCCTTGAACTTGTGTTCTCCGATGTATGGGGTCCTGCAACCCAATCTGTAGGAGGATACAAATATTATGTCAACTTCATTGATGATTTTAGCAAATTCACTTGGATCTACTTATTGCATGCAAAATCTGAAATTGAGGGTGTGTTCTTACAGTTTCAAAAACATGTAGAACGTCTTCTCAAGAAAAAGATTAAATGTGTGCAATCTGATTGGGGAGGAGAATATTAAAGGCATCATAAAATTTTCAAGCAAGTAGGTGTAGAACATAGAGTTTCCTGTCCTTACACTCACTAACAAAATGGCTCCACTGAACGCAAAAACAGAAATATTGTCAAAATAGGACTAGCCCTCCTTTCTCAATTCTTTATGCCACTCAAGTTTAGAGATGAAGCATTTTCAATAGCCACCTATCTGATAAATTGCTTACCAACTCGTGTCATTGATAATGCAAGTCCCCTTGAGCGCCTGTTTGGTGTAAAACCGAATTACTCCTTGCTAAAAGCTTGCGGTTGTGCCTGTTGGCCTCACCTTAGACCGTATAACTCACACAAACTTGCTTTCAGGTCCAAGCAATGTGTGTTTATAGGGTACAATTATCACCATAAAGGGTATAAATGTCTTGACATCTCCTCTGGCAGGATCTTTATCTTAAGAGATGTTGTCTTCGATGAAGAAGTTTTTCCCTTTTCAAAAATTTGAAGTCATGTCAAAAACTGACAAGGCAAATACTTCTAAAACTATTAAGCTTCCTGTTCCTGCCTTTGTTCCTGCTCAGTTGGTCTCAGCCGAACCTCCAAATTAGGATAATTCAGGCAGTAGTATTGATAGTACTAATGAACAACTAACAGATGATTTGCATGTCCCTCTTCCATCTGAACATTTGTCTACAGGTACACTGGAGTCACCGGCTAGACAACATCACATGCGAACGAGATTGCAGAACAACATTCATCCGAAGAAAGTCAAGACTGATGACACTGTTGCATATACGACACATCAGTTTTCGTCAGAAACAAAAGAACCTTCTTCGCATGTCTTAGCCATGAAAGAACCATGGTGGAGAGAAGCAATGGAAGTTGAATTCAATGCATTGCAGAAAAATAATACTTGGTATTTGGTTCCTCCCAAACCTAACTTAAACATCATTGATTGTAAATGGGTGTTTAAGCTGAAAAGGAAAGCTGATGGTTCTGTCGATCGATACAAGGCAAGAATAGTTGCAAAGGGATTCGAGCAACGATTTGGCATAGATTATGAAGAAACCTTCAGTCTAGTAGTGAAGCCCACTACCATTCAAGTGTTATTGTCACTTGCTATCTCGCGCAGATGGTGTCTTAGACAGCTCGACATTCAAAACACATTCTTGCATGGCATGCTTCAGGAGGATGTATACATGCAACAACCTCGAGGGTATGAAGATCCAAGATTTCCTCAGCATATTTGCAAATTGGATAAATCACTGTATGGTTTGAAACAGGCTCCAAGGGCTTGGTTCTCTCGGTTAAGCTCAAAGCTTTAGGAAATTGGTTTTCAACCATCTAAAACTGATGTGTCATTGTTCATATATAGTTAGAATGGCTTAGTCATGTACATGCTCATATATGTGGACAACATCATTGTGATCAGTTCCTCATCAAGAGAGATAGATGTACTATTGCAACTGCTATAAGATGATTTCGCTGCTAAGGATTTGGGTGCACTAAGCTACTTTCTTGGCATTGAGGTAAGTAGCACAAATAATGGGATCATATTGTCACAACAGAAATATGTCTCAAGCCAAACCAGTCAGCACACCGATGAATACAACAGAGAAATTGTGTCGGTATACTGGAGAATTGCTGTTAGAAACTAAAGCAACGAGATAAGAAGCATTGTAGGTGCTCTGTAATACCTGAATTTAACACGGCCAGACATTGCCTATAGCGTTAACAAAGTTTGCCAGTTCCTTCAAGCACCTACCGAGTCACACTAGACTACTGTAAAAAGGATTCTTCGCTATCTCAAACATTCAGTTTCACTTGGACTAATGCTTCATAATCACCATCGTTCCTAATCATTGCATTTTGTGATGCTGATTGGGCCGGCTGCCCATACGATAGGAGATCAACCAGAGGTTATGCCATCTTCCTCGGGTCAAGCTTGGTGTCATGGAGCTCACGAAAACAACCCACAGTTTCTCGATCGAGCATAGAAGCTGAATACAAATTAGTGGCAAATGTAAATGCAGAGATAATGTGGATACATGCGCTACTCGGTGAATTGGGAGTTTTTCAGCCTCGAGCACCATGCGTATAATGTGACAATCTCGGTGCCACGTATCTCACAGCCAACCCAGTTTTTCATGCCCATACTAAACACATAGAAGTTGATTACTACTTTGTCAGAGAACAAGTCGCTCGAAAGGTCTTGGACATCAGGCTCATATCCTCCAAAGATCAGGTAGTAGACGTACGACAAAGCCACTATCAACTCAGTTGTTTGTTGGGTTCAGAAACAATCTCAACATGGTGGTTATCGGTTGAGATTGCGGGAGGCTTTTTGAATATATGATATCTAGTAGATATATCTATAGATATTCTTAACTACCTTGTGATCAAATCTGTAACAGAGATGCAACTGTAATTCTGTTTCATTGCGATCTCTGATCTCTCTGTCTTTCGGTTGTAATTGTCGCATGACAACTGTTCATCATCCGGCACTAATACGTCTGGCTATATAAACACAATAGAGATAATCTGATTGATCATCGTGCCAATACCTTTTTCTTCACTCACATTACCTTCTAGAGGCCCTTCAATTGAGGACCAACAATTGTAACTTTGCTTTGTCCTGGTCAATGTTGTCGGAAGCAGGTAATGTGAGTCCTCAACCTCAAAAAATTCATGCGGGCCCTCAGGCTTTGTTGGCTCTAGAAAGAATGGAAGGCAGATGAAAAACCATGGGTAGGTAGTACTGTGCGACGATGCCGACCGCTGCCTCTTCGCGGCGATCGTAGCCATCATCCTAGGCGTAAGGAAAAAGGCCAAATTCTTGTCCTCGCCATGGATAAAAGGCACATTCCCCAAAGAACTTGGCCCAAAGATTTTCCAATTGTAGAGGGGGGGAAAGAACAGTAAGCGCGACACTCCAGGATGGCTGTTGGATTAAGGACTTAGATATGCAGAGGGGTTTAAGCTTTCAGCACGCGCAACAATTCCTACTTCTCTGGGAACGAACAAACACACTCAACCACAATCCAGTTGCCTCGGATGAGATCACCTGGAAGCTAACCCCAGATGGTGGCTACACAACAAAAGCAGCTTATAGGATGTAGTTCCTTGGAGCAGTAACGATTGAGTACAATCAACTAATCTGGAACACCCCCCAAAAAAACAAATTCTTCGGCTGGATCACCATCCAAAACTTCCTTTGGACCTTGGACAGACTACAAGCGAGGGGATGGCCAAACCACGGTATTTGTCCTCTTTGCAGATAATCACCGGAAGCAGCCCTACACCTCTTTTCTCAATGCAGATATACTAAACGAGTGTGGAGTGAAATAGCAGACTGGCTAGGGTGGGCTCCGCTCAAACCTTCCAGCTGGCCATATAGCGGCAACATGGGGGACTGGTGGATTAATATGAACAGCTTGACAAGCAGCCCAAGGAGGGCGACGGCAATGGTCGTCATCCTAACCACCAGGGAGGTCTGGAATGAGCGCAACACCGGAGTCTTCAAGAGCATGTTCACTAACCCTATGGACCTGCTGGCAAAGATAAATGAAGAGGTAGAACTTGGAACCTAGCTAGGGCCAAGGGATTGGGGCAATTTTTATTGTGTAATTAAATCTCCCTGTGCCCTAGATTCTTTCTGGTTCTAAACTAGCTCCTTCCTTATTAATATAATAGACAACCCCAATCCTCATGCCTGCTTAAAAAAAACTAGTATGTTAGTAGCAGACATCCAGTTGAGGCTTAGGTGAAACCATATGGCCCCAACAGCCACACAGTATTCGCTATCCTTTCCTGGTATTGTGCATCTGGGGTTCGGGAGTAAGGATTCAGAGTTCTGCATGTGCAAACAGTGACACTGAGGCCCAAAAGGTGCAGAATGGCGGAATTGATATTTCTTATGACAAGTGAACTTGGTGAAAGTGTTCGGTGCTACACGGGGCATGTAGGGGTGGATACTCTGGGTTAACAGTCCTGTGCTATATATACATATATATATAGTGTATCACAGGTGATATCAAATAGATGAATCAATTTGTGTGCGCTATACTGATGCCAAAACTCTGCGCGAATGTGCACACTAGTGATGTGGCTACTGGCTTGGTTACCGCAATCATTAAGAGCCTGCTGCACTAACATGTTGAGTCTATTTATATTCAGCTGTGTACAAGAAGAATTTGAGTACAACACGAAAACTACAGATCGCAGTCTGTAATAGAGAAGAAAACAGAAAAAGATTACGCGTGCCGGACGCACTACGGTATCGGCAACAGATAGCAACAGCCAACGCCAACTCTTCTAAATATTGTCTTGTTTGGGTTCTCTGCAGCTTGATTAGGAGATAAGAAGCCGATGAATTGGAGGTTACTACTCATGCAACTTATAGCAGTCAATAGTTTTCTTTGACTGTTTGATTAATCTCCTTTTTGTGTGCGCGCGCGCGCGTGTGTAAGCAGGATGTTTCCAAAGGAGACCACTTCTGGATCTAACGAGATGTCAGGTGAGAAATCTAGTAGATCAAAGTCCAAGTATCTTGCTGTCGAATCAAAATTCAAAAGCAAAACTCAAGGGTGCTTCCTCTCTAGTTGAGCTCAAAAATGACTACTCCAAAAATAGCGGTAAGCAATGCGGGATCAGATTTTGCACGCTGCTATTTTAACTTGGGAAAGTAGTAATTGCCAAGACACTTCCATTATCCATCTTACTGTATCCAATGGCGTTTAAGTACCAACACAAAGAAGATATCAATTGTGAAATTTTCGGGAATATTGTGTTCGGATCCCCATACCTTTTATTTATACTACTAAATATTACAGTCTGACTATAACACAATTTGAGTCCGACTCGCACACGATTTGGACTCTTACCTAAACTCTAATATCTCCAACATCAATTAAATGACCTGAATCACAATATTTTTTAGGTGTTTGTGTAGAATGTGTGTTCTGTACTCCTGCTTGCGATTATCTGTGCTTAAAAAAAAGGCCAAAGCAAGCATTTCAGTACTAGTAGATCTTTCAGAACTGTTCTACTTTTTTTTTTACCATAAAACACTGAATTTGTTTTGAGACAGGATCTACTGTTGATGGGAAAGAGAACCGAGGTCAAGAAGACAAGAAGTAACACATGAGGAGAATCCCAAATGCTGTGAACTTGAATGTGGAAACTACTGCCTTTGGTCTGTTGAGCATAAGGAAGCGATGAAAGATGCTATTCTGAAGAAGCTTAAAGATCTGATTTTTATGGCAAGAGCTCATTATCCTAGTATCGAAAGAAACTCATATTCAATGATCAATTTGTTGTTTTTTTAGAGCACGCAAAAGCCTGCGCGCATTGCATTAAGAAGTCAATTTGTTGTCATATTCAATTATCGGCATTGCTAATTATCAGTTGCCTGAAAAGTTAGAAACCTCACTCGAATTTCTCACTCTTGGGTCTCCTCGCGATTCGTGCGGATCATCCTCTCCGGCGACGGCGGCTGACAGATTAGGGTTTTGGTTCACCGGTGCCCCTGGATTTAGAGGGAGGTTGGGGTGGTGGCAGACGAGCGGGTGGACGGTGGCGGTGAGTCGAGGCACCAGCGGGGGCATCGTACACGGGCGAGGTGGAGGAGGAGGGTGGTGGGGGAGGAGCTCGTCAGCGGGAGGCGGCGCGGGGGTGATGGTTGGGGGCAGCGGTGGCTGGGAGTGGGGTGGGTTTGGGTTTGGGTGGGTTTTATAGTTATGTGATGAAGAAAATCTAGACCTCATGATGTTGATCTAACAGCGGAAAAAAGTGCCTGCGATCTCTAAAAAAAAATCTGACAACCGATCATTAGACAAGCCCTTCAGTTATCTATCTCCTTATTTTCTAGAAAACACGAGCTAACAAATTAGATGTAAATGCATGTCAGGTAATTCAATTCTCTTTTGAAAAAAAAAAACTAGGGACGATTGCATAAAGCTCGATATATTGCTTTTCTCTTGTTTTTTTAGCCTTTTGGAATGCTCATGTTTTTATGATCAATCGCATAGTTTCTTTTTCTTAAAAAGAACGTGCAGAAGAATTACACATCTTTGCATTGCTTAAACAAGGACTTTAGATCGATTAAGTAACGTAGCTAGCTAACCTTTCACGTGTGGTTTAAAAGAGCGATCGATCACTGTGTACATAATGATATAATAGGAGCACACGCTGACACGCACGCATTTCTCTATTCCGCAGCAATTTACGTGGCAAAATGTGGCGGAGGAAAAAGTTTCTACCAAAGCCGTAGTAGTTTTTGTTTTCGAGTGTTCATCATTTGTCGGCTGTCACTTTGTCCATCACTTATCCTTACCCGTCGGGTCAGATTCGCATTGCACCGGTAGTGGAAAATTTTATTCCATCACTCAAAATACGTGTAAATCCGGTTCTGCCCCTTCACTTAAAATATGTGTAAATTGATCATTTTATTTTTTTGTCTCTTCGTCCAAGTCAACGAGGTTTGGCCGTCAAGAAATATAGGGAAAACAGAAAAATACTAGAAAATTAAACAAAAACACAAGACAAATAGAGAAAATTCAAGGATAAATTTTGATAAATTTCGTTTTTAATACACTAATAAATTTTTCTCAAAAAATTACACTAAGGAAAATTGAGGAAGATCAAAACATTTCCCTTAGTGTAATTTTTTGTGCACTTTTTTTTTTTGATTTTTTCTGCATTTGTTGGTTTTTTATTTCTATTTTCTTATAATTTTGCATGTTTCTTAACGGCCAAACCCCATTGACCTGACGGGAAATTGAACGGAGTGGCAAAAACGAAATGTGCACCGACGGAAAGATGACAAAAACGAAATCACCATATTTCCGACGGTAGAACCGAATGTGCACATATCTTGAGTGATATGAACAGAATTTTCCCTATATAATATATCTATCTTTTTATTTATTTATTTACGAAGGAACATATCAATGTTCCTTCATGCCTTGAGACATTAGCAATTGATTGATCAGCAATAGATTAACAGTAAGCAGAGGGAACACCGGAGAATTCTCGTGCAAGGCCGGAAGAAGAAGAAGAATCTCTTGTACGTGGCGTGAAGATTGCTCCAACACCGAAGCGGTCGAACCATGCGTGCGTGTTCCTTTGACCATAATATCCTAGTCTCTTGCTTGATTCGACTCCCTCCCCGCTGCTCACTCTTCGTAATCAATTAACAGTAATCTATGCGAGGAAGGGCCGTGTTATAAGTAAATTAAGCTGCGAGAAAGGGCTAAGCTCTGTATTATTGGATCTAATCATTTCACCTTGCTTGTAAGCAAGCAGGATTTCACCTCGTGTTGCCTAACATGCATATTCCGTGGCATGAAATCACGCAGTAGTAAATTAGGAATTGAAAAAAAAAATGTAAAGTTGGCTAAACATGCATATTCCTGACTATACCTATTATATTATTGCAGAAGTAAGCACAGCACAGGTAGCTGGTAGCTGGTATGTATGTCCAAGACCAAGATAGATAGGAAGGAAGGAAGGAAGGACAAGCACAGGAGGATTACGATATTTGAGTGACGGATCGAGGACGGACGGACCAACCAACCGTGGTCAGGTGAGCAGCCCAAGCAGACGGGGACTCCGCCGCGCCCGCGTCCCTATTTCTTTCTTGCGGCCGGCCATTTGCGAGCCATCCTCCTCCTCCGCACCCACGCAGACGCAGGGCAGCAACTCTTGCTTGTTCACGACCACCCATCCGATTCAGAGCGGCGCCCCGCCCCGCCTCGCCTCCTCCCGCGCGCGCGGTAAGACGGCTCACCGGCAGAGATCCGCCCCTTGGATTTATTAGAAAAAGATCAATTTTGGATCTTATTTAGCCGGGAGGGAGGGACGGCCTGGCCTTTGGATTGATCATCCCACTGCCTACGGATTCGATCAACCTCAGTTTCCCCTTTCCCTCCAACCCAAAATATCTACTCCTACATCCGAACCGCGCGATTCGCTTAGCTTTTCAGACGATCTCAAGCATAACTCTCCTTCAGTTTTCTTTCTTGCTACCCGTGCGGTGGTCTTGTCAATGTCCAGTTTCAAGATCCACGACGAATGCATCCCAACTAACTCTGGATATTTTCTTCTTCCTTTCTTCTTGTGCTGCCTGTCGGTTGTTTTTGACCAAGTCTCTAGTGCTGCCGTATGGTAATCCCGTGCTTGCTGAAATGGCCAGGTCAATCTGGAGGAGATCTGAGCTCTTCGGATTCACACTGGTATTCGTCTCATAGGCGAGGCGGAGGCCGCTCGAGGGGAGCAAGGGCAAGGGTATGTGACGCCTGCCTTTGTCGCAGGCCATGTGCACGGACATGAATCCGCACAATACAACAAGGTAGTCTCTCCACTCCACTGGAGGCCTCGGTGATGGTCAAAGTGTGCCATGCTCCGCCATACTTTATTCTTTCTGGATTCTGGCCCTTTCACTGTATGCAAAGCACTGTTCACTACTGTTTGCCTGCACCATATCCATGCTATGCTTGGCAACTCTTTGTTCCAATGCTCAAGTAGAGCTCTGCCTAGATAAGGCCAACTGTACTCTCAAGTCTATGATATTACTGGAGCTTTTCTTTGCAGAGTACTACTTGGTTAAACTTTTCTTTACCAACGTTGTTTGGTTAAACCGTAAAAGTATCTGTTAAGTCCCTTTTCTGGCTTCTTGTGTTGCAAACCTGGAATTCGAGTCAATTCTTCGACACCGACATCTGTGTTTGGGTACCGCTGATGAAAGATGTTTATTTAATTGTCTAATTAGCTAAGCCTGTATACCTTTAATTTTGGACAACCTAGTATGGTAGAAAAATGCCATTGAGGCAAGGGTAGCCTCTCACCAGATATGTCATGCCTTGCAGGTCGCTATTTGCTAATGTATGACTACACTGAGGCCCTGGCTTTATTGTGTTGTGTGTATTTAAATCCCATTCTGAGCCTTTTTTTTTTGGAGTATCAACAGGGAGGTTGTATCGGATGTTTTTGACGGTAATCGTACCCATCACAGCCTGCCTGATGCTGATCATTTTGGACACAATGGGACCAGGGATCCCACCGAGCATAGCAGCAATAATCTGTCCGCAGGCGACAATTTCTCCTCCAATGCTTCATTGCACAAACATGAAGATGTGAGCTGCGATCCATCTGCCCCTTCTGTTGATGACCGCACGGTTAGGTCTGGTGATGAATCTGATGGGGCTGAGAGTGCCAATGGCAAAAGCAACAATACAGACTCTCCATATCTTGAAGATGATAGCATCTGGGTACCACCTGAAGCAGCAGATAAGGGAGATGAGACTGAGAATGTTGCTGGAAACATTGCTTATGATGACGATGACGATTATAGTGATGGAATAAAGTGGGGCCAGTCAAGTTTCCCAGCCACTGGTGAGGAACATGAGGCCAGCACTAATCCTAGGGAGGAACGAGAAAACGCAATGCTAGAAGTTATGAATGGGCAGCTCAAGATTCTTGTCAGTCGGTTTCTGGCCTCTGCTGGTATCTCCTTTTCCAAAGGAGAGAGTAGTGAGAGTTGGCTTGATTTTGTGACCTCCCTATCGTGGGAAGCTGCACTACTTATCAAACCTGATGCTAGCGTCGGAAAGGAAATGGATCCTGGGTCTTACATCAAGGTCAAATGTATAGCATCTGGTAACCGCTGGCAAAGGTGAAACATAATTTGTTTTTTTTTTGGCTAAAAAGTTTTTTAAAATAATGTAATTTCTGTTTATGTTTCAAATTATACCTGTTAACCTTGTAATTTTGGTTGCAGTGAGGTGATCAAAGGGTTAGTCTTCAAGAAGAACACTGCTCATAAGCACATGCCGACCAGTTGTCACAATCCTAGGCTGCTACTTCTGAAAGGAGTCCTTGGGCATTCTGATGTTGGTTTGTCGTCATTTAATTCAATGGATCAGGTTCGACTTTATATATATATATATATATATATATATATATATATATATATATATATATATATATATATATATATATATATATATATGCACACGAATAGTAAATTCAGTTCACTGTTGCTGGATTGAAGATTAAGACTGTTATGAATATTGTGTGTATATTGAAGAGGCCCAATGAGCAATATATATAGAGTGTACAAGGGTACAGATAAGGAAATATAAAAGACTCCCTATTCTATCTCTAACATATCTCTAACACCCCCCGCAAATGCAAGGCATATGCAATAGCATTGCATTTGGAAAGGGTTGACACTAAAATATGAAAAATCCAAAGTCCGAGTCTTGATAATGTCGTCGTAGCATGTAGCTCTTGAAAAATATGTCGATAAAAGATCTCCCATCTAAGGTCCCGTGATAGCCCATAAAACACAATGTGTAGGAACAAAGTCGACCGCGGCAACATGACGAAGAAGATGATGAAACCGACAAAAAGATAAAATTGTCAAGTCGAATAGGAATAGATAGAAGCATGACGACGCAGATCGAAGCCCAAGACGACGGCGGCGCAGTGCACAAAAAGCGCAATAAAGACGCAGTGTACAAGAAGCGCAATAAAGACGCAGAGAGCACAAGAAGCGCAACGGATACACAGTGCAAAAGAAGCGTGGCGCAATGCACAAGAAGCGTAACAGAGACGCAGTGCAGAAGAAGCGTGGCGCAATGCACAAGAAGTACACCGGAGACGCAGTGCGGAAGAAGCGCATCGACCTTAAAAACAGGGCGACGGATCTGCAGCGGTTCGAAGAAAAGAACAGCGGCTGCTGCCATGCAAAAGATAATTCCTATGCTTATATGACTGACAATAAATCTGTGGACTCGCATGACTTAGACGAACTCAATTTAGAGTTTGACAGACTTGGATGGACGCAACGGAAGCAACGACACAAAGAAAGGAAAAACCTAATTTGCAGCAGCAACTAGCATAAGTGCATAACTAGCAGCCCTGCGTGTCCACCCCGAAATCTCCCATCTAAACTAGCAGCACTCCCATAAAACAGCACCTCTCCCCCGACACCAAGCACCAACAGCTAAAGCCAAGCTAAAGCCTCCTTTCCAGCAGCAAAGGAGGGAGGCAGATGGCAAAGCACACACAGTCGATCCAAACACGCGCAACCAGCACACACCAAAATCCGAGTCTTGAAGAACTCCACCGACAGCAGTATAGAAGCTGCCATTGAAGAACTCCACCGACAGCATCCACTCGAAACCAACTTCGAATCGGGCGAGGAACCACTGGAGAGCAAGACCGGTGGAAGACATCGCCACTTGGCGAGGAACCACTGGAGAGCAAGACTGGTTGCGCGATGAAGATGAAGCACGGAGGCCTGACAACCTCCCGGCAAGAGGTGACACCGGCAAATCGCTCGGTTGGAGGCGTCGTGCCGGCAGCAGATCCAGAGAGCTCGAGCGTAGCGACGGGTGGAGACGACGGCAAGATGACGCCCCCAAAGCCGAACCAGTTTTGGTGAGCGGCGATGCATTTGAGGCGGCGACATCGGGTCCCCGGATCCGGTCGACGCGGGTCGAGGCGGCGACGGCTGCAGCCCGATCCAGTGGGTCGGGAGCACCCATCACCGGATCCGTCTTCCTTGAGCCTGTCGCCGGTGGCCCCGCGGCAGTGACGAACGGAGGCGGCGCTAGAAAGCTCCATGGCGACAAAGAGGACCGGATCCGAGGGCGGAGAAGCTCGCACGGAGGTGAAAGCCAGGCGGTGCTATTGCCTGCGCACGGCGTCGGATCCTGTCATGCGGCTCGGAGGTGGCCCGATCTGGAGCGGCGGCGCGGACGAGAGGCCGCCCCCGGGAACGGAGAAGCTCCTCCCGGGGGCAGCGGGCAGCGGGAGACAAGCAACGGCTACGAGACGGCGCTACAGGAAACCCTAACCTTGGCTCTGATACCATGTTATGAATATTGTGTGTATGTTGAAGAGGCCCAATGGGCAATATATATAGGGTGTACAAGAGTATAGATAAGGAAATATAAAAGACTCCCTATTCTATCTCTAACATATCTCTAACAAAGACCTCCTATTTCATGTCTTTAACAATCAGGAAAAGGACCATCTGGAGAGGGCTATTAGTAAAATGATGGAAATATGCAGTCCTAATGTTATTATGGTTGAGAAAACTGTTTCACGAGACATACAAGAGCTTCTTCTGAAAGAAGGTGTCACACTAATTCTTGATATGAAGCTCAACCGGTTGAAAAGAATTGCACGTTGTACGGGTTCTCCCATAATCTCATTTTCAGAAGTTTTGGATAAACCAAAGCTGAAGCAGTGTGACTACTTCCATATTGAAAAATTCATTGAGGAGCATAACAATGTCAGTGAAGGTGGAAAGAGGCTATCTAAAACAATGATGTTCTTGGAAGGCTTTCCCAGGCCATTGGCTTGCACGGTATGTTTAGTTCATATTGATTGCCTTTATGATGCATTCATACTTTTATCAGATTCATTTTTCTCTCTCTCTCTAAAATTTATGCTAGATTATTATGTCCAGTCTTCCTGAAATCTCTCAAATCAAAACATCCCCTTGTATGAAACCCATTACCAAAAGTTATTTTAGCTAACTGTCTGTTACTTTGACCAGTATTTGGCTCTTAATAGTTGGCATGTATACAATATGATAAAACCTGCCCTCTATTCGAGTGATGTTGAGGTTGTAGATCTTACGTTTCGACCTATGAAAGGGAGAGTACAAAGGTATTGATATTGTGATATTCTCAAAACATGACAAAGGAGCTGTTCCTTGCTTATCTTTTGGCAGGCATGCCAAATCTTAGCAGATAAAACTTGGCAGGACCTATGTGCATTTATGGTGCTTTACAATAACTAACCTGGGTTTGTTTGTGTTGAACTATAGTAGTGACATGTGCTTTTATCAATTACATTGAATGCGATCCATTCCAAGCACACTAATTACATTGCACTGAATAGACAGTAAGTGGCAAACCGATTAGTGTTTCATACTTTGCTGAATGATCTGCACAATTACAATGGTTTCTTTCTCATCCAGATATTGCTACGAGGAGCAAATAGCGAAGAATTGAAGAAAGTTAAGCAAGTCATGCACTACACAATCTTTGCAGCATACCACTTGATCCTTGAAACGTCTTTCTTTGAAGATCAGAGGGTCTTTTTAAATGAGAAAAATGCTTCAAAAGAAAATTCTGTTACCACTATGGCAGGGCCATCAGCTATTGGTTATGATGCTGCTGTCCTCGGTGGTGCTATCCCTGGCTTTCTGTCACGTGATGAATCTCCAGCACTTAGACTGTACCATGCCACTTCTAATGGCTATGCTAATGGGAAGAACGCTCTCATTTCTGCAACAAATGTAGATGCTCCAAGTTCAATCACAAATAGCTCTTCGAATGAACTTGAAGAAGATGCAAGTGTCCGGTATAGCTCAACACCACCACTTCATACTGAAAAGCTACCATCACCAGTCTCAGGATCATTAAGGAAATTTGTTGACAAGTTATGTCACCAGAATATTTATTTGCCTGTCACATCATTGCAAGAGATAGCTGATAATCAGATAGAGCGCAGGGTTGAATCCAGTCAAGAAACGGTTAGTAATGGTTTTCATGTTGGGTCAACGGTGGATCAGTCTGCAGTTTCCAGTGAAAATGCGGATCACACAAATGATCCCTTGAAACAAGAAAGAACCGAAGAAACAATGGCAACTGGTTCTTCTATTTGTGACAAACACGAGGAATCGCCCGTTATGGTAGAAGATAGGGAACATCACAGCACCAGTATCATTAGCAAAGAAAATATTGCTAATGAAGATCAAGCTGATGACGCACTTGATTCTCACAGCATACTGATTTTGATGTCTAGTCAATGCATCACAAAGCAGGCTATCTGTGAGCAGAGCCATCTGTCCCGTATAAAATACTATGGGAACTTTGATGTGTCCTTAGGGCGATATTTGCAAGACATTTTGCAGAACCAGGTAACACCATTTTTTGGTTTTTTATTTCACATGTAGATATAGTGTTTGATCTTATTTACATGAAATATCCATATTTTGTGTCAGTAATGCAACTTGATTCGGTTTAGATGAAGACTCGGCTCATTAATGTTTATTTGTAGCAGAAACCGAGCTGCTCCTCATGTGGAGTGCCTCCAGAGGCACAGATGTATTCTTACACCCATCGAAATGGAAATTTGACCGTTCTAGTGAAGCGTCTGGTGCCCCAACATCGTTTGCCTGGTGAATCCGAAGGAAAAATTTGGATGTGGACTAGATGCTTGAGATGCGATGATGAACATGGGATATCCAAATCGACTCCAAGAGTGCTAATATCATCTGAGGCGCGTAATCTCTCATTTGGGAAATTCCTGGAACTCAGTTTTTCAAGCCACTCTGCAGCGAGAAGGTTATCCATATGTGGACATTTGGTGAACAGGGACTGCTTGCGCTTTTTTGGGTATGCTAGGTGTATTTTTTAACATCGAAAAATATAATTTAATTAGAAACACTCCTTGGTCGTCTTTAGCATAGCAATGCCGTGAAAAGGCATACACCTATTTCTTTTGTCTGTTTTGTTGATGAATATTTTCTATTTCTTACCGACTTCAGGTTGGGCTCCAAAGTTGCAATGTTCCGGTACTCATCAGTTGAAATTTACACCACCTGCAAACCACAAACCACTCTCCAGTTCGACAACCCCATCAGACAGGATTTGTTTGAAGAAGAGAGGAGACATGTATGTCTTATTGTCTTTACCATTATCATTTGGTATAAGTCTTTAGTACATGCATAATAGTGCCTAATGTTTATGTTGCATCTTTCAAGGTTCGTGCTAGAGGCATGGCACTTTTTTCTGAGGTGGCAAGCTTGCTACAACACTTGAAGGATCTACATCATGATGTGATAACAACCAATTGTAGCACCTTTCTCCCTGTTAAGGACTTCTCTGAACTTGAAGAGTTGTTGATGAAAGAAAAGTCCATCTTTGAGGTAGACATCTTTGTCTTCATTTCTATTGGTCTAGGAATTTGTTATGTCAGTGAATTTGTTCTGTTTAATTATTATTTATTGGCTACCATCTGTGTTGTCATGCAGAATTCATTAGAAAAGACGATTGATCAAAATGGGAGACCATCCTCATCTGTGCATGAACTTCTTCATATAAATTGGTCCTATCAGGACCTTCTACTTGAACTTTATGTGTGGGACCGTCGACTGCACCAACTTTTCAAGTGTAAATCTGCTGGACAAGGAAGTATTGCTAATTGCAAGAATCCTACTGGTACTGTTGACAAGATATCTTGGGTCAACTATGAGATTGACACGAAAATTGGTGAATTGACATGTGATAGAACTATGACAGTTCTGGGGGCTGTTACCACTGAGTGCACAAGTAATAAAATTAACATTGACCATCAATCAGGTGAGATTGCAGCACCCTTGCTTGATGTTAGTCAGGGAGCTCGGCACTCCGAACTTTCTTGCAGTGGAGGTAATAAAGATGAAGAATCTTGCATTGCTCCTGGTCAAGTAGAGGTAGACAGCACAACGCAGACCCGAAAAGTTCCTACTTTTGGAATTTCAAATGATACAGAGGTCCAGGGCAATGGGGTAGTGGTGCATCCGATTTCCAAGGAGCAGGAGCCTTCAAGCACTCCCCAGCAGTGCATAAATTCTGGTTGGTATGACAGGGAAAGATGGATTTGGAGTTCATTTTGTGAATCTCAACTGGCTTACAGGAAGGACATTCAAATTGGATGTTTAGAGAAATTTGAACTTGTTAACCATTATTCTCCATCTCATCTGTCTCCCTTGTTGTTTGAACAACATGAAGAGGTGGACTTTCCACAGTTCACAGTTGGCCCAGGTGGTAATATCTTGTGTGTACTGGAGGATGAGATATCTAGTATAATAGCTCGCGCTCTTGCCATATCTGAGGAATGTCGCCAGGATACCATAGTTGAATATGAGACGGAGGATGCCAGGGGAGAGCATGCTAAAACAATGGAGAAATCCTATAGCTTTCTATCTGAAAGTTCTTTTAACCCATCAGCATGGTCATCTATTGGATCTTTAGATTCTGAAGCAAACTTTTCATCGTTTAGTTCGTCATTATCATCTGATGACCTTTCTGGTTATGATACCTTGCCTTTATTGTCCTTGATACATCCAGAAATCACAGTCAATGGGAAAGTAACTCTCAGAGGCAAATATTCAGTTACTAGTATATATGCTAATCAATTCTATGCTCTTCGAAAGAAGTGCTGCCCATCTGAGCTTGCATATATTACTTCCTTAAGCCGCTGTAAGAAGTGGGATGTTCAAGGTGGAAAGAGTAAGGCTTTCTTTGCAAAGACAATGGATGACAGGTTCATCATAAAGCAAATAAAAAAGACAGAGTTTGAATCCTTCATAAAATTTGCCCCTGATTACTTCAAGCATGTTTACCATTCTCTAGACACTGGAAGCCAAACTTGCCTTGCCAAAATATTAGGAATCTATCAGGTAATTTACATCGACAACTGGAGTTTCATTTTGATATATTTCCTGACTTTTATGGGTTTTCATAAAACTTGCCTATTTCAGGTCAAGCAAATAAGGCATGGCAAAGAGGTAAAGATTGATCTGATGGTGATGGAAAATCTTCTCTTTGGGCACAATATTTCACGGATTTATGATCTTAAAGGTGCTATTTTTTCACGACACGTCTCTGACTCAAACAACCGTGACACTGTATACTTGGATCAAAACTATGTTGAGGACACGCGTGTATCTCCAATCTATATTGGTGGAAGAACGAAGCATCTTTTGCAGCGTGCAATCTGGAATGACACATCTTTCCTCACTGTACGTATAAAGCAAATATTTGCTGCAATGACAGGTAATCATGTTTTTCAATTAATATATGTCTTAACAAAATTATTGTACTTGCAGTCAGTTAACGTTATGGACTATTCTCTGCTTGTGGGAGTGGACAAGCAAAAGCATGAACTTGTATTTGGCATCATTGATTATCTGAGGCAATATACTTGGGACAAGCAACTGGAGACATGGGTGAAGACTTCTTTGGTAGTACTAAAGAATGTTTCACCAACTGTGATTTCCCCTAGGGAGTACAAGAAAAGGTTTAGGAAGTTCATGGCCAAGTACTTCCTCGCAGTTCCAGATACTTGGAGCCCTGAGAATTCTTCTGGGCCATACAAATCCTTTGGTCATGGCAATAACATGTTGGTAGAAGTCCATAATGATGACAACCTGCTTCAGCATCCAATTGAGGCTGAGGCATGTGCCTGATTCTCTCCAGGACTTCTCTGACAGTTTTGTTGAAGCCTGTCCAGTTGTTGTTTGGCTAATTTTTGCTTTGTAAAATGGTGTACATAGGAGGGCCTCATTATTGATCTTTCCAGAAGTTTGCAGATTTTTAGGCAAATTGTTGGGGCAAGTGTGGTCCACAGTACATGTACCTATACAGATGTTCATTGTTAATTTCACAATTATTATAGTGAAATAACAAAATTGATCTTATTATTTTTGAACCTATGAGGCTGAAGCATTTTCTACTTGCTTAATTAGTTATTAACTTCTGACATGGCTAACTGTCCGAGATAGATGTGTTCTATCTTTGTTCAAATTAGCTCAATTTGATTAGTATTTTGCCCGCGTTACTCCACTGTAGTTACTGGCACGGGAAGCAAAAGGGCCAGTTTATTTCCTCTTGATCTTGCTGCACACCATGCAATGCAGATTTAATTCCATGTTGCACTGTGCCCCCGATCACCTTTTTGTTGCTGCACAATTTTGCCGATCTCCTGGTACGATGCATACTCCTAACTTTTTCTTTCATTAATCAGTTCAGTTATTACATAGAATGGGTGAAATCAAGTTACTCACTTGTTTGTTCTGTTTTCTGTTAGTAGAATTTTGTTGTAATACGTATTTATGACCCAAATACATTCTCATGTGATGTCAGAGAGACAAAATGTAATTCGTTTTTGTTTTCCCTTTCAGGAAGTAGCTCCCTGATGACGAGGCCACTCTTTATTTGTTCTGCATTACAAAGTAGCTGCCTGGTGATTTGCCTACCCTTTGAGGTTGTTTTATATGCTGAGTTTGCTGCTATACAGCACTTGATATGTCTTGAGCTTTGGTGAGGCAAATTGTTATAATGATTGAAGAGCATGTCACTGTTCCTGAAATTATCCTGTTAATTAGTTCCTTTTAGACAGAGTACAAACTGCACCGATGAGGGCCGTACTAATGCTACACTTAACCGAATCTTGTTATTTAAAGCGGTGCGTTTGCAGGAGAATTACCCAGTTGGAGCTTATATTGTAATTTTTTCCTCGTCAAATAACTGATGGCAAGAGCTTTTCATGTGTTGGCTCAGCAGGTTGTCTGATATTTACACTGCTGACTGATGCACATATCAGGTTGATTTTTTTTAGTTTCTAGCACATTATTTATACCACTATAGTCTGATCAGAGACTATTTTATAAAGATTGATGATGCATGCCAAAAGTGCATTGTTATCTTTTGGTTGCATTGGAGGAATGGCAGCTAGTATACAGCGTGCGGAAATGTCTATGAATTAGTCTCATTGTGGGTCATGGCTAAGAGTCGCATAGTGTACCTTGCTCCTTTCGAGAGTCATATATTTGCATTTATCTGTCATGATTGTTTGGAGTCAAAGTCATACAGTGTGCCTAAGAGACATGCTTGGACATGTCGTGTCACTTGCCTCTTTGTTTTCGTGATAGATGGTTACTTTGGATTATGACTTTTGGGGTCAATGCATGTGCAAAGCTTTCAAATAAGCTTAAATTCCTTTTTTTTCCGGCAGAGTCTGCTTCTTGTGCAATTTATGAGTAGTATCGGTTTGAGTAGATTATAGCACAAACCCCAGAAGTTAAAGCTTTACTTGGACCAGGCTGCACTTTACTTCAGCTATAATCTACAAAAGGCTGAATTTTACTTAGTTAGACAAGAATATATGAAGTTATTGATTCCTCCTGCCTTAGAGTAGCAAGAGGAAATAGGCTGTTGTTTCCATCATCAGTCGAGGAGGTAATCCACAAGAATGTGGTTGGCATGTTTTTCTCCTTTTTCCTTTTGCAGGGGGGCATGCATACATTGACAGTAAGAGTATGACCAGAGGGAGGTCATTTAGATCATTGCAGAGTGGCTCATCATGACTGCATGGGTTCTATGCAAGTCCTGTCATTGAGGAACACGGGAGGTTACAAAAGGAGATGTTCAGTTGTCTAGACAAGGTTCTAATCTGTGTAATGATGTTGATCCTAACATGACTGATTCATAGTTTGGTTCACCATATTTCGAAATCCGAATTTAGGAGTATTGGTAGGATTGAGCTTTATCTTATATATGTTTGCAGGAAATTAAGGAGACATCATAGAGAATGCGTTAAAAAATGTGCTGAACCTAAAAAGGAATCTATTTTCCCGCACTGTTTTAAGTCTTATTTCTGTTGTTTTAGTAAAATCATGTCCAACAGTTTAGTTACTTTTCTCTTAGTTGCCAGACTATTTTGTTCTCCACTCTCCAGCAGAATATATGCATTGTAAGTCATGTATATGCTGTGTGGTGGTAATTTGAAGGCCGGATAGTTTCTCTGTTGGCACATGTTTATTGGTTTTAGCACCTTACCCCTAAAATACCCACGGCCAGTTTCAGCATGTTTGGGACATTAATGCCATGCTTATGATGAAATTACATATATCTGATACCGTGCTGCAGTTTTTGTGTTGTCCTATGCTTTTTTACTTCTGAACAAAGTCTTTAGATAATGCTATTAGTCTGTTTATAGTTTCCATTAGCTGTCCATTTTTACGCGAGTCACAACTCTTTCAGTGGCTGAAATGCTGAATAGGAATAAGGCTGCATTGGTTTTTTTTCAATTCATTTTTTACTAGTGATGCACGATTTTATTTGTTAAGCAGCTGATGATGAAATGATCAAATCTGAAGACAAATATAATTATGACATGGCACTCATGTTTTTCTTTGGTTCTTGGTTGCAGATCCTGCTTTAGTGAGGTGATTGTTGTCGCCGTTTCAGTATATGTGATTCGATTTGGTGGATTCAGTTTCAGCTTTTCCCATACTGGCATAGTCCCAAGCCCAAAGTATGGAATATGGATTACACTGCTGCTTACCATCATTTCTCTACCTTATGATTCTGCAAAGCAGCTCAAATCAATCAATTTGGCATTGCAGCTGTCGCGGACATTCCTCCTTTTCATTTGATCGAGGCCTACAAGATGATCATCATGTTCCAATTCCAGAAGGCCATCTCTCATCATTCTACAACCCAAATGGTGACTGTTGTCGGACATCATAGAGAATCATATGTCAAGAACTTTGCAAAACCGTGCCAAGGTTTGTCCAATCCATAGTTCCCTGCATTCTTCATCTTCTCTGTTTTGAGTAAAATAACCAATCTTTACGCTACCATTAGTGATGGCAAGATGGCCGCTTAGCACGGCCCGGTGTCGGCCCGACACGATTAGACCTGAGCACTAATTGGGTCATGCCGACCCGTGGGCCGGGGTGCCGACCTAGACACGACATATCGGCCTTAGGCCGTGGTGGGCTGGCCTGAGCACATATAGCCCGATGGGTCGGGTGACATGAAAATTTGAAAAAAAATGTAAAAAAATCCTAGAAAATATATATAATTTAAAAAAACAAAAATAAATTTATATATACTTATAAAATGAACTATATAAAAATTTAAAAACTACAAAATAAAACCATATAAACATTAAAAAATGATAATAAAATTATATAAATATTAAGGAATAAAAATAAAATATCTCTCTCTCACACACATGTGTATATATATATATATATATAATAAATGGGTCTAATGGGCCGGGCCGGGGGTGGCAACCCAGCTACAATGTGGGTCGGGCCCGGGCTGGGCCAACAGTCCTATACTTCGGGCCAGGCTGGGCCGGAAGCACAGCCTATCTGACCATCACTAGCTAGTTCAGTCTGACCCAATGGATCACCGATCCAACTTGAAAACTTCACCAAGACGGCCCAATGGTGCGACCCAAAAGAAAATAGGGGCAAAAGGTACAAAATCCTATTCCTCTGTTGGATCAAGTGGGTCGACCCATAACCGCTCGATTGGTCAATCATCCATGGCTCCACCCCGAGACGCACACCTCCGCGATCTCCAATGCGCCGCCGCCTCGATCTTCCATATTGCACTGGAGGGCCAGGGCGACGACACTGACAAGAAGCTGCCCACCTCCGTGAGGGTCTCAGTTGCCCTGACCACTTCCTCTCCTTCGTAGTCGCCGCTGCCTATTGCAGCGTCCAACGACCCAGAGACTGCGCCGGAGGGCCAAGAAACCCCCCGTCCGCCTCACAGGCCCGATAGCCCTAGCAAGCCGGCCATTCCCGACTCCCTCGGTGCCTCCTCAAGTGCTCACGGGTCGCCTAGGATTCGTCGACGCTAATGGATGATGCCTTCTTTGTTCATGCAAGATGGCGGCCAAGAAGACCTCGAGGGTGGGAGCGGCCATGGCACCAGCGATGGGACGGCCTCCTCCTCCTCTACATCCTGGCTCGGCAGGCTGTGGCGAAGGACGCTGCAGCTTCCTGTTACCGATCACCCGTCTGACGCATCCAGAGAACCTTCTTCACAGGCGTCGGCGAATGGGTTGAGGTGAAGCGGACGAAGTATTGACAGGGTGTACAGGTGCGAAGCGGACGAAGTATCGACAGGGTGTACAGGCGTGTCGTCGGCAGGGTACACCGGTAAGCTTTCTTTCTTTCTTGGAAGTTTTGAGTTGCAGAGATGAATTTCTTGATGGATACATTGGATAGGTCCCGTTTCTTGTAAACAAAAAAGCAGCAAAAAAGACAAACTACAAGAGCTCATTTTAACCACCCCCCTATTACTTCCTTTTTGTCTTCTGTGTCCAACAAGTTGCCCACATCTCCACAGCACTTTTCCAGTTATAGAAAAGGGCAAAGAGTTGCTTTCCTTTTCCGATGTCTCATTCGTGGCACTTGCAGATTCTTCCTTTCACCATCAGCTATTATATCATCATAAAAGGCCATCTAAAAACGTATCAGAAACACTAGACTTATATTCTGATTCTGACAATAGATAGGCCTAAGCACGAACTGCCAGGTACCATTGCTTAGGAAGCATACAAAGATGTTGATACACACACTAGCTGCTAGCTAGAGAGGAGAGACAGCTCCCTGCAGGCTGCAGCCAACCAGAAAAAAAATAAAGAACACCTACATTTTATTAGCCTTCTGCTATCTACCTACCGTACATCCTGCTGCTGCATGCCCTGTTTGTTTCTGTTGATCTCTTGTGCAAATTTGATCGAGCTTCAGCGATGGCTACACAGGTCAGACAGCATCTTCCTGCCTTCAACAATCTCATCAAAGAAGTCATCAAGTTCAGCTATGACACTCTCTGCACCTGACCTTAGCATCCCAACCCAACCTTTGATGATCTCTACCCTCTCACCAATCTCCTCCGGGTCGCCGTACCCCATGGCAATGACCCTGTCGAACTCTGCCTTGAGGTTCTCGATGCTGGCCCTGGCCTGCCGGAACTCGTACATCATGATCCCGGAGTGCTCGCCGACCACTGCCTCCATCTCCTCGGCGACGCGTTGGCGCAGGCGCCCCATGGAGGAGACGTAGCCGCCGCCTGAGGTGCGGAACGGGTGGGTGCCGCCGCAGCAGAGGTCCGGGAGGCAGGAGACGGTCCCGGAGATGAGGAGCATGAGGAGGAAGGAGCTGGCGTTGCGCAGCGCGTAGAGCACGCCCCGGAAGCCGTTGAAGGCGTTGAGCTTGAACTCCACCGGCGACCGGTCGTCGAGCAGCAGCGACGACGGGTCGATCCTGGTGTCGGCTAGGGCCCGGTTCTCCTGCTCCAGCCCGACGGCCTGCCGCCGCGGGGCGTTGATCGCCCTCATCACCTATACGTACATACATACATACATACATACATGAGTAGTCAATCAAGGCCAAGGCAGAAGTTATTCTGTTTCAAAATAAAAATAAAAATTCAAGGCCAAGGCAGAGCTGACACCATGTAAATCGATCGCAGATCACATCTTGGAGGAGATGAGTCGTGTTATTATAGATTGTAGACAAGTGAACAACTGAATACCTGCCGGGCTGTGTGTGGGTTGGGGTTGCAGAGCCAGTCGTCGAGGGCGGCGGCAATGCGGGCGGTGGAGGCGCAGTAGGTCTCGACGGCGGAGGCGCCGGCCTTGACGACCTGGCATGCGTCCCAGAGGCGGGAGGTCTCGTCCATGTACTCGTCGAGCCAGCTCTCGCCAGGCGGCAGGTGGAGGCGCTGCACGAGGTGGACGAGCTGCGAGTGCAGCGACCGGAGCAGCGCGGCGGCCTGCTGGAGGAAGGGCGCTGACATTACGGCGTCCGGCGACGAGGCGAGGCTGCGGTGGAGGGCGTCGAGGCCGTGCGCGATGGACGAGTAGAAGGCGTTCATGGTGGTGGTGGGGGAAGAAGAGAGGTGGTGGTGCATGGAGATGGAAGCCGCTCGCTCAGCTCAGCTCAGCTCAGCTCAGCTCATGGGTTATATAGAGGATGGCTAATGAATGTATGAGGAAGCAATGATGGGGTGTCTCGCGGGCAGGGGGAAGGATGATTGGGTACTGGGGAGCCTGCCACGCCGTTGCCGTTGCCGTTGCCATTGCCATTGCCATTGCATTCTAGTGGAGGAGTACTCCTCCCACTCTTCATCACCGGTCTGCATCCGCCATGCAGCATGGGAAAACTCGACGACTGGTCTCTTCGTCACTTGCATTCCATTCATTGCTTCCTCTTCTCTTATCTTAATAGTGTCACCATCTTCCTTCCTTACAAGGCTAGCAACAGACTCAAGAGAGAGAGCTGTGTGCGTGATCCTTATTTCGAGTTGGTCCAAATTAAACGGGGGAGCGGAGCAGAGCAGAACAGTATTTGCAGGGGAAGGAAGGGGAGGCGATTAAGTGGCTGGCCTCTCCTGCGGTAGCTGTCCGTCATGTGCCTTTTCCACATTCAATCAAGAAAGCAATCGAGCAAGAGGAACAAGCGCTGCCTCTCCCCTCTCCATCCCATCCTTTTAGGAAACTCATGCTATTGCTAGGTAAGGTGACAATGGAAACATTTGCACAACAGTTCAGTTCAGTTCAGTTCAGTTCAGTTCAGCGCAGGCTACCCAGCATGCAGCGGACCTAGTCTACTCTACTCTACTACTCCTACCGGTGGCAGTAGGTGTACACGATAACACTGGATTAGTACATTATTGCAGGGGAGGGAGTACTGAGTGCAAACTCACTACTAGACTCGGGTGATCGGAGACACCATCGCAGCAAGTTTGCAATGGGCACACGTACGAGCCTCTAGACGCATCGTGCGTAGTGCATTTGCAGTTGCACACCAATAGCCATGGGACAGGTCAGGAATAGTAGTGAGCGGTGACTGTGAGAGGGAGGACAAAGCTTCAAAGGCCGGCTGGGAGTCCAAGAGATTTGTCTCAGCCATCAACAAGCTACTCCCTTTCCTACGAGTAGCAGGAGCCAAGTCCCCATGCGAATGCTATTGCCAATGCCAGTAGATGCATGGACACTTGTTAGCTTGCCCAGCTCCAATGCAGTGTTGGAATGATGGGTTTCCTTGTACCCGTACAAATCTCTGTGTCCACTACAATCCCATGGCCACCTTTTGAGGATCTGCATTGCTGCAGAGGTCCACCGTGCGAACAGTGATTTTTGTGGGGGCAGGGAGTTGGATACTGCAGCAATAGTGTGATTTGTACTACTGCATCGAGGCAAATAACCTGTAGCAACTGATCTAAACTTTTGATTTTCGATCCGACAGTAGAGAATAATCCTAATATTAATACATGGTAAATCATCTGTATTAACTATTTTTATGCAGAGGATTGCTTTCCACCTTTTGAGGTATGCACCTCCGTCTCTACCGGCCCGGCCCAGCAATCATGCCTAATATATGCTCGTGCCCTGCCTCCCCCTCCCCTCTTCTTAATTCGAGGCAGCTGTTACACTCCAGGAGCTTAGCTTACTCTAGCTCTCACACACGGAAGGCTACCACTGTCCAATGCAGATTTCACTATACTATATGGCACTCTGGGTCCTGCGTGTCAGTGTCATGGGTTTAAGATATTTTTAGAGTTTTAGAGTTTTACAGGAGCCGTATTATACAGATACTACTTGCATTTTCTTTTTACTCAACGTACTTAGACGTATTATTTATTCTAATTGTAACAACTCTCGTATCTACCTATCCGATTGACCTGCACAATTATAATTTATCTTTTTTTCTCCGATTAGCGTATAAATTTTCTAGTCCTTAAGAGTGAACATGATGCCTTCTTTTGTCTTTATTTTGGCAATATAATAATAGATAGATTGATTTTTTTTTGGGGTCCATGAAGTAGCAGTAGTGTTAGTCTAGTGTCTAGGCGCTCGTGGGGTCTGGCAGGAGGAGAAGACGAACGAGGGGGATACGGAGATTTTGTTGGGGAAAATCAAAGGGCATGTATGTTGTTTGGCTTTGTACTAGTCCAGTATTTAAGTTAACTGAGAGTAATTTAATAGTAGCACATACTACTAGTACTAGTTAACTAGTGAGATCGAGTCGATGATCTTGTTTGAATATACCCATCCCAACCCGTACGTTGAATGAAGGACATTGACATGATGCGTTGGCATGTTATTATACATACTATGCTATTGCTGGCTGCGTCTGCGTCTGCGTGGCCGTGGTTGACCGGTAGGGCTCCACGCCACTGCACTCCATGAATAATCCTCCTAGCTTGTCCTGTCCCTCTTTCCGTTTAATTTGCTCCCCTCCTTTCCAGTAAATGTAATGCTAGCCACACCAACCGTACGTACGTCGTGTCTAATCCTTGCAACTATAATCTTAGTTGCGTCTTGCGTCTCCACACACATATATGTACGAGCATCATCTCCGCATAATCTTTTGATTCGCGTATATGTGCAGCTACCTACCATGATTTCGCTTTTTCCTTATTTTTGGCAACTTTTTTTTTTTGGGCCTAGACTTATTCATTGCTCGCTCCAAATTAAGTACGGTGGTCACACTGATGGCATATATATGTCTAATCAAAATTAGTATACTATCATATATGGTGGTTGGTGGCAACATCAAGGCACCACTGATTAAACATGACTGTCTTCTTGGCAATTAGTGTTACTACTGTGCCAGTATTTTACTATTGCAGGGAAGCATGTATATAATTAGTACACGTATTTTACTACTGTGTCACGTATCCAACCGTGTCTGTATCCTGAATAATCCAAACTCGTATCCGTATCCGGTATGTCCGAACCTGGGGAAAAATATCTGTCTGTATTCGGTCCGTTTTCACCCTTAGGTACAGGTAGCCCGGTAATTGACGAAAACTTCAAAATGCTTGGACAGTAGTCTACTGATGAACAAGCCAAAGTTACTGTTGAAGTATATCACCCACCTTTTAAACTTAAGCTTTTGGGGTCGATGCATGCAACTCAACAGTTGCATGGAACGGCGGCTAGCGTTGCTGCAGCAGCAACCAGTAATCAGATCAGATGTTGGGAGTAAGCTAGGCCATGCATAAGGCTGACGGATGTATTATTGTGGAACTAGTTCTGTAGTAATGATCGTTTACAGGACCCGTAGTATCGCCTTTTTCTCCTAGGCTTGCGGAGAACTCATCATTCATGCCTGCCTGCCTACTTGCGTTGATACAGCAGCAGCAGCAGTCAAGATCGATCGGCTAGTGACGAGGAGGGGGAAGATTAAAGTGGCAGCATGCAAATCACAACTTCACAAGGCATTAGTTGAGACTAGATGTCGTCGATCAGGGGAGGTTTGATTTGACAAACAATTGAATGCATTCTAGCCAGGTGCAGTTCCTCCTTTATTCTACTCACAGAGATCAAAACACGGGAAGATCGAGCCGCCCTTTATACGTACAAATTAATTGTTCTTGGGAGGATCAGACTGTACATGCACGTCACCAGCATAGCACGGCGCAATCTTCCAGCTGCGACAAACACCTACTTTTCCTGTGGGGAAATTCCATTCTGTTTCCAGGCAAGGCCACCACACTTTGATCTCGGTTTTGCCAGAAGAAGATCGGAGAATTCACTGGGAAAAGAAAAAAGAAAAAAAGAAAAGAAAAGAAAAGAAAAGGAAAGGTGATTGTGCACACAGCTAGCAACAGTCTAGAGAGAGAGAGAACACTTTGAATTGCAATGAGATGGGTCGAAGTCGAAGAGCACAAGTCATAAGTGATGCTCCGTCGAATCTGTGGCAAGGCTGAAAAGAGGTTGGTAAAGGGGAGGATGCACGGCGATATATTGGCAAATGTGCTTGATGGCGGCTATGGAGTAAGAGTATCGGTTTCCTTTTCCTTTTCTTCTTGTCTTTTGGAACACAAGCATTCATGACTAGTCGTTGTAGTAGTAGCCTAGTAGAGGCACAGGCAGTGTCCTCTGCGTTTGACCTAATTTCTCGGCTTCTTGTGCTCGATCGAAGAAACAAGCAGAGCCCCTAAACCTAAAGGTGGGGAGATGGAAACTGCAAAGTTGCCTCACTTTTACAACCCAACTTTTGCAGGATCTTATTTCCTTCCCCATCATTCTGTCATCTCTCTCGGCCTTCGCTGTGCTGTGTGTCTCTCTTGTGCTGTTCTAATCAACTGGCATGTCGGAAGGATTGTCTTGTTTGGATGCTCCCGAGTGATCCCTATGGAATTTCAGCCTTTAGATCAGTCTTACGAAGAAACCAAGTAAAGGTACAGTAAATTGTGGCAGTAGCGCAGACCACGGCTCTAGTTTTGTATAATCAATCACGTAGCGCACTTGTGGGAGTAGCGCAAACAAGGAGAGAAGGTTGTTTTACCGTGGAGCTATACAAGAATTTTTGCTTCTTCATCCTTTCCATGTCTGAATGCTAGTTTCTTTCAAATCATATTGGGGTGATTCTTTTTTTGTTTGCCAAATTTCAATGTAGATATCCAGTCAGTTAAAAGCATGTTGTTCTGACAGGAAGAAAATGTCACACGTATACTGCTTACCGCTTAGCATGAGAGTAGTAGTCAAGCAGCACAGACCAAAAAATTTAAGATCAGGATTCCAAGAAGAGTAAATTGGTGTAGCAATAACATATAAGAAAGCTGGGTGATCAAATATAGCATCGTCACTAACAACAACAAAAAATCCCACTGAGGCAAAAAAAAAACACACGATGCTACCGAGCGAGCACCCCCAGCATGTTCACGTAATAGTATTTAGCTCTAAGCGAACTTAACTGAAACTTTGTCCTTTCTGTGCCAAAAGTGCCTCAATTCTGATGCTGAAATGGCTGTTAGATGTCCCGTTTATTCCTATTATCAAGAGGGCCTATACTATGCTGCTAAATCTTTTCTTGTTTTTCGCCTACGAGTGGAAGCATCTCCATCCGGCTTCTTGGAGTGCGTGGGCTTGGCACAACGGCCTGCTGGGAGATCAGATGCCTCACATAGCCGTAGAAGGTGCATCCGACGAGCGTGACTGCGCATCCAACGGCGTTCATGGCAGAGATAGGGTTCCGGAAAATCATCCAGGAGACCAACACCGCGACGGCCGCCTACATCGATCATAGTATCCGTTTGTGAATGCTGAGCAGAAACAGCAGCAGAGGAAGCAGAATGAGGAGAAAGAAAGGGTCTCACTTTGAGGTTGCCGGCTACGTTGAAGGTCACGGCTGTCGTCGAATGGATGACGTAGAAGATGGAGAAGTTGAGGCAAAAGGCGAGCACTCCTGAGGTGACGATGATGATCAGTGCAGGGAATATTGAATCGTATGTGTAGAGCCAGTTGATCACGCCACTCCCTTCGAGTACGATTGCTGGTACTGACAGTATCATGGTGGCGAAGGGCGCCATGTAGTACACTGTGTTAATGCTGCAGAGAAAAACAACAGAATCAACGCGCCAAGAGGAAAACGTGCGAGATTGGACTTGATCCTAGTACTACTATTTTAAAATTTGTAGCAGTTCTACAAAACATCAAACAGGAGCATTATCTAAGGTTAGTTCTGACAAGTGATAACAGCCTGTACGAGCTATATCAGACGGCAAGATCAGATTTATACTAGACCAGAGTATAGTGCTCATGTGGTAACTAGAAAAAGTGCACCTGTCTCAATTTTTACCTATCGAATTTGTATCCGTGGAGTAGGGACTCTGCCAATATGGTCTTTGTAGATGTGGCCAGGCAGCCAACCATGGCAGCACAAAAACCAAACATATTGAAACTGAGCTCGGTTATTGAAGTTAAGAGAATCCCTCCCACTATTGGGACCAAAGAAGCCCATATGCGCCACTCAAAATATTTCCTCCAGACCAACCACTGCAGAATAACTGTATTACAATAGAGGGGGATCCATCAGAATATGCGACAGAAATTGCACAAAGGTTGATGCAGGGAAAGACTGGATGACAATAATTCGTGTAGAAGAGCAAGAAATCAGAGAACCTGTCGTTGCAGGAGTGAAAGATTTTATTGTCTGCATGAAGGAGACTGGAATGTACCGCAGGCTGACATTTCCCAACACAATGTTTATGCAGAATACAAATGACATAGGAAATATCCTTCTCCAGCGATCCTCGGGGGCAACCTCGATCAGCGGTTTTGTTTTAAGCACTTTGATTGCAATATAAGCTCCAACAGAAGAGCATATAAAGTGGACGCACGACACAGTCAGAGGAAATTTGAACTCCAGTTTCTGCATCCAAGAAAAACTTAAAATCCAAGTTCATGCCTTTGTGCCAAGGAGGCTGCAATAATATCATGATCTATTCCTTTTAAACTTCCAAGCAACAAATCCAATTCCAAGAAAAAGGAGAGCAGAAAACTTCTTCATTAAGGATCTGTGTAACTGTGAATACATGATCACATGCTCAGGGTTTCTTCAAGAATACATCAAGCAGGCTGCTTATTACAGCATGCCCGCCATTCTGGATCAGTTTATTTAAAGACATGTCATCATGGCAAGGTAGTGCAGGATGTTCTATTTCTAGTCCTAGATGCAGAGTTCTAGTTCGTAAGTCAAAACCATTTCACAAATCAAGTCTCCTTTATATCAAATTTCATTACCATGTCAGTGTGTTGACAACTGAATACAAATATTATATAAGCTCCACAAGAAAGATGGTAGAAGAAGCCCGTAGGAAATATCAGCCCTATCTATTCGTTGATATGCCATTTAAGGTGAAGTATGCTTGGATCCAACCTACCCTCAAATATCATAGAACTACCAAGCAAACACACCAGCACATTTGTCACTGAGCCAAAGTCAACGATAAGCTCGGACAGCGACACTCCATCAAATCAAATGTCAGTAAGAAACAATAGAAACCTTGCTGTTCATCCTAACAACTTAAATCAACCACAACTTCAGAAATACGCATGATTGCAAAGAGGAATTTGCTAACTCTGCCTTCAAATGCTTTGTTTTTTCAAAGGTAAAATGGAAGGAGAGTCCCCTACCAAGGTTTTCATATATTCATGGATTCGATATCACCAAAGTTTCTTCCATGATCACCATAATTCTAGTTAACTCTTAACATTGGACGTTCATCCTGATCCAAACTTTGTGATATCTCGCGACAACATTTTCAGTTACCACGATTGCCAGCACCCAAAATTAGTCTTAGTCTTTTGAGTCCTTTCCCTCCATCCCTCCAGTGCATTTTCTATTCTGTCCCCATAGTTACCACGGAATAGGATGCCCCATTCCTAACTCCAAAACACCAATTCGAGCAAATTACAACCATAAAGATCATTCCTTTTCTTCTCTCTCTCCATGTCCTTAACATTACAACGTTGCTAGCAAATCATCTCTACATATGCAGAGGCCGGAAGGGACTTTTGCTCTTCTATTATCTAAAAAAATCATCTCTACATATAAAAACCAAGTCTTTCGCACAAACGGCGCTACCTTTCGCTCCTAAACGCACGGATCAAACCCCAAAGTGCACATAAACATTAGAAGAAGTCGCCGGAGAATCTAGAAAAATAGAAAGGATGGGCAAGGGAAATCAAGAATTGTGACCTGGAAGATCCACTTGTTCATGATGATGACGGTGACGTTGAACCCCCACCATTGGAGGATCGCGAGCACCGTGCGGATCGTCGCCACGTTCCCCATCTTCCCTTCCTCCATCGATCCGGCGAGATGCCCGAGAGGCCAAAGAAAACAGCCAGAAGAAGAAGGAAAGAATTGAAACGGCTAAGAACCGGCGTATGTATCCGTATATGTATTAATTAATATGTGGAAAACTCCTCCCGGTGATCCATTAAAGGTCCCCCGGCTTCTAGAAGTACTCGGTGGTTCTTCTAGAAGGTTCCGGAAAGCTGCGAAGGTGGTGTTGTTCTCTTGTCAAGTGGCTTATAATAGAAGAGGGACGGGAATAGAAGAAGCGCGCAGCAGCAGCAGCAGGAGAGGGGAAAAACTCCAGTCGGGGAGGCCCCTCTCAAGCTGAGGCCCTCCTCCAGAGAATTTTCCTCCCAGGAGGAGAGGTTGGATTGGATATTCCCCATCTGGTTTTAGGTTGGGAGTTCGGTTGGTGTGAAGATGCAAACAAAAAAGAGAGAGAAACTTGTCATGCGTGTTGCATCCTTCACCGGCTTTTGCTATTGGGTGATGTCTACAGGCGGTGTAATTTGTGGCGACGACTAGCAAAGTCTTGGAGGCGCTTTTTTATTTTCTTGAGAAAAGAAACCATGCCCTATTTCATCTACTTTAAAATTTTGTGTTTTTAAAATTGGTCTTGGATCGTTAATTTCTCTTACAAAATATACTGCTAATAACTGCGAATCGTAGTACAAGGGAAGTACTTTCAAGAAGGAATCTGATGGTACCATTTTGTATCACGAAATATATGTATTGCCGGACTAACTACTAGTCAAGCATTACAAAGTCTGAGCATCTTTGGAGCAAAGAAAAGGTGTACAAGACTTGGATGATTCGATTCCTATAGGAATTTTATTTTCCCCTGCGACTACGAGGCCGCCCCACCGGGCATGGAGTATAGAAGGCGCCTGGGTCGCTTGTATGCATGGAGTTGTGGAAACTGGAAGCAGTACACGCGGGGAGGCAAATCTGCCAAGCAAGTCGTCCGTCTCCAACCCATCCGTCCATCTGCACACGTACGTACGCTTAACGCTTCCCATGCCTGCCTCAATTGTCAAAAACAGCAGCAGCTATTATTGTATCGAGCTTGAAATCATTCCAGCAGCACACATTACAGACATCCCTTGTACTATGCTGCTACTGGTTGGTTGCCCCAAACCATTCCTTGCTTCTGAAACCACAACTGAATGAACAGCGAGCTCATCTGGAGAACCCAACCACAGCAGCCTTCACCATTAACCAACCATAACAATATACAGGGCGCTGCCTCGTTGCAACAATATAGCATTAACCAGCCTTCACAATCATCGATCAGATGATAACTAAAACAAACAACCAAGCAAGCAAAAGAAATGCAAAAACAACTTGTCCCAAAAACAGTTCCATTACCACCAAACCATGTCAACAAGGATTTATCATTCATTACAAGGAAACAACACAGGTGAAAGACCAGCAGCACAACACTAGCGTTCTCTCAGAACGGTCATAGAAAGGAAAACAATGAAAGAATGTTCCAACCAGATACCGCCTACATACACCATCTTCACCATGTAAGACTTCTTCCTGTAGATGTCAACTGCAAGTAATGAAATAAACTACACACCTGATTCAATTATTGAAGTCAGTGTATAGGCCTTCAGAGGACCAAAGAAAGAATCTTTTTTTAACCCTAAGCTTGGCCAAGCAAAAGCTCTGATACCGATCCAGAAAGCTATTCTGCTAAAAATTTTTCTGGACCATCCCCTAGCAAAGCATTCGACTAATTGGCTTCAGAAACATGCTGAACTTTCTTGTGCCTCTTCAGGATCGAACGCTCGTACTTTTGCAGTCCTTCCCTCGCTTTTTGTACACTGCACAATGAACAATACCACTGACCCTTGGGAACAGTAGTGCGCAATGGTTTCATGCAGTATAGGTGGTAAGCATCATCACAACCATCACACAAGACAATCTCATCATCATCCTTGTCCTTGAAACAGCCTCTGCACAGACAAGATGGGCAGTACCAGCATTCTAGGTTTTTTTGCTGCTCACTTACAATCTGGCTTGTTTTCAGGCATCGGATATGGTAGAACTTGTAAGGGCAGTAAGGATGACCACATACCAAGAATTTCTTGTCGTCATCTTCACATGTGCCACAGTGTTTGCACAAGTTTGACAGGGCAGTTGTCGACAGGTCTGGCTCATTATCTTCCTCCATGCTTGACACCGAGCTCCCCTCTCTTTCACCAGCTAACTCAGTTCTGCTAGCAACCTCAGGATGTTCTACTGGCTTGACGGTGCTAGCAACCTCAGGATGTTCTACTGGCTTGACGGTGCTAGCAACCTCAGGGTGTTCTACCGGCTTGACGATGTCAAGCTTGTCACATACATCACAATCATCATGCAAGCTAACAGCTGATTCCTTTTCCTTATTGCTGCAGGCAGAACAGATCCAGATCGTTGGGACTTCTTTCATGCTTGGATCGAGTTGCTTGGCACACTCAAAGTGGTACATGATATCACATTTATCACAGATAAGGCTTTTTTCTTCTTCTGCCTTGGTGCCACATTTCTTGCAAGTGCGAAATCGATATAGTCCGGATGTCTCAGTTCGTTTTGGTATTGTCGAATGACTAGAATCACACGGGGCCAACTGCATGGTAGTAGTCGAGTTCTTTGGGACTTTGTGGACAGCACCAACCAAACTTGTTTCCTAATGAAGAATGCAATTAGCAAAATTATTACCTAAATGTAGCAGTGAAATAGTGACCAGCAAACATGTCCCTGAACACACAACTTACCTCTGTCCTGTGCTCAGCTACCTCAACTTCAGAAACTCCAGAAGCCTATAAAGAATCTTTCCATTAGCAATGCCCAGCATAAAAGAAATTATATCAACAAGTGAAAGCCTCCACAACTTTGAGGCATGGTTGTGCAGTGCACAGTAATAGATGCCTCTTAAGTAAGAAAAAAAAAACACCACAAATTTACCTGCTTTTGATAGGAAGCTCGTGAAATGATTAAAAGATTGCTCGCTAGACCTGTCATCTCTTGGCCAACTTCTTCAAACTTCTCCCACATCTACAGCATATACAAATATATAAATATATAGCCATTTTTCTACTCCTAGGAGTAGTTACTCCTTATTCCGTATCTCACAATGTAGAGAGTATCTTGCGCAACCAAGAGAATGTATGTATAGTATACGAGTATATAAGACCACCTAGATGGTATTTACACCTTTTTAAGGGTGGTATGTACAATTTTTTAGACATACTCATTTTTATATGTGAATATGAAGGTATTTACAAAATATACTAAAAACTATGGACTCTTTTGCAAATATTATCGTCCAACAATAATATTTTTTGCCATCTGTCCATTTAAGAAAAGATTGAAAAGGGGTAAATAAACCCTCCTCACTTGGATTGAAACATCAGTAATGAGCAGCTGCACATGGCAGCATGAGTGACATGGTCCAGATTGTGTGTTCACGAATGCCTTCCTCCTCCTCTCCATCAATCTGACGGTCAAACTTGTGGTCCACTTGAACGGAGAGGCTGAGGGGAGTCAGCGTGGTGAGCACAGCAGATGAAGCGGGAAAAGAATGTAGATCCCTCCTTGCCTCAAGCCAAAAGAGGAACATGGCTGTGTGGTTACATATATGACCTTTTGGTTGAGCACCGCTCCTATCCTAACTACTACGGCGAAGGTGCAGTTCAGAGAACAAGCATCCTGCGCTTGGAGTCTGTTGTTTGGATGATTCAAACAATTTGGAAGGACCAAGCTATCCGTGGAAAAATTAAACAGGCAGTGGAACATCAACCGGCTATATCCAGAACATCTCACCCTTTAAATTTGAGCTCTTTTACGGTACACTCAGTTTAATACGGACCGTCTATTTTTTTTATCTAATGATTCAGATTAGTTAGGATTTAGTTATACTACACCTAGTAGTATGAGTAGTAGAATCCCAAGAGGGGTAGAATTGTAATTGCCTATGTGGAAATCACATAGTACAAGATCCCAAGAGGGGTAGAATTGTAATTGCCTATGTGGAAATCACATGGTACAAGAGTAATATTTTCAACCTTAATTGGAAAAGTCCATAATAGCCTCACGAAAAAAAATTATAAATACAAAGAAAAGTCTATTATACTCTTAACAAATCAATGGTCAGATTTGATTTATACTACCATCATATACTATTGATGGAATGTACTGTAAAATTTCTCTTGAATTTATGCGGCCAAAAGACATGGACCATTTTCAAACTTACAGTATACAAAGGTCACACTCTAGGCTGCCAAATACAAGTGCTGTTTATGTACCTCTATTTGATAAACACAAGGTTAACCCCATCCTCCCCACCCAAAGAAAAAGAAAAAGGAATGGGTGTAATAAATAAACAGCTACCTGCTGGATATCGTCGTCAAACAGCGCAGGGTTCTGTGCATAATCTCCATTTCTCATCTTGGCATCAATCTTTTCCAAATCAATGACCTTCTCAGGCTTATTCACATGGAAAGTTCCAACTAGCAAATCACACAACAAGGCAAACTTCTCCGAGACTAAAATGTCGAGGAGAGCATTGTTGTGCATCGCTTTGTTGGTATCCAAAGATGCTGCAGTTGCATCTTTAGCATCCACCACTCCATTAGGGTGCTCTTCTGATGATCCTTGGCCCTTACATACGTTGCCCTGGTAATCACAGAGAAAACTTGTGTTAGGAAAATGCTGATCATGATAAACCTTACACACAAGGTTGTTCCTTTACATAAATATATTCTGAACAAGGGCGTTATTACTGACTTGTTGCGCGGACTGACAAAGATTGTATGTGAGTGCATCACGGATGCAGCTCTGGATTCCTCCGCCCTGGTTCACACTTGGGGATTGCAGGAAGCCCTCCAATGTGTCCCTCCAGGTAATCCAATGTCGGGCCAGCCTTTGGTGCCCGCCTTGTGGAGAATTGGCACTACGTGCCACCATGCTTACAGAAGTCTGCACAAATAACCAGCAAAGGAAGCACATTGAACACAGGTGTGCAGAAAATTGACACGGCGGGATAATGAAAAGGTGACTCGCTCCTCAGCAACGAAACAACCAACGCCAAACCAATAGAGTAGCACCATACGGGAGGAACAGCTATTCTTAGGTGCCGAGTGACATGAGGCAAAGATTCTTAGCATTTCAAGAACCGAACCTACAAATCTTGGCACATGAAAATGAAATCTCGACGGATGGGTGGAACCACGAAGCCAGACAGATAAATAGAAGTTGTAACCTGAGAGCAAAACCATTAAGAAGGCCGAGCCAAGAAAAGGCAGGGTAGATGAATGCTTACCGCTCCGGGGAGGGGGCTGGGTTTGGCGGCGCGGCGGCGCTTGTAGGTGAGGACGTTGGCTGGCTGTTGGTCCGCCGGCGCGCGGCGCTTGGGCGGGGGCGGGAGCCGGTTGGCGCCGCCCTGGGAGACCATCTGGAGGTAGCTATAGGACGCCCAAGAAAGAGCGAGGCGAGATTGGACTTGGAAGCGAGGCCTAAGGAAGGATGGGAGGGAGCAAAGGCGCAGCAAGTGATGCGGGGAGAGGTTTCTAGGGTTCGGGGGGGATTTGGGATCTCTCGGTGGAGAGGTGAGGAGAGCGAGCGCGAGAGGAGCAGCCGCCACCTCTCGGAGGGAGAAGAGGAGAGGAGAGGAGAGGAGAGGAGAGAGGAGCGGGAGGAAGAAGAGGTGAGCTGAGTTTGGGCTCTGGAGGCGGAGGCGGCGGCGGAGAAGGAAAGGAAATGAAATTTTATAAAACGGGAGCGGGAGGAGGAAGAAGTTTAATCCTATGCTGTGGTCCGTTGGTGACCACCATTTCTACTTGTATAATTCTAGTAAATCAAAGATTTGGTACATCATCTATCTTTCCTCTCTGGATCGAGCACACACCACACTCTCTCTCTCTCTCTCTCTCTCTCTCTCTAGCTAAGAATGAAATTGAAACCCAAGCGAAGGCGAAGGCGAAGGAGAGGACCATCCATTCGATCGTCATTCGATTAGCCAAGCATAAACCCACTCATTAGGTTAGGTATGTAGATGTATCTTTGATTATTCTTTTTTTCTGCACCGAGCAAATATAAGTAACCTACCCGTTCCGTTCCGTGCGCAAGGAGCCAGCAAAGGCGGCAACGAGATTTCCGTTATGTGCGGGGTGGGTAACAAGTGCAATAACTGATATCTATTCACCTTGTCCGAATACAGCGAGCGCTTTTCTTATCAAATGTTAGATTCATCAGCCTGATTGCAAAACAATACCAAGAATCCGAAAGCGTCTGTGGCTTTGGTGTGGGTCTTGCTACTGCTATCTAGAAAAAAAATATGTCGATTTGTTCAGGAGCTGCCGCAGATCTGCTGAGCGTAGAGCACGTACAGTGCAAACATCCAGATTCTACAAAATCTCATCATCAGTGGACGATATATATTCGTGTTGTCACTATGTTCTGCAAGTGCAAACAAAGGCAGGCAGGCTCGTCACAACACACCACACACACACTCTCTCTCTCTCAAAAAATGAAAAAGAAAAAGAAAACTCATCATGCCGAGGGTATCTGGTCTGAATCTGATGAACCGGAAAATTGTTGGGCTTGGATCCAGAAGATAAGTAAACATGATTACATATGGGCTATGCTCCTCCCTCCTTAGAAGCGGCGAGACATATGAAGCTCCTTATAGCGCCTACAAATGGGGCTCTCTTCGTGTTTTGCGGCGATTTACTACCACTCGCTTGCGTCTAGCTGTCCCACAGTTTTCTTCGCCAACGCCGGCCTCGCGCACTCGTGAGCCGTTCGATCGGCCGGACGTGCGATGGACCGCTGAGCGTACGTTTCTCCTCCCTTTTCCTTCAACCGGGTTCTCACGGCGTGTGGAAGCCTCCCGTCTCTCCCCTGCCCATGCCGTCACTTCCCCGCTCTCCGCTTCGTCCCCATCGCTGCTCCTCTTCCCTTGCCCCACCGCCATCTACTCCCCTGTCCGCACCGACGCCTACCCCTTCCCCGCGGTACCAGCTCCTCTGGCAGTGTTGTCTCAGCTGCATCGTTGTGCTTACGTCTCCGCCCCCAACCCATGCACTGCCCTCGCCTTAGCCAAGTAATCTCTGCTGTCAAGAGAGCCATAGCTCGCAACTCAGCCTCTGCACTCGAATGAGACACTGCAGTTTGTTTCTTCGTCTTCCCGGCAATAAGAGAACCACCAAAAAAAAATATAGTAAGCAGAGATAGACCGACGATCAGAGGGATCGCTGGCCCAAGTAGCATCCGAATAAGCCTGAAGCTGTAACGAGCTAGAGTGAAAGAAGAGACGGTGAGAGATAGTCCCATGAAGATATCGCAGAACTCGAAGAAGGTGGTTGTAGTGGACTTGAGTGGGAGCAGAGACGAACTGACTCAGAATGTGGACTGGATAAGTGATATCCGGACGAGTAACAGTAAGGTAGACAAAACTCCCAACAAGATGATGATAGCGAGTCGGATTAGAAAGAGGCTCGCCATCAGAGGGTCGAAGGTGAACATTGAGCTCCATAGGAGTCTCAACAATACGCTGATCAGTGAGAGAGGCGCGATCAAGAAGATCCTGAATATACTTCTCTTGGGACATAAAGAAATCATCTGGAGTGGAAGTAACCTCAATCCCAAAGAACTAACGAAGAGGACCAAGATCCGACATAAGGAACTGCTCACTAAGACGAGCCTTGACAAAGGCAATGTACTCAGAATCATCTCTGGTAATGATCATATCATCAACATACAAAAGAAGAAGAGTCCGACCACAAGACGAAGTGTGGACAAAGAGCGCAAGATCATGATCACTAGCGAAAAAGCCAGCAGCAGTGACCATATAGGAGAAGCGCTCGAACTAAGCACGAGGGCCTTGCTTAAGGCCATAGAAAGAGCGACGAAGGTGACAGACCATACCCTCAGGAACAGAGTACCCAGGTGGCGGATGCATGTAGACCTCCTCACGCAACTCGCCATCAAGAAAGGTATTCTTGACATCAAGCTGATAAACATACCATTGGTGAACAAACGCCACTGAAAGAAGAGTGTGGACAGTGGTCATATGGGCCACAGGAACAAAAGTCTCATCGTAGTCACGACCATGCTCTTGCTGGAAACCATGAGCAATAAGACGCGCCTTATAGCGCTCAAGAGAGCCATCAGAGCGAGTCTTAATATTATAGACCCACTTACACGTGATGGGACGAGAGTGAGATGGAAAAGGAACAAGATCCCAAGTACCAGTACGCTCGAGAGCAGCAATCTCCGCGGCCATGGCATGCTGCCACTCAGGGTGAGTAACAGCATCCCGATAGGAGACAGGCTCATGAGTAGCTGCACCAGCAAAACCAAAACGGGCAGGGGGTCGAAACGACTAGCGATCGCGGAGAGCGTAGCGAGGAGAAGATGACCCATCAGGGAAAGATGGAGCATTAGGAGAAGATGGCTCATCTGGAAGATCCTCAATACGAGGTCGACGAGTGTAGAAGAGAGGGTAAGAAGGTGTTGTAGTAGGAGGAGACTGAGGAGCCGCAGGAGATGAAGCAGGCGGCGACAACGGCGGAGAGGCCACAGGAGGAATATGTGGAGACTTAGTGGGACGGGTGGACGAGGGCAAGACAGATATAGGTGTATCTGGAAAGGTAAAAAAGGACAGAGACTCCACAGGGGAAGCCGAAGGAGAGGCAGGACGTGGGTAGAAGGGACGAGACTCGTTGAAAGTCACATCCCGAGAAACCCGCATCCATCGTCCAACAGGATCCCAGCACCGATAGCCCTTGTGCTCGGCACTGTATCCCAGAAAGACACACTCAACAGACTGAGCAGTCAGTTTGGTGCGGTCTCGAGGGGCGAGGAGAACGTAGCAAACGCAGCCAAACAGACGAATGACAGAGTAGTTAGGAAGAAGACCAAAGAGACGCTCAACAGGGATCGCACCCTGAAGAGCAGAAGAAGGCAGGATGTTAACGAGATAGGTGGCAGTGGAAATAGCCTCGGCCCAAAAGTAAGGTGGAATAGAGGCGGCAATCATCAGTGCACGAGCCGTCTCAAGGAGGTGACGATGCTTGTGCTCAGCGACACCATTCTGAGCATGAGCACCAGGACAAGAGAACTGAGCGAGAGTGCCCTGCTCAGCAAGGAAGCTGCGTAGGTAACGAGAGAGGTACTCGCCAGTGGAGTCAGCACGAAAAACACGAATAGGGGTGGAGAACTATGTATGGACCATAGTGACAAATTGTTTATAAATAAACAAGGCCTCACTACGAGAAGACATGAAATATATCCAAGTGTGGCGAGAGAAATCATCTATAAATATGATATAATATCGATGACCCCCTTTCGAAACGAAGAGAGCTGGACCCCAAACATCTGAATGAACAAGATCAAATGGGCGCTGAGACATCGACTCACTGTGAGGATAAGGAAGCTGAATCTGTTTACCTAACTTACAGCCTTGACAATCTAAAGATAAGTCTCCTGAGACAGACCCCAGAAGACCACGACAAACTAAAGACGACAGACGAGATCCACACAGATGACCAAGAAGGTGATGCCACTGCTGAAAAGAGCTAGTAGACGGAGTGGCAGAAGCTGAGAGACTGGCGGCGACGGTGGCAGCGGAAGGAAGGTGAAGTCAGTCAAGCTCCCAGAGACGCTATGAGTCAAAGCGCGGAGGGTCAGAACCAACCAGAGCTCCCGTGTGGCGGTCCTGAACACAACAAGAATCAGAGTCGAGAATGACTCGACAACCAAGGTCAGTAATCTGCCCAGCAGAAAGAAGCTGCATGGTGAGGCGAGGAACATAAGCAACAGAAGGAACATGAAAAGATGAGTTGCTAAGAGGTCCTCGACTAGAGACAGAAAGAGATGTACCATCAGCAGTAAGAACACTGACAGAAAGAGGTGTAATGAAAGACAAAGTGAAAGAATCAGAAGTCATGTGAAAAGATGCTCCAGAATCAAGAATCCACGGGGAGGTACCTGACTATGTAGGAAGTGGTTTCTCAGTGCCCGAAGAGCTAGTAGTAGAACCTGCAGAACCTGTCGAGGAAGAACCTGAAGCGGCAAGCAGGCATCGAAGTCTAGCTATCTCCTGCTCAATGAGAGAAACTGCTGAAGGAGTCGATGTAGACGTCGATGTAGAAGCGCCAGTGCCAGTGCTAGTAGAAGAACGACGTGAAAGATGCCACTGCTTCTTATAGCACTGGGACTCAATGTGGTCGACCTTGTTGCAGTAGGAGCAGTGAGGACAACCGCCACCAGATGGAGGGCGGCCACCACCACCTGTGGCAGTCGCTGGAGGAGGCAGTGTGCTGAAGCGTGGAGCGGTCGGTGTAGCAGGTGGGCGAGCGACGAGCATGGAGGGGAGTGGCATCGCACCAAAGACCACTCAGCGAGTCTCCTCGCGCGTATCTCGGTAGAGCCTCCGGAGAGTGACACGAGGTGGCGTGCAAGGAGCTAGGCACGCCGCCGCCGAACTCGGGGCGGCGGCGGTAAGGAACTCGAGACCCGTTGAAACTCCAGTCGGACGCATCTGATCAAAGACGGATAGGAGCGGCGGCCCGGCGGTGCGGAGAGAGTCGGTGACGCCGATGCAGAGCTCGAGCGTAAAAGCGCCAACGGAGCATCACCTCATCAAGAGAGTGCTCCTAGCGGACCATGAACAAGTACAGGGCATCACCAGAGGGCTCGTAGCGTTGCCGAAGGTGAGTCCACATCTGGAAGGCCGAAGGGAGTCCCACAACCTTAGAAGAGAACTGAGGCTGGACACTGGCGATGAGGACAGCAGCAACCCAAGCGTCGTCGTCGTACCACTGAGTGTAGGCGGTCAGTCGATCCTTGTAGGAATCTAGAGCCTCCTGGTAGGCAGAGGCAGCCTCATCATCAGCAAGGCGAGTGACCTCAGCAGCAGCCTTGTCGGCTGTCGGGGGCAGTGCGACAAGCGTAGGCTCCGTCGGAGGAATAGGGCAAGGCGGGCAGGTGATATCGCCAGAGAGGACGCCCCAGAGACGAAGACTACGCATGTGAGACACGGAATCGGTGTAATTAACACCATCGAAGATCATTGGGCAGCGAGGGAGGGAAACAGTGCCCATTGGTAAGTGGCGCTGGACGACGCGGCGACCAAGGCAACAAAGTTTAACAGGCGGCGCTGGACGGCGCGGCGGTTAGAACGACGTACTGAAATTTCTCCCCCTTTTTTCCCTCTCTTTTCGGGCCCGGCTCAATTAAACGCCCGGCCTGCCAAAGCAGAGGCCCACACGGGCGAGAGCGGCGCGCACGGGGGGACCTAGGGTCAGGCGGAGCGCCCGACGACGGCAAGGCTCAGACTCGAGGTCCGCGCGCACGGTGGCGCGGCGTCGTGGGCGACGGGATGAAGGTCGCGTGCAGCCCTGAGCGAAGAATCCCGAGCAAAGACGAGCGACGCCAACGGTCGGCGAGGCGGAAAGCGTCGAGCTCAGGCGGTCGGCGACGTGCAGCACTCTGCTGCGGCGACGATTATGAGGCGCGGCGCGAATCGACTCCGGAACAGGAGACGACAAGGAGGACGAGGCGACGCCAAGCGACGGCGGAGGCGACACCGCGTCCTCCACTGGCGGTGGCGGCGTCAGCAGCTTCAGGCCGCAGAAGGGAAGGGAAGCCAACAGCGGCGGTTAGGGCAGAGGAGGACGAGTTGCGCATTCAGGAGAGGTAAACCTAACCTGCTCTGATACCATGTTAGGAATAACAACTTGTATTCTCAGGGGGCCAAAATGGCCAGTATATATACACAAAGTACAGGTGATGAATATGCAAATAACCCCTCATAACAATGAGGAATAACACTCTATACATATATCTCTAACAGTACCTTCTTTTTCTCCAAGTGGAGGCAATATCTAGATTCAATGGTTTCGGTATGGATGGTGCTATGTTGTTGTGCTTTGCAGTGATAGATTAGTCCCATATGAGTTGATACCTGTAGGTTTGAGTCTTCTTCCATTAGTTCTAATCTTTCATGCCATTTTAACTTACAAAAATATCAACACTTCAATCTTTCCATCAGAATAACTATCAATGTTTACAGAGAATAGCCATTTTTTGCTCTTTATTAAACGTAGGTCCTAACGGATATCTCATCAATCTGTCATTACTCTTAGACTGTTAGATTGTTCAAACCGCTAATATAATTACTGTCTGTAGGCAACGCTATCTACGACCGTTCAAGACAACATTTGGATCGTTTCCATGATCGATGGGTTCTGAAGGCGCAGCAAAGCGGGCATGACCTTCTAGTTATATCAATGCGCGGTGGTGGCGAACCTCCAGAAAAAAAGCCTGCGCGGTGGTGGCGAACCTCCAGAAAAGAAGCAGGCTTCAGTACATAGCCTTACAAGGAAGAACTGTAGAACTTGATCCAGTAACAATTGCTCGCATTGCGTGCATCAGGTGATCATTTCATAGAGTCCCCAAGTCCTGTCTTTTACCTAAAAGCAGGGCGTTCATCCGGTCAGATGAGTACATCAACGAAATTGTGAAACACTGAACAGCAAGGACGTTGGATAATGACATAATGCAAGCCAAGAGCATTTCGACGTGAAAAAGATAAGACTTGTAGGTTATATCAAGTCTCAATAGAGGAGTAGCATGATGGGAATCACATAAAGAAATACAGTGCAATAAACATTTATTACCAGTGGTTACTATAAACTCTATCAAATTACGGGTATCTAGCCCTGCTTTGCAGTGTACCGACTATAATTTCAGAACAAAAGCAAATTACAAGTGACTGACGTATTTTGCCATGTACTGAATACTGACTATGAATTCAGAACAAAAGCAGATTACATGACTGATGTATTTTGCCATGTAGTGAGTACTGACTACGATTTCAGAACAAAAGCAGATTACATGACTGATGTATTTTGCATTGTAGCGAGTATAACCTTCAGCTGTATAGTAATGATGAGCTATGTATTTGTAGCTAACATCAACAAGTAGTCACACCTTGAAATTTACACACAGAGCAAACTAAAGAACATACGGAAATTTGTCATGATCAAAAGATTTAGGCTTAATTCTGTGCGTCATGGTCATATTGAGAGCACAGGGTTGTGTCTACAAAGCACAAACGGCTGAACCTCAGATGGCCTAGCAACTAACAAGAGCTCACTCGCTATAAATTTGGTATATCTCAGAACATTTTATTTTGTCTATAACGGAGTTTTCAAAGAGGATTAAACCTAAACAACATGATAACCACACCAGCAACTGGAATCTATAACCAAGCATGACAGTACAAAATGCATAATTAACAGGTATTAGTGGCACTAGTGATATATATATATATATACATACCTGGGAGAAGATTAGCAGCTCGAGCTGCCATGGAACACCGTGAACACATTGGAGTAAGACTTTGTGAGGTACACAAAGTTTAGTATTGGCGGCAATGCAGGCACACGCTCCCCTTTCCTCAGCAGCTCCTCCAGGTTGAGCCTTTGCAGGGTGAGCACAGCCTTGTTGTCTCTCCAAACAAAGGCGAGCCGGCCATCCTGGAGTACAAATAGTGACCCGGGCTTTGAGCCAGGGTACCTGAACCCGTACCCGGTGGCAATGCCCTCACCGGCAAAGCTTCTCTCGATGTCCACAGGGCGGGACTCCTCATCGGTCTGCCACGGAAAAGCCTCCGTCGATGGCTCGCCCACCGCGCAATGAACATGGACGACCCATTCGGATGCACGACATGGTGCGTGCCCTCCAACACCTTGGTTGCGATCAGCAGAAGCTTCCCCTCGCTGTCCTCCTCGTATGAGAGCAGCAGGAAGAAGAGAGCCTTGCCAGGTTTGCGCTCGTCCTCCGGCCGCCCGGCGGCCACCCGAATGTGCCTCCCCACAGCCCGGGGTACTCCCGGCCAGGCACGGGCGCCTGCGCCGTCAGCTTGTAGAGTGCAAACCGGTTGTCGTGCATGCTCGGCCACGCGTGGTAGGTGGACAGCCGCATCCGCGCGCCCCGGAGGCTCAGGCCGACGCTGTCGCCGGCACGCAAGAAGTCATCCAATGCCAGATGCTTGCTGTCCGCGTACTCTGCCCTCGAATTCGCCGACGCCGACGCCGACGCCGACCGCGTCACCATCTGCCGCAGCCCGTTCTTGACGAACCCGGCCATCGCAGAGAGGCTCCTCCGCAGCCGCATCCTCTCGCCGGCTGTGTCGCCCGTGGGCGGAGGCATCTTCTTGGCCCCACGCAGCAGCGCCTCGACCTCCGGCCTGCGCACCATGCCACCGCTCGCCTCACTGTGCAGCCGCAGCATCGCCTCCCGCCGCGCGGCGAGCACCGGGTGGTCCTTCTCGGAGCGCGCGAAGAGCGGGGCAGCCGCGAGCTCCGGCGGGAGCGTGACGCGGCACGCAGCAACGAGGGCGTCGAGCAGCCGGCGACGGTCGCCGAACGCGAGGCGGGAGAAGTGGGAGGAGGGGATGGGAGCCTGGGAGGTGTGGGCCTCGAGAAGGAGGGTGTTGGCTTGTGGGTGGAGGGAGGAGAGGAGGCCGGGGAAGAGGGAGTCGGGGTGGTTGCCGTGGAGGAAGAGGAGGGCGGGGCGGCCGTGGTCGTCGGCGAGGAGCTCGAAGACGGGGCCCATAGGAGGTGCGGGGAGAGCTCCTGGGGGATGGATCGGACGGCGACGACGGAGAGGAAGCCCGGGAGCGCGGCGACGAGGTTGCCGAGCTCGGGGTTCTGGTGCGCCCAGAGGCCGAGAAGCGGGGAGGCGGAGTGGAGGAAGCGGCAGACGGCCAGGGAGGAGTCTCCTACGGCGGCGCGCCAGGCGAGGAGGTGGGAGGGGGAGGGGAGGAGGCGGCGGCACTGGGCGAGCCACGCCTTATCGGCGGCGGAGAGGGCGTCGTGGAGGCGGCGCGAGGCGGCGGAGAGCGCGAGGAGGTCACGGGGGCGGAGGTGGGCGGAGATCAGGGCAAGGACGTCCTCCGGCAGCGACAGGATCAGCTCCGCGCCGTCGCTGGCGAGCTCGCCATCGGCGAAGGATGGCATCGGGATCGGGAGGCTGCGGTTTCTTGTGGCCGTGTGGTCTGTGCTGTGTGCTTCTTTCTTTCAGTTTCCGCCTTCCCTTTTCTATTTTCCTTCACTTTATTTTTCTTGATATCTAATTTTCTTTTTTTTAAAAAAAAAAACCCTGGGTTTTGATGTATTTGTAACACAATCCCCAGGTTTTTAGGATTTTCGTTCCCCCGCAAAACCACGTGTATTTTGAGCATAACCTTTCACGTGACCTCATTTCCTCACATACCCGTCCCACGCAACGGTGTGGCCCACCATCCCGTGGATGCTTGCGTGGAGGAACCGGGGGAGAAAAAGGAGGGGAGTCGTCCGACGCGCGCAACAGACATTGGGTAGTATCTGTTGGATCGGAAAGTGATAGGTGAGATTGTGTTTTTTCACTGCAGTGTAAATACTGTAGTATTGTAGAATCACTGTGCTAATTGACCCAAACAGTTCTTTTCGGATCGGTCGTTTGGATCTGCCAAAGTGTAATCCTGTGACATTCTCAGTAGAATAGCAGAGGATGTCAATCCGAGTCGTAGAGGGAGGCATAGAAGGGGTTGGGGTCGACGTGGTTGGAGGACAGTGTTGCGAGGGCGGGCGTGGAACGAGGAGGGGTAGTCACGCTCACGCGCGGAGGCAGTCGCCATGGTCACCGACGAATCTTGGAATCAGACGGCAAGCAACTCAACCTGAAGAGCCAAAAAATCACAAGATTTAGCGCATCGAATCGAAGCGAACAAGCGCATTCACGCACGCAAACACGTTCGAGCGTGCGCTAACCGCGTGCCCAAGACCGCCGCTTCGTCCCGACGGGCGACGCACACCGCGCTGCCAACTTAGTGGCTCGGCCATCCCAGCAACTTCGCACACCATCAAGTTGACGTTGGCTCATCTGAAACGTCCATTCTAAACCATCAAGTTGACGTTGGCTCATCTGAAACGTCCATGTCATGTCATGACCTGCAGGTGGGCCACACCGTGTACATGTGAGGAAATGGGTATGTGAAAGGTTATGCGTATTATGCCCCAGCCCAAGTACATGTGGTTTTGAGGGGGGGATCCCAAAACTTGGGGCTTTATGTTAGCAACACCCCAAAAGCTAGGGTTTCTGAAATTCACTTCTTTTTTTCCGCACAACTGCACATGCCTTCTAGAACATTTTCGAGACCGAAGAAGAGTATTAGCATAGCATGGGAGGGGCGAGGCAAGCTCAATCAAGCATGGCCAGATGGGTCGCCCAGCCCGGCACGGCACGCCAGTCTCTCGTGCTAGGCCGTGTCGGGCCGAGAACGTTTAACCCGACGAGCGTTGTTGGCCCGTTTAGCCCATCTTGACCCGATTTTTTTTTAAAAAAAAAATTCCAGAAAAATGTATAAAATTCAAAAAAAAAGATTAAATTTGTAAAAAAAAAAAGAGAGTTCTATACCCATAAAAATAGACAAATACATTCAAAATATAATAAAGAGCTTTATTAATGTCTACATGGATGCCTCGTTAAAACTTTTACCAAGTAAAAACTCTACATGAGAAAACATTCGCAAAGGAAAAAGAGTACATTCTATAGCTCTGCATACATCATTCTTTTAAGTGTTGTTGTCTAGGTACAGATTTTTGAACATGTCTGTCAACTCTAGATTATCTACGGAGTGTTGTGTTCATGCATCAACTTGTTCATAGTCCTTCACGGTTAGAAGTATCTCCAGTATCTCACTTGTGAGACATGCTCTTCTCTCCTCCAATATTCTTCCAAAAAGACTAAAAATAGATTCGGAGGGAACGGTGCAGACAGGAATAGTTAACACATCACGTGTTAATATGGACATCACATGATATGTTATCTTATGGTTATGCCACCATTGCAAATTTCGAAGGAATCTGCAAAATAGTTAGAATAGCCTAGGCCTGTAGCATCACTAAGAAGTTCAAGAATATTAGCAAATCCTTGAATTTTAGCTCTAAGATCTAAAATAAAAGCAAATCAAGCTGTGTTTGTCTCATCACCAATCCTTGCCTTGCTTTACATCAAGCAGCATGTCTAATCAAGTGCTTTGTTCCACTTGAAGACTTTTTCAGACAATTCATGTTTACAAATCTTACAAACAACATATCTTACAAGAACTCCTTGTGCGTCTTCCTTGGTTATCTTATTGAAATCATCCTAGGAATTTTTTTTAAATAATATTATTTTTAAAGATATTTACAAAAATAAATAGCCGTTTAAAAAAATTACAAAAATGTGCCTCTGTGCTTGATTGAATGGCGATTCATTCTGTCGCCGGTTCAATCGGCGATCGAACTCTGTCCCCGCCTGCCGCGATTGCGGGAATGAATCGCTTGATTGAATCGGCGGCAGAATGAATCGCCGATTCAATCGGCGACAGAACTATCGCCGATTGAATCGCGATTCATTCCCAACCCTAGCCGCTTTTTGATTTTCCCTATTTCACTTAGGCGGTTTGTGATTTTCATACATTTTAAACGATGCGAAATCTGTTGGACTCGTAATAACATTTTATCATCATCGTATGTTGTTCTACTACGGTTAATTTTGGAGAATTTAGCGAGGACGTTTGAGGTATGAACGATTCAAAAAAGGAAGATAAGTGATATTGCCATTCCCAACCCTTATTTTCCTATTTCACTTAGGCGGTTTGTGATTTTCATAAATTTTAAACGATGCAAATCATTTAGACTCGTAATAACATTTTATCATCATCGTATGTTGTTCTACTACGGTTAATTTTGGAGAATTTAGCGAGGAAGTTTGAGGTATGAATGATTCGTAAAAAGGAAGATAAGTGATATTGTCATTCGATCGGGAATTCGTACTCGATATTACGTAATCTTGCGTAAGAACGTCATAACACTTAACTAAAATGATAATTGACAACATTGATAATAATATTTTTGTCGTGGTCGCGACGTCAACGTCTCCCATGTGGACTGCCTCTAGTCGGGGCACCGGACGAGGTCCCCGTGGTGACGTCCGGAATGCCGATGTCTCCTTGGTCCTGAGTATTTCGCGTGGGGCATGTCTTGAAGGTGTGGCCAGACTCCCTGCAAATGGAGCACTTCTTCGTGCGACGTTCGCCGCGCTCGTCCATATCGTTCACGATGCGTCGTACTGCCGCCGCCAACCTTTCCTTGAGCCTACCAATGTCCGCGCCCGCATTAGTTGCTCCCAGGATGGATGGACAGTGAAATGGCCAACAACAGCGTAACCATACATCTCTCCACTCCATGTTTGCATCACCGCCTCCTTGGTGAAATAGTGAGAGAGGTACTGACCGGGATGCTGCGCCACCGTCGAACAGGCGGCCATGACATGGGAGCAGGGCCTATGCAGAAGAAGGGGCTTGTTACAAGTGCAAACGCAGCTATCGCGGCGTAGCGTGCACTCATGGGTGATCCTCGCGGTTAGTCCCGCGACGCCTTTATCCTCGCACATTATCTCGGCGAAGCTCCTCGTGCCCATCTTGAATGCCGGTGCATCTCACCCTTCTTGCTCTCCTCCTCCATGTATGCGGTGATCATGGCGGAGTAGAGTACTCGTCATTGTCATGGTGGCGGCGCATTGCCGCATCTGTTAACAAAGTAGTTTATGGTACCGCGAGAATTGCCTCCACAATACCAACCAAAGGGAGGCACTGCGCGCGCATGACCCGATTGTAGACATCGGCTAGGTTGGTTGTCATGATACCGTATCGAGCACCACCCCTGTCATGCAGCAGCGACCACTTCTCCTTAGGCTCGTGCTCAATCCAGTCTGAGAAGCTTTTGACCTGTGCCCCAGTCTTCCTCGTGACACTAGGAGCGTCTGTGGGTAGCTGTGGCAATGCTTGGGGGGCTCTGGTCGGCGCTTGGGGCGGCCCTTGTCGATGCCTCCCTTCTGTGGGTTTTTGTCCGGTCGTCCAGAATCTTCCAGAGTGTGTCGAACTTACGCTGCTGGTTACGGTTGCCTGAGCGTTTGAACATGTTCATCAAGTTCTTGTTGAATCGCTTATAGAAGTTTGCACCCGTGCCTCATGCACCACCGCTCTGTAGATTCGGCCATGGAAGTGGAACGTTCTCTCCTCGTTTGTGTTGTGTTATTGCACGCAGCAGCCCGCGTCTTAGGTCATGTATGAGGCATACGTTGGGACGGTCCTGCACAACAGAAATCCTCACATTCTTCAAGAACCACGGCCACTATCAGTGTTCTCGCCAACGAAAGCGAATGCCTGAGAAGAACTTGATTGTTTCCGTCCGTCGCTATTGCGGTCGATGTCAGCCCTTGTACCGCCAATCGAGAATGTGCCATCGATACACAAGATTGGGCGACGATCTTTAATGCATTGATGCATGGACCAAACGCGAAGAATGCTCGTTGTAGTACCCTCTTATTAGGCCGCCGGATGTGTGGCGTCTTGAATGTCGACATGAGTGCCGGATTCTGTCTTGTATGACTCGGTTGCCGGGAGGTTGTGGTAGGAATCCTCGAGCGCATCAACCTTGATTCCAATGCCTTCTGCTTTGCCCTCCAAGCCTTGGCATAGCCGATAGTGTCTTCGAACCTTGCCTCAATGGCGAATGATGGATCGTGGCTCAAATCTAGGTTGTCCACGATCTCACCGTACATGAGATTGGCAATGAAGCTCGATGACAAGTTCCGGTGGGGCTGCGGCGACTCAATGACGACGCATGTGTGAGGACCACTATGGAGCACTTCCGAGGTATTCCACTTGGGTGAAAAGCGTGCACGCGCCAGGCATCCTCAATGCCGCACTTCACGTCGTAGCATCTTGGGGTAGACTTGACGACGGTGAATGTCGTCGAACCGACAATGCCCGTAATTTGACCGCATCTTGCGCGCCTCCTTGCATTTGTACGTAGCTCCTAGTCCGACCTCGCTCGTCGTACTCCCATGGTACATGGGAGCCTCGTTGACCACGAGGTTCTCGAATCGGTATGTGTTCCACTCGGATGGAACCGCTCACTTTGGTCGCATCATCGTCGTCATCGGAACCTTCATCTTCTGACAATGCCATGTAGTCTTGGTCTTGAGCTCCATCATTTCCACCGTGTCTTCCAGCTCCTCTCCTCGTCGGCAAGCCCACTGCTTTGTCTCATCGAACGAGGTAACTCGCGACATCGGCAACCTCTTGCCCTTACGCTGGTGTGCGCGCTACCGAGTCACCTATTTCTTCCTCGGTGTCGACAACTCCTACTTGTTCTCGCGCAGATGCAGGAGTGGATTTTGCAAACGCTGGACCGAAGGACCAATTTCACCCCTCTCCCTCGCCATGCGTATATACGACCGCCATGAATTTGTTCCCTTTAGTTGCACTAACTCCCAATACGTGGCCGCCCCTGCCGGGCGAGGCAACTCAATGTCGGATCGTAGACATCACCGTCCACTTGGGCGTGTGGAACAACCACCGCATCACATCGCCGAATGTACGTTGCTCGTGTCTTGGTAGGCACGCGTCCGCGGTGAAATAACTCAAATCAATTCCCTCGGGACCCTCCATAATAGTCCCTCGGCCGTAGTAAATTTTGAAATTGACGACGTCGGACATATTTGACGTACTGCAGTGTGAAGAACATTTACACCATGAACTACATATGTGCAACTAAATATCCCACCAAAAAACTATGTAAAACAGACTTCACTACGTAACAGCACATCAAGAATCATGTAATCCGTTCTGTTAAGAAAATTACCCGAGGGGTGGGCAACAGGACGAACAGCGCTTCGCTAGCTTTTCTCGTCCTCCTCTCTGTGTCCTTCGCTTTTGGTTGAGTAAGACTGAGTCCTGTGTGGAATTTCGACGGTTGCAAGAGGATTTTGTAGAGGTCAGGCCCTGTCGCCAGTTTAATCGGCGATACCTTCCTGTCGCCAGTTGAACTGGCGATACCGTGCTGTCGCCAGTCGCTATTTGTTGTTGTGCAATGTTGGAAGATTTTTTGGAGGACGATTGAGGGATTAATGATTCGTACGTACCAAGGCAGGCGATACTAAAATGCGTTCGGGAATGACTCAACGATAACCACACGACATTTCATCCGACAAGGGGATTACATGGCACGCAGGAGAACGAACCGAGCACGGTACACACATGCCTTTAGGGAAAACGAAATACATGGGACATGTGGAGGAATATGGTAGAACTCTCGAGTCGAACGTGGCCATTTACCCTTACGGGCGGCTCGGCGTTGTACTCCTCGCCTTGCGCCTTGGCTCGCCGCGATGGCCCTCTTCGCTCCTTCTCGGCCTCCGTCGCCTCGCATGCTCACGCCTCGCTCCTCGCGTTGCTGTCCCGCCTACCTTGCTCGGCTGCTCGACTTTCAACTCTTTGAGCGCCTTTCACGGGTCTCGATGTGCTCACTGGCCCGCCTCTTCCGTCTCAAAGAACGACCACATGTCGTAGGGGTGGATCTTGTCGTCGATCCACCGCCGAAGTCGCATAGTGGTGGCGAGATGCGGTGGGTAAAGAGAGTTCGTTACCCGTATTCGGAATGAAAAAGTATTGTACCATGAAATAGGGTTTCATTACGGATGCTGTTGTTGCGATCAACGGCGTAGTTTGGGCAAAGACCAATAGCGCCGCCAATGGTCCACTCATCGGTTGATTTCACACACTTGCAAGCGTCCCTACACCAAAGATAGGGGTGTCACCCTATCGGGGTCCTTCCGAGGCGTTCGCGAGCATAGGAGGGGTCGCGGTGGTCCCGAAATCGTTGGGCGTGCTCGAGGCGACTTCCTAAGATCCACGATTCGGAAAGGTTTGGTGGGTGAAAGGCTCTCGACTAGCGGCATGATAGCGGCGGTGGTTTCATGGGGAGACACCACCCTTCAAAAGATTGCGGATTTTCTCCCATTCCTTCTCCTTGTCCATGTTTTCTACTTGGTGGTGCTTTGTTGTGGACTAGTTGGACGAGTTACTGTTGTATTTATAGCCGGAGTGGATGGAGCCGTTGTCGGGCTTCGCCTTGGTAAGTCGTCCACAAAAGCCGCCCGCCGTCACATCGTCTGAAAAAGGTAGTCCGTGTAGTCACATCGTCCCGAAAGCAAGCCCATCCGTCACATCGTCTGAAAAGCTAGCGATGTAGTCACATCGTCACGAAAAGCAAGCCCGTGTGGTCACATCGTCCCGAAAAGGTGGTCCACCTAGTCACATCGTTCTGAAAAGCGGTCTACTCTGGTGCCATCGTCCTGAAAAACTAGCCGGTGTGGTCACATCGTCCTGAAAAGGTGCATACTCTGGCTAACTTTTAAGGGGGATGCTACAAGACGAGCGCGCCTTTAAGGACTCTGTCGGCGCGTGTTGTCGCATCGCCAAAAAAACCTAGCTCGTTTTATCGCGTCGTTGCGAACAGTTGGATCGTCAAAGAAAGCCGTGTTCGATATTCAAAAGATTTCATAACTACGATTGGCATAATGAAGAAAAAATATATAAAGGAAAATCTAATGGCGTCCCTCTTAGCTCGCACCGCGTGTCGTCCGGGCCTCTGCCGTCATTCTGCTACGCTGCGTCGAAGTCGGTGCTGAATCTGGACCGCGAGAAGTCCGCGGTGGTGTAGCGAGGGGCTGCTCCTGCGTCGGCTGATCCTGCGTCGGCTGATCCTTCGTCGTCTGGGTCTGCGTCGGCTGATCCTGCGTCGCCTGGGTCATACTCGGCGCACCGTACAGCTGCGAAGCCTCCAAAGAGAACTGCGTGTCACGCGGATCCCTGAAGAAGTAATCGATGGGTGCCGATAGGTCTGCATCGCCGGCGGAGAATGTATCGTCCTCCCAATCCGTTGCTGCAAAGAATGAGGTTACGAAGATAGTCATGACTAAAAGTACGTTACGCAAGCAAACGAAACTTACCTGTTGGCCCAAAGATGTGCTCGGACGACGCGGCATAGTCCTGGCCCGCGTACGGGTGGAGCTGAGGACCTGTAACAGAAGATCGTCGTTACAAACTTATGAGGTTCCAAATGAAATGAAGAAGCGACGTCACCGTGTCGAACTCACCCCCCGCATGTCCGAAGGTGCTCCCCCCGCCCTGCCACGCCGACGTGCCCGCCACGTGCGGATCAGGAGGCTGTGTCCTACCACCTCGGCTGACCCCTCGTCCTCGACCGCTTTCGGTCCACCGGTCGGTCGGCGTCGCGACGATCGCGTCCGCATTCAGCGTCTTCGCCTCCCGATCTGTGCGGAGCCCTCGATCTCCCGACATTGCCATGTCTTTGCGCGAGTCTACCATCTCGGCGACCTCCGGTGAAGATCCACCGCATGTAATCATGAAGTTGTACACGTAAGTATGTCAAATTAAATATGAAATATGTAATATTGAGTACGTGCTGCGGCGGAAAGCGGTCGGTGGGTGGGTAGTGCGTGTCGGACGTCGCGGACACATGTCGGCGGTGGTCGACCACGACCGGACGCAACGTAGCCTCGTCCCGAGCCGAGTACCACTCCATGTAGTGCTCGTGCGTCTGGGGTTGTAGGCCTCGTCAGTAACCTCGACGAGGGTCTCGTCGCGCGCACTCAATCGGCCACCCAAGGGGTCATCTGTCCGACCGGGACATCGTGCCCGAACTCCTTCCTAGTGTACTGTGGGCGGCAAGAAAAATATTTGGTTGCGATGTAACACATATTGTAACACATAGTGAACTTACGGCGTGTCGTGCCCGGCACCGCCTCCCCAAAGGCTGGGACCTCTGTCGCGATCGAATCGGCGCATGACCCGTGTATCGGTACTCCTCCACGAAGATGTCGTGCACCAGGCACTCGCGTGTACCAAGACATCGTAGTCTCGCGTGCACGCACCGGCAGCCGTTGAAGCGCGCGCCATCACCCGATCGCCATCAGATGCGGGGTCGGATGACGCGATGCGTCGGTCACCGATCGAACATCGCAGCGTACTCTGGTAGGAGCCTGCGAGGTGATCGGCGTGAAGGTGACTGTGCAATACAACACCGCAAACTTAGCACACGAGAATAACGATCGCAAAATGAAAATAACAAATGATTACGAAACTAACGTCGGCGGCACCACAAAGTGCCCATGGTCGGCCGGTCCAGTCGCCCTGCGGGGCGTACAAGCCATCCGTCGCGCTCAAGTCCACATGTGGTCGTCCGATCTGAAACGCTCAACGACCACGGTGCGGTGGAGCGGGCATCTCGAGAGGATGGCGCCGTCACGCCAACGCTGGCACGCGTCGCACAGTGCGCGGTACGTCGCACATAGCACGGTCGGACCCCACGCGTACTGCGGGATCCGCTCGATCGGTGACTCCGCCACCTCCCGCGTGTACCGGATGTAGTGCTTGTCCACGCTGTCGCCGTGGGAGCTCAGGAACATCACCCACCCGAACAACCACAGCAGGTAGGCCTCGAAGTGCCTCGTAACAGTGACGGGCGCTGCGTCCGTGTCCATACGCTCGGGCTGCAAGAAGACACGTAAACGTCAGCAGGGTTCACAAACGAATTGTTACGAGAGAAAAATAGTTAGGAAAACACTTACGTGAATCGGCGGATCCACTTCGCGTGGGCGTGCGGTTCTTGAACTCGACGTCTGTATTTGCTGGCGGCAGGATATCGCGGAACCTGGCTAAGAGGTCCGTGCGCCACGTGGCGGGGACGTCGTGCGCCACCATCGGAGCGCCTGCGCAGGGCAACCCGGTGAGGTAGCTCACATCTGCAGCGTCGGCGTCATCTCCCGCACGGAGATGGAACGTGTGGGTCTCTGGCCTCCAGCGGTCAACCAGCGCCGTCAGTAGGGCCCGGTCGTACGGAAAACGCCTAGACGTACGACCAGCACGCTGGTCCTGATCGTCCTCCACCGTCGCCTCCACCATCCTCGCGAGTGGAAGGAGGCCTGCCGCTCTCAACCTGCGTCCAAACGATTAAGCACAAACAGGAGTCAACGCAAAATAATCAGACCGCCATTGAGTGCATGAAGGACACAACTTCACGTACCTCGGAATCCAGTCTCGGTGCAGCCTCCATGCCCTGATGGGGGTGCGTAGCCGAAACGCCCCTAGCTCTATCGGCGCCTCGCCCTCTGGAGGGAGCACGGTACTGAGGCGGCTACGGTGACGCTGGTCAATCACTGGGTTAAGCAACTCGTACTCACTCGCGTCGGCCATACCTGAAAATGCAGTAAGATAGAAAGTTCATATTTTTTCCATGCATCTTTACATAGCCTATGTAGCAACTACGAAATTGACCGCGCACTAATACAACTAATAACAGCGTACTAACAGGATATTGACCGCGCGCTAACACAACTAATAACCGCACACAAATATTCTCATTGTTTTTTAGACCTAAACAGCTACTCCGTGTTTTTCTCACAAATCAAAAATGTATCGTGCATCAATTATGTTACTACAGCGGTCAACCAGCGCCATACTCAATTCTATGTCGCTATTGTCGCAATTCTATGTCCAACTCAAAATATGTACTACACAGTTCGGCTACATTTATGTAACCTACTCGATTCTATATCGCTATTGTCGCATTTCTATGTCGCTACACAACTCAAAATATGTACTGCACATGTTCGACTAAATTTATGTAACCTACTCAATTCTATGTCGCTATAGTCGCAATTCTACGTCGCTAATCAACTCAAAATATGTACTACAGAGTTCGACTACATGTATCTGACCTACTCAATTCTATGTCGCTATTGTCGTTTGCTAACCTACAAAGTTTGGACGTAACATACACAGTTTCAGAAATATTTACCTGCAACACAAGATGATCGATCGAAACTGATGGTCTATCAATCTCTCTCCACCGCCACGAACCGACAGGGTTTCGCCGCAATTTCTTCTCTCCCTCTCCAACCTCTCTTATTTTTTCTGGAATTAAAATGAATTCTAGATTGATTTTTTGGGGATTTTATAGTCTGTCCTTTGTCGCCAGTTGAACTGGCGACATGAACCTATCGCTAGTTCAATCGGCGGCAGAAGCGGCCCGGCCGCGAGTGGCGACGAGTTCCTGTCGCCGATTGAGCTGGCGATAGTTCTGTCGCCAGATTCAATCAAGCGGCAGAGGCACATTTTTGTAATTTTTTTAAACGGCTATTTATTTTTGTAAATATCTTTAAAAATAATATTATTTTTTTTTTAAAAAAAATCATCATCCTAGACCCCCGATGTAGTCGACTTGGATCTCTTTGCTCTTATGGTTGTGGATGTAGATGCTACTGTAGAGCCTGATGATGGTATTCCTCCTGCTTGCTCTTGCGATTGGCTTGAGGCATTGAGATTCTCGAAGGATGCAAGTTCCTTTGATGAAATCCCGTAATTACCAATAGCAAAACTATCGTGATTTTCTATCACAAAAACTACAAATCGAAATTTACACTATTAATAATTTCATCTTAGTATAACAAATAAGAACAATAAAAATATGTAAAAAAAAAACATTATTATTATATTAGCCAAAACTCCACTGCTTACTACCAGTACAACACAACTAGTTGGTCGGCTTTGACTGACTTTGTGCGGTCTTCGTCGTGGCGGGCCCGCCAGGTCAACTATCCACCAGTGACGTGTCAAGGAGATGCTGTCACCGATAAAGTGAGACCGGGTTAAATGGTGGGCCCACCCACCTACATGTGGACGTTCGTATAGTATTCCGGAATCCGGTGCAGCCTGTCTCTTCTTCCGACCAATGCCGTCGTATCGTGTGAAGCATCTTATTTACATATATGCTCGAATATTCTGCCTCTTTTTGCTTCTACTTCCAAGACTGATGGTTTGGCAGAGCTGGTGCAATATACAAGATGCCATTTGATCACTAACTAATTAATTTGTTTTATTTTAACAGTACTAAACTACTAAATTTCATATGGCCTATTATGATACCATTCCGTGTATTGACCCATATTTGCAATTGGAGGGTACTCGAGAACATAATCATCTTTAGTTAATATCTAAAGGAGTAAACCAATAGAGTTTAGATTTATCTACTTGGTCTGAAATATTTCTTTCATCAATTTTTTTTAGATATGCTTTGTCTAAAGTATTTCCTTTATCAGCTCCACTAAGTATAATTAGTTTCATCTGGAGTACTTTCTTCTTTTAACATGCTGTTAGATATATTTACAATGGACATATATACAATGGATTTTGCTTTACTGAGGTGCCTGTCAGGTCTTATTCTTATGGACGAGCAAACCGTAAGCTTACGCTTTTTGTTTTGTACAGATTTGGCAACCGTTGTCAATTGTTCTTTAGGTTCTTAATGATGCTGATGGATTTATCCAGTTGCAGGTAACATTCTTTCTGAACTTATAGCGTTCTGCCTGCAAGGAAATTTCACATTGAAGCGCATGTATGCATCTATCAAGCTACTGATTGTTTGTTGTTATAATCTGAGTTTAAATCTGTTCCTGAATTTATCACGAGAGCTGTGAGTGTGACATAATCCACACATTAAAAAAAAACTGTTGTAAACTTCTTGCTTGAGATAATGATTCTATTAATTGGGTCAGTTAGTACCAAAAGCTGCAAGTTCGTCGTTGCTAGGCCAGGTTGCCCACGTTTTGTTCTACTGCATTACCATGGATTTTGTTAGGCAAGGGGAAGATATATTCTAGCATTTTTCCGCTAGCACACCTTCAATTAGTTGCCATATGTTAGACCATGTGGCCAGGTCTAGTATCTCTTAGTTGATGAATAATTGACAATGTTGCTTATTGATGTTATTTGAGGTATGTGGTGTGTGTGAACTTTATGTCGGTCAAGTTGAAAAGAACTTGTGCCGAAAAAAGATGGTGTTTTGGTCTTTGCATGTGCAGGGTAACTCGGAGACAATCGTGGTCTACAGCGGTGACCGGGAGGTGGCTTGGTGCGAAGTCATTGTCCAGAGGGTCGATGATGCTGGAGGAGACGGTCGGGTTCGAGTTGGAGTACATGAAGATCAAAGATGGATGCGTGTTGGAGCTACGGAGATGCGGTCCGGAGGCTACGACACGTGACGAGGTGCAGTCTGGTGGCCACGACACGTGACAATTTTGGGGTGTCCAAAATTGGTTTTGGAATTTGGTGTAAAAGTCTATGTATTAGGTCTTAGGAATAGTGGACCGTATATGGGTGCTTATGTGCCAACGCTACAAGGCCCATTAGGGGTTCTAGGTTTATTGCTCACGCGTAGGGTATAAGTACCGGCGGCTTGTATTTTCTGGGCGTGCAGCAGAGCTTTTTGGAGGCGGCGGCTGCGCGACGTTTGGCTAGATGTGATCAGGGCTGACGGCGGTGCATGATTAGAATTTCTAGTGGCTGCACATGTTGATGGAGTTGATTTGTTAGCTTGTCTTTATATACATGCATCTGTGCAGCAACTTTGTTTCTTGCCGTGAGTTGATGGAGTTGATTTGCTAGCTTATCTTTATATACATGCATACTAGGAGATGTGCTAGCTCATGGCCATGTTTTGGAGGATACATGCAGGAAGAAATTCTGTGCCGGCGGGCGAAAGAAATCAAGGGGATTCTGCTGTGCATGACGTGAGTTGCTGGTGGCCGACGACGTGCGACGGGCTGCTCTGTTCATCCCAAAAAAGCAAGGTTTTACTGTAGCAGCATTAAGTGTGATTTGAAAAAGAGACAAAGAATTGCCGAGGCTTTGGTGGCTGTGGTTCTTCCACTGCGGGTTCGTGTGTGTATTCTCTCCATCCAGATTGTTCGGTGTAAAAAATCTTCCATAATCATTCACCCCTTTTCTGATTGTCATTAACGATCCTACACCATACAAAAAAAAATTATTTAATTTCTTTGCTTTCTATTAATTAGGTGTCTGCTACTGCTCTTCTTGCCCTTTGTCAACGAAATGCAGTAGACAATAATATCATATATATTTTGCCACATCTAAGCGATTTTTTTTTCTTCTTCCCTGGTGTAGTTATGGAGGTATACAATAGATTTTGCTTTACTGAGGTGCTTGTCAGGTCTTTTCTTATGGACGAGCAAACCGTAAGCTCAAGCTTTTTGTTTTCTACAGATTTGGCAACCGTTGTCAATTTTGCTTCGGGTCCTTAATGATGCCGATGGATTTATCCAGTTGCAGGCAATATCCTTTCTGAACTTATAGCATTATGTCTGGATTCCTTGTGCAAGGAAATTTCACGATGAAGCGTAACAAGAGAATATAAAACCATTTTACAAATTGCCCTATATGCATCTATCAAGCTACTGATTGTTTGTTGTTATAATCTGAGTATAAATCTGTTCCTGAATTTATCACTAGAGCTGTGAGTGACATGATCCACACATTAAAAAAAAGATGTAGTTAACTTCTTGCTTGAGATACAGATTCTATTAATGGGTCAGTTAGTAGCAAAGGCAGCAAATTCGTCATTGCTAGGCCAGGTTTCCCACGTTGTGTTCTACTGCATTACCATGGATTTTGTTAGGCAAGGGGGAGGTATATTGTAGCATTCTTCCGCTAGCACACCTTCAATTAGTTGGCATACAAAGATTTATTTAGTTTCTTTGCTTTCTATTAGTTAGGTGTCTGCTACTATCCTTCTTGCCCTTTGTCAATGAAATGCAGTAGACAATATTGCCATATATAGTTTGCCACATCTAAGCAAGTTTTTTTTAACTGTATTGGCCTTTATATGTTAACAAAATTAACCCCTTAGATGGTACCAATTGGCGATGTTGCTGGTTGGAACAACAACAAAATTTTCGTTTTTCGCCTTTCAACATCTCCTGCTCTTTCTTTTGGTTATAACTTTGCCACTACTCCAATCAGTTGGCAGTATTTGTTAACATCTAAGAGGTTAATTCTTATGGTTGGTGTTCATGCAGATGGAAAGAGACTTGACAAAGGAGGATACTCATCAATATCCTTGTTTAATAACAGTCAGCAAATTGTGGCAGCAAAAGATCCAGACGGTCCTTTCTCGAGTGGTCAAAATGAGACTCCTCTGCTGAAATGCAGGATCCAAGGAATGGATGCGTCATCTTTACCTCTATCAGCTGCATAGTCACTTTATCCTCTTCAGGTATCAAATACTTTTCATTACGAATGAATGCGTCATCTTTACCCCTATTAGCTGCATAGTCACTTTATCCTCTTCAGGTATCAAGTAATTTGGACTTTCATTAACTCGCTTTTGCTTTATGTAATAAATTTTTGTCCATCAGTATCTGCCAATGAAACCTACGTCATTAAATATGAGGCTTCCGGCTTCCGAGATGTTTGCCCTGCATAGTATTGTCATATCATGTAGCGTCTCTGCCTGCTCCCCAATTCTTGCCTTCTATTAGCACGGAGTGATACCTCTTCTTGCACTTCAGGAAGCTCCAAGTGTTTGGCAGATAGATGGAGAGTACAAGTAATGTTTCCTCCTTTAGTTTACCTCCCTCTTATATTTTACTAAATTAATCTTGGAAAGATTCTTACAGACAACGTTTCCCCTTTTTTTTTTTTTGAAGTAAACCTTTAAGGTTCTTGCTATGCATGGTGTTTGCAGTCGCATCTTTTCAAGTAAACCTTTAAGTTTCTTGTTATGCGTGGTGTCCGCAGTCGCGTCTTAACAAATTACAGATGATAACTATCACTCTTGCCTTTGTTCTAATCACTGGTGTTCCATCTGTTAAGGGTCGGAATTTTGTGTAGATTGAGCTTAACTTTTATATTATAGATGGTATTACACTAGATAATACTGAAACAGTTGTGATGTCCTTGTGGTGTTCCAATTTCCTTGTGTCAAAATTATGCCATTATAAATTGCACCTCTCTCCCTTTTGTAGCCTTCAGCTGCATATATTTCCTCTTTCTCGTGCATTTTTTGGTTTAGTGTTTCCTTCTGAATACATGTATGACTCAAGAAACTCTGTGTTGGAATGACCTATTTTTCGTATTGCTCGGTGCTAAGAAGCCATGTCAATGAAAGATCATTTTGGACCAACTTTTTGCTAGGTTGTACTGCTATCTTTGAAATAATCGCATGGATTCTCCTTTAGCACTGGCTGGCTATTGTTTTTAGTAGCTTTTTTTGTGTGTTATAGATGCTTTCTTTCATATGGGAACATCACTGCTATAGATCGTTGTCTGTACTCAAAATTCTGTCGGCCTAAGGCAACATGCTTTCAGGATAGATCGTTGTTCGTACTCAAAATTGCTTGGTTCCATGCCTGCCGTTACTGCTGCTGTTATTTCGGTCAATGCCTTTGGTTTTCCCAGTTTTCGTACCAGCTTCATCCTCCGGATATATGGTCATGTGAAATCCTCTTGTTAGCGGCTTCGTTGTCTCCCTATTGCTGCCTTTGGTAGTTTCGTTGCCCGTGATTGCTCGCTCTTGTCCTGCAACTGTGCGCTGTGCTTGAATCGTTGGTGGACTGTTGGGCCAGTGTGGTGCCTGTGGTGAGTTGAGCTGCTCTTTCTTTGTATCGATGTGTTTCGATGTGCTTCTATGTCATTATGTTGCAGGTGCCTCAGTTTTGTTACGATTTGTTGTTTCGTCATGCTTTTTTGTATATAAAAATAGCCAAAGTGTTGAGCCACGCTGCAATCGCTACGCTGGCGCGGTGTATTGCGCAGTTTCATCCTCGTATAGTATTAATGTTGAGGCTTGGCTTGTGGGGCCAGCCCAATTAGCCTTTGCTACTTTTTTGCCTGAAAAACCTGTTTGGATTTTATATATGCTTATGTACATATTTTCTTAACTATATATCATTATATTAAACTCCGGAATGATACGTTCGAATAGCCTGGTACCCTTAGTTTGGCCTATCACAAAATAACATTTATTATGAAAACTAGTTCTGGGCTTGGCCTGCGCCCTGCTCTCAGCTAACTCCCAGGCCACGCCCTTGTCTTTGGCACCGTGGTTTGCGTCGCGCCTCTGCCGCACACCGTGGATGGAGGGAGAGGAGGTTGTCGGGGGATAATTACTATATTTTTTAGTAGTAAATTTGTTTATTAAGGGGTGTTTTTTTTGTTAAGAGATAGGGATTGAGGAGAGGTGTAGAACGCATTGTCAAGATATGTTGTTTTCGTGTGAATGGTAATACCGGTTGCACGCGGGCATGGTAGATATTTTATGATCACGCGATTACTGTTAGTGCATGTCAACATTCCGACACCGCATCGATGGATCGCCATGCCTTCTGAACTCAAAAAGAGTCGAGGAGTGGTTTGTTTGGGCCGTCCCAAATTGAGGTGCCGCGGTGGCAACTGCACACTCGCCTCGCAGGTCGGGCGACTCCAGCTATTAGCCCGCACCATCGCCGCCTGCCGATGATGGCCGCTGCAGCTGTCTCCGGCGCCCGGCGCGGAACTAGAGCGCCAGTGGCTGCCTTTTATTCAGTTTGGACGGGTCCTTCTCCCTTCCTTTGGCACATACACCATGCAATCTCGCCGGAATCACCATGCAATCATGCTTTCTTCTTTTCTTTGCTTAACTAGCTAGGTGTACCATCCGCGCGTTGCTGCGTGTCTGATAGGGCAATGCATGTATGGAGTCTCAATAATTCAATGAATATATAGAAATCGCATGAGGCAAATCACATAGTTTCGTTTATATATATTAGTGTAGTAGTGTTCAAACCAAAAAAAAAATCGACTACATAAATTCTAAAACGATGTATATTTGTTATCAAACGCATGGTCGTACACGAGGCAAGTCGTATGCAGTGTGATCAACTGCACATGGCCCCTTAAAAATTAAGGTCCCCCATTTACTGCCCAACCTTCGATTACTGGTACATGTTGGTATTAGTAACATGTTGCCGTACTTCAGAAATTCTGCTAGAGTATATTGATATAGTTGAGTTTATTTACTTCTGAACTTTTAGCATAGCAGAGCTTTTGGAATTCCTGTCTCACTAAGTGTGTGTTTCAACTGAGGAATCAAGCTGAGTCCATCCAGACGTTTGGTTGGTTGAATTGTTTTTTGCAAACGATCTCGGATGAGATGGTTCGAGCTAGAAGAATATTCCATGTTTATGTTGTATCATCCCATTCGACGAAATATGCCGAACCACGCGATCCCACATCACCTCGTTCATGTCCATTGGATGGGGACACCTCCCACTCCCGATGCTGAGCACCTCGATGCCAAGGCAGAGGAGAGAGACATCCATAGCCGGCTTGCGGACGGACGCGACGACATCTTTGGTGAGGATGTCGATCTTTCGCAGATGTTCTAGAGCGAGCACTACCTGCTCGGCTGGTTGACGGAGGAGGACACCGAGTCGTCCTCGTCGACCATGGCCATGAGGTCGGCGGACGACCCAAGCTGGCTGCAGGGCGATGTGGCTCGGTCCAAGGCCGGGCACAGGAGGCGACGGGAGTTGGGTTGAGGCCAGGGTTGCTGGGGGCGACGGTGACATCGTTCACCACGTGGAGAGAGATGCCAACTCGTCGAACTCCTAAGTGCTCTTGGCTGGGTTGTGGAAGAAGAGGGAAAAAACAGATATTCAAGAAGGTAAGAAATAAATGAAAAAAAGACAAGGAGGTAATCTCACCTCCTCTAGGGAGAAGGTTAGCAAAAACAGCCTTGTTCCCTCTACCAAACACCATATCATACTATTTCAGATCATCCCATACAACTAACCAAACACATTCTTGTATTATTCTATACATCCAACCAAACTGGCTACTTATATCATCCCATCGCATCTCATTCAATCTCATCCACTAACCAAACACACCCTTAGAACATGTGTGGATTCTGTAAAGATGCGATCATGCTATGTAAGTGGAATACATTTCGATTATGTATAGAAGAAGTCTAATAAAACAAAAAGGAATGTTCACTTCTAGAACTTCATACTGTTGAAGTACAAGTGAATTGCCAATCTTTCTTCACCAGTTTAAGCTTTTAGATGAATTAATTGATGCATGCAATTCAACATGGTATAAGAGCCAAAAGATCTTGAGTTAAAGACCCGACTAACGCAATTAAAAATAGGAATAATTGGGTTGGTACCATCAGGAAAACTGTAGTTCAGTTTAATACCGTCACATTCCAGATTTAGTTTAATACCACCGCCGTTCGCTCCGTTCTGCGAAATATTACGCCCGTCACCTCTTATGGCTTTGCCGTTAGCTCCCATATGAAATAACTCAATTACCCTAAGAAATAGGTTTTGTCGAGGCGTCCTACCCATGTTCTGCAACGCCATCAAGGCTTCCGAAAAATCTCCCCGTTTATCAGCGCTTCTCCCCTCTCATTCGAGGAAAAATTTGTCGCAGGATTCGAATTCGATACGCTTCTCGATTTGAGGCTGAGCTTTTTCATCATTTTGGTGTCGTTTCTCAAGAAAGGCCTGGTTTTTAGCACGACTTGAGGCCAAGCTGGTGGGAATTTGGAGCATCTTGTGTTCGTTTTTGCTCGCTTTGAGGCCAACAGGGGCCAGAAGGTGCGATCTTTTGATCGAATCTGCCGTGCTTTGGCCTCTATTCAAGAATCATTTGGCTCGGCACGAGAGATTCTTGCCTTGTGCTGCCTGAATAGAAGGCCAATTGGTGGTTTCTGGGCTCCAGTCCTTCGACTCTTGGCTGGGCAAATCTGAGGTTCCCTCTTGAATCGGAAAGGTTTGGGCAGCTAAACCCGCAAGGATGGCCGCAATAATCTGCACGAGAAGTGGCTCCCTCCCCACGGATTGGTGATGGACTGGTGCCGAATTGATCAGAAATCTGCTGAAAGCTTCGATCTTTTCCTCAAAAAGAGCTGACCCAACTGCATTAGGTATTCGGCCTCCGCATCCCTAATTCGTCCCATTTCCAAGACGGCGACTGGGTCGTAGATGGGGGCGGGGTCGAGCATCATTGGAGCGGACAGGGAGTGGGGGGAGACGTCCCTTGGCGACATGCCGGAGAGCTGCGTGGCGACGGTGCTGCTCCACCTCGAGCTTTTCCATCCTCCAGATCTCAGTAGCGATCTCGCCGCGAAGGCCAGGGGAGGGAAAGAAGAGCTCTTTCAGCTCAGTGAGGAGCCCGACCGCCGGCGGGAGCTCGTCGGCGAGCTCCCGCCCGAATCGGGGAGCACGGGAAGGTGGAGAGCATGATGAGGGCGACGACCCAAGACCTTGCATCGCAGGTCAACCCCGGCCAGGAGCAGTGGTCAGCGTCGCCGGATTCCAGGGATCACCGGAGAAGCAGCTCGGCGAAGGCGACGACCTTGGCGTGGGAATGGGGTGGAAGAACGGCAGGAGGAGGCTTTGCTTCCGGTTGTTGCAGGCGGCGACCGACGACGAGGAGAAGCTCACATGGGGGAGAAGGACTGGAAAGTAATTTGGAAAGATTTGGAGGGGTGACAAATCCTACCGGTTAAATAGAGGAGTTTTCACACGAGGGCAGTTACGCCATGTGGCCCCAATTTTTTATGCGCGTCGGATCCAAGTTTCTCTCCTTCATGTCCATCAGATTTTATTTTCGTTTTACGCGCCTTTTGGATCATGATGCTGATAAGTTATGCTAAAATTTTGGTAATGTCAAAACGCAGGTAATATTAAAATCGGAGTAAACAAATGTTGTTTAGATTGTAGTCATACCAAAATTTTAGTAATACTGACATTGATGTGTTTGAATTGTAACCATACCAAATTTTACTTTTTTGCCTCGTATGACACATGGGTCTCGCATGACATATATATTGTTTTGCTCCAAAATATGCCAATAGTGATATTGTTTTGTTGATAAAATGACAAGGAACATAACGGTTCAAACGGATCAGAGATCGGATACTCGATTTAGGAAATATGATAATTTGAAACTTATTAATCAAATTTATCTTGCAATTAATGCATCACTGTGCTATCAAACCAAAATTTGGTGCCCAAATTTGCAACCAAAATTCTATCCAAGAATTGGTTTGGCAAAGCTCGGCAATACCAATTTTTTTGGGAACAAAACCAAATTTTGATATTAAATCAAATGATGATCAAATTTCATAGTCGTTACTAAAATTTGATTTGATTTATTTGGATGCAATCCAAACAGACCCTTTATCGTCGATTCGTCGTCTCCCCCACCCGGCGGTCCCGGCCACCCCAATGGCCCTACCTCTCCCACCTTCCCATGTCCCATTCTCCCCCATCTCCAGTGCGCCCCGGCCCCCGCGCGGCCTACCCCTGACGCCGCGCCCCTGACCGCGTCCCCCATCTCCCCCACCTCCCCCATGTCCAGTCTCCTCCCACGGCCCACCCCCGGTGCCGCGCCTCCCCGTGTGCCCCTGCCACCTCTGCCCCCCCTCCCCCCCAGTATGCGCTGATGGTGTATGGGACGTGGACGCCGCACTTGCTGGGGATGAGGCCGGGCCTGATGCCGGTCTGCTGCTTGAGGCAGGTGCAGGTGGTCTTGCTGTCGGCAGGGGTGGCGACGGCTACGTTGAGGCTCCTGACGCCGCTGCAGCAGCTCGCCGCGGGGGAGGCCACCCTTCCCATGGCATTGCGGCCCCATAGCGATTTGCTGTTTTGTTCTTCCCCTTCTTTTGGCCGGGGAGCAAATTGTTGCTGTCTTCAATCCGGCTCGGCTCCCGTGCGGCTTATTTTAATTATCAAGTCTGATATTTGTATTGACTGCATTTGATATTTGTATTGACTGCATTTGTTTGCAGTGCTTGAGACTAAGGCGCTGTTTTGACTTTGCTAGAGGATGCGTCTTGGTCAGCTTCTTTAACACATCCTCGGCATAAATTGTGATCCCAAGAAACTCCAATTCCTTTTGGGAATCAATGTTCAGATCATTGACATCACGAATTCCGTAGTTGCTACGGAGGAGGTTTAGCACCCTTAGCTTGTGTACCTTGGAGCAATTGTTAACGGTCTCTTTGAGGGCCTTGGTAACACTTAAATCTAGATGACTCAGTTCTTTTAGCATCTAGAACTCCTTAGGAAGCATCTCAATGCATGTGTAGGACAAATTGAGATACTTAAGCTTGGCCAATATTCTACAGTGGAAGAGCTGTAATGCTGGTGTGTGAAAGATCGACAACCTTTAAAGAATGCATGAATTGGAAGAATGCCTGACTCAAACTGTCCACGTTAGTATTATTCTGAAGCAGCAAAGTTACAAGATTCTTGCACTCAGGTGAGACAGAAAGGTCCCTTATGTCATTGAACATGAGTGATATCCTTCTAGCTGTTTGCCACTCTATGTGTGATGGTGCCTTCTCCGAACTCATTCCATCCTTTGCAATAATGTTTTCCTGCCCTGACAAACATCCTGATACCAGGCTACGGATTATGCGGTGGCCTTGCTTGGGATCCTGAGGTATCAACCCATCTACCATCCAGTATTCCACAAGCTGATCTTTGCTAATTGATCCATATTCTGGGAAAAGGTTGCAGTACAGGAAACATTGCTGCTGCTTTTCTGTCAACTTATAGATCATGACTATATTTCATTTTATGGAACATTTCTGAGACTCCATGCAGGTCCTTGATGTCATCCTTGGTCGCTTGCACTGCCAAGCTCCAATCCCTGGGTTCTGTTAGTCCTGCCACGACCCTCCCTATTAACTTGAGTGCAAGTGCCAGACCACCACAGCTTTGGATAATTGCTTCAGCATGCTCTCTTACAACATTGTTTGGGGCGGGTGACTCGATTGCTGCAATAGCATTAGTGCTCAAATTGCTTTGGAAGAGCTCCCATGCTGACTCCTCTAGATACTCCATCTTGATCAAACTCTGGTGTGCTCCCATTTGACAGCAGACATCCTCATAACGTGAGGTGAGAATCAATTTGCTTTACTCCCAGAAACTGGGGTAGGGACCATTCCATTATACCCAAAATTGCCATTCCTTTCTATCAAGTTTCCCCCCAAAACACAGACTCTCCATCCTTTCTCCTTTCTCCTTTCTATCAAGTTTCCCCCCCAAAACACACTCTCCATCCTTGCGCGCCAAATGGCGCGCACGAGCTACTAGTGAGAATAAAAGGGGATGAGGGAGAGTCGGAGAGAGGCAACAGAGTTAGATGGGGAGATGAGAGAGGCAACAGAGTTAGATAGGGCAGATAACAGAGAGGTGACGGGCGTGGTATTTCGCCGAACGGAGCGAAGGGATGGTGGTATTATATTGAACCTGAAGAATGCGGTGGTATTAAATTGAACTGCAATTTTCATGATGGTACCAACCCAATTAACTATAAAAAATAATAATTGCAGTTCATTTCTATTCCACGTGTTAGGCCTGAGGTAGCCTACACGTGAGAGGAAACTTAAGTTTTTAGGTGAATTAATTGGTGTATGTAACTTAATACATACCACATTCACCCAATTTTACACGTGCACACTTTGAGCATCCATTCATTTCCACGGATGGCAATAAACATTGGGCATATACTTCACTCTGGACAAGCATACATCTCAATTTTTACACAGGGTCTAACGCCCCCCCCTCCCCCCCCAAAAAAAAGCTGGGAAAATTCAGATAATTTATTCAGTTTTACGCAGCTATTTACAGCTTATAAGTTATAACAGTACTCTGAATTCACGCACAAACAACACTGCAAATTTTCAACTAGCTCGAATGGGTGCAAGATTCTTCTTATATATACTTCCAAATATGAAACTAGCAAAACACTAGAAAATTCAGCACACAAAATGATATTCTGTACAAATGTCCCATACATATAACAGAACGTTGTTAACTTGTATGGCATTCCAAATACATTACATGCTCGCATCTAACTGAAGTTGCCTAAGCATGATCGGTTGACCACTTGGCCTAAACATAATCACTTGGGAGTGAATCATATTTTTGGGTCGGCAATAAAGCCCCAAGAGGTGGACAATTATGACTTTGGACCCTTCCATCTATCTGCATCTCAATTGGCGGCACTGCTCGGGTATCCTGGGTGGATAGTTCTGTGACAGACATCAGTGTTTGATCCAAGTCAGAAGGGCTTGTGGGAACAATCCATCTAAATGACACTTTCAGAGTAAACTGTGGCATCAAAACTAATTACATGTCCATTACTCTTTGCTGAACATGCATAGCTAGTTTGAGCTTCACCGATTCTTCACGTGCTCTCTTTGGTCACTGAAGTTGGGACTGGACCTCCACCTATTAGACTAGCACCAACATATACTATAAATCTTCTTTTTGAGTACATCCAAACATCCATAGTATCCCAGATGGTATCTTTCTGTTCGAATTTGATGATTAGTTTCGGAAAATTGCATACAAGTAATGAAAAACAAAAACAGAGCACATTTGAATGGAGGTTTCACTCGCAAATCAACTTTCAAGGTCCAAAAGTCTGAAACCAGTGTTCATGTCTTCACATCAATCAATAACTGTGCTATCGGCTAGAAGAAAAAAGTTCTGGAACTTAATAACGTTTCATTTCCTGGAAGTAACAAAGAGCCATCGGAAGGTTTTTTCTTTGTTGTTCGGCCCAGCAGAGGTGAGGCAGGCGGGAATTTTGGGCGTCAAGAGCAGCCGGCATCAGTGAATAACGGACGTATCGCGCCGCCACTGGCTCCTACCGCACAAGGTGTGTCATCACTCATCAGCGCCTCCTCCGGCACCGCGTGTGTGGAGCCATGGAGGCCGCCGGGTGCGTCTCCATCGGCGGCTAGGTTTTCTTCGTTCGTGGTGTCAACCAGGGGAAAACAAACTGCAAAATTGGCTATTGGAGCTGCTCTGTCAACAACACCCGGAGCTGTTTTCATTTGTCAAACCAGACATCTCTTCGATTCTCTCAGTAAAGCAAACGGTGGAGTTCTCATCCCTTTTCCACACTCCACTTTCTGCACAAGCCTTCAACCAGTTCCAACAAGTGCAACAGATGCTACATGTTCTAGTGCTAACACCTCATAAGGACTCTTGGCATTACATTTGGAATTCGCCACAATTCTCGTCGGCCAAAGCGTATCAACAGCTCATGGGCACATCTCAAATCCCCTCTTTCTTCAACTGGCTTTGGGCAAGCACCTGCCAAAGTTGTCATAAAGTTTTCTTCTGACTTTTGCTCGGAGATAGAGTCAACACTATAAATCTTTTGCGAAGGAAGTCTTGCCAGTTGGAAGATTATACCTGCATTTTATGTGACCAAGGATTGGAGGAAACCCTCCAACACCTTTTTCTGGACTTGCCCTTTTGTTTAGGCCTACTAGAATTATGTTTGTCCTCAGCGTTTGCCTCTTAGCTTGACTCATTAAGCAATTCCTCACATGAAATTCAAGATCCAACAACCTTTTTTTCATGGAGATTATAGTGCTGACAACTTGGGCCATTTGGATAACAAGGAATAGCATAATCTTCAACCAAATTGATCCAAGCTTTGAAGATTGGCGCAGCACCTTCACCCGAGTTTTTGCCCTGGTTATCCATAGGGCAAAGAAAAAAAAAAGAACCTGGCATTTCGGCATGACTTAGCAGCTTAAGTTAGTTGGGACCCTCTTTTTTGTTTGGTGTTCTTGTAAACCTTTTTGTTCGTTCTTTACACACACACAGTAGGATCCTTTCCTACTGTTTCTCATTAAAAAAAAACTGTCTATTGGACACTACAATTTTGTAGTATTTGTTCTTGGACACTTAACTTCCGTGTCTTTGCGAAAAGATACTAAAAAATATGCATATCTGCTATGGAACACTAAGACTATTATAATATCATTTCTGTCTGGATAGGTAAGAGAAATTTTTGCAAAAGACTAAGGGTGTCCCGAACCAAACCTCTCTCACCAAACATCTCTCAGGAGAAGGACGTGGCGTTGCACGTACTGTTAAGTGCATCGGCGGTGCGGTAGACCTACGCGATGCCGTCGGGGATGAGGACAACATGGGTGATGACATCCGCGACAGGCGGTGCTGCACACCGGAGAGGAGGGAGATGACGGTGGGGGAGACAATGGTTGTGGAGCCAGTGACGAGCTTGATCTGGATGTGGACTCCTGTGCTTGTGCCGTCCTGATTGTTCTTGCAAAGTTGCTCCTATACCACCAGAGTTTCCATGCCCGCAGTGCGACTGCGGTAACCCCGCATGGATCATTCAATCTGCACACCTTAGTACCGCCGCAAGGGCTTACTACATGTGCGGGGATTGCTGTGTAAGTCAATGCCATACATCAATATTTCACATTACATATTGCATTTTAAATATCGCTGACTTTATCTAAGCATAACAACCGTCGGTGCGTTGCCATTTCTTCCAATTGATTGACAGTCCGGAGAAGTATGACAAGGCACTCATTCAGCAGAAATACATGCTAAACTACGCAGTTGATCCCGAGGTGTTTACCCGTTGGATTCATCCCTCAACCGAGAGCTTGGAAGATAAGTGAAAGACATCGATGGTGATGAACCCGAAGGTCCGATTGTTGGCCCGATCTTTCGATGAGAACGATACGTTCGGTAGTAGTCGCTCAACTCTCACGATCCTGGCTACGAACTCGCAAGACCCGAAACCACGCAATCGCTGAACGCTCGACAAGTCGTTATCAACCGTACGAATACCCGGTTAACTCGACCACGAAGTCGATTCTGCATACACCAAGAAGCACGCAAGAACAAGATAAATAAGCAATCGAAATTGCAAATATGAATTGAAATATTTGAATTGAGTTGGGATTCTGAATAAGGATCTTAATTGGGTGGTCTAGTCGACACACGCAAAAGATACAAGTTGCAACGAAGGCAAACTAAACATAAACAAAATCCAAGAAAACTAGAGGGGGTGCGGCCTCCTTAAATAGGGGATGAGGAGCCACACAAATAATAGAACTAGCGGGGTGGGATTAAACTCGTGGGTTGCTGTTCACGTGAACAGTAACCGCACCCCCCAAGTGGCCCAATGGCAGATGGACCAAGTTCAGTATGATTACAAAGCCCAGATTGGCCCAAACAATTGATATGACGTCTTCTTTTGATGATTGTGATCAGTCCAGAAGGAATTTGAAGATGAGGACAGATCCGTTGGAAAGAGGACGAAATAAGCTTTCAATCAAGTACTTTTGGACCTTAAACGGACACCGTATGACAAAGTTATGTCTGTTTTAAGTTGATGCTGTCAAGCTGATTCTGGAGGCCGAACTGGATTCCAAAACAGGTCCAGCTCGAACTGCTTGCTTCTTGGACCAAAAGTGACATGGTGCTGCACATATATATATTTCATCATTAGGTAGCATCATATAGTTCATATAATAGAAAGACACTCCTAAAAACGAGCTCACCTTATACTTAGAACATTAAACATAGCAAATATGGTTGTATCCATAGAGGTCATGTCCTCATCATCCTCCATTTCTTGAAAACAAAGCCGTCCTCGGCTTTTGATAAGCTGAAAATAGGGTAACAAAGAAGCCAAAGTGTATGCATGATATATGTATATGTCATCTGTTTTAACAGTTCTTCGTTGTTGCACCATTAATGTTAGAAGACAACAACAATCATATATGTGAATGATCAAAACAAAAGTTCTCACACAACAATTATTGCAACTAGTTTTGCAAATGTAAGTGAAGCGTTTATGCAATTCAAATATCTGAAGTTGTAAACTTGCAGTGGTAGCATATATGGGCAAATCTACAACTTTTGGAATCAAACAAAATTCACCCATATAATCATATGTCGACGAGCAATAGCAAATTCATCTAGCAATGGTGAAAAGATTTGTAAGTTCTTCCATAATTCAACATCGCATTCAGATTGTCCTTACTAGATGGTGCCATAAAGGTGAACACATAGACATGGGATGAGCACTAAATTTTATTTGACTCTCATATTGAACAAGATTCAAGACACAAGAATTGTTGTTCAAACAACATGCTTCAATTCATCGATGTGATCACAAGTTATGCATATTCGATATACAAGAAATTTATTGTCTACACCATAATCTCCAATCAAATTAAACTTATATCCAGGGTGTAGGTGCTAAACAAGAATTTCGAACATGCAATTCTGAAATTTTTTCCAAGGCATGTGACAATTTCATAGGTGAATCCAACATAATATAACATAAAGAATCAGCGGGAGAAATTTTAGTCAAAACGTCTTTATGTCTAACCAATTCCACATGATCATTGTATGCGATTAAATCATCACATGAATCATTTAAAATAGCGAGCAATTCAATTACTTGACATATGGTGCACTCAAGTTGTGAGTAAATCAACAAGTTTATCACATGGTGCACTCAACTCACCGGCAAATCAATCAAATTATCACGAGATTCATGCAAATTCTTAATAATATCAGATTCTGTAGCTAGGAAATGAATTTCTACCTTCTCAGCACTAGGTTCATGCACCTCATGTGATGCAGTGGTTTCTACTACAATCTGATTTTCCCTTTGCTCAATGATACTAGGCATGAAATCATTGTTATTGTTCTTAGATTGAGTGTTCAAATCAGTACCTTTTGTATTACCTTGTAGGCTCGACTCAGATGATGTTGGTACTGAAGTTGGTGAGTAGTGAGAAGCTTTTCCTTCTTCTTCTTGCTCCAGCTCAATTAACAATGAGCATGCCAAGGGTGCAAGACAACGAGACATAGTAATGCTCATAGCAGCAGGGGCGGCAATCATGGTAGATGCAACAGCAGGAGAAGCAACCGAAGATGATCTTGATGCGGAGGTTTGTACCGTGCGCTTATTTGTTTCATGTACACGTGAAGGTGTAGTGGAAGTAGACGAAAAAGCACGAACGGTCTTGGATTGTCGTCCACAGTACTTCTTTTTCAACTTGGCATGCAAGGCGAAACAAGCGAGTGACGATGGAGGTTTATAAACAAGTTTATTCGAATTTGATGGTTTAATCCTCCTAGAAATCTAGTTATCTTCGCATCTTGATTTCTTCTAAACCACAACGAGACAAAGCGGTTTGCAAATCTTGATAATAATCCTCTCTGAACTACTACCTTGTCTTAAGCGTTGCAATTTATTAAGCAATTCACGAGAATAATATGAAGGTACAAATCTATGTCTCATTGCTCTCTTCAAATCATTCCATGTTCTAGGTATATTCGATTAGTACGACAATATTCACTCCACCAAATAGATGCAAAATCATAAAACTCACGGTATGACCTAACTTTTAGATGATCAGAAACTCATGGCATGCAAATAATTGTTGTACATCTAATTCCCATGTGAGATAAGCATCGGGATCATAATTCCCAAAGAAGCGATGGTACCGTGAAGTTAATTTTATGAGACATACTATCACTATCATATACCTCCGTGGTGAAAAAGCTTGTCTCAAGTGTGCCTCTTCCTCGTTCACTATCTTGCACTCCTGTCCAACAGTTCGAAGAAGAGGTGGATATATCTTGCAATCATTCCGTGAACCTGCCATAGTTAGTACAAAACAAGGAAACAAATCACAAGTATATGTCCCTATCAACTACTAGGTTCTAGAGGTTCAACCAAGTCACTCACACTCAAGCTTATACCCAGTTCTTACAAGTTCTTACCAATGCAGCAAGGAAGTGGTACAACCGGTGGCTGTTCGTGATACTCTCACTTGTGATCAGTCCAACGATTGCGAGGAACGACACTGCTTGAGTCGATGGGAGTGGAGCTTGGAAGGCTTCAATATGGTAGCAAGGATCAGCAATAATCAAATCAGTTAATGCAAGTTGAAAAATTGTTCAAAGTACTAGCCAATGTTGTTGATCCTAGCCTAATCAAAGCTAGCTAATCAAAGCCCTATGCAGAGAAGTGTATGTACGCACACGCAACGATCAATGTGACTTGATGCAAGCAAGGGAAAGCCTCACAACAAGTGCTAGGAGAGACGCTAGCCAACTACTCAAACTTTTGTAAAGGGCACAAGATTGTTCGCACGACGTGGAGCACAAAAGACAGCAATATCGGTGCAACGCAAACAGCCCTCTAGATTGAGCAGAAACAATAGCTAGTCTCAAATGATGAAAAATCAAAGTTTTATATGGCTTATATATGCTTGTTTGAAAGGTTTCGACGAGATCTACAACTTTACAGTTGAGCCGAACTCCAAATTCCGAAAGGAAAATCGAAGGAAATGGCAAAAACAGAAACCGAAAATTTGCAATGCGAATTTCGGGCAGAAGACGACCGATTTTGGGGCACCTGGATGGCGACTAGTGGCTTAGGTGGAAAAGATGCGCCTCATAATTAGCTTCGAAACGAGCACAAGAACGTCGAAAACGGACACCGTATGCAAAAGTTATGCCCGTTTTACTGAAGGTGTCTCGGATACGGAATTCTACTCGGACTCGAATCCGTCTCGGGTTTAAATTTGAAATTGCTATATCTTTCAAACCCTTGAGCCAAACTTTCTGAATTTTTTTTTGGAAGCTTTTGGTTATATGTAGAAGGTCTCCACCAATTTTCAGTAGCTTTGACAAAAATTTTCCATGCTTTTCAATTTTCGGGAAGGTGGACACCTTTTTTTTGTCCTTCCTTTTTTTTTGTCCTCTTTTTTTTTTTCTCTTGAACCAGAAAATAACTCTTGGTTAGGGTTTGAAACTGAAATTGGAAACCAAATCTCTTTTCTTCTCCTTCCAAAACCAAAACCAAACAGATTAGGGTTTGATTGCCGCGGCGGCCAAAAAGGTAGCGGCGGCAGGCGTTTTCGGCTGCCACGGCAGGATGTGGCAGCGGCGGTGGCAGGGCGCGCTGGTGGCTGCCGCGACAGGTGTTATGGCTGCCACGGCAGTGATTGGCAGTGATACCACCTGATGAACCCGAAGGTCCGATTGTTGGCCCGATCTTTCGATGAGAATGATACGTTCGGTAGTACTCGCTCAACTCTCACGATCCTGGCTACGAACTCGCAAGGCTCGAAACCACGCAATCGCTGAACTGCTCGACAAGTCGTTATCAACTGTGCACGAAAACCGGTTGACGACCACGAAGGTCGATTCCTGCATACACCGAAGAAGCACGCAAGAACAAGATAAAGCAATCTGAAATTGCAAATAGGAATTGAAATATTTGAATTGAGTTGGGATTCTGAATAAGGATCTTAATTGGGTGGTCTAGTCGACACACGCAAAAGATACAAGTTGCAACGAAGGCAAACTAAACATAAACAAAATCCAAGAAAACTAGAGGGGGTGCGGCCTCCTTAAATAGGGGATGAGGAGCCACACAACTAATAGAACTAGCGGGGTGGGATTAAACTCGTGGGTTACTGTTCACGTGAACAGTAACCGCACCCCCCAAGTGGCCCAATGGCAGATGGGCTAAGTTCAGTATGATTACAAAGCCCAGATTGGCCCAAACAATTGATATGATGTCTTCTTTTGATGATTGTGATCAGTCCAGAAGGAATTCGAAGATGAGGCCAGATCCGTTGGAAAGAGGACGAAATAAGCTTTCAATCAAGTACTTGTGGACCTTAAATGGACACCGTATGAGAAAGTTATGTCTGTTTTAAGTTGATCTTTGTCGGTGATTCTCGAGGCCGAATGGATTCCAAAACAGTCCACTCAACTGTTTGCTTCTCTTGGACCAAAAGTGACATGGTGCTGCACATATATATATTTCATCATTAGGTAGTATCATATAGTTCATATAATATAAAGACACTCCTAAAAACGAGCTCACCTTATACTTAGAACATTAAACATAGCAAATATGGTTGTATCCATAGAGGTCATGTCCTCATCAGATGGTCTCTAATACCTCTGTTGCACCAAAGATTATTATGGATGAGGACAAGTCCAAAAAAAGACCTTATAATAGTACGTATATTTTGAATTGAGATATATCAGTTTTTGCCTGCTAAACATCGTTACTTATTTGGTTAGGCGTGTAGGTTGATGTAGGTTGAGCTCGAGCACTAAACAATAGCATAGACGATGATCCCCTGAATTTAGTTAGATCTAGTCACTACGCAGAAACACACATGCTTACTAGCACTGGTAGGTTGGCTTGAGAAGACGATAGTAGTACATGCTTACTAGCACTGGTAGGTTGGCATGAGAAGACGATAGTATTTGCACGATTTGCATCAGCCTGATTTTTTTTTTCCTAGACTAATGGTTTGGTAGAGCTGGTGCTTGGTACTTGAGAACATAATCATCTTTAGTCAATCTCTGAAGGAGAAAAGTAGAGTGCCATGCAAACTCGATCTGGATTTGTCAAAGATTAGACATAAAAGTATGCATCCTGAAGAAATGTATGAATATCCACACCATACAAAATTTCAAAAAGAAAAAAAAGGAGGAGATCCACACAGTACAAAGAAAGCAAACAAGAGAGGGATAAAAAGGGCCAAACTAGCCGTCTCTTTTTGGGCCTAAAGGGAGGTCACTGCTTCGGCTCATTAGAGGAGACAATAAAACTCACGGCCCACGGCCCGCCGACGACTACGCGGGAAGCTAACATGCACGGGCAGCCACCGATCGATCCATCGATTGAGTTCATGATCGCGCCTCCAGATCATGCATCTCTCGTCATGCATGCATGTTAGGAATTAGGAGATTGAGAGCTGGCTGAGGTAAATTAAGATGGTATCATCACTGCTAGCTTCTGGACATGTGGCAAATCATGCACGGATGGTCATCTGATGTAGTGTTTTATTCAAAACTACATATATTTTATGCTTACAACAAGTGAGACAGTGCACCGTTCATGCGTATAATACTAGCTAGGAATATGACAAGTAGATAATTAAACAAGCAGCTAGCACGAGACTGGTCGATTAAGCTTGTGGTAGTACTGGGACAAGGAGGAGCTTCTCCTTCCGGTGCACCGTCAGCCCGAATGCCTCCGCATTGTCGATCACCGACCCGGCTTCCGGCAGTTCCCAGTCGAAGTGGTACATGAGGTTCGCCAGCATGATCTCGATGGTGGCGATCGCAAAGTTTATGCCTGGGCATATCCTTCGCCCGGTCCCGAACGGCAGGAAATGGAAATCGTTCCCCTTGTAGTCGACTGCCGCGCTGCTACCCCCTTCCATGAACCGCTCAGGCGCGAACTCCTCCGCGCTCTCCCAGCAGCTAGCATCCCTCCCCAGGGCCCACCCGTTGACGATGACACGTGTCCCAGAGGGCACGGTGTAGCCCTCGACATCGCAGTCGGCCATGGAGAGGTGGGGCACGAGGAGCGGCGCCGGGGGGTGGAGCCGGAGCGTCTCTTTGATGACGGCCTTCAGGTAGGCCATGCCACTGATCATCAGGTCGTCTTCAGTAATTATTTCTTTTCCCTTGGGCACGCTTCCCCTTACTTCGGCTTGTAGCTTGGCCATCAGCTGGGGTTTCTGCATGAGCTCAACCATGGCGTATTCCAGCACTATGAATGATGTGTCCGTGCCAGCTTCGAACATGACCTGTACATGCATGCGTACATATATTAATATATATATCTGAGGATCGGAGGACCAATATATAGTATCAGTAGCTGGTATATGTTGGGATGATCTTCGGCTAACGGTTCCCGAGAATCCCGGGAGACCTCGTCTCCATACACGCCATGATCGGAGGCGCGCCCAACTCCTTTTTTGGTTCGGGTCCCGGTCACCTAGCGCAATAAGAACACTCAAGGGGCTCGGCAGGTTTTGACACTGGTAGTTCTTGGCCATCTAAACCCCGCACACACCCGATCTACTAACGAGCGCTAAGGTGGACGAAGACCAGAGCCCATCATCGCTGCGACGTCACCGGCTTCGTCCACGACCACCACTACGTCCACCGACGCATCATCACCGACGCCTCTCTTCTTCATCTACGGCATCTTCATCAAACGCCGACGCATCTACACCATCAGTTTATCACCCTCATGGCTTCTTCAGGTTCAGGTAAGACCTTCATGCTTCCGCTCTAAGGTTTATGTAGGTGTTCATGATTCAGAGCTAGGGTTTCACGTCTAAGTCCGAGTTTAGCCCTAAGATTATGTACACATTTGGTATCAGAGCCTAATCTAGCTCATCCTTGAACCCTAATTAGTCAAAATCCGAACTTGTTTTAGCCCCTTTTGATGTTCTTATGGTCAGATCTAATGAGTTAGAGGCTCGGGTTAGCATTTAGAAGGAGAGGACTCAAGAAATCATTACAAAATCCTAACGAAATCCCCAAATCCGTCCCACCCGAATCCTTAAATCCCAATCGGAACCCTAAGAAACCTTTTGATGCGGCGGAAATCTTACCTTTTTTTGGAGATCGCCGGGTCTTCTCCGCTCACGGGCGCCATCGCGGCTCCACTCGACGGCGGTGCGCGCAACCTCGGTCGCACGCCGCGCCGGCGAGAGGGACTGCAACGCGCCGCCTCAGGCCGCCGCTGCCGCTAATGCTCTCCCCGCGCCGTCGCCGTGTGCGCGTCGCTGCATCGCGGGCGTCAAGCTGTAGCTCCGTGCTTCCGCATGCGCGACGTCGCCGCTGCACCGCTTTTCGGGGGAGAGGAAGGAGCGAATGGAGTTAGGGTTTAGGTTTTCGGTGTTTTGTATCACACGGAACAAATCGTCGGCCGTCCATTTAGATCCAAGCGTCGCTTTTCTCCGGGCCGACGGAGAGGTTTTGGGCCGAGAGTTTTCAGCCGTCCGATCGCATCCGACGGTTGCCGTCGTTTTCGGGCTGACCGAGGGGAGCTGGGCCGCACGCGCGCATGATGGGCCGTGTGCGTTTTTGGGCCGCGCGATGGATCTAGGCTGAATTCCTTTTGGGCCGCTGAAATAGTGATTTTCTCTTTTTCTTTTATTTTCAGTGCATTTCTTATGATTAAATCTTTTTGTGCACTGTTTTAATTATTGTTTTGTTGCCCAAATTTTGATATATCATGAATAAGGTATTATTGCTCAATATTATGCTTAGTCTCTGATTAAAATTGAACCAACGAGATATTTTAATTAGAGAATTTCATGTTTTATCTTTATGGCATTATGTATATGCATATGATTATATTCTGACCAACGTTGATTATAATCATGTGTATAGCCATATTAATTGTTTTTAGTTCTTTTCATTTTCTGCCCAACGGTGATGTGAATTAGAACTATAGCTTTTGTGTGTTATTAATCAGACCAACGTAGGATTAATTGCATGCAACATATTTCTTATAATTATTTCTGATTTATGCTCTGTATTTTGATATTCAGCAATAAATGTATCAAATGTCGCTGCCACTATCGACAACATTGAACTGCTTACGGGGAGTAATTTTCCCACCTGGAAGGAAAGGATCCATGTTGTCTTTGGGGTTTTAGATCTCGATTATGCTTTAAGAGTTTTAGAGCTTCCATGGAGGCAAAGGGAGCTTGTTGAGCAGCTTGCCTGCTGATCTGCTCGTGCTGGTGGTGGTGGTCGCAAATTGTAGTATGGCACTCGTGAGTAGGAGGAGAATTAGAGGGCATAGTACCATAAGCAGGAGAGAATACACTGAGGATGCTGCTGCTTGGCTCTCTTGGAGGCCACCGTCGTCGTCATGCATGGTGCAGAGAGAAAGAAATTATTTGCCGCAATAATCCCCTGTGGGGTTTCATTCTCTTATATAAACAAGGATACATGGTAGCAGATCATATCTCAACGATCCTATACAATCGGCTCCTTCTATCTATACATGAAACCGATTCCTACAATTATGCTACGCCATAATGCTCATGCTTAATAGATCGCTAACTACTATGTTTTACATTCCCCCTCAATCTTAACCGTAACAAGGTTCAGATTGTGTCGTAGACGATCGAGCATGTAGCGCGTAGCTGGTTTGGTGAATCCATCAGCTACCTGATCATTGGAAGATACAAAACGCACATCAAGTGCACCCAATGCAACCTTCTCCCTAACAAAGTGGAAGTCCACCTCTATATGCTTTGTCCGTGCGTGGAAGACAGGATTAGCTGTTAGATAGGTAGCTCCAAGATTGTCACACCATAATACTGGAGGTCACAGCTGACATATGCCTAATTCTTTCAGCAAAGACTGTACCCACGTTGCTTCAGCAGTACCATTCGCCAAGGCCTTGTATTCAGCTTCGGTGCTAGACCGGGACACTGTGGGTTGTTTGCGAGAGCTCCATGAGATCAAGTTTGGGCCTAGAAATACCGCAAAACCTCCCGTAGACCTGCGGTCATCCATACACCCAGCCCAATCTGCGTCAGTAAACACGCTCAAGAGAGTGGAACTGGAATGCCGTATACTGAGTCCTGTAGCAACTGTGCCCTTGATATATCTCAAGATACGCTTGACTGCCTCCCAATGCACATCAGTGGGTTTGGAAAGATATTGGCACATCTTATTCACAGCAAAAGAAATGTCCGGCCTTGTTAACGTGAGATATTGCAGTCCTCCAACCATGCTTCGATAATTGAAAGCGTCATCATCACTAAGAGTTGTACCACTATCACGTGCAAGCTTGTCTGTAACAGACATGGGGGTTGAGACGCTCTTACAATTCTCCATGTGAGCTCGATGAAGAAGATCAGAAGCATACTTGTGCTTTGCGATGGTGATTCCCCCTGGATTGTAGACGACCTCAATCCCAAAAAAATAGTGCAACCGACCAAGATCTTTGATCGGAAAGGAAGACGACAAAGCACGTAGCAGATGATCAACAACCTTCTGGGAAGAGCCAGCAATAACAATGTCGTCCACATACACAAGCATATATATGGTGATATCCTCATGATGGAACAGAAAAAGGGAGGTATCTGCCTTGGAGGACTGAAAACCAAGCTGAAGCAACCGGTCACTAAGCCGGGAGAACCAGACACGAGGTGACTGTTTGAGACCATAAAGCGCCTTTTGAAGTTTGCACACATAAGAAGGATGTTGAGAGTCTTCAAAACCAGGAGGCTGCTGCATATATACGTCCTCATTTAGAAAACCATGGAGAAAAGCATTACTCACATCTATTTGTGAAGATGCCATCCGTGAGAAACAGCCAAGGCCAGAACCAAGCGCCTGATGGTGGTTTAACAACGAGTGAAGGTGTCTTGATAATCAACACCATACTGTTGTGTGAATCCCCTAGCAACCAAACGCGCCTTATGTTTATCAATGGAGCCATCTGGACGCTGTTTAAGCTTGAACACCCATTTACTCCCAACAATATTGACTCCAGGCGGACGAGGCACAAGAGTCCAGGTGCAATTTTTCTGGAGAGCAGCAAACTCGTCCTCCATGGCGGAGCGCCAAGCGGGATCTGAGAGGGCGAAACGATGAGACGTAGGCGCGCGAAGAAAGCACGACGGCGGTTACGATCGTGCAGGCGTGCCATCGTAAAGCTGCTTGGGAAGACCTTTCCACTGCGAAGACGAGTGGTCATTTGGTGCACGGGTGGAGCATTAGCAGGTGCAGCATCAGATACAGGCGTGACGTTGACATCGCCCGCTGCATGATCTTGCAGCGGATGGAGCACACCGGGAGACGCTGAAGTTGGCTCATGTGCATCCGACGCAGGCGAGGCAAGAACTTGGGCCGGAATCGGCGGAGTACTTCCTGGGCCAGGAGTCGACGTAGCAGGCCCAGGATTGCATGCACCCGGGACATCGATCAGACAGGCGCGCTGGACGCCGATCGGAGGACGCGGTGCAACTGCAATACATCGAGCGTGTTAGACAACAAAGCGATAAGTCATAATTTCGCATATGATCATTCACAATCACCGCTCGGGCGAGGAAAGCGAGCGATGTCGAGAGGAAGGTGTGGCCGATTGAGAAGGAGTGGAGAAAGGAAATAGGGATTCATCAAAAACAACATCGCGCGAGATATACACCCGGCCAGTACTTCTGTCAAGGCACTTGTATCCCTTATGCATAGAACTGTACCCCAAAAAGACACACATTTTGGAGCGAAACTGCAACTTATGCGAGTTATATTTCCGAAGACTAGGCCAACAAGCACAACCGAAAGTGCGAAGAAAGGTATAATCTGGTGGAATATTGAGAAGGCGTGTAATGGGTGTAGAATTGTTGATGATACGACTCGACATACGATTAATTAAATAGCACGCCATTAAGAAAGCTTCATCCCAAAATCTGAGAGGAAGAGAGGAATGAGCTAAGAGAGTAAGTCCAGTTTCAACAATGTGCCTGTGCTTTCTTTCGGCCACACCATTTTGTTGTGAGGTATGGGGACAGGAGACACGATGGGAAATACCACAACGCTGGAAATATTTATGAAGACGATGATACTCCCCTCCCCAATCAGACTGAACAGTACGGATTTTGGAATTCAAGAGACGCTCAACATGATTTTGAAAAGTATAAAAGATTTGCTCAACATCCGATTTATGCTTAAGAAGGTAAATCCAAGTATAGCGGCTATAATCATCCAAGAAACTTACATAATATTTAAAACCTCCAATGGAGGCTTGAGCAGGCCCCCACACATCGGAGTGAATAGGCTCAAGCGGAGAGGTCATGACACGAACATAATTATCATAAGGGAGTTGATGACTCTTTGCACGTTGACAGGCATCACAAACAGAAGACTCTTGTTCGAAGAAACAATCTAATTTATTGGATTTTAAGATAGACCTAGCAACGGTTGAAGTAGGATGACCAAGACGTTGATGCCATTGGGAGGACGACACCTTGACACCGGACGAAGCATGATGAGGAGTGGTGGATGTTGAGAGACTAAATGGCACTGGGTAGAGACCCCCTTTGCTTCTACCGAGTAGAAGCGTTTTCTTCGTGGCCTTGTCCTTAACAAAGAAAGCATCGACATGAAATTCGATGAATACATCGTTATCAGAAACAAGTTTATGTGCAGAAAGGAGATGCTTATTGATGTGAGGAACATGAAGAATATTTTTAAGAGCAAGAGACCGATCTAAGCCGGGAATTATAGAATGACCAATATGTGAAATATGCAAACCTGCTCCGTTGGCCACTTGAACCTGATCCTTGCCGTGGTAGCGTTCTTGAATGGTCAGGCGATCAAGATCACTTGTCAGGTGATCCGTTGCACCGGTGTCGATGTACCAATTTGTGTCGACGTTGTAGCCTCTTCCAGTCATGGCGCTGTTGCCGCCACGATACTCCCCACGGTACTCCTCCGGCTGGTATGCATGATTGAATCGGTTGCGGCAGTTCAACGCCACATGGCCATGGATGCCACATACCTGGCAGCGAGGGCCGTTGTTCCTGCCGCGGCCACGCCCTCGGCCGCGGCCACCACCACCGCTGTAGCCACCACCACCACGGTTGCCGAAGTTGTGGTAGTTATTGTTGTTGCGACGTGGAGCGTCGGAGGAGTCCTGGCGCGTGACGTTGTTGGCGGACGAAGAAAATTCCGCCGTGCCACTCAACATGGTGGCTTGAGCCTCATGCGAAAGCATGTAGGAATACAGCTCCGGGAGGGTTACCGGTCGCTGATTGCTTAGGACAGTGATGGCAGTGACGAGATCGCCGTGACCTGGACCAAGGCCGACGAGAATGTACCCGATCACTTCATCATCAGACATGGGCTGTCCAATGTTTGCCATGGTGTCAGCAAGCGCCGTCATCTTCTGGTAGTATTCAGACGCACTCATATCACCCTTCTTCGTCGTGGCGAGTTGGGTGCGGATTTGGATGGCGTTTCCGCGATGCTGGGCGGAGAACATGGTGTGGAGCGTCCTCCATACTTCGGCAGATGTGCCGATGCGCGTGAGCTGGGGTAGCATGTCCTCGGTCATGGAGGACGGCGAGCGCCAAGATGGCACGATCTGGATGATCCAGGCGGAGTGAGCAGGATTGTCCACCTGCCGCACAGTAGCACCTGTCCCTTCGGTCACCGTGGCCGGCGGCATAGGCGTGGTGCCGTCGAGATAACCAAACAGCTGGATACCTCGGAGGATGGGGACGACTTGGGCCTTCCAAAGCAGAAAATTGGTGCGGGTGAGCCTACAAGTGATGGCGTTGGCAAAAGAAGAAGAGGTGGTCATGAGAGAGGCGCTCGGAGAGGAGATCAGGGCACCGGCGATGTGGGAGGTTTGATCAGAGGTGGTCATGACAGAGAGCTTGGATCTGGCTCTGATACCAAGAGAAAGAAATTATTTGCCGCAATAATCCCCTGTGGGGTTTCATTCTCTTATATAAACAAGGATACATGGTACCAGATCATATCTCAACGATCCTATACAATCGGCTCCTTCTATCTATACATGAAACCGATTCCTACAATTATGCTACGCCATAATGCTCATGCCTAATAGATCGCTAACTACTATGTTTTACATGCAGCACTGTCACTTGAGCCATGGCTAGCTGCCTTTGCTTGCTCTATCAATCTGTTGAACGAATTAACTAGCTAGCTCGCTAGCTAGGTGGTTTCGTTAAATCAATTATCGCCTTGATGGGTTCCCTGCTTGCGTCCCTCAATTTTATAGCTCAAGACAGTAATAATGCAGTGTCTAATCTTTCTTGTCTGGTTTTTGATCTCTATCCAATTAGATTTTGGGCGGGGAGCCCTGACGGTTAGCCTGGTGATAGGAGGTTATCTTTCACCCTTTTAATCTTGTTATCAATCAATCAAACCTGTGTTAGAAAGTAAGTTTTATGTATGGTTTAGACTGCTTTAGAACTTATTACTTGTATTTGAAAAGAAACCTGGCTTTATGCAAATCAACCATATAAGCTCTCCTTTGTGATATCCTTGCACGCATGAATCTGTTATCTTACGGGTGTGACTTGCGAGCACGGTTGTTGTGCTCACTCTTGCTTGAAATAATCTTTTGAGCAGGAGAGGACTTTGAAGAAGGCGAACCCCAGGATGACTGGGCCCCACCCTCCAGCCAATTGCCTGTGGTGTATTGGATGGACTTAACTTTTGCCTCCGCTGTATATTTTGCCTTTGTCGGCTTGTAAGCCAATCTTGCAATCAACTCTTTTGTTGTTAATAAAGTATATGTTGATGTATGTTACCACTTGTGCTTACTGTGTGAGCTAGCCATTGATCCTTGGGATTAGTTCAGATCATGGGAGATTTAGGGCTTTTTTCAAGTCCCACGACCTCCTCGGGAGTGGCTCGACCTCTCTCAGGTCAGGTCGTGGCATTTGGGGAGGTCCTGGGTCTCAAGATCTTCTCGGGTCAGATCTCCAGACCTCCGGGTGGTCCTGCTAGACCTTCTGGGTGGTCCTGGAGGTCCTCTCGGTTGATCCTATTGGACCTCCTGGGAGGTCATGGTGGACTTTTCGGGAGCTCCTAGAGGGTTCCTCGAGAGACCCCAGGTCGGGTCCTCACAGCTGCTCTGGTACTGCAACCTGCCGTCTTATCACACATCCAAACTACTTAGCTCAAAGACCAAATAATTGCTGAAATCAAGCATGACTTGCAGAACGGCAGGAAATCAGAATTTAGTGAGAACCTAAGCGGAGTGGTTATGCATAGATAGCAGATATACATCCCAGATAATCGCGATACCAGAGACCTAATCCTTAGAGAAGCTCATGATTCGCCACTCTCCATTCACCTCGGGAGTACCAAGATGTACCAGGACCTCCGGGAGCAGTTCTTGTTGCCCAGCATGAAGCGGGACATCGCTGCGCATGTTGCCATGTGTGACATGTGTCAATGTGTTAAGGTGGAACACCAGCGACTAGCGGGATTACTTCAGCCTCTGAGTGTTCCTGAGTGGAAATGAGATGAAATCGGCATGGATTTCATAATTGGACTGCCAAAGACTAGGAATGGACATGATTCCATATGGGTTATTGTCGACCGTCTAACCAAGGTGGCACACTTCATTCCAGTTAGCACCACATATCGTGGCGCTAAACTCTCAGAGCTTTGCAAATCTGTATCCATCCAAAACAGAGCATGTAATTTTTGTTTGTATGTCGTGTATCCCCCGCGTTTGCACAACTGAGTTGCCTCGTTAACGGTTGGTTGTTTGTTTCCTGACCCATTAGTTGTTTATGGTTTTGTTCGATCCATTAACATCCCACTTGCATGAGGACATATTAACAACCCATGTATCCATTAGTAGTTACTCCCTTTAGTTCATAAAAACAAGTCTTTTTCAATATTGAAATTAGATACATGAAAATCATATGTGTAGATTCATCTCAAAAAGTACTCTCGTAATATTATAAATTTATTGGATTTTAATAATATTTTATAAAATAATTAATGATCAAAGTTGTATTTTGATAACCGTGTCAATATCCAAAACAACTTATTTTTTAAACCCGAGGGAGTACTTGTTTTGATCAGACAAACCCACCAAAAACGAAACACTGGGAAATGTAAATCTAAGAAACTGCTTATGATGGGTCGAATGAGGTGCTTCTATGTTTAAGAGAATCTTTCTTGTCATTTGAGTTTGAGTCAATTGCTGTAAAAAAAAACGGCCATTTCGATTTATTAATCATTGACGGTGGATATAATACAAACGGAGGAGGGTATTTAGCGGTCTCGAACAAGTAGTCCGCTGCTTGTTTTCATTTTACTGCTTAATAGTTGCACACAATACAGTATATTGCGCTAGCTTCAATTAGAAAACATTTTATATTTAAGCGAAAATACAGCATGTCAGTCGAGTTTGACATGAGAGGATCGTCAGGAAAAATTAATACATTAAAAAAATCCTAACCATATGACCGTGGTTCATATGAATAATTAAGCAAGAATGGGTATTTTTGGTACTCGATAAGCCACACATATATAGTAAATGCGGGAATGGGGACTTCAAATGGATGGGGCTCTAGATTTGCGTTACTTGTCATGTAGTTATTTGTTGTACTAAAAGTAAGTTATTTAAATGGAATGACTTCAAAGGTTGGAATCAATATAGTGCTGTCATCAAATATCAGTATTCACCACGAATATTAATTCAGTGATTCAAAATTACTACGTATAGTGTTATCACTCGTTAATACAACTTTACTAACCGGAAGCACAGTATATCGACACTTTATTTGCTTGGGTGCTAGGCTTTATTCACACGATGCATGCCACTCACACGTAGTTGGGATAACAAAGTATAATTTTTGCTGTGTCCTGCAAATATATTTTAAGGCTATGAATTCACAGGGGGACTCAAAACATGCTGAGTTGTTTGTCTGCCAAGTACTGACATTGACAACTCAGATGGCAGCGCTTGCTTGGCTCATTTGCTATTGTCCGGCGTGGAAAAAACGATTACATGGCAGACAACAAACGACATGTCCGTCGGACGATGTGTCAGCCGCCCGCCGCACGGATTCAGCCTCTCGTGCCCCTTATCACCCGACGCCCAGCAACCAAACCAGCAAACAGTGCTGCTACGGCGTATGTTGAAAGGGGTGGATGCGTGTCCAATCGGCAAACAGCTCGGCGACCGGAGAAGATGGAACGATCTGTATGCGTAGATATCTCTAGAATCTAGCCAATGACGCGTGCTTGTGTGAATCTAGCGGAGGGGTTTTCGTACGGGAACTTTTTCTTACCGGTGGGGGCCGGTAAGGAAAATTTCGGCTGGAATTTTTAAATCAAAAATTTGATTTTTTTTGAATAAAAAACATTCAAACTGATTTTTTTGGGACCGCCCCTACCGGTAAAACCGAAATTACCATTTTTCGGCCGAAATTCTAAACACAGATCTACCCAATAGTTGTTTTGCACTTTTCATCAGGAATAAAACAATTTCTATGGAAGTACTCATGTGAAAAAAAAGGCAATTTCAATAAAAAAAAATCGGGTGCTTATCGACAATTTGTACCAAAGTACCATCCAGCAAATTAAAGGAAGTAATCAAAACTCCTCTGTTTCCAAACATAAACACGGCCTCAAGGGAAGGGAAGGGAAGGAGAGGGCAAGCGGACGGAGAGGCGGTGCCTGATTCCAAGAACTATGCAGCCACAACTTCAGAAACAAGACCTCAGAAGAAAAAAAACAAGAGCTCCATCTTTCGCTAGTTTGTCATATGAAGCTTGACGAGGATCTAATAATTCTTAATTAATTAAATTGTTTATTTTTAATTGTTATTATAGATAGCAATATCTTTGTGTTATTTGAAAAGATAGCCCTTATCATTAATAAGGAAGAAGTTTAGCCTAGTGGTCGTAAATCACATTACGACCACCCTATATGATCGTAAGTGCTTTTACGACTACTCTATATGATCGTAAGTGCTTCTACGACCACCTAGTGGTCGTAAGATCTTCTACAACCAACTCATGTTTGTAAGTCTTACTACGACCACTTCATGATCGTAAACTTTACTACGACCACCCTATGGCTGATAAAACCTAGAGACATGTTAGCTCAATCAACTAGGGACACTTATATGCTGTATTTAATATACAAAATAGTTAATATGCGCTGTTATTCTCCGGGATAACTGCACGTATTAAACCTCTATCTCAGGCATAACCGCAAGGCAACGTGAGAGGGTCAGTCTCTGACAATAACCGTCTCTGAAACGTGCACACTTCTTCATAACAATGAGACGCCGCTTGGCATGGGATAACTGCCACCCCTTCATGTGCTATATAAGGAGTACAACCAGTAGACAGAGAGGAGGGGCGAGAAACAAGGAGCAATACCCAAACAAACAGAAAACATTAAGTCTTAGTTCTAGTGATTTCTTTCTTTTTGTAAAGTTTAGTCAATACAAGAACACATGAGTAGGGTTGCTTTTCTATCAAGAGAAGGCCCGAACCTGTATAAAATTCCCGTGTCTCTTTCTATGTGGTTTGGCCCAAGGAAAGTCCCCAGTATTTATTCGTAAGATCGATTCTAAAACTTCGACAAAGCGAAAACAAAGAATTATGTTTGTAAAAGGTAGGACTATTGAAGAAGACGAGCAAAATAACAGTTATGCAATAATGTAGGTGAGATATGATCACAGAAGCACTTTTCATCAGAAATCAAATAATTTCTATGGAATTAATCATGTGCAAAAAAAAAAAACCAATTCCATACAGAAAATCAGGTTCTTATCGACAATTTGTACCAAAGTACCATACATCCAGCAAATTAAAGGAAGTAATCAAAGCTGCTCAGTTCCCAAACATGAACACGGCCACATGGGAGTGGAAGGAGAGGGGAAGCGGATGGAGAGGTGGCTGACCCTATGTGTGTACTGTACTAGTCCCATGATCAGTAGCTAGTACACACATTCACAACATTTGCCAATTACATCCATACATTCACATATACAAAGTAAAACAAAATGGTACTTAATTTAAGTGATTACAAGTTATTACATCAACGACTGACCGGTCAAATAAAAGCAATCATCAACAGAGTAAAATTAACAGCGGAAGAAATAATAAAAGTAGATAATTTCCAGCGGCATGCCCATCCAACCCTCAGGCAACCTACGAGGAACAAGGCCTAGGTAGACCCGTCACCGAACCCACCGGTTCTGGGTGCGTCGGGTCATCTTCGAACTCTGGTCAACAATATTAGCAAGATTAAGTACTATACGTACTCAACGAGACTTGCAGTGTATCGCAAAATTTATATAAATGCAAGGCTATCAAAGGATGAGGCTCTACCCTACAAGTTGTTTTGCTTAAAGCTATTTTTATTTGCAACATTCCTATGTAGTAATTTGCAATGGAAGGTCTAAATGAGAAGTTAAATAAGTATAGAATAGTAAGTAATTAACAGGGTGAATATTAACAACAACTTGCAACCCTCCTCGGTTGCGAGCAACGAAATAACAACAACTCGCAAACCTCCTTGGTTGCGAGCTAAGACTCATTTTTTAGCCATAGACATGGCATTTAATTCAACTGTCAACCCACAAACAATTCCCATGTATTCCATTAAAAGAGTTTTAATAAAAATCAAGATTATACCCGATGTGACTGCACTAAGTACGCTCATGATCGCGAACATAGCTATTTAAATAGATTTACACTCTACAGAGGTGTACAACTTTATCGACAACACATGAATTCTCTAGTTTATTTGGTATCCGTCGATACTACCGCTCACTACCGTAGGTAAGCTGTCTAGAGTATGTGTCGAAGCCTTTACATTATCTATTCCTACCCTTGCACTTTGCTCGTCGAATGCTTATCCTTACTTCACCTAGGTATACCCATCCCAGTGATACTTTTTTTTACCACTTTACCAGGGTACACCCGCCTCAGTGAGGCATTTGTCGTTATGTCCGTAATCAAACATGCTCGCACGTCTACTGCCTACCCCTCATGCAAGGTCAGGTTTCGATAACTTAATTAAGCAGTTGTGCGATAATCGCACTCAAAACCTCCAAATGACATTACATATTGTCTAACCCATAATCTAATGGCTACATCAACAATACATCAATTTTTAAGGAGATATATGCATCAAATAGGATATACGACTACCAATTTCCCAAACATAGCATTTTCATACAGACATACACGCATGCATAATAAAATTTTACAAAACAAAGTACAGTCAGTAAAATAGTAGGATCAACATGATCAAAGGAGGTGCTTGCCTTGCTCTTGCTATTCTGAATATATGGGTGGTTGGTCGTCAAAAATGTCGTTCGAGCAGTCAACGTCTATTTGAAAAAGAGCCAAAAATCAATTAAATAAAGCAAAATAAATTAAACAGTAACCAAATCCAAATTTGTTTTGTATATTCAGGTAGAGCATGATTTTAGATGAATTTAGAAACAAATATCACTTAATTTAGAGTTTTTATGCAAAAGTTATTAATGATTCAATTTGGTTTGGTTTGGTTTGGAAATTCCAAAAAAGAAAGGGAGAGACAAATTCTCTCACTGACAGGTGGGACCCCGTAGACTTTTCTTTTTTCTTTTTGATTGATTTTTCTAACAAAAAAATTTCTCAGTGTATGACAGCTGGGTCCAAGTGATTTATTTTTTCTATTTCATTTATTTTCTAAGGGAAAAATATCTACTAACATGTGGGTCCTACATGTCATAGGCTCGGTTCATACGAATAGTGCATGGACTAGGGTCCATCAGCATAGTGCATGGTCCATGGACCAGGTGGTTTACTGTGCACTTAATGCACTGGCCTACGTGTCATTGACTCACTGGGAAACTTAGGATTTTAAATGAACTTCATTAATTCTCTGAGGCCCACATGTCATTGAAACTAAACATGATTAACTCGGTCTTGCATGGGCCTAATAATGGAGCTACATTTGTTGTCCGTTTCGGACAAGCAGAGGAGCTCTCGGGTGTGCTCACGGCCACGCTCATTACGGGCGGTAGGAGGCACGGCAGCGTGGGTGAGTGCCCAAAATGGAACCCCCATAGATCACTGATCCTATGGGTGGGCGGAATGTGGCCGGCGATGGACGGAAATGGCAACGCGACGAGGATAGGTGGTGACGTTCTACGGGCTATGGTGACTTTTATGGCCCGGTGATGCTTTGAGCTAGCTAGCGCGCATGAGTGTCTATGAGGCACGGGGATCTCACCAGGAGGAAGAGGGGAGCCGGAGGTGGTCGGTAGAGGTCTGGCAGCGATGACCAGCAGCAACACAAGCAGCTCCACGCGGTGGCGACGACCTGGGCTAAGAGGAGAGCAAAGAAAGGTGGGGGAAGCACAAGTGAGGTTATGAGATGCTCTGAGAGGAACCAATTGGGAAATGGCTCACTGTGCCGGAGTTGTGGAAGAAAGGGACAGTGTCAGACGGAGGTGGGGAAGAACCAAATTTCGACAGTTCCTGTGGACCAAAAGAAGAATTAGATGAGAGGGAAACTTCTTGGTTCTCTGGAATACAATGTGACGCAAGTATGGAAGAAAGAGCTCCACTGGTGCGTCGGCGGCGATGAGGCGGCGTGTCAGCCGAAAATGGGAAGCTCGCTCCTTTGCAGTTTTCACTCGGTAAGAATGGAAAGGAAGGATAAGAGTAGCTCGCGATGGCGAAGAGAGAATGCAGAGGGCGTTGGGTGGCTTCTTATGGCCGAGGGGCAAAGATCGCAAGAGGGAGCACCGCGGGTAGCGGCGACGGTGCGCTTAGTGCGGCGATGGGAAAGGCCGGCACTACAACAGAACCAATCTATTGTCACACACACTTTGCAACACATATAATATATGTTGCAGGGAAACTCAATTGCAACACATATTATCATGTTGCTACGATCCAAATGTAGAAAGCTCCAAACATACTCAACTCCTAGTATGTTACAACACTTTGTAGTGTACGTTGCAACACTTAATAGACGTGTTGTTAGGTCAATGAACAAATTTTAGACGATGGGCTAAGATTCTTCATTGTTCTAATTCTACTAATTTGCTTATTTGTTTTTATAAGAAAGGAATATGCACGCCATCAAAATGTGGTTGTCTATTATGTCACCATGGCAGTAGCATCCAACGTAGAGTGACTATATAATTTATTACATTGGAAGATATATTGATTTTTATAATATTACAGGCAAACTAGTTCAATATCAACGATATCTGACAAACAATAGTTTAATATTGAAGAAGCATATTTGATTGGCTTATGTACCGCTCCATTTTTTTTTATCTTATGTTTTTCAATTTATTTATTATTACTAATAACAAACCATTGTTTTTAAAAATTGTGAAATGACAGTTTTTTTTTTATCTTTTGTTTTTCAATTTATTTGTTATTAATAATAATAAACCATATTTTTAAAATTGTGAGCTGAAATAAACAACAAAAATTATTGTTTTTTGCAGGGGCAATGATCGAACCCGCTCGCGTCTTATCCTTTCCAGGCCAAATTCCTCAGCCCAAACCGGCCCGTAGTCAAACCCCCCTGCCTCCCTCTCTGTGGATCCGCCACCGCCGGTTCCTCCCTTTGTCCAATGCCTTTCGTAATCACACCTCCAGCTCGTCGGGGGGCGCCTCCGCCTCTTCCTCCGCCTCCACCGCGTCTTCGTCGGCCACGGGAGACGAGCGGCGCGACCTCGCGTGGCTGCTCGATGCCTTCGGTAGCGCCACAGTCGACCAGGTGGACTCCGCCTACCGGGAGGCCGGCGGCGACCCCTTTCTCACGGCCGACATCCTGGGCTCCACGCAAGACCCGCAGCCGCCGCAGTCCCCTCCGCCGCCGGATCTCTCGCCGCGTGCGATTTCTGGCGGGGGGAAGGCCGCTCGCAGGCTAAAGAGGGTTGCTGTGGCCGCAGCTGGCATGGTCGCGGACGTGATTGGCAATGGCTACACGCGGCCTGCCACTTCGCCCATAAGTGCGACCAACTTGTGTAAGGGCAGGTATGTGGTAAGCGTGAGCAATGCCTGTAAGGGTAGAGATGGGGAGAGAGATGGTGGATGTGGTGACCGAAAGTGTAATGTTGAAGAGGCCGAATAGTTCCTTTGCTCCATGCTTTGGGATAATTCAAAGCTCTGCACGGGTGGTGTGGTTAGAGACGTGCTCTGTGAGCCTTTTATCACTTGCTGCTCTGGTTTTCATTTCTAAGTGCTGTACTTGTGATCATTATTTACTGTAGTCACAATCGAGCAGAATTTTAATAGAATAAAGGTAGAAACACAGTCTCCTGAGAAAGCAGAGAGTAGAGAGAGTTCGAAAGTCAGTATTAACAAAGGCATGGTTCGCCTTGTCTAGAAATTGGATGTACCAAAAGCATTGTTATTAAGTCGCACGACTAGTCGCGACTAATCGTCGACTAGTCGGCAAGTCGGCACACTGGCACCGGCTAGTGCAGGCGACTCGACTAGCAGCGCTAGTCGTACGACTTGCCGACTAGTCGGCGACTAGCCGCGACTAGTCGGCCTGCGCGAGTCGTGCGACTTGGCGCCATGGAGAATAGGGGAAGATGAAGCGGAAGGGGAGGGTGCCATGGAGAAGAGGGGAAGGGGAAGGTGTAGGGGAAGGCGAGGGGGAGGGGGAGGGGGAGGGCAGGGAAGAGAGGAGACACTTGCGAGGTGTGAACAGCAATGGTAACAGCGCCGATGGCCGGAGGCAATGGTGGTGACGGCGCAAGGGAGAGGATCAGATGGATGAGCCACAGCATAGTGACTTAGGGTTGCCACTTTGCTGGATTGCTTCTTGGGCTGACTGGCTGAGTGGGCTGAGAGGCTACATGGGCCCAGTAAGGAGGCATGGTTTACTAAAGGAATACCCTAGCTGCTGTGCTCCCTCACGCAGCGCAGTTCCCTCGTCCTACGGCGGCGGCGGCGCGCCGCCCGTGCTGCGAGGGTGAGCGCCGAGCGGAGCCCTAGCCCCTCGCCGTCGATCATCCTCCTCCCCTGTCCCCCATCCACGACACCGCCACCACCACCGGTGCTGCACGAGCGAGCGCCGAGAGAAGGCCCTAGCCCCTGCCGCCGCCGGTCCCTGTCGACCATCCTCCTCCTCGGCCCTCCCCTGTCTCCCCCATCCCCTGTCCACGCCGCCGCCGCCGCCCATGCTGCGAGGGCGACCGCCGAGCGGAGGCCCTAGCCCCCGCCGCTGCTGCTATGTTATGCTCCTCGCCACTTTGCCAGACGCCAGCCTCGTGAGCACTCCTCTCCTTTCTCTGCTGTAGCGCTGATCTGCTCTGTAGTTTCTCTCCTTCCTCCCCTCTCTTGCTTTGTTTCGCGTTGTGCTCTGCTCAGTGCTCACTCGTGCTCTATTTTTTCTCTGTTGTAGTAGTTGCTAGTTGCTACAACTTAGTATATTACCTGCCCTGTTTATATAATTCCTAGTCTACTGACTAGTTGTGGCTAGTTGTGACTAGTCGGCCGACTAGTCGACAAGTCGCCCCTTTTGCGACTCGACTCGACTTTACGACTTAATAACCTTGACCAAAAGGGAAAAAGAGAATACAGAAAAAGAGAATACAGAAAACATCCATAACATCATATAATTCAGTAACCTAATTGGGCATGTGTTAGGCCTAAGCCTTCATTTGTATGGTTGCCGAGTGATCCAGAAGGTAAACTGAACACTGCCTTTTGCAACTTCTCAGGATTGGATAAATGGGTACAATTCAGACGTGTTTGTATATTACAAAGCTATGCTTTATCTTTAGAAGGCCTCTGTTGTTCATATAAGTTTGAATGTAATTAAGATTATCATTTTTCTCATGCTAGGATGTGCTTTTATCTTTAGATACCTTCTGCTGTAATTGTCCTGTACGTTTTATGATATGCCATAATATTTTGCAGTGAACTTGAGCACTGATCAGTTATTTCATTATTGCTTTGGCGTCTCTTTTAGGCTTTTGAAATAAGCGATCTCAATCGGAAGATAGAGATGGCTAAGGAGCTTTGGCGTCTCTTACGGATGTCGTGTCGTTCAGGTTGTTAATTTGGACATCACCTTTTCCCTACTTCCCTATCTTTTGACGTCTGCTTTTATTAGTTCATCACTCATCTTTTCACTCTCCTGATCTTCACAGAAAGTGCTAGAGTGCTGTGATGATCTGGAAATTCTTCATGTTTAGATCTCAGAGGTTGTCAAAGCTGTTATCGAGCTGTCGGTTCCAACTTCTGATTTTTGTAGGATGTTATTGAGCAAATCGCCCCTTTGGTTGGAAACTACGTTGCGCAGGTAAAGCATGGAGAGGCATGGGTCATTGCAATCATTGAAATGATATCTTAGCTAAACAAATACTTAAAAGAACTTGCCGCCACTGACCGGCAAATCTTGTTCTGCGTTTACGGGCATGTTGCAGCATATTTTGAAAGAAAAATTGGCTCAAAAGAAGATCCGTCTTTCTACAATGAAGGTACAAAAGAATTATAGAGTTGTTCATTTTTAACTGTGATAGATCTAGTTAAAGTTTTTCTTTCAATGACTATTAAATTCCAATACAGTTTGGTACCACCGTACTATCTAATTCAATTTATGTTAGATTCACTTGTACTCCTATATCATATTTACATCCTTGTAATTTATTGTTATCCCTGCAGGTTGAAAAGATCAATAGTTGAATTACTATATTTTGATATTTACCTCTTTGATCAACGGATCAAGAAGCAAGGAACTTCATGAAGAAAAGAAAGTAGTAGTTAGATTTTATATTTTAGGACTCAAATTTTACTCTTGCTCATAGCTCTTGTGTTGACAACAAATCGGTTGTTTTTGTAACGTGGAATGGTGTTAACAATACCTATATTTATTTCCTTAATGCAATGTAATCTACTTTTTGAACATTGATCAAGTTGAGTTGTGTTATATATTCTGCAATATGACATGCTTAATTAGCAAATAAAAATTCTTTGTAGCAATTATAATTTGTATATACATAGCACATAAATCAACCATATTTTTCCTGTATACTAAATTATGTTGCAATATATCAATTATATGTTGTTACAAATACAAAATTGTGTTGCAACTCTACAACACCTTTTCTTTTGTACAACAATGCCTAATTTGTGTTGCAGTAGATCTACCATACAACAACATCACTTATCACATGTGTTGATATCCATTCTAGCAACACATATTTGTAGATATAGCAGCATATACACGTGTTGCTATAACCTAGTCCTATTGTAGTAGTCCATATATATATAGCACATAAATACTACAAAATGTTATAGCGCATTGCTCCAAAACAATTACATAGCAAACGTCCGTTTAATCTAGTTGCTGTCGCATGCATCCTAAAGCACTCGCTCCTCCTGGCCCCGACTCCATCCCCACTCGCAGACACCAATTCTCTCAATCTCTCTGTTGTCTCCTATTAGGTTTCTAGCGTGCGTGCATGGCAATGAAGGCGGGTGTGTGGGGTGTGGTCACCGCTGTGCGGGCCAATGTGTGGGTGTGGTGATTAGGGTTGGGGCGTGGGGCACGACGAGTGAACATAGCAGTGACCCCGTCATCCCCGACGATTCCCATCCTTGCTGTCGTATCTCCTCATTGCTACAACACCGTCGACCCCCATAATTGTTGTCGTATCTTTCCCATCCCGACGTCCGGCGAACCAGCTTTCTCGGACGGCCGGATTCGGCCATGACGTGGCTTGGGACCCCAGGATCCGACGATGGCGTGCTGAGCTCGAACCAGTGGCGCAAATTTCTATCTCGGGCAGGCGGGGCGGAGCTCAGGGGACAGCAATCGGCTCCATGGTGGCAGTGGTTGTAGGCTGGAGTAGAAGAAGAGTCGCTAGGTCGGAGAAGAGCCAGCGGTGAAGAGAGAGAAGGGGAGAGATGTTCTAAATTTGTTTCGATTTTGTTAGTTGTTTTCATCGAAATCCATTGGGATGATTTCTAATTTTTAAAGATTAACATCATCGAGGGCATGTAATTGATGCATGAACGCGACAAGGATTAATCACTAAGACCGCGATATTAATCTTTAAAAAAACAAGATTGCGAAATACACTTGTCTTGTAATGGACGGCCCGGCCGGTACCAATGCAAATCAACAAGATTGTGACAATTAATTTGACACAGATTTATATGACGTTTGGAGTTACCAAGCTGTCTTCAAGTCTTAGTCAAGGTTTAGTTAATTATTAAAGGAAGAAGTCCATTCTACCCCCTTAAGTATCGACATGCAGACACCTAACCCCCTGTATTAAAAAATCGGCCCTTTGACACCTCCAACTTGCAAAACTGGACAACCTACCCCTGAGGCTGTTTCGTATGGTGCTTTTGTGCATGTGGCGTCCAGTCAGTCCGGTTTCGCCAGGTTGGCTGCTGACTCGGCTACGACGTGGCGATGACTCAACTTCTACCCCTATTTCTTCCTCAGTATCCCCATTCTCTCTCTCCCTAGCAAAAGCTTCGGTCGGAGCTTCCTCTTGGCGCCATGGGGTCCCTCCGGCCGGCTCTCTCCCCTACGCCGCTCGGTTGTAACACCTCCTTTTCTTCTTCCTGTTTCTCGGTCAAAAGCCACGTGAGGCGCTCTCTTCCTCCCGCGGACCCCCTTCCGCGCGCGCTGCTGCCACCACCGTGCCGCCGCTCCCGCCGGCACACCCGTCCTCGCTGCTCTGCACCGTCGCCCCGCGCCGCACGCCTTTTCTTCCCCCTTGCCCCGGTTTCCGGCCTCCGCGCCTGGGTCTTGCCGCCGCCCGTGCCCGCTGTTCCCGCCGAACCCCGCCGCCCGCGCCGCACGCCCCCTTGCCGCGCATCTTGCCCCGACCCCCTTCTCCCTGAGCTCCTCCCCGGCTATAAAGCCCCTGCCTGGCGCCCTCCCTTTCCCTCCTCCCCTTTTCTCCCCCCCAAGCAAAGAAGAAGCAAGAGGAAGAAGGTCAAGAAGAAAGGAAGGAGAAGAAGAAGTCGAAAGGGCTTACCTTAACCGTGCTGCCGCTTCGGTGCCCCCGGCCGGTAAAGCCTTGGCGCCGCCACCCTAGCCTTGCCTCCTCGCAGTCGTCGTTGCCGTCGCCGCCACTTTTCCCCGTCGCTTCCCCCCGAGCTCCCGCTCCTCCCCCGCGCGCCGCCGCGCCTCCATTCCTCTCCCCTCCCCATTGTCGTCCCCGTCGCCGTCGCCGTTGTCGTCACCACCGCTGCCCCCGAGCCCCCTCACCTCCCCCTCCCTGCGCGCCGCCGCCGCCCCCGCTCCCCTCCCCATCTGCTAGCCCGAGCCACCCCCTAACTCTTTTAGCCGCCTCCGTGGGCCGCGCCCTGCCCTCCGTGGGCCGCACACACGCTTTCATCCCGAGGCCTTGGGCCGGGCCGAATCTCGCACTGTGGGCCGCCAGCGTTTTTCCTTTTTGTTGATTTTATTTTCCTTTTTTCTTTTTTAATTCAAAAGTGAGACTTCAAAAATTAGTATCTCCCCCATTTTAACTCCAAAAATTATAAAATAAATTTTTAAAATTTGTTGATTCAAGATCTTGCTAATGACATAGGTCTTGTTCAATTTGGAGTTTATTTATTGTTCATTTGTATTTAATTGCTCTTTTTGCTTGTTTGTGCCTTTTTTCGGTACGTTCGTTCGACTAGGATTTGAAGACGCCGGAGATCCCCAAGTTGATCAAGCCCAAGATTATCAAGATCCTCTTACCTATATCCCAGGCGAGTCAATACTTTGATCATATTGAGCCTACATTTTATGCAAATTATATTCTTTTAAAATAGCAAATTGCATGCTTTAATTCCTTAATCAAATATATGTTAAAGCTTAAGGTAGTTAAATACCCATTTGATGATTAATGAATTATTATGCCATCCTTGACAATTTGAATCCAATAATCCTTGTCACCCTAGTAACTATATGGTAATACTAGTTATAGGTTGTACTTAAGCGACATGCTAGCCTTGCTTAAGTACCGGGACATTGAATTGTCTCAATCATCATCTCTTTAAACATAAAAATGATTTGGGCAGTCATTGGTGGTCCATGACTGAGATAAATGTGGTGATTTAGTTTTACTCCTCAAAACCCTATTATTGCTGTTACTGTCTGGGCGGACTGTGTGATGAAGAGTATGTTGATGGGTGCTAATGCAACCCAAAGAAGGTTGATGTGTGAAATGATCCGCCTAGACAATCCTAAGGACTTAATCTTGTCATGATCTCCCGTGTAAAACAAGTACAACCACAAGTCTGCAAACTGCAACTTGGCTTAATAGATTTATTAAACCTTGAAAGTCAGTCTCACGAAAGGAACAATAAAGGGTGCAAGTGTGAGCTTGATCACATTTGAATGGGACACCGATGGTGAAGTGCCTTCTACGGCGAGACGTAGGGGGTGACATCCCGCACCAATATATGGGCGTAACCCCATATAGGTGAGATGACAGAAGGGGCGAGATATTTCGAAATGTTACTGTGACGGTCGCTCAACTACATGACTAAGGAATCATGTGGGGTAACGAGTATGACTATCTCTTATGGGTAAAGTGTACAATCTCTGCAGAGTCTAAACTGTTTAAACAACCGCGCCTACGGTCAAAGACGGACATGAGAATCTTTACTCGAGTTAATTCTATTTCAAAAACCTTGTGGTTGGGATGAAAAATGTGGTGAGCTCACCTAGCTCTGAGTTTGGATTTTGCCTGAGTGCTCGAACTCAGTGATGTTAGTAATTGGGGACGGACCCAATCAAAAGTAAGCATAAAGTAGAGTTTCCGATGGAGGGAACCTCTGCTGTTATTAAATATTGCACAAATACTCTCTTTAATGAAATACAATTTGGTTAAAATGCTAAGTGATAGAAATTTGTATTTATGATAATTGAAAATATTGCTTTAGCAAATAAAAGAACCAGAGCCATCCTTGTTAAGCCTTGCATGTATATTATTGCATTGTGTGTTGGCTCGCGAGCACGAAAGTTGTGCTCATTCTCGCTCTCTCCCCCAAAACCCTCAGAAGCAGGAAATCCTAGAGATTACGACTACTACGAGGATCCAGAAGTCGGAGGACCCAGAGATAATGAAGCGTAGTGTAGTCGTTAGCTGTTCTAGTCTCGCTCCAGTCCAGCTGACTCCGTTGGTTCTTGCGTGCATCCTATATTATCTGAGTCCTTAGGTAATATCGGGCGCACACGAGTTTCCCCAGTCGCTTGCCTGTGGAGAGATGTGCTCTTACCCCTTTTGCTTCTGTTGTCGCTTCTGCTTTTGTAATGTAATCAATTTGGCCTGTTCGGCCCGTATTGTAAAACTCGACCCGACACGGTCTAGGTAAACTCTGTTGTGTTAATTAATGAATGGTATGGTTTTACGCCATGTATGAATTGATTCAGTGACGTATCTGTGAGTGCTAGCTACTGATCCAGTGAATAGCACAAGATGTTTCACGAGGATTACGGATTAGGAAATCCAGTCCGAAGAGCCGTATCGAGCATCGATTGTAGGAGCCTTAGCTAGACTGGTCGAGCGTAAAGAATTGAGTCTTATTTTCAAAAACTAAGAAAAGCTTTGGCAAAAAAATATAACGTATTAATTGCTATTACTCACCCCTCTTAGTTCTTTACTTATCTCCTTTTGTGAGCCTACTCCGTTGCTGGCTCTATCTTTTGTTTTAAAAATTCTAGATAACCGTATCATCGTCCGATGGCCCGTGGGATTTCTTCTCTCATGGCGAGAACGACGACAAGTTTGTTGGTATTCCTCCGCAAACTCAAGCAGTACCTTGGTTCGCCACCAGCCCATCCTTAGAGGCTGAAAGACCTAGGTTCTAGATCGAGAGTCTCGTTCCTTGGAGGTTGAGTTCATCGCTCACACCTTTTCGACTGAGTAACCCAGGAGCTGCTGTTCCGATGCCATTCAGAATATAGCGCGCCTCGCCTTGACTCACCTATGCCGAATGCACGAGGATCCCTTGCTGAGGTCGCCTTTTCTGTCCCTTCCCGTCTCTCCAGGGAGGAGGATGCTACCCGAAGATCTTCGACATCAAGAACACTATTGTTGCAGTAGCTGCCGCGATGCACGCCCCAGCTCCTCCTGTACCAGCCGTCATGATCAACAACCCGATGCTGACATGACGTCTTGGACCCTGCACCAGGATCGCTGCACACAAGAGCATGCGACACCCCAGTCCACCGCCCACCATCAACGTTGAAGACTCTAGTTGAGGACGCAGTCTTTCTCGTTCTCACTCTTGTTCTTGGTCGTCCGGCTTCTGTCGCGACCGTTCCTGTTCCCGCTCCCCGGACAACTGCACTGCTTGTGGTGGTCAGCCCCGTGGGAGTAGTCAGACTGGTTAGGTTAGCTAGAAGTGCTTGTTAGGCAGTCTTTTGGTCTGCAAGAACCTTTTTCCTTCTTTTACCCTAGTCAGTAGACGTTGTGTTTGTACCTTGTGTCATGGCTTAGCCTAGCCTATACGCTATGCTTCAGGAATCATGTAACACCTAACCCCTCCCCCTTAATATAATGCAGCCGCTCTAGGCTTTGTATTGTAATTGTTGCGTTCTCTTTGCTGGTTTTGTTCTCTTTTGTGTGTGCTCTAGAAGGCTAGTAACCGTCATATATACCCCTCCCCTCGTTCTAAGCCTCAGAGTTTCTTCAGATGCCGCGGACAAGAGCCGCCGCCCCAGTCCGTGGTGCCTTTGTAGCAGGCCGAGGAAGAGGCCGTAGCAATGGCCGTGGTCATGGCCGTGGACAAGATCTACCTCCCCCACCACCAGCAACCCCGACAATGGCACAAGTGATGTTCCAACAAACTTAGATTCTTCAGGCCTTGCTAACCAATCAGCAGATTGGACCAGCCGGTCGCAATTCTAAGCTTGCAGACTTTCTCAAGACAAGACCCCTCACCTTCGCCGCAGCCGATGAACCCCTAGAAGCTGAAGATTGGCTCAGAGTTACTGAGAAGAAGCTCCGTCTTGCCCGCTGCTCAAACGAAGACAAGGTGGACTTTGCCACCCACCAACTGAAAGGAGCTGCCGCTGCTTGGTGGGAAAACTACCTCGCTGCCCGAGGTGGTGACAGTTCAGAAGAGGAAGAAGAGGCAGGAGTAGCAGAAGCCGTAGCGTCTACGATTGGAGCCCCACAAGAGCCATTGCGCCATAGAAGAAGTTCTTTGAAATCTGACGGAAGAAAGCGAACCCGCATGGCAGTCAGTTCCTTGGGCGGAATTCAAAGTCGCTTTCAGAACCAACTTCGTACCAGCCGGTACCATGAGATTGAAGAAGAATGAGTTCAAAGCTCTCAAGCAGGGTCAGATGTCAGTCAATGAATATCTAACAAAGTTTATCCAACTTACTCGCTACGCCCCCAATGACGTAGCAGATGATGACGAAAAGATTGATCGCTTCGTGGAAGGAATGCGCGAAGATATGAGAGGACAGCTCATCCTCCACGATTACTCCAGCTTTCAACAATTGGTCAATAAAGTCCTCATCTGTGAAAATGAGAACAAAACTGTGGAGGTTAGCCGCAAAAGGAAGATGGTATTTCAAGGGCCGCACGACAGCTTTCCGCAAGTCGACTTTTCAGTGACTGTCTTACGGCGATTAGCCGCCCGTCACGAAGGATTCCAGTTCCAACTCCAACCTCCACTCTAGTCACAACCCCGCATTCCAGTGGGAATGTTTCCCGTGCTTCTCACTCCACTAGACAGACTACAACCGTTAATCCGATAGCTCATCTTCGTTGTTTCAATTGTGGGGAAAACAGACACTTTGCTAGAAGGTGCCCTCAACCAGTCCCCCCGAGGGAGTACAACTTAAGAACCAAACCAGCTCGAGGCCAGACGTCAGCTGCAAGCAAAAGTTATCAAGTCTCGCGGGCATCCAGAGCCGCTTCCACTCCAAGCCAAAGCCGAAGCCAAGGACATGTCAACCATGTCATCACCGAAGAAGCCCAAGCCGCTTTAGGAGTAATAAGAGGTACGTTCTTTATCTAATCCGTGTAGCTTGAATATCGGGGTCGAGATTCCGTTTAAGGTGGGTAGGATTTGTAACACCTCCTTTTCTTCTTATTGTTTCTCGGTCAAAAGCCGCGTGAGGCGCTCTCTTCCTCCCCGCGGACCCCCTTCGCGCGCGCGCGCCTGCCGCCACCCGTGCCGCGCTCTGCCGGCACCTGTCCTCTCGCTGCTGCACGCGCCCGCGCCGCACGCCTTTTCTTCCCTCTTGCCCCGGTTTCCCGCCTCAGCGCCTGGGTCTTGCCGCCGCCCGTGCCCGCTGTTCCCGCCGAACCCCGCCGTCCGCACCGCACGCCCCCTTGCCGCGCATCTTGCCCGGACCCCCTTCTCCCTGAGCTCCTCCCCGGCTATAAAGCCCCTGCCTGGCACCCTCCCTTCCCCTCCTCCCCTTTTCTCCCCCCCCCAAGCAAAGAAGAAGCAAGAGGAAGAAGGTCAAGAAGAAATTAAGGAGAAGAAGAAGCCGAAAGGGCTTACCTTAACCGCGCTGCCGCTTCGGTGCCCCCGTCCGGTAAAGCCTTGGCGCCGCCGCCCTAGTCGCGCCTCCTCACAGTCGTCGTTGCCGTCGCCGCCACTTTTCCCCGTCGCTTCCCCCCGAGCTCCCGCTCCTCCCCCGCGCGCCGCCGCGCCTCCATTCCTCTCCCCTCCCCATTGTCGTCCCCGTCGCCGTCGCCGTTGTCGTCACCACCGCCGCCCCCGAGCCCCCTCACCTCCCCCTCCCTGCGCGCCGCCGCCGCTCCCCTCCCCCTCTGCTAGCCCGAGCCACCCCTCCCTCTTTTAGCCGCCTCCGTGGGCCGCGCCCTGCCCTCCGTGGGCCGCGCGCACGCTTTCATCCCGAGGCCTTGGGCCGGGCCGAATCTCGCATGTGGGCATGACGTTTTCCTTTTGTTGATTTTATTTTCCTTTTTCCTTTTTTAATTCAAAAGTGAGACTTCAAAAATTAGTATCTCCCCCCATTTTAACTCCAAAAATTATAAAATAAATTTCTAAAAATTTGTTGATTCAAGATCTTGCTAATGGCATAGGTCTTGTTCAATTTGGAGTTTATTTGTATTTAATTGCTCTTTTTGCTTGTTTGTGTCTTTTTCCGGTACGTTCGTCCGACTAGGATTTGAAGACACCGGAAATCCCCAAGTTGATCAAGCCCAAGATTATCAAGATCCTCTTACCTATATCCCAGGCGAGTCAATACTTTGATCATATTGAGCCTACATTTTATGCAAATTATATTCTTTTAAAATAGAAAATTGCATGCTTTAATTCCTTAATCAAATATATGTTAAAGCTTAAGGTAGTTAAATACCCATTTGATGATTAATTAATTATTATGCCATCCTTGACAATTTGAATCCAATAATCTTTGTCACCCTAGTAACTATATGGTAATACTAGTTATAGGTTGTACTTAAGCGACATGCTAGCCTTGCTTAAGTACCGGGACATTGAATTGTCTCAATTATCATCTCTTTAAACATAAAAATGATTTGGGCAGTCATTGGTGGTACATGACCGAGATAAATATGGTGATTTGGTTTTACTCCTCAAAACCCTATTATTGTTGTTACTGTCTGGGCGGACTGTGTGATGAAGAGTATGTTGATGGAGTGCTAATGCAGCCCAAAGAAGGTTGATGTGTGAAATGATCCGTCTAGACAACCCTAAGGACTTAATCTTGTCATGACCTCCCGTGTAAAACAAGTACAACCACAAGTCTACAAACTGCAACTTGACTTAGTAGATTTATTAAACCTTGAAAGTCAGTCTCACGAAAGGAACAATAAAGGGTGCAAGTGTGAGCTTGATCACGTTTGAATGGGACACCGATGGTGAAGTGCCTTCTACGGCGAGACGTAGGGGGTGACATCCCGCACCAATATATGGGCGTAACCCCATATAGGTGAGATGACAGAAGGGGTGAGATATTTCGAAAGGTTACTGTGACGGTCGCTCAACTACATGACTAAGGAATCATGTGGGGTAACGAGTATGACTATCTCTTGTGGATAAAGTGTACAATCTCTGCAGAGTCTAAACTGTTTAAACAGCCGCGCCTAGGTCAAAGGCGGACATGGGAATCTTTACTCGAGTTAGTTCTATTTCAAAAACCTTGTGGTTGGGATGAAAAATGTGGTGGGCTCACCTAGCCCTGAGTTTGGATTTTGCCTGAGTGCTCGAACTCAGTGATGTTAGTAATTGGGGACAGACCCAATCAAAAGTAAGCATAAAGTAGAGTTTACGATGGAGGGAACCTCTGCTGTTATTAAATATTGCACAAATACTCTCTTTAATGAAATACAATTTGGTTAAAATGCTAAGTGATAGAAATTTGTATTTATGATAATTGAAAATATTGCTTTAGCAAATAAAAGAACCAGAGCCATCCTTGTTAAGCCTTGCATGTATATTATTGCATTGTGTGTTGGCTCGCGAGCACGGAAGTTGTGCTCATTCTCGCTCTCTCCCCCAAAATCCTCAGAAGCAGGAAATCCTGAAGATTACGACTACTACGAGGATCCAAAAGTCGGAGGACCCGGAGATAATGAAGCGTAGTGTAGTCGTTAGCTGTTCTAGTCTCGCTCCAGTCCAGCTGACTCCGTTGGTTCTTGCGTGCATCCTATATTATCTGAGTCCTTAGGTAATATCGGGCGCACACGAGTTTCCCCAGTCGCTTGCCTGTGGAGAGATGTGCTCTTACCCCTTTTGCTTCTGTTGTCGCTTCCGCTTTTGTAATGTAATCAATTTAGCCTGTTCGGCCCGTATTGTAAAACTCGACCCGACACGGTCTATGTAAACTCTGTTGTGTTAATTAATGAATGGTATGGTTTTACGCCATGTATGAATTGATTCAGTGACGTATCTGTGAGTGCTAACTACTGATCCAGGGAATAGCACAGTGTTTCACAGATGATTCTGGATTAGAAAATCCGGGTCCGACATCGGTGCCGCCCCCGGCCAGCTCCCTCGCGCCCATGCCCGTGGTTCGGCCTGCGCCGCTTGGGCCTGGCTTGCCCGTGCTCCGGCTCGTCCCCATGTGTGCGCCGCTCCACGGCGCTCGCGCCGCCGCCTTCGCGGCCAGATCCGGTGGGATCCGCCGCTGCCGACCTTGTATCCAAGCCATCGGAGCCCTCCTCGTCGCCTTCTCAGTCGCCGCCAACCTCGATCCACGCCGGATCCGCTCGATTCACACCGGATCGAGTACCCTTCGTCGCCAGTGCTCTTCACGCACGCCAAGGAGGACCGCTGCGACGCCTAGGCCTGCCGCGCAGCCCACGCCCGGGACACTGCCTCCATCCGCATCGCCGCGCATGACGTCCTCTTCACGCGCGAGCTTGCCGCCTTGTCTCGCGGAGTATGCAGGCGAGACTTGAAACTGGTCCTCGCATGGCATCGGGTAGCAGCGGCGGCGCCATGGGGGAGGCGGCGCCTGGGGAGGGGAGGTGGAGAGCCACGGGATGGAGACAGCGCCGAGAGCGGTGAAGTGAGGCCGGGCCAAGTGCGGGGGAAGCGCGGGCAAGCCTGTGGCGGCACCGCTCGCCCCTCGTCTCCGCCTTCATCCCCCGCCGCCTCCCGTGCCACGGTCCCTCGTCTCGTCACCATCGCGCCGCGGTTCCTTCGCCTCCGCCTTCGCCTTCCTCTCCCGTACGCCATGGAGCTCACCTTGCCGAGCTGTATAGGCGACACCGACGAGGGACACTGATCGAGAAGAGAATGTCAATCTGTGGTGGACACAAATGCGAAATTTGTGCTTGAAGTTGTGATTTCACCCAATTGAAAGCAAAATTTTCGAGTTGAAAGTGAAATCACAGGTAAAAAGCTCCGATTTGTGCTTGAAGTTGAAAGCTCCAAATTTCACCCAATTTCTCCCCCTCGCCGCCATGCCTCTCGCCACTGCCAGTCCTGCTTGCGCCGCCCCAGACCAAGCATCGAGCGCCGCAAAGAAGGTGAAGCTTCGACCTCTCGATGCCGAACGCGATGTTGTAGATGTTATCGAAGGAAGGCGGTGCCCAGGGTGGCGGAGTTGGCCACGCGGGTGGGCGAGAGGCCGAGGCGGGCGGCGATGGAGGTGATGGCGGCGGCGAGCTTCTGGTCGCGGTAGGGGGACTGGGAATGGTGGTGGACGAAGGAGGAGACGTGCGGCGGCAGAGGCGGCATCGGGCGAGATGGCGAGGTGGCGCCCGGGTGGGATGGGGAGGCGGCGTCGGGGAGGGAGAAGGGGAACTGGTAGTTGGTGCTGAGTTGAGGATAAGGTGGAGGGGAGGACTGCCAGCTCACCTAGCCCACATATTAGTCTACGTGGCGAAATCGGGCCGACTGGACGCCACATGCGCAAAACCACCATACGAAACAGCCTCAGGCGGTAGGTTGTCTGGTTTTGCAAGTTGGGGGTGTTAAAGGGCCGATTTTTTAATACAGGGGGTTAGGTGTCTGCATGTCGATACTTGAGGGGGTAGAATGGACTTTTTCCATTATTAAAAGAGTTAGGATTGCAACAAGCAAATTAATTAGCAAAATAAAATGTACTACTTCGAATTATTAATTTTCCTGTCAATTGCAATCTTTTCTCGAGAACTTTCGGTAACACGTCACGGCAACATTTCTTTCAAGGCATATATATGTTTCAATGAACCGTGCATAGGTTGTTAATTGATACGTGTTTTGACCCACTATTGTTGGTCTTTTAATTGGCCTAAGAGCATCTCCAATAGTTAGAGATAAATTTGTCTCTAACATATGTTATATTATTTTTAGAGACAACATCTCTAATAGATAGTCTATAGCATACTCTCCAATATTTATATTTTATAATTTTTCTTTGAAACGGGCATACATGTCAACAAGAGTAGATTAATACATCATGTATTGTTTCGTGTGCACGACAATCTCTTCATGAAGAGACGACATGTGCTCTCTCTCTCTCCTCCCCCTCTTTCCTCCATTTAGGATTTTGTTGACATGGCATAGCCAAGAGACGACAATAAATACACTATTAGAGATGCCCTAAGGCTGCTCCCAATGCTCCACCTTGGCTGGTATCTTAGCCTGCCATGTAGACAAAATAATGATGTGACATCATAGTTAATGAAGAGAGAAGGTATTCTAATATCTAATTTAGATAATGGTTCAGCTCGAAATCCAACGCAAAACAGCCTCATACATGTAATTAAATGAAATAGCTTAAGATACTACACTATAAGAAACCATGCATTGGGAAGATGGTATCCTAACACTCCTCATGCACTAAGAAATTGGACTAAAATACTACCCATTGGGAGCAGCCTAAGCATCCCGCACACGCGTTAAGGTCTTGGCAACTTTCATAATTGATTTGTAATTAATGTGCAATAACATGCATTATCTGAATTATGCGTGTCTCTTTTGGCATTTTTTACTATTATAAAAGAAGCACTCGGTGGTGGTAGTAAGTGCCATTTACCTCCTCTTAAGTTGGTCAGATCTTTTATGGATAAATATATACACACATGTATGTATAAGATATTTGGAGGATCTTTTATAGATAATTAGATTATCTGTGTTTGTGGTTTGTTATAAGATTCTATGTACCTTATTGATTAGATGCAAATTATATAAAAAAACTTTCATTTGTAGGGATAGTTACCTTATGTATATTGGTTTTCTAAATTTATAATTTATATTATGTTTTTTTTAAGATGGTATCATCACTGCTAGCTTCTGGACATGTGGCAAATCATGCACGGATGGTCATCTGATGTAGTGTTTTTATTCAAAACTACATATATTTTATGCTTACAACAAGTGAGACAGTGCACCGTTCATGCATATAATACTAGCTACGAATATGACAAGTAGATAATTAAACAAGCAGCTAGCACGAGACTGGTCGATTAAGCTTGTGGTAGTACTGGGACAAGGAGGAGCTTCTCCTTCCGGTGCACCGTCAGCCCGAATGCCTCCGCATTGTCGATCACCGACCCGGCTTCCGGCAGTTCCCAGTCGAAGTGGTACATGAGGTTCGCCAGCATGATCTCGATGGTGGCGATCGCAAAGTTTATGCCTGGGCATATCCTTCGCCCGGTCCCGAATGGCAGGAAATGGAAATCGTTCCCCTTGTAGTCGACTGCTGCGCTGCTACCCCCTTCCATGAACCGCTCAGGCGCGAACTCCTCCGCGCTCTCCCAGCAGCTAGCATCCCTCCCTAGGGCCCACCCGTTGACGATGACACGTGTCCCAGAGGGCACGGTGTAGCCCAAGACATCGCAGTCAGCCATGGAGAGGTGGGGCACGAGGAGCGGCGCCGGGGGGTGGAGCCGGAGCGTCTCTTTGATGACGGCCTTCAGGTAGGCCATGCCACTGATCATCAGGTCGTCTTCAGTAATTATTTCTTTTCCCTTGGGCACGCTTCCCCTTACTTCGGCTTGTAGCTTGGCCATCAGCTGGGGTTTCTGCATGAGCTCAACCATGGCGTATTCCAGCACTATGAATGATGTGTCCGTGCCAGCTTCGAACATGACCTGTACATGCATGCGTACATATATTAATATATATCTGAGGATCGGAGGACCAATATATAGTATCAGCAGCTGGTATATGCATGCATGGATCAATCAGTGTCATACGTTATATACATTAGTTGTTCAGAAAAAAGAAATATAGATGTATACCACCAGTTGTGCTTTAATATTGTCTCTGGTGAGGCTGTACTCTTGTTGAACAGAGAGCAACACATCGATGAAGTCACTCTCTTCATCGTCGTGGAGGTGTTTCTGTAGCACCGCCGCCGATGATGGCTTGGTGGCGTGGTCGTCGATGAGCCTGTCGAGCAGCTCATCCCATCTCTTCTTCACCTTCTCGGCCTTGGCGCACACCACCCTCCTCACCACGTCCATCCTCCCCAAGCTGGGGAAGTAGTCCTCCAGGTTGAACCCGCCGATGAGCTTCGAGTTCGCCTCCACCAACTCCCGGAACAGCTTGTTCCGACCTTCGTCCCTAGAGAAGTTGCCCGACACGGCGTGGCACACGATGTCGTTGCTGAACGAGTTGAGCAGCTCGCTCAGGTCCACCGCCGTGCTCGCGGCTGCCGCCTCACCGATCTTGGCCATGACCAACCGCACCTGCATGCCCATTAATAAAGAGGTATCATCATCATAGTTAAAAAAAAACCAGCCGATTTTCGGAAAAAATCGGTTCTACCGTCCCCTCCGGTAAAAAAATCCAACCGGGTTTAAATGCGGAGTGGTGGTTAATGCGGTGGGGAAGAGAACAGAGCATGGAGCGCATTAACGGCGCGGGCGGCGCTATGGGAGGAACGACATCAACTTCAGGACCGGAGGTATGGAATTTTGGGTGATGCTGATTTATAGTTCATGAACTTGTCTCTGCATCTAGGCATTTATCATGTGTCTGTCAGAACTCATAACTTTGTTGATGAAGTTTGTTATTTACTAGCAATTTGTGTTAATGAGTGGATTTTGTTGATAAAGTCTATCAGCATGAGTTTTATTGGTCAGTCTCAGACCGGTCATGAATTTTGTTGATGAAGTTGTTCTTTGCATTTTTGTTGTCACCAATTTTTCGGCCGCTGCCTGTCCAATGTTTTAAACCATTTTTTGGCCAATTTTTTTAAACTTTCAAATTTTGGTTTGAAATTTTCGTCCAAAATCATCCAAAAATCGGGGTAATCGGTTCTATCGTTGACCCCAGTAAAAAAAAAAGAACCGGTTATCAAAACTCTGATTATTATATGATTTAAGTAGTATATGAGAAGTGGGAGTACATACTCCGAGGAGCACCATACCATTTTCATATGTGTCTGTTTGTGTGTGTCATGTTAATTACAGTAGCTAGTGATCGACATTGAGATGCATGGACATACACAGTGAATATTAATTACCTCTAGCTGACGGGCTCGGCGGTAGGATCGGACCTTCTTGACGGTGAGCAGGTGTGTGGTGGCGATCTTTTTGACCTGGCGCCAGTACTCGCCGTAGGGGGAGAAGGCGACGTCCGATGAGCCGTAGAAGAGGATATCGGTGACGGCGGAGTAGGTGCGGGACGCGAACACGTGGTCGTGTGTGCGCAGGACGGCCTGCGCCGCGCGAGGGGACGACACGATGAGGGTCGGCACGGCGCCGAGGTGGAGGAGCATGAGGCCGTCATGGCCGTGTTTCCGGGCGAGGTCGCGAAGGGAGACGTGGGGGAGGGAGCCGACGAGGTGATGAAGGTGACCGATCACGGGGAGCTTCCATGGAGGCGAAGGGAGCTTGTTGAGCAGCTTGCCTGCTGATCTGCTCGTGCTGGTGGTGGTCGTCGAAAAGCGTAGTATGGCACTCATGAGTAGGAGGAGAATTAGAGGGCATAGTACCATAAGCAGGAGAGAATACACTGAGGACGCTGCTGCTTGGCTCCCTTGGAGGCCACCGTCGTCGTCATGGTGCAGCACTATGACTTGAGCCATGGCTAGCTGCCTTTGCTTGCTCTATCAATCTGTTGAACGAATTAACTAGCTAGCTCGCTAGCTAGGTGGTTTCGTTAAATCAATTATCGCCTTGTTGGGTTCCCTGCTTGCGTCCCTCAATTTTATAGCTCAAGACAGTAATAATGCAGTGTCTAATCTTTCTTGTCTGTATGCGCATACATACGTGTACTGACCGCTCACGAAACTTAATTAGTTGCAGCCGGCGCCATTAATTAAATTCCGTTTTTCTTGGAACGGACTGGCCGGCACCAAGGAAACCACAGTACAATGCAAACTTATAACTGTGCTTATAATTAAATGAATTTTCTCCCAGTACTGCTTTGGCAACATTGAGTTTTTTAAATATAAATATAAATATATATATATATATATATATATATATATATATATATATGTCATCCGACTTAATGTCCTTGTCCAAACTCAGTCACTGAAAACGAATACTCACCACACTCTCCTGGATCATATGTAAATTAAGTAAAATAAGAGTTGTCAATATTGCATACCTCACTGTCAAATAACAAGACAAAATTCCTTGTAGAAATAATATAAACAAGACAAAAAATTGTTTGGTTTCGTACTTAGGTCTTCCATTTGTGTCCCCAAAGGAGAAGGGGTATCCTATGGCCATTGTTTGGTTTCGTACTTAGGTCTTCCATTTGTGTCCCCAAAGGAGAAGGGGTATCCTATGCCCATTGTTTGGTTTCGTAGCCAGGACGAGTACATATATGGTGTTCAAACCTTCACCCAAGCTCTCTACCGCAGAAGCAAACGTCACTTGTGAACGAACATGCATGCAGTTATGCATTTACAACTAGTCAAAGCAACACCACACATATATGATATCGGAATTGCTATCTATCAGTTGCATGAAAATTAAGAAAATTCCAGTCACCTTTCCTCACCGCTAGATCTCCTCGCAATTTGTGCTATCATTGACGGCGTCGTCATCCTCTCTAGCGAAAGCATACGGTGGCGGCGGCGGCCGACAGATTAGGGCTTGGGTTCACCCATTTAGAGTTTGGGTTCACCAATAACGTCTGGGCTTAGAGATCTGCGAGGACGATGAGAACTGAAGCGGTTAGGAGGCAGTGTTCAATCCGACGGTGGTACCCGCCGAAGACGAGGAATAGGGCGGCACAGGGGCATATCGCCAAAGAAGAGGAAGAAACTGGTGATAGTGTGAGGGGGAGGCAGGGCGGAAGAGGAGGGTTTAGGAAGCTGTGGGAGGCCGTGGCCAATCTGGCAACAGTAGCTGTCGAGACAAGGAAGAGGGCAGCGCAGGGGCATCTCTTCAGACAGCTAGAGAGGAGGAAGAAAGAGGAGGTAGCGGGAGGGGAGGCGGGGTAGAAGAGGAGGAGGTGCGGGGATGGTGGTGGGGGAGGCGACGGCTGGGGTGGAGTAGGTAGGGTTAGGATTAGGATTGAGTTTATATAGGTATTGAGGGGAGATAGAAGGATGGTTGGTCCAGATCCAATGGATAAGAGAAGCGACTAACATTTAGCAATTTGCATTTTGCAACGGGTGAATAGACAAACCCATATGATATATAGCACATAAATACTACAAAATGCTATAGCGTTCTTCTCCAAAACAACTGCATAGCAAATGTCTATTCGATCTAGTCGCTGTCGCGCGCATCCTAAAGCGCTCGCTCCTCCTGGCCCCGACTCGATCCCCACTTGCAAACACCACCAATTCTCTCGATCTCTCTGCCATCTCCTATTAGGTTTCTAGTGTGCGTGCATGGCGACAAAGGCGGGCGTGTGGGGGTGTGGCCACCGGTGTGCGGACCAACAAGCAGGCGTGGCGACTAGGGTCGGCGTTTGGGGCACCACGAGTGAACATAGCAGTGACCCCGTCATCCCGGCGATTCCCATCCTTGCTGTCGTATCTCCCCATTGCTCCAACATTGGTGACCCCCATAATTTTTGTCATATATCTCTCATCTCCACGTCTGGCAAACCAGCTTTCTCGGTTGATCCGATTTGGCCGCAGCGCGGCTCGGGATCCCAGGATCCAACGATGGTGTGCTGAGCTCGAACCGGTGGCGTGAATTTCTATCTTGGGCCGGCGGGGCGGAGCTCGGGCTCGGGCTGCGGTGGCGGCTCGGGGACAGTGGTCGGCTCCATGGTGGCGCGAATTCCTAGTTGCTACCGGACATGGATGGTACCTATCTTAATGCCATGTGCATATATCTGGACTCAAATCAAACTCTCTTTTCCTTCTTTTGTACATAATCCAATGCGTGAATTATACCATAGCAAACCAATGGATGGTTTGAGATGCTTTTAGAATAACACGAGAATTTCTAGCCTTTTCGATTAATATGGTAATTTCTAGTCTAATTATTTTTAGGATTTACGTAGGGGCTTCAAAGAGAGCCTCCAATTAGTATAGATATAGATGGCGACTATTACTGGAACTAGTAATTGTGTGTGTCTTTAAAAGGACATGGAGACGTCTAGATTCAGTAGATACTGAATTTATCCATTCCTCTCTACTTCGTCTTCTACCTTTGGTTGGATTGTGCTGAGTGTTGAGCGACCGAACCTCACCTACCTTTCTTCTCGGTGTGCACAGGGAGGAGGGAGGGTGGCTATCTCCGGGGAGGAGAGAGTACCTACACGAGGCAGCAATAAGGTACCTATATTACTGGAACTCGGTGGGAATAAGGTACCCAAGGCGCTATAGTACCACATGGTGGAGTGTTGGCTCTGGAGGGAGAGCCAGCACAACCAATATTACTGGAACTCGGTGGGTGACGGGGTCAGCACCGACGGAAAGTAATGGGTGGAGACTTAATCATGTAACCTAGAAAATATTCTGTATTCTGAATTTGAACCCGCCTCAAAGGAAATACAAGGGACCTGGCTCATTTGGAGCTCAGAATAATTATGGGTAAAGTGGTACAAGCCTGCGCAGTGCTTAATAAAATTATGAATTCATGCCTGTCTCTTGGATTGGATTCATCGGGAACCGCCAGGGGTCTATCTTCTCTCTAATTGACAAGTAGTCTTTTATGAATTAAAACTTGCCACCTAAATCTTGATGGGTTATTTATTTTCAAAAAAAGAGATGATTTTGAAAATGTGATAACAAACAGAGATGAATCATCTAGTGTATTTTTGCTACTAATGCTTGCTGAGTACACTAGTACTCAAACTTGCTATTATTCTCCTTGTTAGATCCTAATCCGGCCAGGAACTATCCCGCGTGGGACGAAGGTCACGCAGGTACCAATGAGACCGCAAGCGGCGAGGACGCTGACTACGGGGACCAGGGCGAGATGGGCGCCTTATTCGGCGGATGGGATGAGTAGATGATCGGTGGAGCAGGGCAGGCAAGCGAGGGGACTTAGTCCTATTTTGCAATTGTAAAATACTACTTGTAATAAAAACCTTAGCCTTGAGTGGCTAATTGTTGTAACAAAAAGTATAGTTTTTATCTTATTGTTCTTCTACATAGACTCTGGTAAGGCTTACTATTTATTAGAATGGTGTTCTATCGGGCAGACGAATAGTAATCTGTATGTCTAAGTGCGATTACCCTCCAGGTTAATGACACGGGGCGCCACATCGACAAGATCGTAGGAGTTCTCCTCATCCATTGGTGAGGAAGCAAAAACATCACGATTATTATCTTCGAGTTCATGGAGCACCAGAAGATTTTGTCTTTCCAAGAAAGGGGAATTATGCTTCCACGTTGATCAAATCTCTTTATGGTCTGAAGCAATCACTCAGAAAGTGATACAAGAGATTTCACTCCTTTTTATCTCTTAGGATTTCAAAATATCCAATTATGATAGCTTTGTTTATTTGAAGACTATTAATGGCTCAACTATTTATTTGCTCATATTGATTGTTGCAAAATATAAGGTAGAAATTTTAAAGTTGAAGACACAATTGAGCAATGAATTTGAGATGAAGGATCTTGGTGCAGCAAAGAAAATTCTTGGTATGAAAATTACCAGAGATAGATGGTTTGGGAAATTATATCTAAGTAAAAAAAAATCATATATTGATAAAGTTCTTCGTCATTTCAACATGCATAAGGACAAACGGGTGAATACTTCGTTAGCTGCATATTACAAACTGTCTTCAACGTTATGTCCACAGTCAGATGATTAAGTTGAGTACATGTCTAGAGTTTCATATATCAGTGCAGTTGGTTCACTTATGTATGACATGGTACGTTCTCGCCTCGATTTATCTCAATTATTGAGTGTTGTTAGTAGAAACATGGCTAATCCTCGCAAAGAGCATTAGAAGACAGTTCAATGGTTTTTTTTTATACTCGCGGGGTAGATCTGATACTTGTTTACAGTTTGAGAAGACTAAAGATGGGATCATTGCTTATGTGGGCTCAGATTTTGCTAGAGATTTGGATAAGAGAAAATCTTTTACTGGTTATGTGTTCACTGTTGGAGGATGTGCAATTTTTTAGAAAGCAGGTCTGGAAGCTATTGTTACCTTGTCCACTACAAAAGCCAAGTATAAGGCTATTTCTGAAGCTTGCAAAGAAGCTGTTTGGCTAAGAGGTATGTTTACTATGCTTTGTGGAAATACATATTGTACAACAATATTCAGCGACACTCAAAGCGCTATTTGCCTTATGAATGATCAGATGTTTCATGAAAGAACGAAGCATATTGACATCAGATATCATTACATTCAAGGTGTCATTGCCCAAGATGATATTAAAGTCAGCAAAATAAGTACTCATGATAATCCAGCTGATATGATGATAGTACTAGTTCCTACCACTGAGTGTGAGCTTTGCCTAGACTTAGTTGGTATCATCCAGTATTCCTATAGACGTTCGGTGCACAAGGTGTTCATGTTAATATGTTTCAAGGAGATCGTGTTTTGTTTTGCCTATAGGAGGAATTTTGTCTCAAGGTAGAGATTGTTGAATTTGAGTTTGATACGAATTGAGTCTGAGTGTGATACGAATTTCGTTTTCTACTACAACTCATCCAACTCATAGTTCCACTCCTACACTGAGTCTTTCATGTACCATAGGTGCATGCCTTGCAGGATTGATGCTATCTATCTATCGCTACTATCAAATATTAATAGACAATATTGCTCATTACCATCATGTACCCTAGGCCTCACATGTCATCCGCACACGACAATTTTTATTTTATACCTCGTTGTAATGATACAGAGCTAATTTTCTTAATATTAATTGAGACGCATGCGACGTGACCTACGTAGATAGCTAGGTAGGTAGTTAGGAAGCAAAAACGTACTAGTACAATGGAAAACAACTGATTACCTGCAATAGAAGATGCTAGAGTTTTACACGAGTTTGTGGCTGTACTACTTTCAATTATTAATTTTTCTCAACGTCAATCCAATCAAATTTGTGCTAAGATAATTTATCTCTCATTCTTGCTCTCTTTCTTAAGATTTTGGGTTCTTGTATTCTATATGTTTTGCCTTAGTATTTAGGTGTGATATACTTGCTAGGACTTGTGAAAAATGATCTAAGTTTATCTTGATCATCTTTATTCCACGAGCAAATCTTTGGATTAAATTTTGGTTTTCACTTGGTTTTGAACCGTCTTGCACTTAAACAAGAAACTCTTGGAATCTTAACCATAATTGTCTAGATGTTTTATTGGAATATGTTCTTGATCTTCTTGTTGAGTTGTGCCTGAAATTTTAAGTGATTTGAATTCGTAGATAAAAAGTTAGGTAATTTTGTGAATCTAAAATTGTTCTGATTTTTCTGTCACTGAGAAAGGTCAGGCCACTCGAGCGATCAGACCGACCGAGGGGGATTGATGGCTGAACTTCTTGATTTCAATTCAATTCTTTCGCTGTTATTTTTAGACATTGTTCTTCATAGCTAAACATAGTTATTGGAGTGAAAAAAGATTAGAAATCCAAACAAAGAAAAGTTAGCTCATATTCACCTCCTCTGGTCGCTAACACGGTCCAACACAATGATATTGAGCTAATTACCTAATTTAATTGCCGAAGGAAATCATGCCTCCTCGCGCGGGACACGTCACCCGAAATGCGGCGGCAGTCGGATCGCGCGTCGCTCGGCTTCGGACCGCACGATCGCACCTGCTGCGCTTGCTAGGAAGGCGTGGTCCCACACGCCCCACGTCGCCCTGAAGAGGCTGGCCGCTCGGATCGACTCTGGACGGTCCAAGCTGGCGTCGCGTGCGAGGGCACCAGCCCTAATCCCGCTCTATCTTTCTCCTCCTGGGTCCTCCCTCGCTCGACCAAGCGGTGCCTTTTCTCCCATCGCTGCTTTCCCCTTCGCCCGTCCCCTCGATCTCCCTCCACAACCACCGCCGCTCCCTCCCTCTTCCTCCCCCGCCGCCCTCTCAAGCTCCCTCCTTGGTCGTTGCCTCAACGCCTCCCCTCCCGTCCATCCCCTCTCCTTTTCCCCTCCACCGCCCCTCTCCTTCGGCGCCGCCGCTCCCTCCCCTTCCTCCCTCGCTGCCCCCCTCTCCTTTCGCCCTTCGTCGGTACTGCCGCTCCCTCCCTCTTCTTCCCCGTCTCCCCCTCGATCTCCCTTCCCGTCCATCCCCTCGCCTCCCCTTCCTCTCACTCCTCTGCCACCCTCCTCTATCAGCGTCGCCGCTCTATCCCTCTTCCTCCCCCGCCGCCCCCGCGATCTCCCTCCCCGGCCGCTGCCTTGGTGCCTTCCCTCCCATCCATCTCATCTGCTTTTCCTCTCCTTCGGACTGCTCTGCGGGTGCTGCCGCTCCTTGTATCAAGATTTTGTTAACTACTAATATGTAATAACATGCCAAGATTTTTGCCTATTTGCTATCCAAGGCTGTCCAAGCTTCACAGATATCATGGAGGCTAGCTTCATTCGAAACCTTAACTAATTAGTAGTTGCCTAGCTGAATCATGATTTGTTCTTAGCAAAAACAAAACAAAAAAACAAAAAAAAAAACTTCAGAGAAAGGAGATTGTTGTTTTGCTGCCGCATCGTTAATTGCTTTGTGGGTCTTAGGTTACTGGCTTTGAGTTCCAGAGGTTAAGATTGCATCAGATCATATAATAAATTCGATAATGTTATGGAAAGTTCAGCTACGCACAGCTCGCAGAACAGCCATATCAAATTGAGTATTTCATATCCCCTAATCTTTTTTCTGAACGGTAGGTGTTGTTATTTCCTCACATTGCTTTTCTTCTTTTCTGATTGCTCTAATCTCCTAGCAGTTTTACTTTGTTTGTAAATCTCTGTGCAGCTGCAACCATATTAACTTTATTGATAATTTTGTAGTGCCAAATTGCTCTAGAAAGGCTTATCCTCCACTTACTAATTTGCTCTAGAGAGGTTATCCTCGACTAGCTGTGTGTTTATTTAAATTGTTTCTCAATGTTTATGTAGCACCTATGGCACGGTTGATCTTTGAATGAGGACTTGGTCTCAGAATGTCATCAAGCAAGGTCGTCAAGCAAGGATATGATTAGTCCAGTTGTCAAGGCAACATTTCCACTAATTCTAGGTTTGAGCAAATAGATGAACTATATTTTTTCCCTACTTGCTTTGGCCAGAAAATGACCGGTTTACTACGTACTCTCAACATCTGTTATACTCTAAAGTTCGTTTTTTGTTTATAAGCGAGACATACGTATAGATCTTTCTGTAGGCTGTCATCTTTGTTGCTATAATTTCTGTGCTACTATGCTATCATTACAGATATTTTCTGTGTTCGCTGCCGCTGGTTATGTGCACTTATCATGTTATTTCTTGTTATGTTTGTTACAAGATGCTCATCGTCAGATAATGCCACCCTCAGCGATGAGACAGCCTGTTCTCCCTACAATTTCGCCAGGTATTCAATTCTATTACTATCCTACAAGATTGATTTTGTTTGATTGCTAGCTAGATAGCCTAATGTTTGATTACAACAACAGATTCTGTTATTTTTTCACTAGCTTTCTTTTTATAAACAACTGGAAACACGAAGTTATGGCATGATGTGGACATGCTTATTTGCTACTAAAAATGAAATGCTTATTTTGTTTTTTTGTTTTTTTTTTCTTGCCTATAGATTCGTATTTTTTTCCTGATGCAAAGAAATTTCATATTCTCGTCCCGCTTATTTCCATCCCGTGCGGCTTACAAGAGGTATATAAAGGGGTAAAAGGACTTAGAGTCCAAGTAGGAAACTAATCCGCTAATATGGTAACTAATCCGGACACTTTCATATTAGAAATTCGGATCACAATATATCCCTTATTTCAACAATTAGACTGAGTTAAATTGGAATTCATTTACCGGAGAACTAGGGTTATGTCTCTAAGACCATGCTTAGTCTCGGTCTTACGGAGATAACTCCGAGGTTCCCACACGTTGGTTCTGTGCACTTATCATGTTATTTCTTGTTATGTTTGTTACAAGATGCTCATCGTCAGATAATGCCACCCTCAGCGATGAGACAGCCTGTTCTCCCTACAATTTCGCCAGGTATTCAATTCTATTACTATCCTACAAGATTGATTTTGTTTGATTGCTAGCTAGATAGCCTAATGTTTGATTACAACAACAGATTCTGTTATTTTTTCACTAGCTTTCTTTTTATAAACAACTGGAAACACGAAGTTATGGCATGATGTGGACATGCTTATTTGCTACTAAAAATGAAATGCTTATTTTGTTTTTTGTTTTTTTTTTGCCTATAGATTCGTATTTTTTCTTGATGCAAAGAAATTTCATATTCTCGTCCCGCTTATCTCCATCATCCCGCCGACCGCGCCAGTCTAGCTCGGCAGGAAGCGAGTACATTGGAAAACTACTTCATGAATATCACCGAAGAGTATGGCATGCAAATAATTGAGTTGGACAAAGACAAGGTGTGTTAGATTATTGGTTGCTTGCTAGCAGAGCCAACAGCGAAAGGGAGTCGTGTAATATTAGTGAGGACTGTAATGTGGTAAGTCGTACGTAGCACCCTGATAGATATTTGCAAGTATCAAATTATGCCAATGGATCTTCTCGAATTATCCCCCATAATTTGCCTCTCTAATTACTTTCCTACCTTAAACCATCAATCAATTTTCTCTTGATATTATCTAAATTCGAATGAAAGCAACAACACGGAATCCTTATATTCTGTGTTGACTTGTCTCGATCGCTATGTTAGCGGCCAATAAGTTATCAGTGTTGAAAATATGAGTATTTTTCGAATTACTTTAATTCAGAAATATACTAGATAAATCATGGAGAATATTAGAATCATTTTCATAAAACAGGTAGACAAGAACACTATAGATATACGAATTTCTAGAAGAACAGAAACTAGCATACATATCTCAATGTTCGAGCCAACAACAGATAATAAAGCTAAGTAAACAACAAATGCGAGATAGGCATACTCAGATCCAGCAGAAGGAGCAGCAGAAGTCTTGGTGATGTTGTCGTTAGTCATGTGTAGTGGACGTCGTGGTAGTAGTTGTGCAGATGTAGACGTAGCAGAAAATCAGATGAAGCGAGCAGTCGCGCGAACGCTCCCCAAAAACCTTATTCGTCCTCGCTCGTGCAAGCCTTCAAGGACGAAGGTTCCAGAGGCCTGCTGTCCCGGTGTAGCCGTACACGCATCTCGCTGGGATGGAGATCGCCAGAGACAGCAACAAAACTGTGGAGTTCTTTGTGTCTGTCGTAGAGAGTCTTTCGTATATAGAGCAATCGCAGAACCAGTGCTTTGTCCTTCTTAATAGCAAAAATGAAGAGGCCAGAATAGTGTTAACTGCAGCCATTACTCAATAGTAACCGCACCGTTACTGTCGACCGTTCGTTAATGCCATTTACTGCGAGTCGGTGCGTTTCGATTTTTGAATAGATAAAGAAAAACGCGCACGTACCCGACACGTCTGCGCACACACGCACGGCACGGCACGGCTCGGCGAGCGAGCGAGCGCGCGCGTGTATTGGCTCTTTCCAATTCCACAATAGGGTTACCACGTTCCACCTTTTAAAGTAGTGTAACTCCCATTCAAGTATCTATATGGGACTAAACAGTTTTAGCACATGCACATGGTCCTTTGGGATTTTTCAGAAATTAATTAGAATTAAACTGTAATACCCCAAAAATTAAATCGGGAGAGAATAATTAAAATCGAGGGAATATTTCTTTTAGCAAAGCGATTGAACAGGAGAAAGAGGGGTTTTAATGTAATACTCCAATTTATTCTACGAAAGAAAGCGTTCAAAAGAGAAATTAGACATAAAAAGGGGGGGGTTTCTGCAGTTTTTCGGCAACTTGGGCCTTGGGCCTTGGCCTAGGAGGCCTATGAGGGGTCGGCCACCAATAAAAGGAAGGGGGAAAACCCTAGATGCACTGTAGCTACAGTGCCACCGCACTGTAGCACGGTTACTGTAGCACACCTCTCCTCCATGGTGGTGTCCCCCTCCATTGGTACCTCCCTTCCTCGCCGTCGGTGCTCCCTGCTGCCGATCAAGTGAAGAAAGGAGAGGAGATCAACTTCGTGGGGAGAGTTCATCATCTTGCTGCGATTCTACAAGGGTAACGTCGCGTGTTCTTCGTTGTTTGATACGTAATAGTTGCGGTTGATGTCGTTTGGTAGATTGATTTGCGTCGGTTTAATAGATCGCGTTCTGTCCAGATTATTGCGCGGTCATTTTCGTGTGTTTAGAGGCCGAATTAGGAGTTTTGGTCTCCTAGAGTTATGTAGATAATGTTCTTAGCTTTCAGTGGCCGCCAAGAACGCCAAAATCCGATTAACGGTTAGAAAGTTATGAATTGTTTAGTGCCGCTGTCTGGTTAATCTGTCAACATCCTGACAGTCTGTAGAAAACTGAGTTAATCTATTAGTTAAAGACGAAATCAGAGGATCTCAATATAATGAAAATTGTAGGTAATTTCCATACCTTTTCAGAGAGATAAAGAACGCAATATTTGGACTTTCGTAGCAAAAGTTATGATGGTTTTAGTGTACTGTCCAGAGAAGCCGGCGTGAAAATTGTTGTTCTGTAGTTTGGCTTGGTAGGGGCTGTAGATGGCATAATCAAAAGGGCTCCCCAACTAAGTTTATTTGGGTAATTTAATTACCTTTCCAGAAAGTCTTAGAACACCTCATTTGGACTCTTGAGCAGAAAGTTATGTATTTTAGAAGTTGACTGTCCGCAGTGATCACCAAAGCGATCGCTAGAAATTGGAAGATTGGAAAACACTTGAGAGATTAGCGAGTTCGGTTGTGTTGTTATTTATGCTTTTGATCCAGTATGTTGGTCTTAGATTGGGGTTATCTTTATGTTCAGGTGGGAGCGTGATCCCAGGGGCAGCGCCCTCTTCGCGTCCACCGTTCTCGCACGGTTGAGGCAAGTATTCGGGTTATATCATATTTATGCTTGTATGCTGAGAGTGTTTGTGTTTTGCTCGTAATAGCCATGCATGAATGTTAATGTGATGAGTTTCCATTTATCTTGATGAATGCTAGTTATGGTTAAAGTTGATGTTATTGTGATGAGTTCCAATTTTATCCTAGTGAATGCAAGTACTCTGATTGAGAGAATATGTATGAATGTTTGATAGAAGGTGCTAGTACTTTGATGCGTACTAACCATGCAAGGTTGATAGTGTGACATGTATGATTAAGGATGGTAAATATTTGAGATATGATTAATTATTATTCATGAAGGATTGTTCATGTTTGCTAGTATTATGAATATATGTGCTATTCATGGATACTAGAATGCTAAGAATGTCAATGATGAGGAATGCTAGAAGTATGAATAAGTTTATTCATGCACGTCGTTGTTGTGAATCCATATGTATGATGGTTTAAAGTTTTGTTCATGTGCATCATGCAATCATATTGGAGGATTGGTCACGTAGTGACTATGCATATTCGAGGTCCCGTCATGTAGATGGCGGGCAGAGGTCCCCACATTCGTGGAATGTGGGCAATGAATAAAGAGGTCCCCATCATAGAGATGATGGGCAAAGGTCCCTATACATGTGGTGTATAGGCTCTTGGTCCCTGTGCGGAGGGCACGGCAGCAAGGTATACATCGACGGATGTATACCGTATTACGATAAAATGCGAAAGAGATAAAGTTCAAAAGGTGCATTGCATTGATCGATTCCATGAGTATGAAAGCTATGATTAGTGTAACGTTATTGTGGATCATTGTTGCTATGCTTGTGTTCTTGTTTATAGCCTTGTTGATACTTGCTGGAGTCTTTGGGCTCACCCTTGCTTTGATATGTTTAGGTACAACTGGCAGGAACGACATGCATGGGAGGGAGTAGATGTTGGATGCACTCACTACCTCCACGACCATAAGGCGTTTGCCATTTAATTACACATCAAGATTAAGTAAACTGTTTGAGAATCACTCATAGATGGTTTTGAGTATTTATGTTAATTGTGATAATGAGAATAGCAAGTCTGGATTTTGTTTATTCGATCATCGTGCAAGCTTGTGTAACCTTGATTATGAAGATATTGATAAGTGCCATGATTAATTGTTGGAACCTCGGTATTGTTGACTATACAAAGGAGGTTTTGCCGAAAATTTGTAATTGGTCTTAGTTTAGTTTAGTCTAATTTAATTTTAGTAGCATTCCAGGCTCAATGCTGAGATGGGGTGTTACATAAACTTAAGCCTAGCCCATATTAATTCCAACAATCAGCACCTCGTTACAGGTGATCATATCATGCTTAATTAGTGTTTTATAATTGGTTTACCTATGTCAATAATTATCGACGATTGCCATGTTACCTATCACGTGGATAAACTGTCATTTCAATCACCTTAGAGCTGGATATTATTATGGTAACATGAGCTGGTAACTAGAGGAGGATAATCAATAAGTTGATGATGCTGGATCACCACCTAATTACTGGATTTGATAATTAACCTTGTGCTATGAATTAGGACTTGATATGTTTGATTAATGTGTAACGTTGTGGAAGAAGGGTACGTACCTTGCTAGAGTGAGTGTTGGGCGGGACTGTGTATCAGTGATGCCTGTATTGGTTAGCAGTAATGCCTGTCACATTCGACGTGTAATGCCCCGTTTCTCCCCCCTGAGGTCAACCCCCGCTGGACCGGGCCCCCCCTTCGTTTCTCCCCCCCGTCAACCCCCCCCGGCCGGACCGGACCCCCCCATTGCCAAGCCTCCCCGCTCGCGTGCGCTGCTTCGTCGCCGCGCGCACGCCACCCCCTGGAACCTCCACCTGCTCCCCTGCTGCACCCTCCCGCACGCCGTCGAGCCGCCATCATTACCTCCGTGCGCACGCGCACCCCGGAGCCGCCGCACGCCAGTCCTTCTCCTCGCCGGACCCCCTTTCTCCCGAGCTCCTCTTGGCTTTAAAACCAGCGCCCTCCTTCTTCTCCTCCTCCCCTTTCACCCCACAGCAAAGAAGAGAGCAAGAAGAAGAAGAGGAAGAGCCGAGGCACTTACCTTGGCCGCCGTCGCCCTAGCCGCGCCTCCCCGTCGTCGTCGCCTTGGTTGCCGCCGCTCCTTTCCCCCTTTCCCGTCGTCGTCGTCGCCCCGGTCGCTGTCGCCGTGGTGAGCTCCCCGCGCCGCCGCGCCCGAGCCCTCTTCTCCCCCTCCGGCCGCCGTCGCCGCCCTTTCCTCCCCCCTTCCCCTTCGACCGCCGCCGCCACCCTCCGCCTCCCGCGCGCACCGCCGCTTCTCCCCCCTCTGCTGCTGCTGCCGAGCCGCCCCAGCCCTTTAGGGCAGGCGCTTGCTGGGCCGCGCCTCGCGCGCGCACGCGTGATTCGGCTGAGGCCATGGGCCGGGCCGAAAACACGTGCGGGCCGGTTCCTTTTTCTTTTTTATTTGATTTTTTGTTTCCTTTTCTATTTTAATTTAAAAGTGAGACTTCAAATATTAATAACTCCCCCATTTCAACTCCAAAAATTGTAAAATAAATTTCTAAAAATTTCTAAAATCAAGATCTTGCTAATGGCATAGGTCTTGTTCAATTTGGAGTTCATTTGTGTATTCTTGTGTATTTAATTGCTCTCGTTGCTTGTCGTTTATTTTGCCGGTACTTAGCAGTGTAGATTTGGAGGCGCGGAGACCTCCACGTCGATCAAGGACAAGACTACCCGGACTCTCTCCCCTACAACCAAGGCGAGTCAATACTTTGATCATATTGAGCCTACATTTTATGCAAATTATATTCTTTTAAAATAGCAAATTGCATGCTTTAATTCTTTAAACAAATGTATGTTAACAAGCTGGATTCATACTAACCATTCAGACAACAAGAGCTTTGAAACTTAATGATACTAACCAACTGACTTCATACTAACCATTACTACTAAGGAAAGTCATCAAACACTAACCAGATTTGAATAGCATAAGCATGAAACCAATTTGAGTTCTTGACAACGAAAAAGCGACAACAGAGAAGCATCAGAGAACTAGAACTAAAATGCTTTCAAACTGCCAATACCAATTTTAATCATGCAAGAGAGTGAACTAAAGAACATTCCTAATCATGATTAGAAACTAAAGAACTGGTTTTGAAGGAGTGGGCCCCACTGTCATACAGACAGAGAGGAGCACAACCGAAGAACAGAGAGGCTCGGGCGGCTCTGGACTTGGATTCGTCGCCGGTGAAGGAGTGGCGGCGCGGTTGCGGCAGCGGCCAAATGGGTTGCTCGAGGACCACCGGCGAAGGTGGTCTCGAGGCGGCCGGAGGTGCACTGCGGCGGCCGGCCGTGGAGGTGACAAGGGGCGACTGCGCCAGAGAAGAAGAAGGTGAAAACTAGCGCGCGCATGAGCATCAGTGGGTTACCAGGAACTCACCGGGATGACGCGGAGCTCAAGTGGCTGCCGGAGATGGCGGCGGCGAGAACTGCGCGGCGATCAAGGGGTCATCGAGGAGAACAACTTTGAGCAAAAATAGGGAAAAGAGAGATGGAGATAGCTCGGTGAGAGCACTAGATGGTGCTAGCGTGAGCAATTACTCTAGGAACCAACTCACCGGAGATGGGGCGAAGATCCAACTTTCGGCGAGAAGAAGAAGGACACCAAATTCAACGGCCCCTGCGAGTGAAACTCAAAATTAGGCGAGGAAAACATGATAGGGATCGGAACACGATATGGCGCGCAAAGGCGAAGATGAGCTTCAGCGGTTGTGGTGTTGACACGGCGGTGGCGGCACGATCGTGCACGAGCTCGAGCACTACTACGATTTGAGCTCGGAAGGAGCAATGGGTGATAGGGATGGCTTAATGGTGTCTAAAGAAGGAAGAGGAGCTTTGGGTGAGCTTAAGTAGGGAAGAGGCGGAGAAACAAGAGGCGGAGCTCACGGCACCGAGGCATGGAAGAAAACGGCGAGTTAGAGAGGTAGATGACGGCGATTAATGCCGCACCGGGAATGGGCTAGCGGCGGATGATGCGGCGAGGTGAAGCGCGAGAAGCCGAGAATGGGCGGCGGCGGTGGCGCGCATGCACGCCGCCACGGCTTTCGACTCTCAGCGAGAGGTAGGTGACGACGACAAGTGGGGCCGCTTTGTCGGCGGCAGCAGCAAAGCGGCGCGAGCAGTCAAGTCGCGGCGTGAACGGTTGGTCGACTCGATCAAGAGAATGTCGGCCATTGGATCTAGGATGGGCGGTCGAGATCAATGTATGCATTCGGACGGTCGGCGAGACAAGCGATGTGGACCGTCACGATCTCCATCGGACGGTGATAGCCATCGGGCTCGTCTGCGGTGCAGCTAGGCGGTGCGGCCGAGTCAAGTGGCGCGGTCGGACTCGAGCTCGAGTTGGGTTCGAGCAGATAAACGATGATTTCATATTTGATTTCAAAAGGTGGCGGGTTTGGGAATTTTTAGAGATAGCTCGAGCTCCAAAAATTCAGAAATTTTTATGGTAGCTACGAGGACAGAGAAAACCTTGTGAAATTTTCCAGGAGTTCTCATGCACTAGATTTCTCCCAATAAAATTCACAAGCTGCTGTCGAGGTTTGACCAGATTTTGGAATAGTTTGACTTGCTCTTTTGAAATAGCAAACAAAATCTAAAAATTGTGAAATTTTTCAGAGAGGTAGATAGGATGATCAAGATGATAGGAAAAATAATTTCAGAGGATGATCACAAGTTTGAAGGCTAAGAATTTGTTGACAACGGTTTCCATTCACAACAATTTCTTGATTGGCGTCGGCACGGTGCTATTCTCCCGATGTGCATAAGAGCTTTGACATTTATTGTGATGCCTCTCGGCGAGGACTTGGTTGTGTTCTTATGCAAGAAGGCAAGGTTGTGGCCTATGCATCGAGCGATTGAGGCCTCATGAACTCAATTATCCTACCCATGATTTGGAGTTAGTCTGCGATGGTTCATGCACTCAAGATTTGGCGGCATTACCTTATTGGTAACATGTGAGGTGTATTCGATCACAAGAGCTTGAAATATTTGTTCACCCGACGGATCTGAACCTCGAGCGAGAGGAGATGGTTGGAATTGATCAAAGATTATGATATGGGCATTGATATCACGGGTAAGGCCAATGTTGTTGCGGATGCACTCGATCGCAAGGTGTATTGCAATACCTTGTCACTTCAAGAGCAACAACCTACCCTTCTCGAAGAATTTCAGCGGCTTAATTTGGGATTGATTGAGCATGGTTCTCTTGCTACCTTGGTTGTGCAACCGACTTTGGTGGAACAAATCAAGGTGCCAATGACAGATGTTGGTGTGATCCAAATCAAGCGAGAACATCAAGAATGAGACGACTAAATGCTTTTAGAGGATGAGCACGGTGTTGTGTGGTTTGGACAGCGCTTGGTGGTTCGAAGGTCATGGAATGCGGGATTTGATTCTCGCGAGGCCCATGACTCCCTTTGTCTATCCATCCTGGAGCTACCAAGATGTATCAAGATCTTGACGAGATTACGGTGGACTCGCATGAAGCACGAGGTCGCTAGGTTCGTTGCGAGTCGCGGCGTATCTTTGTCGTGTCAAGGCGAACATCGGCGTCGGCGATCCTTCTTGACCTTTGCGATGCGGAATGGAAGTGGGATTCCGTTGGTATGGATTTCATCACCGATGCGCCTGTGCTTCTTACGGGAAGGATGCTATACGGGTTGTCATTGATCGATTGACGAAGGTGGCACATTTTACGCGGTCGTACCAATCTCGATGTTAGTCTCGCATTGTATGTTTGCATGGTGTGCCACGAGCGATTGTGTCGGATCGTGGTTCTCTTTTACCTCTCGCTTTTGGCATAATCGCAAAGGCGATGGGTACACGTCTTTCTTCGATTCGACTTATCATCCTCAAGCGATGGTCGAGACGGAGAGAGTCAACCAAGTGTTGGAAGATATGCTCGTGCTCGTGTTCTTTCCTATGGAAAGAAGTGGGAGAAGTGCTTGCCGTTTGCGAGTTCTCCTACAACAACGGTTTCAAGCTAGTCTTGGCATGGCACCGTTGAGGCTTTGTATGGGAGAAGTGTAGAACCCCATTGAACTGGTGGAAATCGGTGGCGTCGATTCTTGGGCGATTCCATCAATGAGGCCAAAGCCAAGTTCGATTGATTCGTGAGCATTTGCGCGTGGCGATCCGAGCAAAAGAGCTATGCGGATCGTCGTCGTCGGAGTTGAGCTTTGAGCCCAATGACTTTGTGTATCTCAAGGTCTCACCCTTGAAGGGCCATCGCGTTTTGTCTTCAAGGGCAAGTGAGCTCCTCGATATGTGGGGCCTTATCGCATCATCGAGAGGATTGGAGCCGTTCCATACGAGTTGGGTTGCCGACTTCACTTGAGGTGTGCACGCGTGTTCCATGTGTCACACTTGAAGAAGTGCCTCCGTGTTCGATTGAGGAAACTCCGTTGGAAAATCTCAATGTGCAAGAAAATTTGACCTATCATGAGCATCTGTTCGTATTCTCGAAGAATGCGAGCGAAGGACAAGGAACCGTGTCATCAAGTTCCTTAAGGTTGAGTGGTCAAACCATTACGAAGATGAGGCAACTTGGGGCGCGAGGATCGTCTTCGTGCAGATTACCCATCCTTCTTCTCCGAGTAAACAGAATCTCGGGGCGAGATTCTTGTAAGGGGGGGAGGTTTTGTAACATCCCAATCTTGGGCTTGTGTTTCAAATGTAAGAAAATCAGTAGGAATTAAAACTTTTCTTACATCATGTATTTCCTGTTGTGGCAAACAATTCTTGTACAAGGGACTATGGAAATACATTGTCACAAGTCTAGTTGATCCAAATCTTGATATTCCAAAAACAATCTTGTCAAAACTTATGATCATCCTCTGGAAATATTTTTCCTAAGTCTCTGTGATGGTGTGTGACCCCTCTGAAAAATTTCACAATTTTTAGAAATTGTTTGAATATTTTTAGAGGCAGTCAAACCTGTTTGACTCTCAGTCAAACATTAAAACAGAGCCTTGCAGAATTTTTGGAGATTTATTCACAGTATAAAAACCTCTGAAAATTTTATACAAGGTTAATATCTGAGTTAGCAAGCTCCTGTAAAAATTTCATAATTTTTGGAGTTAATTTGCTACCTCAAATAAATCATTCAAAGTCTCTGTTCTTATTTCAAAGTCAAACTGGTTCTCTCGTGCGTCGGGTTGAGTCGGACTGGGCTCGAGCCAATTGACTTCGGTCGATCAACTAACCGCACCACGCCGTTTGAAAATCCGCGACCGATCTCGACCGTTGGATCTAAATCGCACGGCGCGCGCGTGTAAGACCGGACCTTCCGGTTGCAAGTTTGAATGTCAGCCGTTAGATCTCCATCCAGCCGTCGAGATCTTGAAACCTTCGGACCCTCCGGTTGCATTCTTGAATCAGAGCCGTTGGATTAAGATCCAACGCCCGCGTGTTCCTCCGTGGTAAATTGAGTTTGCGACGTGGAGCTATCTGAGCCGTTCGTTTCTAATCCTAGGGCTCGCAGTCTCCCCGTTGTGTTTTAAACCTGGGAGGCGTGGCTCTATCTCAGCCGTCCGTGTCTCATCCAACGACTGAGAATCACCGAGCCTTTTTCGCTGGTCGTCTTCTACCTGCGGCCGTGCGAGCACTGTAGGGGGAGTAATGACAGTGTCATTTCTTGCTCCCTAAAGCCACCCTAGCCGACGTTTAGGGGTATGGGAGGTACACTGAGCCAGGCCATGCCCTAGTGCACGTCTTCACCCCTTTTCCTTGTCGGCCGCACCTTGTGCTTTGTGTTTTGCCGCCCGAAAGATGTGTGGTGCAAACCCTAATGCTTTCATGGCTTTATAAGCACTCTCAATGCTTCCTGGTATTTTTTTAGACCACCGTCAAGCTTCATTCTCAATATTGGAGCTTAACACCTCAAAAATGGTAAATCGCCATTGTTGACCCGTGGAGCTCCATTGGCGTTCTTGGTGTTCCAGTGGTCCTCCTTCACGTTTCTTCGCCCTAACCTTATCTATTTACTTCCTTGAACATTTCCCCTCACTTAATTTTGGATTTGATTCTCGAAATTGTCCAATTTGGGGTTTGTTCAAATTCAGTAAAGTGGTCATCTTCTTCCTCATTTCGGTGAGTGCTCCATTTTCTAATTACTTGCTCATGTAGCTTCGTGAATCATTATGAAGCTATCTTGATGCTTTGGAATCACTCATTTGGCTCGGTATCTATCTCGAGTTTTCTTCTCCAAGTCAAGCAAGCTTTCAGTGATCAAGCAACTCAGGCCATCTTTGAAGCTTCTTGTCATTAAGGTAGCTTCTTATTAGTCATAGTGGCTCGCACCGCTTCCTTGGACATGGTGAGCTTTTAGCTATTTTAGCTCTTAGCGATAAAGCTCCCATTTTTGTTTTCGGCTGGCGGCGTTCTAGTCCTCGCCGTGGCGAGAATGCTACCATTAGATTCGTAGTGCTATTGCGAATCCATTTTGGTTCTTGGTGGCGCCGCATGCCGGTGTCGCCGGCGATTTGCCGTTGAACTCGCTTCGGGTTTTGCTTACACAGCAGACTCCGTTTCGTCACTTAATTAGGGCACATTAATTGCTAATCATTAGTTATTAATTATGTCTTAATCTTTGTCGTTGAGCCAGCGACCGGTGGGCCAATATCCTTAAATCGCTCTCGGTTCAATCTCGCATCGTTCGAGACATCATTAAGATTAATCATTGGTTAATTGAATGTGTCGGCATTTAATCGCTGTCGGAAATCACCTCTGGGTCGCTGACTTGTGGGCCCGAGGGGTTAAAATCAAATTTCAGAAGTCATTAGTGTCTATTTAATGATAATCATTAGAAGCATTAATCCTGTCCTAACCGCCACTCTCGATCGACAAGTGGGCGGTGCACTGTGCGTGGGGTAAACCGGTAGCGTGGGTGACTCGTGATCAGCGACATGCGGTCCCACGTGTCGACATCTTCCTTTGAACTGCGATCAATATCTACCGTTCATTTTTAGATCTGCGGCCACGATCTTTGTGTGCGTTCGGACCCTCGGATGCCTTGATCGTTCTCGGCCGTCGATCTTTTGATCAACGGCCAAGATCGTGTATGCAACCGCACCGTCAGAATGCATACACTCGAGTGCGCCGTTGGATCTTGATCCAACGGTGGGCTCGTTCGATTCGGCGCGCGTCTGTTTTTTTGCGCGTGAGCGTAGGATTTTAGATCAAGGGTTGGGAGTTGTCCACGTCTTATTCTTTTATTGGAGTTTGTCTATATTTCGGTAAGTATTTGTTTATCAACTGAAAATGGTGTAAAAACTTTAGAAACTCATAACTAATTCATTTTAACTGCTTTTTAGATAATTCCAACGGTAATAAATTATGTTGCCACTTTAGTTTATTATAAAAATGGATTTAAGCATGTTGCAGTAGCAAAAAATTGTATAACTAGGAATAACTTGATTTCTGTCATTTTGAATATTCCAGAAATAGTTTTAACCTCGAAAAATGCATATCTTTTTCTGTATAAATCCAATTTGTGCAAAACCAATTTTGTTAAATTCTTCTGTTAGTATACTTTCATATAAAATAGGATTTGAGCATGTTCGCAATTCTGTAAAATAATTTGCATTAGATTTACAACTTAGAAAAATCATAAGTAAATGTGTATAACTCCAAAATTAGTAAATCCAACTTTGCTGTTATTAGGATGTCATAATCTACCTGCTATAAAAATTTCAGACCTTAGATCACTCTAGAAAATTTCGTCATGAACAGTACTAATTATTAATTAGGTTGTTTAAGGCTGAGATAGAGAATTTTGTTCATATCTTTTGCATGCTTAGTTCTAATTGCATAATTCTGGTTCCTATCATTGTCTTAGATCATTCCCTAGCTGTAGTATAAATTTTATTAGATTTGGATGTGTTTCTTTGTTGGAGTTTATTTGGTGTTCTTCGTTCTTATTTGCTTATCGCCTTTTCGCGTTAGGTTAGAAGACAATATTATTAATCTTGATATTGAGCCACAGCTGACCATCGGATCTGCACTTGACCAGACAAGCGGATGTAGCATTCATTTGATCATATTGTTCCTACTATTTTCAAATTCTAATATATTGTTTGCAAATTCTATGTATGCATTGCTATGTTGTTTTAAACTATTGTCGATAGTTGGCCTACTAGATGCATTATCGGTAGGAAATGTTTATTCCTCTACTCTGAAGCCTAGGTTACTTGTTGTGATTTTGGGTTATTTGGATGGACCCTTGTCACTTAGTAGTTTACGTGTCATTATGCTTAGCCATGCTTAGCTATCGGTAGAAATGGCGATTATCGACTCGTCGATAACTTTGATCACACAAACTATTACTATGTGGATATTTCACCTTGTGCTTTGTCTAAATTGCAAAACTAAAGCGAAAATGAAAACAATTTAGACTTGGGCACAATGGTAAGATGGTGTGATCTTTTGGGTGTGATTGGAATGGTGCCGGGTCAATTAAGGACCGAACTACTTGTGAGTATCATTATCAGAGCATTACGTGCGTGCTAACCACACTAGAGGATATGGGACCTCTCTTGGTGAGTACTTTGGGTGTGTTAATTAATGAGTCGCGTGGTGGGTTGCATATTTGATTATATGCAACATGGACACGTTTGTAGGGAGGAGAACACCGCAGAGGCTGGTGTATCTTGCTCCACGTATGGGTCCTTGTGATCCATATTTAGTCGGCAGATCACTAAGGATTAACCCCATATGTGCGTCTCTTGATTAGCATATTCCATTGGAAAGGGTTCGTAGGACTTAGCCGTGTAGGCATACCAAAGGAAGTGTGCTTAATAGCTTGGCAAAAGCGATGCAAGTGTGGGTACATTGGTACACCTGCGAGGATTAAAACTATTCGAATAGCCTCGTCTAGGTTATGGACACGCTTGGATAAGCTTTTCAAGAGTTAGACTACAACCTTTTAAAATTAAAACTTGTTGGGTGGTATGAATCGAGGATTCATGCTATGTTGTGGTGGCTTTGGGAAAGTCACTTCTAGGTGGATACACATTACTTATGCTTACTCATTTGTTATTTAAATGCTTAAAACAGATTTTACAAATCTCTTGCTCAATCTACTACAATATTGCAAATGAAACTTGCTTTATCGTCCAAAGAACCATAAAACCTCATTCCTTTGAATCTGACTTTCATGTAGCTATGTATAGGCTTGCTACTCGTAAGTCTTGCAGTACATTTTTGTACTCACTGCATTGCTTGTGTTGTGCAGAGGATGATAGTGAGTCAGATGGACCTCACTTTGTGAGTTGTCTTTGTGGCGGTTCTGGGCGATTAGCTTGGCGGCGGTCGGTTGCCACTGTGGTGTTATGTGGCTAACCGGTCGTCTTTTGGTTTAAGCCATCTTATGGCAACTTTGCTTCATTGTTACTTATTTGCTACTTATGTCATTTGGCGGTGCATGCCGTGTTGTAATAACTTATATTATGTATGTCTTTTGGTAGACTTGTTATAATCATTGTATGGAATTGATGCATGCTTGGATATGATGTATGTGTCTTTGCTTGTTCAGGAGGCACATATTCATCGAGACGCGGATTATTCTATTTGTGATACTAGAACCAGAGGAAGGTTAAGTATTACAAGTTTAATAGACCGGGGTCTCACAGAGCTTGGTATCAGAGCCATACTGACCGTAGAAACCCCTAGCTTGGTCGTCCCTAGTATATTTTGAAAACTTACTTTCCAAATGTCAGTGCTTCCTGAAAATTTTAAGTAAGTTCTCAGATTTTACTCCTTATCTATCTTAGTTTGCTCACCTCACCTTGTTCTAAACTGAATTTGAAAGCTGAATTTTCCTCTCATCTTCCTTCAAAATTTAGTAGCCGAGTAGATTGGTTTTGGGTACACCATGAGAGTTATAAAATGAAAGTGTTGGCTGTCTTGGGAATATGTGAAGCAATTGGAAGCTGCATGTTTCGGCCAGGAGCTTAGAGGGAAGATCTGGACAGCAAGAGAATTTCTAGACAACTAGCATTTAGGGAGTAAAAGTGCTGAAATGAGAGGTTAATTCCACTAAAACTTGTGGGGATAAAAGGGTAAGAAGTGATATGAGGTAGCTAAGTGTCTAACCATTCTTTAGTAAATATCTCACCCTGTTCCTAGCTGTTTCGAACAGAAGTTGAGATTCTGAAAATTTCCTTCCTGAAAAATTGATTACTCGTTTTTCCATACGAGTTAGTCATAATAGTAGGATGGTTGTTATCTTTATGATCTTGCTGTAATTTTATGTGGTTACTTGGGCTTTTAAAGTTTGTTTGGTTAGGGTTAGTTGTCTTCTTTGTCTCCTGTTCCGGAGTTGTGTTTAACCTATTTTTGTGGAACAGGATGACAAGAACCACCATAAATGATCACCGGCTGGTTACGATGAGAGCTTCCCCTCCTCCACCATGGTGAGGTTACGCTCGGATCGAGCGGAATCGCATGGACGGACCGGATCTTGGAGGTCATTGCGAGGAACACCTCGCTCCCGCCGCGCCGAGGATCCGGAGGTGGTGGTCATCGATCTCGTGGTGGGCTTGCGGAGTTTCTCCGTCTGCGACGCCACTTTCTCTCGATCAGGATCCACTCGGCGCGATGATTGGCTGCGTCTTGTTGGCCAGCTCAATATCGCTCGATGCCGAGGCGAGGCGGGCACTCTTTGCATCCCATCGGCTGAGGTGCGGCACTCTCTTGGTGGGAGAACTTTCGCCATGCGGCCGCGAGCCACGTTGTCTCGTGGGATGAGTTTCGATCCGCTTTCCGTCGGGCCCACATACCGATGGCTGATGAAGCTCAAGAAGAAGGAGTTTCTTGCGCTTAGCGGGGCGCAAGGCTGTCTCGGAGTATCTTTACGAGTTTAACCACTTGGCTCGTTATGCTCGGGAGAGGTGGCCTCGATGAGGCTAAGCGAGAGAAGTTCATGGATGGTTTGTCAGGAGGCTGCGGGACAAGCTATCTATTGTGGACTTTGTTGACTTCGAGCCTTGGTTGACAAGGCCATCGTCGCCGAGCACAAAGCGAAGGCGCTGGTGAGTCCATAGCGCAAGTGGGAGGCCCATCGGTGCGCACAGCGGCCTCACTCGTCCGTGTTGGGCCCGCACGAGAGCTCGTGCTTTGGCTTCACCACCGCCAAGGCGTCGGCGCGATTGCTCGTCCCCGCAGCGTGTTTGACCACGTGCACTGCGGCTCGTGGCGAGTTGCGCTCGCAACCCACCGGCCGATGTTACTCGCCGCCAGCAACAAGAAGGGCCACTATGCTAGCGATTGCCCTCGGAGGATTGGAGCAGCCCCTCGTCCTAATGGAGGGCGCGGAATGGTCACACACCGACTGAAGGTGATCCAAAGACTCGGGTATCGGGAGTGGTCGAGTCAACCACATCTCGGTGAGGAGGCTCGGGAGGCACGGCGTTGTGTTGGGTACGTTCCTTGTTAGTTATCATCCCGCTGCAGTCTTGTTTGACTCGGAGCTTCACATTCCTTTATTTGAGATCTTTTCTTTGATTGTGACCTTCACTTTGTTCCTTTGGGGATTCCCTTGCTTATTCGCTCTCCGGGAGCGGAAATGAGAGCTGATCAAGAATGTCGGGGCGTTCCTATTAATATTGAAGGAGTGGAATTCTTGGCGAATCTCATCTTACTTGACTCGGCGCGTCTGGATGTGATTCTTGGTATGGATTGGTTGTCCCAACACTTGGGGCAAATCGATTGTGCCAGGAAGATGGTTTTCCTCACTAGTCCCTCAGGCGAGCAAGTTGGGATTTCACCGCAGCTGCAGGGGCCACACCTTTGTGCCCTTGAAGCTAAGCCAGCCATGGAGATTCAGGATGTGCCCACGATGCGTGACTTTGTGGATGTCTTCCCGAAGATTTGCTCAGTATGCCTCGATTCGAGACTTGGAGTTTGTGATTGAGTTGCTGCCCTGCACCGCTCCAATTTCAAAGGCGCTGCATCAATGCCTCCTAATGAGTTGGAGGAGCTAAAGCGATTGGGTGAGCTTCAAGCAAAGGCTTCATCTGTCCTAGCTCATCTCCTTGGGGTTGTCAGGTTATATTTGTGAAGAAGAAGGACAAGACCTGCGTATGTGTGTGGATTACCGTCCATTGAATGAAGTGACGGTGAAAAACAAATATCCTTTGCCTCGTGTCGATGATCTCTTTGACCAGTTGGTGGAGCTTGTGTGTTCTCAAGATTGACTTGAGATTGGGGTACCATCAAGTCGGATCGTAGTGAGATATTCAAAGACGGCGTTCACTACTCGTTATGGCCTTTACGAGTACACCGTCATGTCTTCGGTTTGACCAATGCTCGGCCGTTCATGAATCTTATGAACTCGGTGTTCATGGAGTATTTGGATAAGTTTGTTGTGGTTTTCATTGGCGACATTCTTATCTACTCCAAGAGTGAAGAAGAGCATCTTGAGCATCTGCAGTTGTATTGGGAAAATGCGTGAGCATCACCGTATGCTAAGTTCAAAAGTGCGAGTTACGGTTGAAGGAAGTGGCATTCTTGGGCCATGTTCTTTCGATGTGGTGGTGTCATGATAGATCCTAGCAACGTCGGCGATGTTCTATCTTGGGGCAGCCAAGTCGATCACCGATGTGAGGAGTTTCCTTGGTTTAGCGGGCTACTACCGCCTCTTTATCGAGAACTTCTCCAAAATTGCTAAGCCCATGACCGAATTGCTCAAGAAAGAAAAGAAATTCGTGTGGTCATCCGCTTGTGATTTGAGTTTTCAAGAACTCAAAAGGCGATTGACGTCAGCACCAGTACTTGTTCTCCCTGATGTGCATAAGAGCTTTGACATTTATTGTGATGCCTCTCGGCAGGGACTTGGTTGTGTTCTTATGCAAGAAGGCAAGGTTGTGGCCTATGCATCGAGGCAGTTGAGGCCTCATGAACTCAATTATCCTACCCATGATTTGGAGTTAGCTGCAGTGGTTCATGCACTCAAGATTTGGCGGCATTACCTTATTGGTAACCGCTGTGAGGTGTATTCTGATCACAAGAGCTTGAAATATTTGTTCACCCAGCCAGATCTGAACCTCAGGCAGAGGAGATGGTTGGAATTGATCAAAGATTATGATATGGGCATTCAGTATCACCCGGGTAAGGCCAATGTTGTTGCGGATGCACTCAGTCGCAAGGTGTATTGCAATACCTTGTCACTTCAAGAGCAACAACCTACCCTTCTCGAAGAATTTCAGCGGCTTAATTTGGGATTGATTGAGCATGGTTCTCTTGCTACCTTGGTTGTGCAACCGACTTTGGTGGAACAAATCAAGGCTGCCCAGCAGACAGATGTTGGTGTGATCCAAATCAAGCAGAACATCAAGAATGAGACAGCTAAATGCTTTTCTGAGGATGAGCACGGTGTTGTGTGGTTTGGACAACGCTTGGTGGTTCCGAAGGTCATGGAATTGCGGGATTTGATTCTCCGCGAGGCCCATGACTCCCCTTTGTCTATCCATCCTGGAGCTACCAAGATGTATCAAGATCTTCGACAGAGATTCTGGTGGACTCGCATGAAGCGCGAGGTCGCTAGGTTCGTTGCCGAGTGCGACGTATGCTGTCGTGTCAAGGCCGAACATCAGCGTCCAGCAGTCCTTCTTCAGCCTTTGCCAGTACCAGAATGGAAGTGGGATTCCGTTGGTATGGATTTCATCACCGATCGCCTGCACTTCTTCTGGGAAGGATGCTATCTGGGTTGTCATTGATCGATTGACGAAGGTGGCACATTTTCTGCCAGTGCGTACCAATCTCAGTGTTAGTCTCGCATTGTATGTTTGCATGGTGTGCCACGAACGATTGTGTCAGATCGTGGTTCTCTTTTTACCTCTCGCTTTTGGCATAATCTGCAAAGGCGATGGGTACACGCCTTTCTTCGATTGACTTATCATCCTCAAGCGATGGTCGACGGAGAGAGTCAACCAAGTGTTGGAAGATATGCTCGTGCTGTGTTCTTTCCTATGGAAAGAAGTGGGAGAAGTGCTTGCCGCTTGCGAGTTCTCCTACAACAACGGTTTCAAGCTAGTCTTGGCATGGCACCGCTTGAGGCTTTGTATGGGAGGAAGTGTAGAACCCCATTGAACTGGTCGAATCGGTGGCGTCGATTCTTGGGCGATTCCATCAATGAGGCCGAAAGCCAAGTTCAGTTGATTCGTGAGCATTTGCGCGTGGCCCAGTCCAGGCAAAAGAGCTATGCGGATCGTCGTCGTCGGGAGTTGAGCTTTGAGCCCAATGACTTTGTGTATCTCAAGGTCTCACCCTTGAAGGGCCATCAGCGTTTTGTCTTCAAGGGCAAGTGAGCTCCTCGATATGTGGGGCCTTATCGCATCATCGAGAGGATTGGAGCCGTTCCATACAGGTTGGAGTTGCCAGCTTCACTTGAGGGTGTGCACGACGTGTTCCATGTGTCACACTTGAAGAAGTGCCTCCGTGTTCCAGTTGAGGAAACTCCGTTGGAAAATCTCAATGTGCAAGAAAATTTGACCTATCATGAGCATCCTGTTCGTATTCTCGAAGAATCTGAACGAAGGACAAGGAACTGTGTCATCAAGTCCTTAAGGTTCAGTGGTCAAACCATTCTGAAGATGAGGCAACTTGGGAGCGCGAGGATCGTCTTCGTGCAGATTACCCATCCTTCTTCTCCGAGTAAACAGAATCTCGGGGCGAGATTCTTGTAAGGGGGGGAGGTTTTGTAACATCCCAATCTTGGGCTTGTGTTTCAAATGTAAGAAAATCAGTAGGAATTAAAACTTTTCTTACATCATGTATTTCCTGTTGTGCCAAACAATTCTTGTACAAGGGATTATGGAAATACATTGTCACAAGTCTAGTTGATCCAAATCTTGATATTCCAAAAACAATCTTGTCAAAACTTATGATCATCCTCTGGAAATATTTTTCCTAAGTCTCTGTGATGGTGTGTGACCCCTCTGAAAAATTTCACAATTTTTAGAAATTGTTTGAATATTTTTAGAGGCAGTCAAACCTGTTTGACTCTCAGTCAAACATTAAAACAGAGCCTTGCAGAATTTTTGGAGATTTATTCACAGTATAAAAACCTCTGAAAATTTTATACAAGGTTAATATCTGAGTTAGCAAGCTCCTGTAAAAATTTCATAATTTTTGGAGTTAATTTGCTACCTCAAATAAATCATTCAAAGTCTCTGTTCTTATTTCAAAGTCAAACCTGGTTCTACTGTGCGTCGGGTTCGAGTCAGACTCGGGCTCGAGCCAATTGACTCGGTCCAGTCAACTAACCGCACCACCGCCGTTTGAAAATCCCGCGACCGATCTCGACCGTTGGATCTAAATCGCACGGCCCGCGCGCGTGTAAGACTTCGGACCTTCCGGTTGCAAGTTTGAATGTCAACCGTTAGATCTCCATCCAACCGTCGAGATGCGCCGAAACCTTCGGACCCTCCGGTTGCATTCTTGAATCAGAGCCGTTGGATTAAGATCCAACGTCCGCGTGTTCCTCCGTTGTAAATTGAGTTTGCGACGTGGAGCTATCTGAGCCGTTCGTTTCTAATCCTAGGGCTCGCAGTCTTCCCGTTGTGTTTTAAACCTGGGAGGCGTGGCTCTATCTCAGCCGTCCGTGTCTCATCCAACGACTGAGAATCACCGAGCCTTTTTCGCTGGTCGTCTTCTACCTCCGGCCGTGCAAGCACTGTAGGGGGAGTAATGGCAGTGTCATTTCTTGCTCCCTAAAGCCACCCTAGCTGACGTTTAGGGGTATGGGAGGTACACTGAGCCAGGCCATGCCCTAGTGCACGTCTTCACCCCTTTTCCTTGTCGGCCGCACCTTGTGCTTTGTGTTTTGCCGCCCGAAAGATGTGTGGTGCAAACCCTAATGCTTTCATGGCTTTATAAGCACTCTCAATACTTCCTGGTATTTCTTTAGACCACCATCAAGCTTCATTCTCAATATTGGAGCTTAACACCTCAAAAATGGCAAATCACCATTGTTGACCCGTGGAGCTCCATTGGCGTTCTTGGTGTTCCAGTGGTCCTCCTTCACGTTTCTTCGCCCTAACCTTATCTATTTACTTCCTTGAACATTTCCCCTCACTTAATTTTGGATTTGATTCTCAGGAATTGTCCAATTTGGGGTTTGTTCAAATTCGGCCGAAATTGGTCATCTTCTTCCTCAGCTCAGGTGAGTGCTCCATTTTTTAATTACTTGCTCATGTAGCTTCTGTGAATCATTATGAAGCTATACTGATGCTTTGGAATCACTCATTTGGCTCAGGGTATCTATCTCGAGTTTTCTTCTCCAAGTCCGGCAAGCTTTCACCGTGATCAAGCAACTCCGGCCATCTTTGAAGCTTCTTGTCACTAAGGTAGCTTCTTATTAGTCCTTAGTGGCTCTGGCACCCGCTTCCTTGGACCGCAGCTGAGCTTTTATATTTCGCTCTTAGCGATAAAGCTCCCATTTTCGTTTTCCGGCTAGCCGGCGTTCTAGTCCCTCACCGCCGGTGAGAATGCTACCATTAGATTCGTAGTGCTATTGCGAATCCATTTTGGTTCTTGGTGGGCGCCGCCGCGGCCAGTGTCGCCGGCGATTTGCCGTTGAACTCGCTCGGGTTTTGCCGGCACAGCAGCTCCCGTTTTCGTCACTTAATTAGGGCACATTAATTGCTAATCATTAGTTATTAATTATGTCTTAATCTTTGTCGTTGAGCCACTGACCAGTGGGCCCAATATCCTTAAATCGCTCTCTGGTTCAATCCCGCACTGTTCCGACATCATTAAGATTAATCATTGGTTAATTGAATGTGTCGGCATTTAATCGCTGTCGGAAATCACCTCTGGGTCGCTGACTTGTGGGCCCGAGGGGTTAAAATCAAATTTCAGAAGTCATTAGTGTCTATTTAATGATAATCATTAGAAGCATTAATCCTGTCCTAACCGCCACTCTCGATCCGACAAGTGGGCCCATGCACTGTGCACGTGGGTTAAACGGTAGCGTGGGTGACTCGTGAGTCACCGACATGCGGTCCCACGTGTCGAAGATCTTCCTTTGAACTGCGATCAATATCTACCGTTCATTTTTAGATCTGCGGCCCTGATCTTTGTGTGCGTTCGGACCCTCCGGATGCCTTGATCGTTCTCGACCGTCGATCTTTTGATCAACGGCCAAGATCGTGTATGCAACCGCACCGTCCGAATGCATACACTCAGGTGCGCCGTTGGATCTTGATCCAACGGTGGGCTCCGTTTCGATTCGGCGCGCGTGAGCCGTAGGATTTTAGATCAAGGGTTGGGAGTTGTCCACGTCTTATTCTTTTATTGGAGTTTGTCTATATTTCGGTAAGTATTTGTTTATCAACTGAAAATGGTGTAAAAACTTTAGAAACTCATAACTAATTCATTTTAACTGCTTTTTAGATAATTCCAACGGTAATAAATTATGTTGCCACTTTAGTTTATTATAAAAATGGATTTAAGCATGTTGCAGTAGCAGAAAATTGTATAACTAGGAATAACTTGATTTCTGTCATTTTGAATATTCGAAATAGTTTTAACCTTGAAAAATGCATATCTTTTCTGTATAAATCCAATTTGTGCAAAACCAATTTTGTTAAATTAAATCACATTAGTATACTTTCATATAAAATAGGATTTGAGCATGTTCGCAATTCTGTAAAATGATTTGGATTAGATTTACAACTTAGAAAAATCATAAGTAAATGTGTATAACTCCAAAATTAGTAAATCCAACTTTGCTGTTATTAGGATGTCATAATCTACCTGCTATAAAAATTTCAGACCTTAGATCACTCTAGAAAATTTTGTCATGAACAGTACTAATTATTAATTAGGTTGTTTAAAGCTGAGATAGAGAATTTTGTTCATATCTTTTGCATGCTTAGTTCTAATTGCATAATTCTGGTTCCTATCATTGTCTTAGATCATTCCCTAGCTGTAGTATAAATTTTATTAGATTTGGATGTGTTTTGCTGTTGGAGTTTATTTGGTGTTCTTCGTTCTTATTTGCTTATCGCCTTTTAGCGTTAGGTTAGAAGACAATATTATTAATCTTGATATTGAGCCACAGCACCATCGATCCGCACTTCACCGAACAAGCGGATGTAGCATTCATTTGATCATATTGTTCCTACTATTTTCAAATTCTAATATATTGTTTGCAAATTCTATGTATGCATTGCTATGTTGTTTTAAACTATTGTCGATAGTTGGCCTACTAGATGCATTATCGGTAGGAAATGTTTATTCCTCTACTATCAAGCCTAGGTTACTTGTCGTGATTTTGGGTTCATTGGATGGACCCTTGTCACTTAGTAGTTTACGTGTCATTATGCTTAGCCATGCTTAGCTATCGGTAGAAATGGCGATTATCGACTCGTCGATAACTTTGATCACACAAACTATTACTATGTGGATATTTCAGCCTTGTGCTTTGTCTAAATTGCAAAACTAAAACTGAAAATGAAAACAATTTAGACTTGGGCACAATGGTAAGATGGTGTGATCTTTTGGGTGTGATTGGAATGGTGCCCGGTCAATTAAGGACCGAACTACTTGTGAGTATCTCATTATCCGAGCATTCATGCGTGCTAACCACACTAGAGGGATATGGGACCTCTCTTAGCCGAGTACTTTGGGTGTGTTAATTAATGAGTCGCGTGGTGGGTTGCATATTTGATTATATGCAACATGGACACGTTGTAGGAGGAGAACACCGCCGAGGCGGTGTATCTTGCTCCACGTATGGGTCCTTGTGATCCATATTTCGTCGGCAGATCACTAAGGATTAACCCCATACGTGCGTCTCTTGATTAGCATATTCCATTGGAAAGGGTTCGTAGGACTTAGCGTCTTAGGCATACCAAAGGAAGTGTGCTTAATAGCTTGGCAAAAGGCGATCAAGTGTGGGTACATTGGTACACCTGCAGGATTAAAACTATTCGAATAGCCTCGTCCTAGGTTATGGACACGCTTGGATAAGCTTTTCAAGAGTTAGACTACAACCTTTTAAAATTAAAACTTGTTGGGTGGTATGAATCGAGGATTCATGCTATGTTGTGGTGGCTTTGGGGAAAGTCACTTCTAGGTGGATACACATTACTTATGCTTACTCATTGTTATTTAAATGCTTAAAAACAGATTTTACAAACTCATTGTTCAATCTACTACAATATTGCAAATGAAACTTGCTTTATGCGTCCAAAGAACCATAAAACCTCATTCCTTTGAATACAGACTTTCATGTAGCTATGTATAGGCTTGCTACTCGTAAGTCTTGCAGTACATTTTGTACTCACCGCATTGCTTGTGTTGTGCAGAGGATGATAGTGAGTCCGATGGACCTCACTTTTGTGAGTTGTCTTTGTGGCGGTTCTGGCGATTAGCTTGGCGGCCCTCGGTTGCTGCTGTGGTGTTATGTGGCTAACCGGTCGTCTTTTGGTTTAAGCCATCTTATGGCAACTTTTGCTTCATTGTTACTTATTTGCTACTTATGTCATTTGGCGGTCGCTCGTGTTGTAATAACTTATATTATGTATGTCTTTTGGTAGACTTGTTATAATCATTGTATGGAATTGATGCATGCTTGGATATGATGTATGTGTCTTTGCTTGTTCCGGGAGGCACATATTCATCGAGACGCGGATTATTCTATTTGTGATACTAGAACCAGAGGAAGGTTAAGTATTACAAGTTTAATAGACCGGGGTCTCACAGGGACACCGATAAAAGGTGAAGTTGCCAACGTCGTGCGGTACATCCAGGCGCTGCAGTACAACATCCCTCGCGAACGTATGGGCGTAACCCCATGTGGGTGAGATGATGGAAAGGACGAGGTAGTTGAAAAGTTATTGTGACAACCTCTCGACTACACGACTACGGAATCGTGTAGGGCAACGAGTTAATTGTCTCTTGTGGGTAAAGTGTACAATCTCTGCAGAGTTATAAACTGTTTAAACAGCCGTGCCTACGGTCAAAGGCGGACATGGGAACTTAACTTGAGATAGTTCTATTTCAAAAATCCTTTATGGGTGGTATGAAAAATGTGTTGGGCTCTCCTAGCCCTGAGATTGGATTTTTTTTCCTGAGTTTTCAGACTCAGCGCGGTTAATAATTGGAGGTAGCTCCAATCAAAATAAACATCAGGTAGAGTTTCCGAAGGAGGGATTCTCTGCTGATATCAAATATTTCACAATTACTCTCTTTAACTAAAATGAAATTTGTTAAAAATGCTAAGTGCTAGGAATTTGTACTTATGATATTTAAAAGTATTGCTTTCGCAACTAAAAGAACCGAGCCATCCTTGTAAGCCTTGTATGTATATTATTGCATTGTGTATTGGCTCGCGAGCACGGAAGTTGTGCTCATTCTCGCTCTCCCCAAACCCTTCAGATGACGCTGATGAAGGAGACTATGCGTACTACGAGGATCCAGAAGTCGATGGGCAAGGAAACGATGAAGAGTAGTCTAGGATCGTAGTTCAGGCCTCGACGCGGTCTAAGATGACTTCGTTGGTGCTTGCGTACAACCGATATTATCCGGATCCTTGGATCATATCAGTCGTACACAGGTTGCCCCAGTCGCTTGCCTGTGAAGAGATGAGCTCTACCCTTTTGCTTCCGCTATCGTATTCGGTGTTCTGTATTGTAATCAATTTGGCCTGATCGGCCCCTGTTGTAAAACTCGACCCGACGTGGTCTATGTCACTCTGTTGGTTGTAATAAATTTGGTATTTTAGTTAACGCCATGTATGAATGATTCAGCAATGCCAGAGACCACAATCAAGGTCAGTGTGGATCGTTCCTCTCCCTTGGATCGAGCAATCCACCACCTTAGAGAGTTGTCCCTAGAGACAACGCTCGTAGTTCAAGCTTACCCAAGTCTTCCCGGAAGAATTACAGGCATGCCACGAGCATGAGATGTTGAGTTTGTCATTAACTTGAAGCCGTGGACAACCCCAATTGCTAAGAGACCATACAGAATGGCGGTGAACTTGAAGAACTTAAGACACAAATTGAAGACTTGCAAGACAAAGGTTTCATTAGACCTAGTTCTTCTCCTGGGTTCGCCAGTCTCTTTGTGAAGAAGAAAGATGGCACCGCCCGATTGTGCGTGGACTACAGAGCACTCAACGATGTGACCATCAAGAACAAGTATCCCTTACCTCGCATTGATGACTGTTCGATCGGTTGACAGGGCATCGCTTTTCTCAAGATAGACACGAGGTCGATACCATCGACTTAAGATCGGAATGAGGATATTCCTAAGACGGCTTTACCACGGTATGGCTCAGTATGAGTTCAACTGTCATGTCGTTTGGCTTGACCAGCGCGCCACCTACTTCATGAACCTCATGAACAAAGTATTCATGGAATACTTAGACAAGTTTGTTGTCGTGTTCATAGACGACATCTTGATCTATTCAAAGACCGATGAAGAACATTCGAACACTTGCAATTGGTCTTAGAAAAGCTTAAAGAGAATCATATTTATGCCAAGTACAAGAAATGTGAATTTTGGCTTCATGAAATCGGTTTCCTCGGACACATTGTATCCATTGGAGGAATTGCGATCGATCCATCCAAAGTAGCAAATGTAATGGAATGGAAACAACCCACATCGATAACGGAAGTGCGTAGTTTTCTCGGCTTGGCGGATACTACTGACGCTTCATTGAAGGATTCTCTAAGCTTTCCAAACCGATGACCCATCCGCTAAAAAGGAAAAGAAGTATGATTGACGAAGCTTGTGAAAAGAGTTTCCAAGAATTGAAGAAGAAGTTAACTTCGCACACGATTGATCTGCGGACATCCATCAAGACTTCGAAGTCTACTGTGATGCATCGCGCCAAGGTCTTGGTTGCGTACTCATGCAAGGAGGAAAAGTTGTAGCCTATGCATCCAGACAACTCCGTCCTCACGAAGACAATTATCCAACCCATGATTTGGAGTTAGCAGCAGTAGTGCATGCCTTAAAAATTTGGCGACACTATTTGATTGGAAATCATTGTAATATCTACACAGACCACAAGAGTCTCAAGTACATTTTCACCCAATCAGATCTCAACCTCCGACAAAGAAGATGGTTAGAATTAATAAAGGATTACAACTTGGATGTCCTTTATCATCCTGGAAAGGCTAATGTAGTTGCTGATGCATTAAGCCGTAAATCCTACTGCAGTAATATCATGATTCAAGAGCATGAACCTGAACTCTACAAGGAATTTGAGGCACTCAACCTTTGTTTAATAAAGCAAGGCACCCTAGCCACTGTAGAGGCCCATCCAACTCTAGAAGAGCAGATCAAGGCCGCTCAAGGAGGACATCCTGGAGTCCAGAGATTCAAGCACCTCATGACAAAAGGAAAAACCCCCAAAATGATCGAAGATCAGCAAGGAGTCCTATGGTATGGGAAACGTCTCCTTGTTCCCCACCAGAAGGAACTCAAAGATCTGATTCTAAAGGAAGCTCACGATTACGCTTACACCTCGCACTCCAGCAAGCACCAAGATGTATCAAGACATGAAGATTTTGTATTGGTGGCCACGAATGAAAAGAGATATCGCCGAGTATGTAGCTTGTTGTGATGTATGTCAGTGAATCAAGGCTGAACATCAAAGACCACCGGATTGCTACAACCCTTACAGATCCTCGGTGGAAATGGGAAGAAATCGGAATGGATTTCATTCTTGGTCTACCTCGAACCAAGTCGATGTGTAACTCAAGATGGGTTATAGTTGATAGATTGACTAAAGTCGCCCACTTCATCCCTGTGAAGACAACTTACAAGGGAGACAAGTTAGCCGAGTTATACATGGCTCGTATCGTGTGTTTACACGGAGTACCCAAGAGAATAGTCTCCGATCGAGGTTCTCAATTTACCTCGCATTTCTGGGCTAGTTTGCATGATGCCCTTGGAACACACCTTACCTTCAGCACAGCCTATCATCCGTAGACCGATGGTCAGACGGAAAGAACAAATCAAATTCTAGAAGACATGCTTCGAGCTTGTGCTTTGGAGTTTACCGTAGACTGGGAAAAATGTCTACCGTATGCACTCTATGGAAGAAAATGCAGAACTCCTCTGCATTGGTCAGAATCAGGTGAAGGATATGTCTTTGGACCGGATACTCTCAAGCAAGCTGAAGAGAAAGTTCGACTAATCAGAGATCGCCTTCAAGCAGCTCAGTCTAGACAGAAGAGTTATGCTGACAACCGTCGAAGAGACTTAACCTTCGAAGTTGGAGATGTTGTGTATCTCAAGGTATCGCCACTTCGTGGAACCCGAAGATTCAAAGTTAAAGGCAAGCTCGCACCAAGATACATAGGCCCGTTCCCGATCACCGCTAAGCGTGGAGAAGTTGCCTATCAGCTAGAGCTACCTGAAAGTTTGTCAGACGTCCACAACGTGTTCCACGTCTCTCAACTAAAGAAATGTCTCAGAGTACCCGAAGAGCAGACTCCCGTCGAAGCCATCGCACTTGATGAGGATTTGACTTATCCAGAGCACCCGATCAAGATCCTCGACGTCATCGAGAAGCGTACAAGACGTCAAGTCATCCGCCTTTGCAAGGTCCAGTGGAGCCATCATTCAGCCAAAGAAGCCACCTGGGAGCGAGAAGATCAACTTAAGCTGGATTTCCCGTCCCTGTTCTCGGAGCAGCTCGAATCTCGGGGTCGAGATTCCGTTTAAGGTGGGTAGGATTTGTAATGCCCCGTTTCTCCCCCCCTGAGGTCAACCCCCGACCGGCCCCCTTCGCTTTCTCCCCGTCAACCCCATTGCCAAGCCTCCCCGCTCGCGTGCGCTGCTTCGTCACCGCGCGCACGCCACCCCCTGGAACCTCCACCTGCTCCCCTGCTGCACCCTCCCGCACGCCGTCGAGCCGCCATCATTACCTCCGTGCGCACGCGCACCCCGGAGCCGGCCGCACGCCCGTCCTTCTCCTCGCCCGACCCCCTTTCTCCCCGAGCTCCTCTTCGGCTTTAAAACCCGGCGCCCTCCCCTTCTTCTCCTCCTCCCCCTTTCACCCCACAGCAAAGAAGAGAGCAAGAAGAAGAAGAGGAAGAGCCGAGGCACTTACCTTGGCCGCCGTCGCCCTAGCCGCGCCTCCCCGTCGTCGTCGCCTTGGTTGCCGCCGCTCCTTTCCCCCTTTCCCGTCGTCGTCGTCGCCCCGGTCGCTGTCGCCGTGGTGAGCTCCCCGCGCCGCCGCGCCCGAGCCCTCTTCTCCCCCTCCGGCCGCCGTCGCCGCCCTTTCCTCCCCTTCCTTCGGCGCGCCGCGCACCCCGCCTCCGCGCACCGCCGCTTCTTCCCTCGCTGCTGCTGCCGAGCGCCTTGACCCTTTAGGGCGGCGCTTGGCGGGCCGCGCTGTGGCGCGCGCGCGTGATTCGGCTGAGGCCGTGGGCCGGGCCGAAAACACGTGCGGGCCGGTTCCTTTTTCTTTTTATTTGATTTTTGTTTCCTTTTCTATTTTAATTTAAAAGTGAGACTTTAAATATTAATAACTCCCCCATTTCAACTCCAAAAATTGTAAAATAAATTTCTAAAAATTTCTAAAATCAAGATCTTGCTAATGGCATAGGTCTTGTTCAATTTGGAGTTCATTTGTGTATTCTTGTGTATTTAATTGCTCTCGTTGCTTGTCGTTTATTTTGCCTGCATTGTCCGCGTAGATTTGGGACGCCGAGACCTCCACGTCGATCAAGGACAAGACTACCCGGACTCTCTCCCCTACAACCAAGGCGAGTCAATACTTTGATCATATTGAGCCTACATTTTATGCAAATTATATTCTTTTAAAATAGCAAATTGCATGCTTTAATTCTTTAAACAAATGTATGTTAAAGCTTAAGGTAGTTAAATGCCCACTTGATGACTAATTAATTATTATGTCATCCTTGACAACTTGAATCACCTAGCCATTGTCACCCTAGTAACTATATGGTAATACTAGCTATAGGTTGTACTTAAGCGACATGCTAGCCTTGCTTAAGTACCGGGATATTAAACTGCCCCAATCATCATCTCTTCAAACACAAAATGATTTGGGCAGTCATTACGGGTAAATGACTGAGATGGTTGAAATGTTGTATTTTACTTCTCAAAAACCCTAAATTGCTATTACCATATCTGGGTGGATGGAGAGGTGGATGGTATAACATTGGGTGCTAATGTAGCCCAAGGAATGTTATTTTGTGGATGGTATGTGGAAGAACCGCCCAGATAATCCCTAAGGACTTAATCTTGTCACGACCTCCTGTGTAAAACAAGTACAACCACAAGTCTGCGACAAACCGCGACTTGGCTTAGTAAATTTATCGAATCCTGAAAGTCATCTCACTGGTGGATAAATGGCACACGCAAGCTTGCGGTACATCCAGCTTGACGGGGACACCGATAAAAGGTGAAGTTGCCAACGTCGTGCGGTACATCCAGGCGCTGCGGTACAACATCCCTCGCGAACGTATGGGCGTAACTTCATGTGGGTGAGATGATGGAAAGGACGAGGTAGTTGAAAAGTTATTGTGACAACCTCTCGACTACACGACTACGGAATCGTGTAGGGCAATGAGTTAATTGTCTCTTGTGGGTAAAGTGTACAATCTCTGCAGAGTTATAAACTGTTTAAACAACCGTGCCTACGGTCAAAGGCGGACATGGGAACTTAACTTGAGATAGTTCTATTTCAAAAATCCTTTATGGGTGGTATGAAAAATGTGTTGGGCTCTCCTAGCCCTGAGATTGGATTTTTTTTCCTGAGTTTTCAGACTCAGCGCAGTTAATAATTGGAGGTAGCTCCAATCAAAATAAACATCAGGTAGAGTTTCCGAAGGAGGGATTCTCTGCTGATATCAAATATTTCACAATTACTCTCTTTAACTAAAATGAAATTTGTTAAAAATGCTAAGTGCTAGGAATTTGTACTTATGATATTTAAAAGTATTGCTTTCGCAACTAAAAGAACCGAGCCATCCTTGTAAGCCTTGCATGTATATTATTGCATTGTGTATTGGCTCGCGAGCACGGAAGTTGTGCTCATTCTCGCTCTCTCCAAACCCTTCAGATGACGCTGATGAAGGAGACTATGCGTACTACGAGGATCCAGAAGTCGATGGACAAGGAAACGATGAAGAGTAGTCTAGGATCTGTAGTCTAGGCCTCGACGCAGTCTAAGATGACTCGTTGGTGCTTGCGTACAACCGATATTATCCGGATCCTTGGATCATATCGATCGATACAAAGTTGCCCCGATCGCTTGCTGTGAAGAGATGAGCTCTACCCTTTTGCTTCCGCTATCGTATTCGGTGTTCTGTATTGTAATCAATTTGGCCTGATCGGCCCCTGTTGTAAAACTCGACCCGACGTGGTCTATATCACTCTGTTGGTTGTAATAAATTTGGTACTTTAGTTAACACCATGTATGAATGATTCAGCAATACCTGTGAGTGCTATCTACTGATCCAGGGAATAGCACAGCGTTTTCACAGAGGATTCGGATTAGAAAATCCGGGTCCGACACGACGGCGTTTGATTTAGGATCACCAGAAGCGATTAGTGCGCATTGCTATCTTCCATTAATATCATGTTCGATCGCATGCATGCATGTATCATGTACTAATTCATTTGGTGCGTCAGTTATGTAAATCAAATGTGTAACCTTAGTTGTCAACTTTCTTGACTTTGAAGATGCACGACTTACGTTACGAGGATTGATATGCAACTGAGCACTACATGTTGAGTTTGATGACTGCCAAGTACTGATAACTGAGATGGCAGCGTTTGATGACTTTATGGCTCATTTGCAATTGTTCGGCGTGGAAATAACAATTGTAGTCTCTTTCAGAGAGCAAAAATAACACAGACGGCAGGCACGTGTGTCCCTATGGGACGCCGTGTCGAATGTCCACCGCACGGCACGCGGCTGCACAGTGCAGGGAAAATAATCTTATAGGATCTGGTCCACAACTCCATTGATGTGGCCCAACTCCACTGCATGACACGTGTTCTTTCGTGAATCTCAAAACGTGACGTAATAGCTTTCGGTATTTAATTCGTAAAAATTTACATCAGTGATTTATGAGGCTGTGTGTTTTAAGATTCGTAAAAGGACACGTGTCATATGATAGAATTAGTCCACAATAATTGAGTTATGGATCAGGTCTTATAAGATTATTTTCCACAGCGCAGCGGCTGCTACGGTGCAGATATCTTGAAAGGGGTGGATGCGGGTCCAATCGGCAAACAACATCTTGGGGACCGGATAAGATCTGTATGTGCAGATATCTCTAGAATCTAGCCAATGACGTGTGCTTGGGTGTAGATATCTCTAGAAGCTAATAGCTGCGACGTCGACCCGGCTGGAACACGCGTCATCGTCAACAGGTGGGCACTCGGCAGGCATGCTAGCTACTGGGACATGGCAAACGAGTTTCTGCCTGAGAGATTCATACATGGCGCCGCCACCGTCGACTTCAGGGGGAAAGACTACCATTTCTGCAGCAGCCACCGTCGACTTCAGGGGGAAAGACTACCATTTCTGCAGCAGCCACCATCGAGATTATGCTCGCAAACCTCGTGCACCGTTTCGACTGGAAGCTGCCGCCAGGCGCCAGGGTTGGAGTAGGTGGACATCTATATGACTGAGGTGTTTGGATTGACAGTGCACCGCAAGGACAAGCTCCTCTAGTCCCAAAACTTGCATGAGCTCGCACATATATCTTGCATGCATGCAGCTACTACGTTGTGCAAAGTTACCTAATTACATCTGTGCATGCAATATGTATGGCATGGGCGTGTTTTAAGTTACTTTTACGTGCTGTCGATCATGATTCATGTCAGTCAGTGTATGACTCGTTTCAACATTTGTAATAATAAAATAAATTCGATCGTCGCTTTCATCGACCATTTCACATGTTATTGAAACTGTCCGTCGCTTTAGATGTCCTCTTGTTGCTTTCTCAAATATACATCAACAAAGTCGCCATAGTTCAAGATACTGTCCATTTATTTAGTCGTACGTACTGTCACTGTCAGATCCAAATCCATCTTGTTCAGGGTGCAGACTATAACGACTTATATAGAAGGGCCGGGGCCGCTTCATTGACGTTATAGGGTTACTGTTTCGCCTGGTTAATAATTTTTCAATTTTTATAATAATTTTTGGGCTGTATGTATCCTCAGATACAGATACCCCAATATATCTAAAAAAAAACTCCATCGGGCGAAGTTTCGAGCGGTCGGCTTTTCATCCTCTCCACTCTCTCTCTTGCACCTAATTAACTATGCCGGCGAGAGAGAAGGAGATGGAGCGTTCGGCTTCACCTCGCCCTCGCCCTCCCCCGAGCCCGAGCCCGAGCCAAACTTTTCTCCGCCTTCTCTCTGTCTCTAACTCCCTCTCTCGAAGCAACTCAGCAGCAACGCCAGATAAATAAAAACAAATCGGACAGCGCACTGACGGTAGGTGTTACGAGGAATAAAAAGAAAAAGAAAGGGACGGAGAGACCGAAGATGTCGGATCGGAGATGGCGCGCGCGACACGCAATAAAAACCAACACCTGCGACTTCAGCCCAACGCACGCACTAATCTTCGAACACATCCGACGGCTCACGAGTCGCCTGCGATTTAATCAGTCGCCTGCGCTATACTCGAGCGGCCGGCTTTTCGTCCGGCCGAGTCCTCATCCAACGAGAAACGTAGCCCATCAAACTACACAGTACACTCCCCTCTCTCTAAAAAACAGAAAATAAAATCTACCTGCACATACTACCAGTACAGTCTGATGCGTGTAGCTCCTGACCATGACTATTTATCACATTACATCTCTCTCTCTTCGCTATTTTTATTTATTTCTCTCTAGTTTTTTTTTGACCATGACGACTACTATTCGATCGATGGAAGAGCATGTGTGCATGATCCAATTACAACTCTAGAGTCCGGATATGACTTTTTCAGTATATTTTTTAGACAAAAAATATTATTTAAAATATGTACTATCATGCTAAGTAAATATATATCTCTATACTAATTGGAGGCTCCTCTAGGAGCTTCTATATTAATTCTAGGTGGAAAATATCTCTATACTATTTAGAGGCTCCTCTAGGAGCTCCTGTCTTAATCCTAGGTAGTAAAAAATAGCTAAAAAATCTCACATTAATTGAAGAAAAAATATCATCCATGCATCTTGTGGCCTTAGACTATATTCTACCTATATACGAGTCTCATACAGCTATACGTTTTGTTGTTCCACCATCAAATTGTACAAATTAGTTAACTTAGAAACATTCAAAGCAAAATAAATGTTCTGGCATGCATGTGCCCGAATAGGAGACATGGAGCCAAATTGCTTCCGTACATGGATATACATGAAAATATTTTCCATTTTTACTGAATATATTTCCCTCTTTTTTTGTCTCTGTCATAACTTCTCCTGCCATATATATAGTTACTCATACAGAGACAAAAACAATCTATTTTTTTCCCATCTAAATCTATATTATCTGGCGGCTCTATTAGAAGCTTCTACAATAATTCTTTGAGAGAAAATGTCAAAAAAATATAGCTTTCAACTTCTGTTTTGGTTCCGATTCACGTAGCTTGAAATTTTATATTTAGGATAAAAAATTACTAAAATATAGACTATAGTAATGTTAAAAAATTATTTCCACAACATATCTAATGTACTTTTGAAATAAAAATGAAGAGTGTGTTTTTAAAATTCCTAACCGTGCGGATGCACGGGTTGATGACTAGTGTTTTTTTATCCAATAGATCAATATCCAATCATATGACACAAAATATCCAATAGGTCATCCAGGCAATTCATCATTTTTAAATGCAATCACAAGTCCAGATCAAACAAACCTAAAGTGACCATAATTCAGACTAGTACCACATTCATGCTCACATTCAATATGATCATAATTGGCAATAAGATAACACAAGTCTAGCTAGAGTTCATACTATGCTTCCATGAGTTCATACCATGCATCTCTAATCTTTCCAATTTAGGATGCTCAATCAACACTAGATATATGAAAATTTTATAATAAGGATAAATTCTCTATAACAGCAGGCATGCATGCTTACTGCATTTCAATTTGTGAAATCAGTGCAATAAGCTAGTAGTAACTATGTTAATTCAATTATAGATCATCATCTAGCACTGTCAGCATCATTCATTCATCAATCATGAATCATCTAAGCCATTCCATCCATCATAGCACAACACAAGCACAACCTAGATCACTAGGATGAGAGGGGAGGAAATGACCATACCCGGTGAGGAGCTCACCACCGTAGGAGGGGCTGGGGTGCTTGGCACCTCGCCTTCTTGACGACGGTAGTGGCGGCGAGCCAGTAGCTGCTCGGGGAGGAGGGCGCCGAGGAGAAGGTGGCCGGGGAGGAAGGCGTCGGGGAGGAGGAGGAGACTTTGATTGCTCGCACACATAGATAATCACTGAGATAATCACTGAGTTGTGAAACAAAAAATAGAAACTTTGATTGCTCGCACACATAGAAATATGTACATCGACAATAACTCTCATGCCAACGATGGAAGCACCACTAAATTAATCTTTCTAGTCATAATCCTACCCAAATATTTGAAGTTCTTACCATCAATTTGGAATCACAAAGATCAAGAAAATCACCTGTTAGGCGGCGAATTCCTCACTCAATAGATGAGCGCCGACAACACCTCTACCTAATCTTTACCAATACAAGCAGCATTGCTACATAGGTAGATAGATACAATGTCTAGAACAGAGGGAGGCGTGTGATGCATACTCTGAAGAAATCGAAGAAGAAGTCGTTGAAGAGAGCGACGGGGACATGGAAGGCCTCGGCCTGGACGAGCGCTACCCGCCGCACCCCCACCTGGACTCCCTCACTAGGTAGCCTCAGCCTGGATGAGCGCCACCCGCCGCATCGCTGACTCGCCCCATCTGCCGCACCCCCCACCCGACGCAATGCTGGATCTGTGCAGGGACATAATTATTGGAGGCGGCGCCAGATCTGTGTCGGGATGCGGTCGGAGGAGGAGGCGGCGCCGGGTCTGCACGCGGACATGGTAGGGGAGGGGAGATGGGGTACGGAGACGGAGGTCTATTTGGGCCGGTGGTGGAAGGGGGGATGGGGTGCGGCGGAGGAGGGGCTTGATTTGGGGATTTTGACCAAGAGGGGCGTCCGGGAGGGGAGAGAGGTGGACGGGGGGCGACAACGTCTGGAGAGGGGGGCGTCTGGGAGGGTGCGGAGGGGCGGAGGCGTCTGGCGAGCGGAGGCGAAGGGGGCGTCCGGGAGGGGGTGGAGGGGTGGTGGTGTCTGGAGGAGGCAGAGGGGCGGTGGTGAGCTTTCAAGTTGGGGACATTGGAGAAGTGAGATCCCGATTTGGGGATTTTGACCAATAATTTTGTATTTCTGTTGGTTCGACCAAAGCAGACTAGAATAAAGTGCAGAGGACCAAAAAAGTGGCGCGTCAACGAAAATGCTATTTTCCTGACGGTGAAGCCCGCCACTGAAATTGTCATTTTCCTGTTGGCTAACTGAAACCGACGCGAACTGGTATTTTCCTGACGGTTAAATATATAACTGTCACTAAAATTGCTTCTATTCTTGGCAGTGGATCCAAACCGACATCAAATAATATATTCCTGTCGGTTTAATGTACGCCTATTAAAAAAATAAAAATCGTCAGGAAAGATACGTGCTATATATGTTCATACATACATTCGATGGCAGTACGAAACAAGCCTATCGATAGATCGAGTACAACGTACGTAGTCGTAGTGATCAAGCCAAGCCGTCTACATGCGTATAGGTTGGAATAATTAATGTATATGACCGGTTGGGAATCTTGGAACGAGGAGGAGCTTCTCCTTCCGGCGGAGCGTCAACCCATACACCTCCGTCATATCAATCCCCCCGGTACTGTCCATTGTACCGACGTGATGACGCGGTACTACCGGCGAAGACTTGGCGGCGGCGTGCTCGTCGATGATCTTGTCGAGTAAGTCGTCCCACCTCTTGCTGATCCTCCTGGCCTTGGCGCAGATCACCCTGGACAGCACGTCCACCGTTGCCAGCCTCGGGAACAGGTCCTCGAGGTTGAAGCCCCCCTGGAGCGACACGTTGATCTCTATCAGCTCGCGGAACAGCTTGTTCCGGCCTTCCTCCCGCAGGTGCTTGCCCACTGTCAATGTATATACAAACTCCGAATTCATACTTCAAATATATATATTTTTAGTATTCAAATATTAGTGTTTTCAATGTCTAAAGTTTGTAGATTGATTATGGCATTGCAGTGGAAGCTCACCATGCGAACTAAGAAATAAAGTTTTATCCATTCTAGCTAAGGTAAGATTCAACAAGTTCCTACCATTTATTTGGCAATAAAAAATATATTTTTACTCGTATAGACCATATGTGCAAGTGCACGGGTTGATGGCTAGTATATTGATAATAAGCCAAAAAACTTCACACATTTATACATCCAACAGATTTCATCGTACTCCCACATCCCCGGATAGCCTAGCCATCATACGACCATACTCTTCCGATGCTACCTGGCCATGTTGTTATGAAATCCCGTCAGGTAGCTCTCAAGTCCACATCCATCCCACGTTTTCAGGCTATGAATTCAGAGTTCAGACAGGGACTCAAAACATGTCCTGTGAGGCCTGTGTAGACAGACTGTAGACATCCGCTGATCAAGTGTGTGATACTTGTGAAGTCCCATGATAGTCCAGTGGAGACGTGGACGGACATTAACTACGATATTTTCGTGGCACAAGGTTCTGAGCCTTATACGTTTGGGACGAGGTCAACACCATCGCCTAAGGATCCATTTTTGACAGCGCCAGCTCGAGGGACGGCACGGCGAACCCGACCCTCTGTTAATTAATCTACACCGAAGCTAGCACTCTGTTAAACTAATGTAGTCTCTCTCTATATATATAATGTGTTGAGATAGTTCTATATCAGTAAAAAGTTAAAACACGAGTTATAAATGTGATAATAGTATCACCTATCATACTAATCTTTTAGGGTGAGATATAAGACTAGTATTCCGTGGTTGGTGATAAGGACATCACAACACAGGTTCTGATCCTTATACGTTTGGGACGAGGTCAACACATCGCCTAAGGATCCATTTTTGATGTAATTAACAGCGTTTGATGGTTGGTTGAGCTGTTGACAGCAAGCACTGACATTGACAACTAAGATGGCAGCGTTTGATGGCTCATTTGCAATTGTTCGACGTGTACGGACTAGGGGACTGTCGGAGAATCTTTTTTAAAAATAATCTAATTTTTATTATAAATTACAAATTTATTCTTGCGATTTTTTTTTATTACATGAATATACTCGTGTCGCCTAATAGTTGGGCGATCGCCACCGTCGCCAACGGTTACGATAGGATCGATCGCCCAACCGTCGGCGATCGAATATCTCGCCGCCAACCATTAGGCGATACCGGCGATCGCCAACCGATGGGCGACAGGGGGCTCTCCTATCGTTTTTTTAAAATAATATTTTTTTTAAGAATTAATTACAAATATATGTAGTCACTATAAAAAATTACAAAAATATGGAACCTATCGCTAGTTGAGCGTCAATGGAGTTGCGCTGTATTTATAGCTAGAGCGGACGGAGTGGTAGCCGGGCCTGAAAAGCTACGTTGGCTGGTAATGTCCTTAGAAAAAGCTGGGTCGTCGGGTTACATCGTCCAGAAGAAGCTGGCTCGTTGGGTCACATCGTCCTGAAAAGCTATCTCGTCTGGTCATGTCCTCAGAAAAAACTGGGTCGTCGGGTCACATCGTCCTGAAAAGCTAACTCGTCTGGTCATGTCCTCAGAAAAAGCTGGGTCGTCGGGTTTCATCGTCCTGAAAAGCTACCTCGTCTGGTCATGTCCTCAGAAAAAGCTGAGTCGTCGGGTTACATCGTCCTGAAAAAGCTGGCTCGTTGGGTCACATCGTCCAGAAAAAGCTGGCTGGGTTATATGGTGATTGCCTTTTATCGAGTTAACATGTTGCATCGATTTGTCGCGTGCTTTAAGCTATAGGAGTCCATATGCATTGGACAAACACGTGTTGTATGAACGAGTACACACAAGAACGCAAAAGTATTACATGCATCACATACGCAAAAGTATTACATGCATCACATATGAAGTGGAAAATTTAAGTATGACATAACAAACAAATGTACCCCCAGCATCCCCTCCCCCTACTAGGCCCCGCCAACCGCACCCCCAGCATCCCCTCCTCCATCACCACGGCCCACTCCACCTCCGTGTCCTCCCCTACGGGCTCGCTTGGGCCCCCTCCTCTGCGCTGGGTGTCAGGGCCTCGGCTCCGACAGGAAAAGACGGTCTGGATGTAACATCCCAAATTCTGTACTTGGGTTTCAAGTGTAAGAAAATGAGTAGAATTTAAAACTTTTTCTTACATCATGTATTTCGTGTGTGTACTAAGCAATTATTGTACCAGAGTATGGAAATACAAAGTCACAAGTCTTTTTATCCAAATCTTGATCCTCCAAAAACCATCTTGTTGGATATTTTGATCATCTCCTGGAAATATTTTCCTAAGTTCTTGGGTTGATGTGGGACCCCTCTGAATAATTTCAGAATTTTTAGAGCAAGTTTGCTGCCCATAAAAATTCTTCCAAACTCAGCTGTTATTTCCAAACTCAGTTTGGTTTCACTGTTCCTCGGGTGCATCAGGTCTGGCTCGTGCTAACTGGCTTGGTCAAACCACCTAAAAGCACCAGCCCGAGCCCGTGCAACCTCGCCAGCCCCCGCAGCCCTTGGATCTCAATCCAACCGCAAAGACCTCCTCTGGTCTTTGTAAAAGACCTCCCACCCGCACGACCTCCTCAGGTTCTATTTGCAAAGACGACCCTCGAGGACCTCCCCTAGGACCTCCTTTGCACCTTTTGCAAAGACCACCCTGGGGTGACCTCCTCAGCCCTCCACGACCACCCTATCACTTGGGTGATCGTGGGCCGTTCATCTTTGGATTTGGGGCTCAGACCTCCCCTAAGTGTTAGGACCTCTAATCCTTATTTAAAATCTGAGCCTTTAGATTCTCATCCAACCGTTCAGACCTCCGTAGTTGGAGCTCTGTGCTGATTTTAGCCGTTGAGCTCTTTGACCGGTCCTCCCTGATTCTCTCACTGACTGGTGGGGCCTGGTCATTATCAAATTTTGTGCATGGCAGTAGAGAGCAGTGCCTTGTCAACTCTAGGGCTGACAAACGGCTATGTGCTGCCAACATTAAATGTCTGGCATCCCCTTTTTGCTCAAAAGTCTCTCTGACACCTACTCCCATCATGTCGAGTGTCCTAGCTTATTGAAACTGTGGACACTGCCTTGTTCTTCCTCTCCGGCTATATATTGAGCCCGAGTTTGTCCCTTAAGCTTCTTTGGATCCATTCTTGCACCTCTAACTTCTTTCTCTGCTCTTGTGCTCAAAACACCCGAAAGTCTTTGCCACCATTGCTGGACCTTGGAGCTCCCAGGCGACCTCCGAGCTCCAGTGGTTCAATATTGCAATATTGGCTGTCACTTTGTCATCTTGGTCACCTCAAGTTTCCCTAACTTGTTTTGTTTAAACCTTCACAGAGGTTGACAATTTGGGGAGCTTATTTTCGGGGCCGAGTTGGTCGTCTTCCTCAACTCCGGCGAGCATCACCGTCACCGGAGCTCCTGCGACCATTCTTGGACCTCCTTCATTCCCAGGTTAGTACTTTAGTTTTAGAAACCCGGTCGTTTTGAACCTCGGTAGCTTTTCGTTTTGCCGTATTTTTGTCTCTTTCGGTCATCTCCGGCTAGCCGCCGGTAGGATGCGCTCTAGCCCTAGTTTTCGGTACCTGTAGGTTCTCCTTACTACTTGGAGCCTAGCCGTGCTTTTGGTTTTCGCCGGCGAAGTCCCCGTCGCCGGCAGTGAGCTAAAAACTGAGTTCATGTTTTTGTCGTGCCTTACTCGGACAAGTGTTGTAGCCCAATGATTAGCATTTAAGTTGTCCGAGAGCCTAATCATTAGGGTTAAACGTTGTTCTTGTCGGCAAGCCGTGGGTGTAGTTAGTGTCCCCGACCTCTTAGTTTCAATCGTGGCCATTTAGGACCACCCGACCTGCATCTCACCGTTAGATCTCCTTGTATAAGTCTCTAGTGCGGGACCTCCCGCTGAAATCCCGGCCGTTAAAGACCTCCGTGAGGTTAAATCCCAACCGCTAGGATCACCCGCGCATTGGGGTCCTCTTTGCAAAGACCTCCTTGAGGTCCTCTCATGCGAAAAGACCTCCCTTAGTCGTTTTATAAAAACCACCCCTGAGCCACCGCACCGAGGTCCTCTTTGCAAAAGACCACCCCTGGTCTTTTGTAAAGAGAACCTTCAAAACTACCTTTGGGGTCCTCTTTACAAAAAGACCGCCTCTGGTCCTTTGTGAAGAAGACCGCAAGACCTCCCTCCGCTCAGATCTGGACCGTTCAGGACCTCCTCGCGGAGATCTGAACCGTCCAGACCTCTCTCTATTAAACACTTGTCTCATAGGACCTCCCCGCGAAGATCATGGCCATCCATGACCTCCTCGGTGAGATCTTAGCCGTCCCGACCTCCCTCGTTTTCATCTTAGCCGTTCACGACCTCCCCCTGGATATCGTGACCGTCTAGGACCTCCTCCATTAGATCCGTAGCTTTAGGACCTCCCGGTCAGCTCTGGACCGTTAGATTTAGATCTAACGGGCTAGACCTCCTCAGTCTATTTATAGCTCTATCGCTTAGTTTCTCTCTTTGTCGTTCATCTTTAGATCTCGGCTCGATCTGAGAACATTCGGACCACTCCGGATGCGATCTTGATCTTGGGCCATTGGATCTAAATCCATCGGTGGAGTCGTTGGCAGTTAAGACCTCCTCTGTAGATCTTAGCCGTCAAAGACCTCCCTCCTTCAGATCTTGCCGTCTAGGACCTCCTCGTTAGATCCAAACCGTCAAGTCTAGATCTAACGGCTAAGACCTCCCCTAGGCGCGATGAGGTCTTTGCGCCCAGGTGCTCGTGTGGGTTTTGGCATCTGAGCTCGTGAGCCGTGCGATCTTTGATCAACGGCCCACGACCTCCCCAGTTTTCGTTGGTTTTTCAGATTTAGTTCCCGAGAGCTTTTATTTGCACTTATTAATTGTTTTAAACTTCAAAAATGCATATCTTTTTATCTGTAGTTCCAAATTTAACAAACTAAAGTTCTATAATTGCATCTGTTAAAGTACTTTAGCATAGTATAGGTTTTACAGTAGTCTTTAATCCCGAAATTAAACATGCCTTAGATTTATAACTTAGAAAAATCATAACTAAATCATTTTAACTCCAATTAAGATGAGCCCACTTGTGTTAGCCTTAAGATGTCAGTAACTACCTACCATAAAAATTTCAGCTACACCACCTTTCTAGAAATTTTCACCAAACAATTTAATTATGTGAACAAGAATGATTGCATTTTTCAATAACTACATTGTTTTGAGCATAACTTTTGCATTAAGAGTCCAAATCAGTTGGTTCTTGTTTCTAAATTCATTTTAAATCTTGCTCTTGCTGCTGTAAAATTTTCAGAGCATTTGGAGCAATTTGGTTCTAGGGTCTTTTTCGTTTTCTTTGTTCTTATTGGTTCTTTTTCGCTCTTTGGTGAGGTTCCACGATTGTGCTATCCTTGAGAGTGATCCTCTGCAAAGATAGTGAGCAACGGCAGAGCAAGCAAGCAGTTTGATCATTTCCCATTTGATCCCATTACTTTTAAAGTCTAATATTTTGTTTAACTTCTATGTATGCATTGCTATTTTGTTGTTAAATTGATTAGTTAATCCTCTAGTTGCATAATCTGTAGGCAAATAATTATCCTTTACTACCCGAGCCTAGGTTATTTGCTTTGTGATTAGAGTTCGTTGGATGAGCTCTTGTCACTTAGTAGATTTCGAATAAATATTGCTTAGCCATGCCTAGTTATCGGTAGTATTGGGCGATCATCGACTTAGTCGATGATCTTGATCACACAAATACTTATATTATTCCATTATGTCCAATCCTTGTGTTTTATTGATTTACAAATCAAAAACTGAAAACAAAACTATATCTTGACTTGGGCACAATGGTATGTTGGTGTGATCTGTTGGGTGTGAATGGAATGGTGCCTAAGTCCCTAAGGACCGAGTTACTTGTGCCATTGATCCAAGCAATTGTTGCGTGCTAACCATACGAGGGGGATATGGAACCTCTTGACTAAGTACTTTGGGAGGTGTTAATTATGAGCTGGTCGGTGGGTGTGTTGAAACTGTGTGTGTGTGTGTGGTGTTGGAGGGGACCATTAGCAGACCGGTTAGGCTGTCTAATGTGTCCTTCTCTCGTGGGTTGCGGCTCTTAATTAGCATTGTCCATTGGAAAGTGTCTTGTTAGACTTAGCCGTGCCTGCATACCAAAGGAAGTATGCTAACCGTGGCTGGTGGAAAGGCGGTCTATCGTGTGGGTACATTGGTACACCCTCGAGGTTAAAACTATTCGAATAGCCTCGTCCTAGGTTATGGACACGCTTGGTTATTTCCCACAAGAGCTAGACTACAACCTTTTAAAAACTTAAACTTGACATGGGTGGTATGAAGGGGTACTTCATGCTGTTGTTGTGGTGGCTATTGGGTTAGTCACTTCCAAGATGTTGTCATTTACCTATTGTTATAGTTGTTTCTCTTTTATTTGAACAATAAGAATTAATTGCAAACTTGCTTTTAAATGTACTACATTATTGCAAATAAAACTTGCTTTATGCTGAAAATAAGTCCAGAGCCTCATCCACTTAAATAAAGCTTGCATGTAGCTAATTATAGTTCTGTTATCTCACACGTCAGTCTTGCGAGTACAAAAACAATTTTTGTACTCAGATGCTATGCTTAATTATTTTGTTGCAGAGGAAGAAGGTGAGCCCCAAGGGCCTTACTTTTGCGAGATGTGCGGGTTCTGGGACGACTAGCTTGGTGGTCCGGTTGGTTGCCTTGTGGGTAAAGGCACACTGATTGGCTTTTGTTTATCACCATCTTATGGCACTTTTACTTCCGCTGTGTACTTATCTAGTTGTATGTCTTTTGGTCGGTCGACCTCTCTTTTGTAATAACTCTTTATATTACGTATGTCTTTCAGCTCGTTGCTTGTTCGGTTCTATGTGAATGAATGGAATTGATCCATGATTTTGTAACGGGGTGTGTATACTGCAATTCTGGGAAGTATACATATCTCGAGGCTTGGTTTATCTGATTTGTGATGCTAGGACCAATGGATGGTTAAGCATTACAAGCCAAATAAACCGAGGTCCTCACACTGGAGCCCTGGTCTGACGAGGACCGAGAGGGGAAGGGGTGGACAGAAGCGGATGCTGTGTGGGTACTGGCGCATTGGTGAGCTGTGATGCAGAGAGAACCTCAGCCGAAGTGGGCTGAGGTGCCGGGTCGTTGTCCACCAAGAAGTCGTGGGCTTCCGCGAAGCCTCGGGAGGACCCTCCGTCATAGGGAATTGGATCTGCACAGTAAAGTATTGTCAATTAATTAAGAAAAACACGATGCGTGCTGACAAACGGAGATGTTACGTACTCTCAGCTACCGCCATAGCGCGTGCAAAGGCGTCCGTAGGGAAGTATTGCACGCCGTACGCGCCCTGTGTGTACTGAGTGTAGAAGGCGAAGGGGTGTGGAGGACCGACGTAGTGCGACGCTGCCGGTGTACGGGGCTGTGCCCAGGCGGACCCTCCAGCCTCCTCAGGCCTCGGCGGATAGGGTATGCTCGAGCATCCGGCCTCGTCAGGGCGTGTCGGTGTCGGACGTGGTCTAACCGACCTCTCTTTCTTTGCTGCTCTTTGCTGACGGGACGGCGCAGCGGACGTAACGATCGCCGACCGTGCAACCCGCCGTATCAACCTCCAGGAGCCTGGTGCACGACAACAGGCCGAAAATACGTGTGGCTTGATCAGCCACACGATGGATAGCCTGGACCGTCTCCTCACATGTGCCCTCGACACCGTCCGTCAACCTCTGAAGCCATGAGCGACAGTCCGTCATAATCTCAGCAGCGATGCTCGCCTACATCGAAAACAAGACCTAGTGAAAACTGTAATGGCAGAGGCTTTGACTGAAGTTTTCGAAGTAGGATGTAACGTACCGCGCGGTGGACGTCCTGCGCGAAATGCACAGGGTATGTGTCTGTCGGTGCTGGGACACGCGGTGCGGGCTCATCTGCAGCAAGTACGAGCCTGGTACGTGTCCGAGGAGCGTACCAGCGGAGGTACGCGTCGTAGGGTCATAAGGGGTGTCCTCCTGCACACGGTCCTGTAGCGCGGCGTCCCACTGTCCCACCCAGTCGTTCATCCTACCACCCCAGTTCGTACCGCGGCGAACTCCCTTCCTACTGAACCTGCAAGACGTAACATGTAGTTATAAGTCATGCGTAGTAGACGACAACAAAAAACAGGGCATGTATGCCGATTACTCACGTGTGCACGTTGTCGGGCACTGGCCGTCGAACTGGTACTGGAACCTCCTGCCGTAGGCCGAACTGGCGCATCACACGATGTGCCGCGTAGTCCTCAACAAAGACGTCAAAGACGAGCGCCCTGTGGGTGAGCCAGTACTCCCGGCCGCGCAGGCACAGCGAGGAAAGCCCGTGAGGAGCGCGGGCAGCTAACTCCTCAGGGGAGTATGGCTCCCAACGAACGTCGTCCGCCGTGAGCCGGTCGAACAGCTCCACGAACAGCTCGTACGCCCGTGTCACCTGCACGTGCGCAAACTGTACCTGGGAGGAACACAACACAACATATTAGATTGAACGATCGATTATATAAAAAAATAAGTCACACAAAAGAATACGTACTCGTCGCCGACACCAAATCGATCCCATAGTCGGTCGATCAACCTCGCATGCGTTGTACATCTCCTGCCCGTAGGGAGAGCTCTCGTCCAACAAGGGTCGTCCGAGGCTAAAGCGCTCGAATGACCACAACTGCAGCAGGAGAGGACACCCTGTGAGGAGGGAGTTCGGTCGTGACCTGAAGCACGAGTCGCACAAGCCGCGATACGTGGTAGCAAGTACAGCCGAACCCCAGCTGATCTGCGGGGCCTCTCCGTTGGCGATGGCCCTGGCGTACGCGATGAGCCGCGCGTCGACGGTGTTGCCGTGGCTGGTGATGAATAGGACCCAACCGAACAGCCACAACAACTACGCCTCGAGGTGGCGTGACACCTGCTGGTTGTCCGCGGCAGGGTCTATCCGCTCGAGCTGTGTACAACAAAAAAGAAAGTAAGACCGTAGTACGAAAAAGAGAGTGCAGCGGTTCCAACGGGAACGTCGTCGAACACGTACCCAGAACTGCGACAGCCACCGCAAGGACGGGCCGTGCCTCTGTGTCTCCGGGAAGACGTAGTACCGGGCCGCGACCGCAGGCGGAAGGACTCCCTGAAACCTGCCCAGAAGGTCCTCACGCCAGTTCTCCGGAGGCTCCTGCGGGAAGGCAGCACCTCCCGCGATAGGGAGGCCAAGAAGCATGGAGACGTCTTGTAGAGTAGGGGCCATCTCCCCGAACGGGAGATGGAAAGTGTGAGTCTCCGGCCGCCACCGGTCCACAAGAGCTGTCAGCAAGGACCGGTCGAATGGGAAGCGTCGGGACCGCTCTGGACCGGCATGGACGTCTCCGTCGTCGTCGTCCGCGGGTGCTGCCGGCTCGTCCTCGTCCGTGGCCTGCACCATCCGGGCGAGTGGTAGTAGACCGGCAGCGCTGAGCCTGCAAAGCAACAAAAGGTTAGTATGAGATGTATGTATGGCGAGAAGATGGTGCCAACGAATGCTAACCTGGCTGTCCAGCGTGGGTCTAGCCTCCAGGCCACTCGAGGTGTCCGCGTGCGATCACCTCAACACGCCGCGTCGGCCGCACCCGCGAGGATGAGGACACGACGCGACGCGCGATGTAGCTTGGCCGATGCGCTCGTCCAAGAGACCGAAACTCCGGTCCGATCCGTGAGCCATACCTGCAAAACAAATTGAAGTTAGGAAATACGTGGAAATATAACATCGAATGTAAAACAAGAGTAAATTTGTCTTGTAAACAAAGAAACCAATAAGTACTAGGGCACCCAGATAATACTTTCAAAATTAGATAATAGCAGACAGATTACATAAACAATACAAAGTACACATGACAATACAAATTATATTGTAGCGAAAGCTTACATAAACAATACAAAGTAGATAGTGGCGAAAGCTTACATAAATAATACAAAGTACACACACCCCACTTTGCACCATGCAAGAAGTGGTGCGCAAACCATGGCAAGGTTTACTCCTCACCGGTGCCTTGCATCGTCTGGCTGTGTGGCCCTCCTGACCGCAGAGCCCGCAGCGTCGACCCAACGCCCCGGCTTGTGCTTCGTCCATATCATTGGTAATATGCCGACTCTGCCGACGACCCTTGCCACCCTTCAGCATGTCAATATCCGGAATCCAGATCCTGTTTGCAATGTCCAAGGTGGTGAAGTTACCCACAACCCTGAAGCCCCTAAGCTCGCCAGTCCAAGCCTGCACCACCCTGTCCTTCAAGAAGTACTCGGACACAAAGTTCAACGGGTCCATGCGCATAATCCCGCATGCGGCGAGGACATGGGAGCATGGCTTGTGTAATAGCTTCGGTTTGTTGCATGTACAGCTAGGTTCGTTCACATGATCTCCAAGCCATACCTCCTGCGCGACAAGAGAACGAGCCGTCCCAAATCCGGCTCTATCCCGGAGGAGCACGTCGAAACGATGCTCCGTATGGCCCATCACGTGCACCGTGTGCGACTGGCCCTTCTCTGTCTTCGCCTGTATGTATGCCGTAATCTTCGAGCAGTACGGTGTTTGAGGGTTGGCGGCATGATGTGCGGCATTTGAATGCCTCTCCCTAAAATACCCGATTGTGCTGTGCAGAACACCTTCCACGATGGCGACGAGGGGTTGAGAACGGAGGCCCCTAAGAACCCAGTTGTACACCTCCGCAAGGTTAGTCGTCATTATGCCATACCTCGCCCCGTCGGTGTCGTGCAGCAATGACCACTTCTCCAATGGCACGCCCTCGATCCAGTGCAAGAAGCACTTGATGTTCCTCAAGGTCCTCCGCCTCGCTCCAGCAGGTTCAGACTCTGGTCCGTGGTTCCTCCCGTCCACGTGTTTCCTGCTGTGTTCATCCAGTAGCATCCATAAGGCGTCAAATTTTATTCCTGGTTCCGCATAGCCACCTCTTGAATAGCTTCACCACGTTGCTTTGGGAACTTCTTAAAGACGCCCTAAGTGCGAATGCACCATCTACTCCTCATATCCGACCAAGGAACGGCTCCTCGGGTCTTCTTGAAGTTTTCTTATGGCCTTGAAGATCCGGCGTGGCGATCATGGATCACGCACACATCAGGACGACCTCCAACAACTCCCACCCTTAGATGTCGAAGGAACCACAATCAGCTGTCGTAATTCTCACCTTCGACGAATGCGATGGCCAATGGCGGTTTGATTATTCCCGCCAACGCCTATGGTGTTAGGATTTGCCCTTGTATTTTCCAACAAAAGGTCCGTCAATCGAGATCACAAAGATATGCCTAAAAGCCTCGATGCAGGGACCGAAGGCTAAGAAGGCCCTTTGCAATATTAAAAAACCTTGCAGTTTTTTAGATGGCATGTCCTTTACAAAGAAGCATGTCGTTCGGGTTTCTCTCTGCAAAGACCCCAAAGATACGAGGAAGGTTGTCGTACGCCGCCTCAAAAGATCCAAACCGTCTTTCCAAAGCCTTTTGCTTCGCACGCCATGCCTTTGCGTAGCTGATCTTGTACTTGAATTTCTTATCGATAGCCACCATAATGTGCTTGGCCTCCACATCCTTCTTCTCTACTATCTCTCCATACATCAAATTGGCTACGAAGGTCGACGTTAGGTTACGATGTCTGGACAAAACAGTGTTGAGCATGCAAGAGTGCGCCTCTACCTTCGAGACAATCCAGTGAGTCTCATACTTTGGTCTATGTGCGTGCACTCACCAAGGACAACTGGCTTGCTCGCACTTCACAGTGTAATGCTCCTAGCTAGATTTGATGACCCGAAACGTCCGCTGCATGGACATAGCCCACAACTTAATGGCATCCTGCAAGGATGTCTTATCAGCAAACATTGAGTGCAACCGAACCTCAGTAGCATGGTACTCCCACGGCGATTCGTGCTCGTCATGCGTAGTTACACCCTCAACGTCAAATCTATTCCATTCCTGGGGGATGGGAGCTCCGTCCTCATCGGAACTATCCGCGTCGTCCTCCTGTAGAGCTTCCTCTTCAGCCAAGGCCATCCGGTCATCGCTATCCATTTGACGCAATATGTACTCCATGTGCTCTCCTTCATCAGCCTGTCCTGTAGGCTCACCATGCGGTGACCGATATTCCTCTTCAGATCTACCGCGTCGGGCTCATCACAAGCAACATCCTCCGAACCCTTCCTAACGCCGCCTCCACCTCCTCTTCTTCACCAACATGCCGAGCACCGAATCGCTCCCACCACTGGGACGATATCCGACGACGGGTCCTCGCACGCCTTCTTTTGGGCATGGTTGCACAAGCACTACACACTCATATCCACGGCGCCACTGACCTTCTATAAAGCCCTTCCACACAGTCGTGCGCATCAGTGTTCTCAACTCCCATCTGATGTTCGTGGGAGACTGGCTCCAAAGCCCTTGTATGACGACGCTGCACACCTCAGGGTCCAAGGAGAAGCTACGGGTGAGCCAGTACATCACATCTGCGATTTGTGCATTCTCGCCGTCTGGGTGTATGTAACATCCCAATTTTGGGCTTGTGTTTCAAATGTAAGAAAATGAGTAGAAATTAAAACTTTTTCTTACATCTTGTATTTCCTGTTTGTACTGAACAGCTATTGTACAAGAAGTTATGGAAATACAAAGTCACAAGTCTGCTTATTCAAATCTTGATCCTTCAAAAACATTCTTGTCAAATGTCATGATCATCTCCGGGAAATATTTTTTCTAAGTTCTAGGGTTGGTGTGTGACCTCTTTGAAAAATTTCACAATTTTTAGGAATTGTTTGAATATTTTTGGAGGTCAGTCAAACCTAGTTAAATTCTGGTCAAACTGTGGGCCAGCACCTTGGTAAATTTTTGGAGGAAAATCCACAGCACCAAAACCTCTGAAAATTTTATTCAAGGTCAATCCCTCAGCTAGCAAGCTCCTGTAAAAATTTCATAATTTTTGGAGTGATTTTGCTATCTCAATCAAATCCTCAAACTCCAAATCAGCCTGAAAACTCAGTTTAGGTCTCGAGTCGACTGGGCTCGAGTCAGACCCGAGTCCGACCCAGCTTTTGGTCTCGGTCGAGCCAGCCGCTTAGACCTCCTCGGGCTCGCGCCACTCGGGCGTCAGCGGTGGGTGGTCCAGGCCGTTGGATTCTCATCCAATGCTCCCGACCTCCCCACTGCTCCACTAAGCATTGGAGCACCCTCAGCCGAGTGATGTTGATCCTGCAGACACGACCTCCCCCTAGACCTCCTCACCGCAAAGACCTCCTCTGCCTTGGGAGATCAAGGACGTCCAGGACCTCCCCAAGTGCATCAGGGACGTCCAGGACCTCCCCAAGTGCATCAGGGACGTCCAGGACCTCCCCTCAGCCCTGTGTTTCTTCTCCACGACCTCCTGGAGGTCTGGTCGTCATGATTTTTCCCACCCCTGTGCCGGTGTGAGTGTCAGAGCGGTTGGGAGCAGTGGCCTGTCACTTTTTGGACCTTCCCAACTTCTCTTTCTGCCACACATTTAATGTGTCAGACCTTTTGCCCTAAAAGAAGTCAGCCCCTACCAGCTCCTGTCACATCTAGCAAGTCCATGGCAGGGGTGTGCACCCGAAGCTTGCCTCTGTCCATGGCTTTGCTCCTTTGTCTTCTTAAAACCCGAGCTCCTCCTTGTCTCCCTTAGTCTTCCTCCTCCACCAAACTTCATGAACACCACCATTGTCGGTTTTGAAGTTCTTCAAGATCACCCGAGCTCTGTGGTTTAATTGCGAACTTGGTTTCCAACTTGTTCAATTATCCACCTTGGGCATCTTGTCTAAACCAAATCGGTTGGTTTCGGGGAGGCATTGTGGGACTGTTCTTCAAGGCCGTCCTCGCTTCTTCTTCGCCTCCCAAGCAAGCTTGGTCACGGAGCACCTCCTTCGGCATCAACCTCTCCTCCGAGCTCCTTTGGACCTCACCTTGACCCTGGTGAGTCCTCTTTAGTCTTTTTGAGCTCGAGGTTTAGCTAGATTAGAGCGTTGCAAGCCTTTTAGTGTTTGTCAGTTTTGCCGAAAACCTAATTATCACCTTCTCGGCTCGCGCGTTCGAGCCGCCGTCGAGAGTTAGCCCAGTAGGTCCGCGGTGCTTTTATGAGTTTAGTGGTGCCCTTGGTTCCCGCCGGCGTGGTCCATGTCGCCGGCGGCGAGCTTTTCTTTGACTCGGGTGTTTTACCGTGTCATACTCGGGCAGGATATGAGATCAATGATTAGCATTAATGGCTGTCCGAGGTTGTCCATTAATGCTGTCTTGCCGGCAGCTCGCGCGTGCCTTCGAAAGCCCCGACCTCCCAGGGTAAATCATGGCCGTCTAAGACCACCCCCCTGGCTAGATCTGAGCCATAGAGCCGTTTCCGACAAAATCGCTAAGTCCCAGACCTCCCAGAGCATTCTCCGCCGTTAAAAGACCTCCTAGGATTAGCTCTTAGCCGTTAGATCCTGGTCCGCGAAAACTCTTAGTGCCAGGACCTCTCCTTGGGTTGATCCTAACCGTCTAGGACCACCCCGGTTAAATCCTAGCCGCTAGGACCACTCCTGCGCAAAAGGACCTCCTCTTGGTCATTTTGCCAAAACCACCCCCTGGACCTCCACCGAGGTCCTCTGTGCAAAAAGACCTCCCCTCGGTCGTTTTGCATAGACCACCCTCGGGGTCCTCTTTGTAAAAAGCCACCCCTGGTCTTTTACAAAGAAAACCCCGCTCAGGACCTCTTAGGCTCAATCCTAGCCGTTCACGACCTCTCCGGAGTTAGATCTGAGCGTTAGATCTCCTTTGCAAAATCCTTAGTCTCAGGACCTCCCTCCGTGGCGATCTGGACCGTTCAGGACCTCCCTAGGTCTAATGTGAGCCGTCCAGATCTCCTCCCGTTAAAACCCTGTCGCATAGGACCTCCCCGAATAGATCTTGGCCATCCAAGACCTCCTCGTGTAAATCCCAGCCGATCAAGACCTCCCTCTGGAGATCTTGACCGTCTAGGACCTCATCCTTTGGATCTGTAGCTTTAGGACCTCCTCCTTTGGTCTAAACCGTTAGATTTAGATCTAACGGGCTAGACCTCCTTCCTTAGATTTAAAGCCTTAGGATCTCCCCTAGTGCTCAGGACCGCCAGATCTCGATATGACGGTCACGACCTCCGTTAGGCGCGAGGACCTCCTTTGCGTGCGCTGTGCATGCACTGGTCGTGGCCGTTGGATCAGATCTCAATGGTCCAGACCTCCCCAGTACGGGAGGAGGTCTTTTGTGCGTTGTGCTTCGAGGACCGTGGCCGTGCGATGAAGGATCGACCGCCCACGACCTCTCCTTGTCTTCCAGTTCAATTGATTCTCCCGAGAGCTCAAATTTTCTAAGTCTTTTGATGTTTCAAATTTCAAAAGTGTTTAACTTTGTCATTTTAGCTTATTTTTGAATGATTCCAGTTGCTGTAGCTCTGTTAGAGTATGAACTTTAATTTGAGAATGGATTTAGGCACTGTTGTGTAGTAGAAAATGATAGAAACTGCAAGAACTTGTTTAATATGAATTGGTTGTTTAGAAATTCATTGAAAATTTATAAAATGCATAACTTATTCTCTGTAACCCCAAACTGAGCAAACTAAGTTTTGTTAAAACCCGCTAGGATTGTACTGTAATATAGAATAGGTCTTCATATGATCCTTGCCACTGAAATTAATGGTTCACTAGTTTTAGAACTTAGAAAAATCATAACTAATTCATTACAACTTCAAATTGTGCAAACTCAGTTTTGCTGTTGTTAGGATAACCATATCTACCCACCATAAAAATTTCAAGTTCCAGATCATTCTAGAAATTTTCGTCATGAACAGTAACCGAAATTAATTTAATTATAATTTTTCAGGCTGAGAGAACTTAGTTTAGCCATAACTTTTTCATGCTAAGTCCAAATGAAGTGATTCTTGTTTCTAAAATTGGGTAAAATCAACCTCTAGCTGATGTAGAAATTTCATTGGATTTGGATGTTCTTTGCTGTTGAGTTCCTTTGGTGTTCTTCGTTCTTATCGGTTTTATCGCCTTTTCTCGTTAGGTTCCGAAGAATTTGTTGAACCTGAGCACTCCCCTATGCAACAAGACACATCCCAGCAAGGCAAGCAGTTTGATCATGTTAATCCCAGTATTTTAAGTATTTATGTTGTTTACAACTTCTATGTATGCATTGCTATCTTGTTTTAACTATTGTCGATAGTTGGCCTAGCAGATGCATTTCCTTAGACAAATGATTATCCTTTACTGCCATGAGCCTAGGTTATTGCTGTGATTTAGAGCTCGTTGGATGAGCTCTTGTCACTTAGTAGTTTGCGAATTAATTGCTTAGCCATGCTTAGCTTCGGTAGAAATGCTTGTCTACTTATGAAAACTAAAACTGAAAATAAAATGATTTAGACTTGGGCACAATGGTATGTTGGTGTGCTTCTGGGTGTGACTGGAATGGTGCCCGGGTCATTAAGGACCGAGTTACTTGCGCCACCGTACTGAGCCTTTTGCGTGCTAACCACACTAGAGGGTATGGGACCTCTCTTGACTTAGTACTTTGGAGTGTATTGGCTTCGGGTCGCAGGGAGTCGCAGGAGGGATGGTGTTGGGAGACAGAGTCCGAAGGCTTCCCCGTAACGGGTGGTTGTCTTCGGTGGCAATGTAAGCGTATGGGTTTCTATCCATACGAGCGGCTCGTGGTTAATACACAATATTGGAAAACGTATCGTAGGACTTAGCCGTGCGGCATACCTTCGAAGTGTGCTTTGTGGCTTAAAGGCGGTCCAAGTGTGTGTACATTGGTACACCCTGCAGGTTAAAACTATTCGAATAGCCTCGCCCTAGGTTATGGACACGCTCGATACGCCCGTGAGAACTAGACTACAACATTTTTAATTAAAACTTGATGGGTGGTACGAATCGGGGATTCGTGCTATGTTGTGGTGGCTATTGGGATAGTCACTTCCAGGTGGTTACTTGTATTTATCATTATTTCGCTGTTACTTCAATTAATAAAAACTGTTTGCAAACTTGCTTTTAAATGTATTACATTATTGCAAATAAAGTTGGCCTTATGCAAAATGAGACATACAACCTCCACCTAAATGAGCTTGCATGTAGTTTATGAATAGGTCTGCTATTCCACACGTCAGTCTTGCGAGTACCTTTGTGTACTCAGTTATCTTGCTTAAATGTAATTGTTGCAGAGGAAGAAGGTGAGCTTGAGGGGCCTCACTTCTGTGAGTTGTGCTGTGGTAGCTTGCGAGGCGTCTAGCTTGGTGGACCGGTCGGTTGCCTTGTGGGTGGTGTGGCTAACCGGTCGACTTTTGTTCTAGCCATCTTATAGCACCTTTTGCTTCCGCTGTCATTCTTGTTTATTGTTCTATTTGGCCGGTCGGCTCTCTGTTGTAATAACTTACTTTATCTATGTTCTTTACTAGACTTGTTATTGTATGATGTATGGAAATGATGTGTAATTTTGTGATGATGTGCATATGCTGCAATTCCGGGAAGCATATGTCCATTGAGGCTCAGCATGTTTAAGTAGTAATGCTAGAACCATTTGGAGGTTAAGTGTTACTAGTTAAATATTCCGGGTCCTCACAGTGTACCAGAGTGGTTTGAGAAAAACTACTTAAGTCAACACCGCACGGACCTTCACGAACGGTGCCAACACCGTAATGCACTTTCAATGTAGTGGGTACAGGCATGACTTACTGTATATGTCTGCAAATATTTTTAATATTGCAACTAGTCAGATCGCAACGCACGACATGCAAGCTGTGGGGACCCCGGAGTTATCTCCGTAAGACCGAGACTAATCAAGGTCTTAGGGACATAACCCTGGATCTCCAGTAAATGGATTCCAACTTAACTCAGTCTAAATGAGAGGCTTAACTAGAATTTAGAGCCCCGATGATCATGCGCGCCGCTCCCCTGCGAGCACTACATGATTGTCGGTTCTCCAACCAGTCAAGCACGACACTTAGCGAGTTAAATAGGAAGCCATGAACAGAGAGCATGACCTATATTGGCTCCCAAGATCAGCGACCAATATATTCATACTCTCATTGCAACGTCGATCACATCCATACAACGCTCATACATAAATAGTACAAAAGTTATACATCACAGTTCCAAGTTTACAACTACATAAGTGGCCGACCGGCCAAATTAAACAAGTTTATAGCGGAAACGAGTAAATAAACCAAAATGCCAGCAGTGGTATGCCCACAACCCATCGGCAACCGACTGGGAGTTAGAAGATAGCATACTACTCGTCGGTGTCACCTAAATCGACACCGACAAACTCATCGGTCTCGATATCGTCCTTACCTGAAAAAGCCAGCAAACACCTGGCTGAGTACCAAAGAGTACTCGCAAGTCTTACACAAATAAAAATAGTTATGCATAAGGTCATTCAAAGGAAGGACTCATATTAGCTTAGTTTTGCGAAAGAGACGCAACAATGTACAACCTACACATACTAGTTTTTCAAGTGCCATTTCAAAATCAGATTTGAAGTAGAAGTAAAGCATGTGAATAAGTAATGAACTGAGTAACAATTAAAGCGTACAAATAGCAAAGAGGCTGCCCACTTTGATACAACAACAAGCATGAACATCCCATTCATGAAATCACCGAGTTCACCCACAATTTTACTTTCAAGTCTAACAATAGTAACTCCCGAACTCAAGCGGTTGTCCATAACCGTGGACACGGCTATTCGAATAGATTATTCCCTGCAGGGGTGTACTACTTTACCCACACGACTCGACTAGCCCGTAAGCCTTCGGATAATGGCACACTTCCTTTGGTATGCTGGCCGGGGAGAATCGAGATACGGTCGTTTTCAGCAAGAAAACTCTATTGAGCTAAGTCCCCCATGTGAGATGTTACCGGTCTTAGTACAAGTAGCATATAGCACTTGCTAAGGGCTCACATGTTATATTGGAAATACCGATGTAATGAAAAGGTAATTGGTGCTCCCTTGCACACTATAGAACATTGCCATCGATTCTTAAGGACAATTGACAAAGACACAATTGTCCCTACACCACCGTGAGACTTAACTCAACAGAACCTTCCCCTTACTTGACAGTACAACACCCATATACTACGTATGGTAGCACGAATGTACTTGAATCAATGACGTTACCAAAGTTCGGTTCTTAATTGTCCAGACAAGTCAACCACATACCCAAATCTCGTGCACAAAGCACCATCACTAACCAACACTTGTCCAGACCAAAAGCTCATTTAAAAATGACAAAATTTAACTTATAAAACAGATTCGAAGATCTGAAACAAAAGTATATAATGAGAGTTGTGTTTATCCCATGATTGTCGGGTTATTCCCGGCAATCAGACTACCGTTTCTAGACTTGCATGGCTAAGCATACCCGAACAATATAATCTCACACATCCTATCATAAGCATTTTAGTACTGGAATAATTCATGGATAGCCACAATGACAAGAATATAGGATGTGTCTAACTATTCATCACAAAAATAACGACAATATCAAAATAGCATGCAAGCAATTATCATTGCATCTATCCTAACAAAACTGGGATCAAATATGATGCAAAAAGAAAGTTCAAAGGACGCTTGCCTTGCTGGTAGTTCACTTGCTCACTCTCGGTTACTTACTCTCATACTTCCGGCAACTCGGAATCTAAAGAAAAGCGATATCGAATAAACACCGAGAAATAGCCAAAAACTCAAATTTCTCCAAAATACATGAAATTTATACAGTAGCTATATTATGATTTTAGATGAATTTAGGTACAAAAATTATTCCATTTGGAGTTTATATGAGAGAGTTATAATAGTTTGAAAATCAGATTTCTGGAAAATGCTGAAAAATCATGGTTCGGTTACTGTTCATCTGAAATTAATTGTTTCGCGAAAATTTGTAGAACAGTGGTAGGGATAAGCTTTATATGGCATGAAAGGTAATTAAAATGTATGATCAATAAAAATTAAATCACCCCATTTAGAGTTCATATGAATTAGTTATGAATTGTTGAAGTTAAAGGACTTTTTCGTGTAAAAATAATTCTTTTCTGATTTTACTACTGCATTAAATAGTTTTTATAGGTAGGATGACCTAGCCTCTACCATGACAAATGGGGTCTAAGTATTTTCTTTTCTTTTCAATTTATTTCCTGAAGGGAAAATATCTACCGACAAATTTAATCTTCTCATAATCATATACTTAACCGATTCTCCGATGTTGAATCCAATCACATGTATAACACTCTCCGACCATATTCTCAAGTCTTGATCTAAATACTATACTAACCTCCACTAAGGCATTATCAAGGTAGTCAATCCACCGACTTATATGCATATGTCCATGACTAACTCCATCAATCATTCTCCGATATACTATTTAAACTTATACTAACTATCTAGCTCTACTAGTCTCACCTCAGCAAATTCACAATCGCGCACACTCAACTTTCCATCGATCGAGGTTTAATTGACTAACCGATACCTAATGATCTTTACAATTTAATAACACATCCAACATCTAATTGCTCACTAACCGATCAACTCATATCCATTTCACTGGACTAGTCACGTATGACATCTACTAATCCCATCACATAAGCGTCTCTACTATCGACTAATGATCATTTAGCTACTAATCCAAAAGAGAGTATAATTACATCAACTCGGCACATAGGATTTATCTACTAATTACATGGCAATCCAACTATTTATCCGCATAACTATCAGTTAGGACATTCGATCAACAATCCCATAACGTACTTAATCCGTCATCCAACGAGCAACAATACACATATATAAAAGATACATCCTTAAACATCAGTACATACGTCATCCATCAAGTAATCATTTATAAAAATCTTTATGCGTCCTATCTCCAAAAATTACTAATCCAATATGAGAAGAAACCTCCAATTAATTTATCCTCCAGAGATCACTATAATTTTTGATGCGACTCCAAATTAATATCATCCAATCCACACTCCAATAATACTTAATCTAGCATCCACCAATCAACAATATACATAATCCGCTATGACGATAAAATTACTCGCATACGCCGACATACATCGCATGAAGGCGCCTACGCATAAATAAGACATAACCGGAGAGTTACACCGGTCTTAAGCTACAAAAGCATTTTTACACATAAACATGTATAAATAGATGCCATGCTATGACTCATATGAAACATGCACAACTAATATCGTAATGCGATAGCACAATTTAACGCGAAGTATTTTACCACAGCACTAGGCGTGCCTAAAATTGCCGGACGTCATCTTCTCGGTTCCACGTCCGCGTCCACCGTAGTCGTCGCCGATCTCATCCGCATCCCGCTCCGCATCAACGCCGTCGCTCTCGGCCACACCCACGGAGTCCCCTTGCCGAAGCTGCGCTCAAGCGCGACACGCCATATCACCTCGTCTTGCTCGGGCCACCACGCCGCTGCATGCATGGTCGCCGGCCTCAATGCCGCGCCTCAGAGCCGTCGAGCCCGACCGCGTGCACGCATGGCCTGACTACTTGTACCACCGCCCGGCCTCGCCTCGGCCGCCGCATGCATGCAAGCTGCACTGCCGTGCGCCCGACCACCTTGACGCCGTGTTTCCGTGCCGTCGCGAGCCAAGCCGCTGCCGCTTCTTCGCCTCAACTTCGCACCCTCGCGTGTTGGGCCACGCTCGCTATCGCTCGGCCGTCGCACCCCGCCTGGGCGCCGCAAGCCGCCGCTGCCGACGGGCCGCTGGATACCGCCTCAGAGCCCTCATGCCACGTGTTGGGCCACCATCTTCGCGCCACCTCGGTCGTGCCCGAGTTCGGCCACCTCCGGGCTGCGCCGCCACCAGGCCACCTCGCCGAGCCGCTGCCGATGCCGCGTCGCTGCTGGCCAGCACCACCTCTAGCTGTTGCCTGCTACCATGCACCAGCCCAACACCTGCCAGCGCCGCCTCCTCCCTGCCCGGACTACTGCTGCAGCTCCATGTGCCGCCGGCTGCATGCTATGCTGCAGCACTGCTCTGTCGCCTCCTCTCCCTTCTCCAAAATGCTCAAATGGTCATGCATGCAAAATCTAATTGCAGAAATGGGATGCTTAGGTGATGGGGAATGCGTTGGTAATGCATGCATAGAGAGATTTTCGGTTTATGATTGAGATTGGAAGGAGAGAAGGTAGAGAGATGAACATGTGTTGAGCTCATGTGAGAAGAAACAACTAGCAATGCTATTGGGGAGAAGGACTTGCTCTCGGCTGGGGAAAATGAGGGGAGAAAATGTGTGGCTGTGAGTGATAGAAGGAAAAGGGCAGTGAGTTAGCTATTAGGGGAGAGAAAAGATTCGGCTGGGGTTGAAAGAAAAGAAATGTCAGAGCATTTGTTTCTTATTTTTCCAACTCGCTCCAACGATCTCGCATGCGCGAACTAACCGCTAAAATGAAATGCTTGCGAGACAACGAAAGCAACGGTATAACATGCATTGCCGGATTCTTGATTTTTGGTAGTGATTGCGAGGAGAGAAGTTGGGAAAGAGAATGGACATGCAGGCGTTTCGTCTAGGGTCGGTCGGACTGAAAAAGAGCAGCGATACTAATGCATGCATCATGATTTTTGAAATGCATGCCAAAACGATATATCAATAAATTTAAATTTTAACTGCAGTCTTTCAACCACTGCGATTAAATATTGTTGGTTATTATTATTATTATTATTATTATTATTATTATTATTATTATTATTATTATTACTACTACTACTATTATGCAACTTCTTGAACAACTCGATTTAACTTGAAATGCATCCTTTTTATTAATTTGATGTGATTTTAAAAGCAATCTTTTACTTACTCACGAGAAAATTTTAAAACAGAGTCAAATATTTAAAAGATCGCCAAATTAAATAATAACATCCCACTAATAAATACCTCCATAATTTCTTCCGAAAAAAAGTAATCAAGTGTTATTATTAATTTGGCCCTTCTTTCATCCTAAGAAATATTCACCTTCTGGTCAAGCAACAGAGAGAATGACCATCTACCAAAAAAAGGGTGAGTTTGTAAAGTGTGTGTTTTTTTTTCCAGGAAACAACTAAATTCTTTCATTCTATATCATCTCGCTACTAGGGGCCAAATAAAATGTAAAAATTTGGAGGAAGATCACAGAGATCCAAATTCCTAAGCATCGGATACTACACACCTGATTAAAACAGGTAAACGACAACCCAAATCTTCAAATTCTATCCAAGCATCTTAAAATTTTACAACAATTGGACAATTCAAAAAAAAAAAACTAATCATACTATGGTAGTCACCGCCGCCACGCTTGCGAAGTCCGTCGCCAGAACCATTCAATAAGTGCAGCTCACCTTCTTCGGTTTGTGTTGGTGCGGAGGAAATCGAACTGGGATTGGGGGAGACAGACAGAGGAAGGCAACATGAATGGATAGGAGTGAATGGATAAAGATGACACTTAAGTAATTTGTAGCGATTGTAAGAAAATGTCAAAAAAATATAGCTTTCAACTTCTGTTTTGGTTCCGATTCACGTAGCTTGAAATTTTATATTTAGGATAAAAAATTACTAAAATATAGACTATAGTAATGTTAAAAAATTATTTCCACAAAATATCTAATGTACTTTTGAAATAAAAATGAAGAGTGTGTTTTTAAAATTCCTAACCGTGCGGATGCACGGGTTGATGACTAGTGTTTTTTTATCCAATAGATCAATATCCAATCATATGACACATCAACCTCTACACAAATCCAATTGTCACAATAATTGACTTAAACTTACGAAAATTTCAGACGACTTAAAAATAACAAATATATATATATATATGAAGCCTTTTTCCTACTCCCAGGAGTAGTTACTCCCTATTCCGTATCTCACATATCTCATAACGTAGGGAGTATCTTGCTCAACTAAGAGTATGTATGTGTAGTATACGAGTATATAAAACCATATAGGTGGTATTTACATATTTTCAGAGGTGGTATGTATAATTTTTAGACATACTTCTTTTTATGTGCGAATATAAAGGTATTTACAAAATATGCTAAAAACTATTGACTCTCTTGCAAATTTTTCATGTGGTTCACATTAGAGTATCTTATAATTAGTATATGAGTATACCCAAAGTGATAATGAAGTATATCAAAGGTGGGAGTAACTACTCCCGGGAGTAGAAAGTGTTTATATATATCCAAGGCAACATGTACGGTACGAGGACTCCAACCAAATTAACACCCTCCGACTCGCATGCGAAAGGTAAAATACTATATATGTTCATATATACATATGGCTGGCCGGGAATCTTGGAACGAGGAGGAGCTTCTCCTTCCGGCGGAGCGTCAACCCATACACCTCCGTCATATCAATCCCCCCGGTACTGTCCATTGTCGTCTCAGCCGCCGGCAGCTCCCAATCAAAATGGAACACAAGGTTGGCTAGCATGGCCTCGATGGTAGCCGCCGCGAAGTTTATCCCGGGGCAAATCCTCCGTCCAGACCCAAACGGCACCAGCTGGAAATCATTCCCTTTGTACTCAACGCCCGCTGCACTGCCGCCATCTCCGAGAAGAAACCTCTCCGGCGCGAACTCCTCCGGCCTGTCCCAAAATTTCGGGTCCCTCCCCAGAGCCCACACGTTGACGAGGACACGCGTTCCGGAGGGGATCATGTAGCCGTCCACCTGGCAGTCGGCGGTGCTGAGGTGCGGGAGGAAGAATGGCGCCGGCGGGTGCAGCCGAAGCGTCTCCTTCACCACCGCCTTCAGGTAGTCCGTCTTGCTGCTCGTGCCCTCTTCTTCGGTGGTGGTGGTGGTGGTCGCCATGTCTGCTCCTTCTCCGCCTAGTGCAGGCACCATGTTTGCCCTCACCTCGGCCTGCAGTTTGGCCATCGTGTGCTGGTTCCGCATAAGCTCCGCCATGGCGAATTCCATCGTCAGATATGCCGTCTCCGTGCCCGCTTGAAACATGTCCTACAAACATGCCGCCGCTTGAAACATGTACGTACAATTAATATATTGTAACGAACTACGTATTGCTGGATTAATTCTTAGTTTTTTTTTGCTTTTATATATATTAATTGCAAGTTAATTAATTAGGTACCAGCAAGATGGCCTTGACGTTGTCTCTGGTGAGACCGTAGTGTTCCTGCTGAGAGAGCAAGACATCTATGAGGTTGCCGGTGTCTTGCTGCTCGTCGTCGACGTGATGACGCGGTACTACCGGCGAAGACTTGGCGGCGGCGTGCTCGTCGATGATCTTGTCGAGTAAGTCGTCCCACCTCTTGCTCATCCTCCTGGCCTTGGCGCAGATCACCCTCGACAGCACGTCCACCGTTGCCAGCCTCGGGAACAGGTCCTCGAGGTTGAAGCCCCCCTGGAGCGACACGTTGATCTCTATCAGCTCGCGGAACAGCTTGTTCCGGCCTTCCTCCCGCAGGTGCTTGCCCACTACCGCGCGGCACACGACGTCGTTTGAGAACGAGCCCAGAAGCTCGCTCATGTCCACCGCCGTGCCAGGAGCGGACACCGCCGCCTCACGGATCTTGGCCATCGTGAAGCGCACCTATATGTATATTAATTATGTCAGAAATCAACTAGCCAGCATGCACGCATGGTGTTTAATTCGCGCGACATGCACGTATGCACGGCTATTTAATTAGCAGTTAGTTACCTCTTCCTGACGGCCATGGCGGAAGGAGTGCACCTTCTTGACGCTGAGCATGTGCGTGGTGACAAGCTTTCTCGCCGTCCGCCAGTACTCTCCGAGAGGGGCGAAGGCGACGTCCGACGAGCGGTAGAAGATGATGTCGTTGACGGGGGAGCGCACCCTGGAGGCGAAGACGTGGTCGTGCGTGCGGAGGACGGCCTCGGCGGCGCGCGGCGAGGAGACGACGAGTGTGGGGACGGCGCCGAGGCGGAGGAGCATGAGGTCGGGGCCGTGCTTCCGTGCGAGGTCGCGGAAGGAGACGTGGGGGAGGGCGCCGACGAGGTGCAGGTGCCCGATCACCGGCAGGCTTGGAGGGGACGGGGGAGGGTGCTTACCATGATCATTACGACGACCTCGTGTTGTTGTTGTGGCCAGGTAGCGTAGGAGGAAGAGGAGAGGGACGACAAAGAGAAGCAGTGCTGCTGCTGCTTGTGAGCTGGGAACTACTAGCTCGTCGTAAGCCATGTCGACCCTCTGTTAATTAACCTACACCGAAGGTCCGAAGCTAGCACTCTTAACAACTAACGGAGTATATATATATATGTGTGGTGTGATAGTCTCACATCGGTTTATAAGCGCGGAAGGAGGCAGAGCATGATTTATAAGCGTGAGAGTGATACCACCTATCAAGTTGGTCTTTTGAGGTGAGATGGCCTTAGATCGCTTATAAGACTGCTACTCTGTGGTTGGTGACGAAGACATCGTAACCCTTACCTTACACTAGGGGCCGTCGTATGGGTCATGAGTGTTTTTGTGAAATATCTTATATTTAGTATATTATACATATATATTGATAATCAGACTAAATACTTTATGCATTTATACCCCGATTTCATCCTACCCCACATCTCCCGGGGTAGCCGAGCCATCATACGACCATACTCTTCCGATGCTACATGGGCCATGTTGTTATGAAATCCCGTCAGGTAGCTCTCAAGTCCACATCCATCCCACGTTTTCCGGCCATGAATTCAGAGTTCAGACAGGGACTCAGTTTTATGTCTGATGAGGCATCCGCTGATCAAGTGTGTGATACTTGTGAAGTCCCATGATAGTCCAGTGGAAGTGGTACAGCAGGCTCGCCAGCGCCAGCTCGAGGGACGGCACGGCGAACCCCCTCCTGCCGGCGCTGAACCTAAAGTCCTGCCCCAGCACGTACTCCGTCGACCCGTCCGCGAACTCCTCGGAGCGCTCCCACGTCGCCGGGTCGCGGCCGATCATGACGCGGTAGCCGAGCAGCTCGTTGTCCTGTAGCGTCTCCCGGGGCACGAGGAGTGTTGGAATTAATCTTGATGATTTGTTATTGGTTCCTTAATTAGCGCATGTAGTTAGGGGGTTAATTAGTTAGTGGCCAAGAGGATCGAGACTCGGTTGGAGCAGGGTTGACCCAGATGTGAGGGCATAATCCCTCTCAGATAAAACCTTAGCGGGTAAACTAATACTAGAGGATGTTTTATAAATACTTTGTGATAATCTCCTTTTGAATCATATGTCTAAGGAAACGTGTGAATATATTAAGACGATTATCTCTTGTGGGTGAAGTGTACAGTCTATGCAGAGTATAAATTGTTCGAACATCCCTGCCCACGGTCAAGGGCATACATGAAAATTTACTCGAAATAGTTCTATTTATAAAACTTCGTGGGTGGGACGAAAAACCTATCGGGCTGTTGGAACCTTGAATTTGGATTTTTCCTGTGTGAAAGTAGCCTAGTGTTGTTAATAGGTGGATGTAACCCCAATAAAAAAATAAGCATCAGGTGGAGGTAACCTATGCTATTACAAATATTGCACAATTAATCTCTTTAATAAATATGATTTGGTTAAAATACTAAGTGATAGCAATTTCTATCTACAATAATTGAAAATGTTGCTTTAGCAAATACAAGAACCCGAGCCATCCTTGATAAAACATTGCATATATAAATGTTGCATTGTGTATTGGCTCGCGAGCACGGTTGTTGTGCTCATCCTCGCTCTTTCCTCAAACCTTCAGAGCCCGTGGATCAAGATCATTATGAATACTACGAAGACCTAGATGTTGAAGGCCAAGGAGCTGATGAGTACTAGTTTAGTCTGTAGTTGTTCTAGTCTTGCCCTAGTCTGGCCGACTCGGTCAATGTTCGTGTACGCTAATATTATTCAAGTATTTGGATAATATCAATTGTACGCTGGTTTCCCCAGTCGTTTGTCCGTTGTAAGATGAGTCTTACCCCTTTTGCTTCTGCTTTTATGTAATGTAATTATTTGGCATGTTCGGTCCTACTGTAAAACTTAATCCGATGCGGTCTATGTAAATTCTGATATTGTTTAATTAATGCATGATTTGGTCTACGATATGTATGAAATGATTCAGTAATATATTCTGTGAGCGTTATCTATTAATCCAGTGAATAACACAGGATTATTCACGTAGGATTCTGGATTGCGAGACACGAGGTGGTCCCCGGTGACGTGGCCGGCGCCGCTGACTGCCGCGCGGATCTCGGCCTGGAGCTTTCGCATCTCGCGCGGGTGGTTGATGAGCTCCATTCCAAAGTCGTGTAGGTGGCGGCGGCAAACATATCCTGTTCGATCACATGCATGCATGTATCATGTACTAATTCATTTCGTGCGTCAATTATGTAAATCAAATGAATTACATGCACGATTGAGCTTAGTAGTCAATTTTCTTGACTTTGAAGATGGGATTGATATGCAACTGATTACTACATGTTGAGTTGTTGACTGCCAAGTACTGACATTGACAACTGAAATGGCAGCGTTTGATGACTTTATGGCTCATTTGCAATTGTTCGGCGTGGAAATAACCATTGCAGTCTCTTTCAGAGAGCAAAAATGACATCCCAGACGATTCAGCCTGCCGTGTCCTCACCGCTCGGCAACCAAATGGGCACAGCGCAGTGAATAGTCTAGCGAAGAGTGCTGCTACGGTGCCCACCACACTATCTTGAACGGGGCATATTTTAAAATATGTGTTTGAAATATATCACTTTTTAATTTATTTTTTTTGAAATATGTCACTCCTCAGTACAAAGAAGAGTAGCATATTTCAAAGAAAAAACTGAGGAGTAGTATATTTCAAAATTCGCCCTTGAATGGGGTGGATGTGGGTCCAATCGGCAAACAGCTCGGGGACCGAATAAGATGGAACGATCTGTATGTGTAGACTAGTCACATACCCGTGCGTTACAACGAAACATAAAATACTATATCTGCATATTTTCTTTTGCTTTACATATAATTTATCAAAACTTTAGGCCAACAATGATGTAAAGTTTCTATCAATTCCAGATAGTATATGTGTAATGATTTAATCCAATCATTAGCAAACTCAGTAATAATGTGATATCACATGTTCTAAATTCGCATTATTTTGTTTTCAGAGTTTAGAACTTATGGTATAATGAACCATCTACTTGAGCTCCGTTCCAACGGACATGCTCGGCAAATACTCCAAACATTCAAGTGGGTTATTGAGTACCAACATACATGATTATGAACATGAGCTTAAATTCCCATACAAACCCATCGGTTTGCTATTAAAAAAAACAGGAAAGCATATATAACGCTAGAATGAACTTGAAAACACAATCTGAATTATTTTACGCGAAACTCTAAAATAACAACGCCAATATACTTTGGCTAAAAAACTAAACAATTTAATATCTTCTTTAAGTCACTTTATCAGACTATTGCTTACTGTCTTGAACCGCTCCTCAACCTCGAGTATTGGCGCCATTATTTCAACTAATCAGTTTGATTTTTTATCATCACTAACTCGTATAGACTCACCAACCATCCAATCAGTAATTACATATTCAGATTGCACATAACCGAAGTATGTATGGTACCTTGTGTATGTAAACCTCCTACAAAACATTGTTCAGCACAACATCATCAGTTTGGCAAGACTCATCAGCTAATGTGTCCAACAACTTGTCGCATTCAATGTAGCCACTGATGCCCTTGTTGAAGTAGAATGTGGATTGTGGTAACGGTGACGAGGTGCTCCTCACTGGACAACGTCTGCAGGTGGATCATTGTCGCCACGAACTCACCGTAGTCCAAGTAGTCACTACCATCCACAGTACCCAGGACATACAACTCAACTATGACATAAGGTTTCTTCACTTCTCGAAACGGCTATATATATAGAACAAGCATTCCTCATAACAAGATGGTCAAAGAGGTTCAGATTCACAATGCAATATTAGTAGTTCAACGATAGTTAGGAAGCAAGTAGGCATTGTGAAACAATCGTAATCCTGAAAATAAATGCCTATAAATGGGGATAAAACATATTGTAGGATATTTCATGGGCTAGAAAACATAAAACCAGGTGATTAAACTTAAGATGATAGGCAAATGAAAAATTACACCACTATTGGAGCATTTCATGATAGCACAGCAGCTCACCTACCAAACAGGACCGGAAGAAGGTTCATATCTAAACAATGGCTGTAGATTATGAAAAAAACAAAGGAGATACATTAGTAAACGACAGTAGTGATATCCTATACTCATGCTCTAGTTCCACCCTTTCTTGTTATTCTCCTACACTCAACTATCTACTTTTGGGTTTGAGGGAACATAACTACAAATATTGTTTCTACTTGTAAGTGTATGTTGTTCTGCTTGATGTGAATGCTAGCACTACTCCTTCAGCAATAGCACTATGCTTCTCCTACGTCGACATGAATGAACACAAACTTATCTTGGAGATGGGCATATGGCAATAGCTAATTTGAAGTTTTGTAATGAAGTTTCTTTTTATTGACTACGACATAAGTTAAGCTCAGTTTGAACCAGGTAATATAGATAACAAAAAGTGTAACAGATCCAGTACTATATAGATGTTATACTTCATTACAAAACTGTAGTACAATCTATCAGCAATTAAAGAAAGAATTTCTAAAAAAAAGGGAGAAAAAATGATTCAACAAATCAGAGCATTGGGGCAAAATATAAAAATGGATCTAGAATCCAGGTTACAAAAGAAAAGTATGCAGCCAAATCATACAGTTCTATTTCCAATATACAATGATATGCAAGCCTATTGCATCTTACTACAGCATATAACTAATTTGTATACAGACTATTTGAGAAGAAAATTCCGTGACCACACAAACCTACATGTACTTGATTAATGCAGACTTGGACATAAACATTTCATCAAAGATGCATGGTCACCATTCATTAGATCATTTAGGCTAAGAACATATTATGAAAAATGCAAGATGATGCGAGCATTTGAATGAACCTATGATATAACTCTACAACATCTCAAAACCCATCTTATCTTCAACAAAAAGACAAGTTCAGTGTCATAAAATTCAACCCAAAACTAAAGGCACAAGAACATGATGACCTGGCGCACCAACCCATAGTTCCATTTCTGGATAAGAGGATATTAGGCAAAGAAACAGGCATGCAAGAAAGACATAAAAAAACAAATGTCCCCATCATATTCTTAATTGCAGTCCTGAACTTGCATTTGGTTCCATCATTTCTAGTTGCTTACCGACAGCCACTGTATATAACCACGACTCCACAAGGTTGTTAACCTAAGTCTAAAGCTATACCAATCAGAATTCGGAATTTATCGCACCAAGATTTTTTTTTGAAGGGACAATGACGTAACGAAGGAAGGGGAACTAAAGGTTTAACAAGAAACACAAACCAGTACTTCATCTCTTAATCAGAGTAGTGTTTTTCAGTATGAAACAGAGCATCACATTCACAGTAAGAAAAACATATTTATAGTGGTACATAAAAGACTCCGTGTATGAGTAGTTCTATGAGTTGGAATAAGAAACGAAATTTGTATCACACTAAAACTCAACAATACTGATACACCTAAGAGCTAAATTGCAAGTTGAGAATGTTGTTCAGGGAATTTGAAGGATGCACTCGTCCTCCGGCCGAACTGAAAAATGAGGAGGATTTCATGAAGTCCTACCTGCTCGAGCATCTCGACCATCCTTCGGTGGCATAGCGCCAACAGATCATTCATGTTCAGCTGAATTGCAGCCTGTGAAAATGAACATAATATTTTTAATTATACGCAGTCATTCCCTTTCAAACAGACACACAAAGAGTGATAGTTGAGAGTTGAGACACTTTTTAGACTCTTTTTTTAGATAGAGTTGACATTTACATAGAACTGGTACAGTCAGTGAGAAGGAATGCCATAACATTAACTGTGAGTTACACATTGAGATCTCAATTGAAAAACCAGAGTTGCACACGAAGTCGAAGGAAAAATCAGAGTAGCAAGGCATATTTGCCTAAGCAGAGAAATAAGGCAGCCTTAATCATTACATTCTGAAGAGAAATAGTCAGTGCATGGAGCCATGGATAGTTGGACACATTTAGGCAATAGAACACAAATATCTGCTCAGCTAGAGACGACGAACGAGCAGCAGACCGGACTCCTAAATTAACAGAGTCATTGAGTTTTAATTCTACAGATTGAATTAAAATACACACGTGTTAGGCATTCAAGCATCCTATCAAACACGTCTTAGGCAATAGAACACAGATAACTGCTCAGCTAGAGATTAGGAATGAGAAACAGATCAGACCCCTTAACAAAGTACATATTGAACAGCATGGAATGAGTTTGATTCTGTAAACTGAATTGAAATGCAGTGTTTGACGCCATTCAAGCATTCCATGGAACAAGTGGAAGGCAATATAAGAAATGAAGAACAAAACCTGCTAAGAGATGACGAAGGAGCAGTAGACCTAACTTCATAGCAGGGTTGGCTGTCCTATGGCTTTGCTGGAAACGGCGGAGAAAAGAAAACGCACTCTCACCGGCCGTCATTGCTAGCGTCCACCTAGGCGCCATCCCCTCCGAGCACGGCCACGTTGTCCGCCAATTAATGCATTAATGAATTATTGCAGTCTAAAAATCTAAATAAATTCTATACATTACAACTATAAACCAGTGCATCGCGGGTATACATCAACAAATATCACCTATTACTTCTGCATTCAATTTGGTAGGCAACAAGTTAAGGAAATGAATTAACCACAAAGTCACAAACCTTAGCGATAAAAAAGTGATAGATCATTGTGCTCCAAGCGTCAACAACTCATAAAACTTCAGAAGTAAAACTTCAAATCTCACCGATGGATAACAGCTTCCGGAATTGCGTGGTGGCCTCCAGCTGCACGGCGTTGTCGTCCAAGAGCACCGCCTGCACCATCGCCGGCAAATCCTCCAACTGCGCACGCACACAGAGAGAGAAACATATCCAAAACCGTCAGATCGAGACACACCAACCACAAACCTTAGCAAACCGATCAGATCGGGGAGAAACGAGAGCGAGTGAGCGAGCGAGCGAGATGGGAGCAAACCTTCTGCTGGAGCGCGGAGGAGTGGGCCATCTGCGGCGCGGTGGCGGCGGAGGGCGGGAGGCCGTCGCGGCGCTTCTTCAGCAGGCTCTCCTCGTGGCGGCTCTTGCAGATCTCCACCATGTTGTCCTCGCGCTGGCGGCGGCCCTCCTCCGCCTCCACCGCCACCTTGCAGCAGCTGCGTTGCACCTCCGCCCGCTCGCTCGGCCGCAGCGACATCATTGCCCTCGCCTCCTCGCTCGCCGGCCCCTTCATCTCCAGATCAAGAACCCAACAAAACCAAACACTGCAACAAACAACAACAACAACAAAAGAAGAAAACGAAGCGAAAAAAAGATCCCAGAAAATCTGATCAGATTGCAAGAACCCGAACGGGATCAAGAAACCCAGATGGAGGGACGGCTAATCCGCGGATCGGGAGGGGGAATCAGGAGTAGGGGTGAGGTGATGGTTGGAGGGGCACCAAGGACCGGCGGCGCGGGGCCTGGGGTGGGATCTGGGGGCCTTGGCCGCCGTTGGAGCGGAGAGGGAGGGGGGCGCCAAGGACCAGCGGTGCGGGGGAGCGGAGAGGGAGGGGGACGCAGGACCGTCGGCCCGGGGGAGTGGAGAGGGAGGGGTTTTGGGTGGTTGCGGTTTTGCGGAAGAAGCGGGGGAATGGCATGGCGCGGTTGGAAAGACGGGGAACGGGGAAGGGAGGACGGACTGTGACACAGGCGTGGGTGCAGTCCTCCCCACGTTTAACGTGGATCTGGTCCGTTGATCACCTGACAATCGGACGCACGAGAAAGGTGGTGGAAGGATGGACCGTCACCAACTCGTATTTTTAAGTAGTAGAGATATCTCTAGAATCTAGCCAATAGCTGTTTTCGCACTTTTCATCAGAAATCAAACAATTTTTTATAGAAGTAGTTAGGTGCAAAAAAGTGCAATTCCATACAGAAAAAAATAGGGTTCTTATCGATAATTTGTACCAAAGTACCATAATTCCAAAAAATTAAAGGAAGTAATCAAAGCTGCTCAGTCCACATCCAGGAACTTACTTCTATGGTGACTTGACATCAAGGAATGGTTGGTTGCTGATACATAAAGTCACCTCCCAGTCAGAGTACCTGCGCGTCTATGTCACTTTCTGAATATAGCGACGTCCAATTACCTATCGACGACATCTAGGTAATTGGATGTCCTGACGCTCTCCTGGCAGCCATACTTCTTAAACTTGCATGGGCTCGACGAAGTTGTCTGTGGCTGCTGTCTCATCCTCCTCATGCTGCGTGGATGACCCTCCGAAAGTAGCTGAGGGACTACGAACAATATATATATATATATATATATATATATATATATATATATATATGTATGTATGTATGTATGTATGATACTGGTTTTAAAAGCACAAGCAGCCACTGCTTTGAGACTTTATAGAGAAGAGATCAGGAATAGAATGGTAGGACAAACTTGGCAAAGGTGAAATGAATAGCGAGAGGCTAGTTGAATGGCAAGAGGCTAGTTGATTATACAGACAAAGATAAGATTAAGAAGATTGATTATTACTCTCAAAAGGCTAATTACATAAGATTAAAACTTGCTAATATATTAGCAAATCAACCAAAATTAACTTATTACACAGGAACAAAATCTATCAAGATATTATCAACTGTGATGTAGGACAACAAGTATATCAGAATGTATAAATTGCATGCTCGAAACAATACATAACAACAGGTAATCTAATAGCTCAAGGCACAATCTATACACAATATCACATCCAATTACATTTGTGACATCAATTCATTATAGAGTAGTTCAGGAGCCCACAAAAAATCACTTTGATTAGGGCTCAAGGGCTCATGCCACACTAGTAGTATCATCCATATCATTACCAACACCATCACAGAGCATAGAGGAGGGAACGGGATAGAGAATAAAGAGGAGTAGTTTACCTCAGTGCGACGACAAACACCACCACCAGCACAACCGACATTCATGTCCCCACTATGCATAAATCAACCAAATATCAGAACACTACTACTAAATGCTCAAGTATAAAAATCAAACCGTAGGAGAGGCAAGCGAGCGGCGTCGGCCGGCAGGCAAGCAAGGGACGAGCCATCGGCGTACAGGTGAGCCCCATGAGCAAATCTTAGCCAAATCAAGCAACCACCAGGGGAGAGAGACAGATCTGTCCGAGGGGAGGTAGCCGAGGGAGGTCGGTGGAGAGGTAGCCGGGAGAGTGCCTGTACCGACGGCGACGGGGTCGGGGAGGAGGCTTCGGGCGGTGGCGACAGGGTCGGGGGCGAGGGGAATAGGCGAGAGTATGGGCGCAAACCCTAGCAAGGCTCCTACTAATAAAGAGTGATAACTTATCACTGACGGTTCCATAATAGAACTGTTCGTGATAGGGTCTAATATCACAGACAGTTCTATTATGGAACCGTCAGCGATAAGTATCATAGACGGTTCCATAATAAAATCGTCTGTGATATTTTTTTTATATTTTTCTTGTAATACTTTTGTCTATTTTGGAATGAGACAATCTGAGCTATAGAACATTGATCTAACGGTGAGAAAATGTGACTGATGGATAAAAAAATTTCAGTCGCCTGAAGCATAGACACTACGGATTTTCTAAAACTATATATGCTAAAACCGTTAATTTTATGGCAAGTAGTCCAACACATCTGCAAAGAAATTGACATACCCATGCCTAATCCTACAGTCATCGCTGCAGAAGACGGCGTAGTCGTCCCACCCTTCCACACCACAGCCGGTGCTCGTGCACTGTTGGCCGTCCTTTGACAGTGCCCACACCCGGCCCAGCGGCACGATATTGTTCCATGCCGCCTCCTGGACCATGTCCGCGGCGAGCCTCTGGCACCGGCTGCACTCCCAGTTGGTCCTTTTGGCCGTCTCGCACCCGCCGTCGGTTGGCTTGCCCTCGACCTGCCAGATGTAGTGCTTCTCAACATCGCGTGTCTCGCCGGCCGTGTAGAGAAGGAGCCCGAGCACGTAGGGAGCGGCCTTGTGGCCGGTGACGGTCGCCCATTCAAGGAACACAAGGCCGCGCTGCATATCTTGGGGCGCAAAGACAAGCGCGAGGCCGACGATGAAGCAAGCCTTCGGGTTGCCGGTGCCGACCAGGTGGTTGACGACGGTGAGGTAGTGCTCGTTATCCTGCCACTTCATCGCCTCCTCTCGCTCCAACGCCATGCGCCTCCCCACAACACGCTTCTTGGATGCCTTGTATAAGGCCTTGCAACTAAAATTCAAGATGACAAAATATTAATACAAGAATTAATTACTCTATAAGAGAAAATTAAAATTAAGGTCAAATTATGGTCGTTGTTGCTAGTCAAATTCAGTTCAAAACTGGATATTGGACACAAAACGAAATCATCGATCACGTACGTGGCTCGTAGGCTGCAGAGGTCAGCCATGGGCTGAGGAGAGCTCGTGGCCATGAGGCCGACGATGTGGACGACGACATCGTCAGGAAGAGGGGTGATTGCCGACCTCCTCGCCGTCATGCTCAGCGTGCTCAGCATGTGTACGTAGATCAATACCATGCGTGCTCACCATGACGTACGTTGATCATTCTTATAAAATGTGGGGACCCCGGTAATTATCTCCATAAGACCGAGATTAGACAAGGTCTTAGGGACATAATTACGGGTCTCCGGTAAATGAATTCCAATTTAACTCTATCCAAGTGAGAGGCTTAGCCGAATACTAGAGCCTCAACGATCATGCGCGCTACTCCCTTGCGAGCGCTACATGATTGTCGATTCTCCCTCGATTCGAAGCACTACACTTAGTGAGTTAAATGAGAATTCATCAACAACGAGTATGACATATATTGGCTCCCAAGATCAACGACCAATATACTCATACCCTCATCCAACGTTGATTACATCCATACAACGCATACAACAAGGGATTAAAAGACATACTTGCATAATAGTTAAGGTCTACACTTATTACAAACGGCCGACCGCCAAATTTAAAGTAGAGTATCAAGTAGCAATGAAGTAAATAGATAAAGCAAAAGACCAGCAGTTGGTATGCCCATCACCCATCGGCAACCGATCGGGGTTAAATGGTAGCACACTACTCATTAGTGTCGCCAAGTCAACACTAGCGAGATCATCATAATCATAACCTTCCTCACCGAAAAGGCCAAGAAACATCCGGGTGAGTACAAGTGTACTCGCAAGTCTTACACAAATAAAAATAGTTATGCATAAGGGTCATTCAAAGGATGGCTCAGATTGGTTTAGTTTTGCGAAAGAGACGCAACAATTAACATCCTACTCATACTAGTTTTCATGTGCCCATTTTAAAATCAGATTTGAAGTAGAAGTAAAGCATGTAGTAAAGCATTTCATAATAAACAATTGAATCATACAAAGACCAAAGTGGCAGCCCACTGATGTACTAAACACATGAACATCCCGCTCATGACGAATACCAAGTTCAACCACAATTTTAATTATAAGTCTAACAATAAGCGACCACAAATTTCAAGCGGTCGTCCATAACCGTGGACACGGCTATTCGAATAGATTATACCCTGCAGGTGTACTACTTACCCACACGACTTGATTAGCCCGTAAGCCTCCAGAGGCCTCTCAAATAGCACACTTCCTATGGTATGCCTACTGGGTAAATCAAGATACGATCATTTTCAAGAAGAAAGCCCTATTGAGCTAAGTCCCCTTGTGAGATGGTTCCTTGCCTAGTACAAGCGTCGATAGCCCTTGCTAGGGGCTCACAAGTTATATTGGAAATACCGATGCAATCAAAACAAAAGAATTGGTGCTCCTTGCACACTATAAAGGATTACATCGGCTCCTCAAAGAACATAGGATTTCACTGTCGCTATGCCCCTTACACCACCAAGGACTTAACACAATAAAACCCTCCCCTACTTAACCATACGGCACCCATACACCGTGTGTGGCAAAGACGAGTGTTGCTTGAACAAGAGGTACCCAAAGTTCGGTCCTCAATTGTCCGACAAGTCCTTCCACTTACCCAATGCTCGTGCACAAGGCACCATCACTAACCAACACTTGTCCGACCAAATCTCATTTAAAAATGACAAAGTTTAAACTTATAAAACAGCTAAAAAGATCTGAAGTAAAACATAACGTAAGAGTTGTGTGTATCCCAAACCGCGGTTATTCCCGACGATCGAACTACCGTATCTAGACTTGCATGGCTAAGCAATTCTACAACCCATAATTCACACATCCTATCTTAAGCATATAGGAGTTGGCATAATTCAAGATTAACCTCAAGCATAGGACATAACTATACTACACATCACAAAAATATTGACATAATCAAAATAGCATGCAAGCAATTATCATTGCACTATCTTAACCAAAACTGGGATCAAATATGATGCAAAAGAAAGTTCAAATGATGCTTGCCTTGCTGGTATAGTAGCTGCTCACTCTCGGTAGCGTAAGTGTCGATGTCAATATGCTCGGGATCTATATAATTATAACATCAAATAAATACCGAGAAAACAACTCAAAAACCAAAATGCTAAAAAATGCATGATTTTTCTACAGTAGTTAGGTCATGATTTTAAAGGACTTTTGGTGAAAGAATTATTTCATTTTGATTTATCATGTGAAAGTTATAATGGTCTGAATTTTCAGATTTCAATAAGCCGTCATTATGTAATTTAATTATGAAGTGAAATTTTGTAGAACAGTGGCGGGGCAAAGGATTACATAGGTAAATAGGTAATATTAATACAAGTTCAGAATAGTTGAGTTTGTCCCATTTGGAGTTCTTATGATTTAGTTATGTAATTTCAAAGTTATCAGCCTTTTATAGTGTAACAATAATAGAGTTAAAGATATATTTTGCTAAAACACATTCTCTGTGACAGAGGCAACAGGGAAACCATTTTTTGAAATAAATATACTGAAAATAAAAATTACCAGAGTTGGTTTCATTGTTTTTGGATGCTCCAATATTTACTTATGCATTTTTAAGGATTTCTGCCCATTTTCGATTGTAAAGGTAATGATTTTAATGAATGTATCCCCAATTAAAGCCCTCTGCTACAGAGACACGTTTGAAACTATTTTTCATATTAAGTCTATCAAAAATGTAAATTTCCAGAAGTGGTTTCGTTAAATTTGGAGTTGAGATGAAATAGTTATGCATTTCTAAAGTTATTATCAATTTTCAGTGTACAAATATACTGATTTCGAATTTACTAAAGTATTTACTACTTTTCTTACCGAGCTTCCCACCAAAGCCATCGACTTGCGGGACCGGGCAACATCTGTTGACCCGATCGTATTGACTTCGCTCCCGCGCGCAACACTCAAGGCGTATTCTCGAATACGTTTCTTCAAAACTCTAAACGTAAAACCATTCTAAGCATGTTGGGATACGTTTTCTACTTAACGAAACGCATCTGTAATTTACGCATCCACTTATGGCCGCATGGCCCACAAGTCATACTCTACAAACCTCTATTTATCCCAACCGCTTTCTAAATGAGGCCCCACATGTGCGACAGATTAACACTTAATCTCAAAGACTTAACCACGTTATTGACTTTAATTGCCGCTACGATTTTGTCGGACGACCGACAACAGCGACGTCGTTCGTGCTTGCCCGCGCTTGCCGAGCGGCGGTTCACGGCGCGCCACCAAGGGCAAGAATAGCCGCGCAATAGCAAGGCGCGTCTAAGGGTGGTGGTTAGAGTACTCGAGGTGGATCGCACCGCGCTAGCCGAGTTGGGCGGCGTGAGCTATACGGCAATAACGCAAATGGCAACACGTCGCTCCGCAGCGCAAACAAGCGGTTGCTTATGCTATCTAAGGGCCTAGGGGAGTTACCTGCAGCTAGGAGAGGGCTTGGGGAGGTTCGGAGCGGCAGGAGACTCGTCGGAGCCGAGAAGAAAGTTGGCGGCGATGCGGCTTTGCGAGAGAGGCAACCCCGAGCAAAACCAAGACTAGTGAGTGCTTGGATCAGCTCCAGGAACTCAAGGTCAAGCTATAAGAGCAAGGAATCGAAGGATGGCTTACCAAAGTGAAGTGGGAGAGGAAAGGTTGTGTCACGGCCTAAATGGTGCAAACCCTCAATCCAGTAAGGTCTTGCCGTGCAACCCTGAAATAAGTTGAGGGTTTCGATTAGTGAGCGAAAGCACGCAAGGTGACGCTACTGGTTGAGGAAAATACCTCCCGACACGAAGAACGCACGGGGTGTCCGCGGTGGTGCGCTGGGCCGTGAGTGGAGCACGAAGATGAACCGTGGCTACAAACAAGGAGGAGTTCGCATAAGCAAAAATGGAGACGGGATGGAAACTAGAACCGTAAGGAATCACGCGAGGTGACTTACCCCAGCAGAGAGCTTCACAAGCCTCCCTCTCCTCTCACAACCGAGGAGAAGTGAGGAGAAGGAGGGTTGAGAGGGTGTTAAAACCGAGAGACGTTGGGGGTGGAGTGCGGTGCGCAGAGGGGAGCTCGGGATAGGCCAACGGTGCGGTGAGGTGATGGCGGCTCAGGGCGTAGCGACCGCGTGGCGAGGAGCTCGCGCCGCCACACCGAGGAAGAAGAAAGGCTCGACAGCGGGCCGCGACGACAGCGACTCGAGCGCGGAGGTGATGCACCGCCACGTGGCTGATTTGACTCGTTAGATCGGAGATCGGGCGGATGATATTGGTGGTGGCATTCGGACGGGTCGACGATTGGCGAGATCCGACCATCGGATGAGGATCTAACGGTTGCATGTGACGGTGCGTTTAGGTGGTTTGGCTGAGTCATGTGGCCGAGTCGGACTCAAGTCCGAGGAACAGTGCTAGTCGGTTAGGGTTGAGTTTGACTGAGAATTAATTTAGATTTTCTACTTTGACCAGAGCCTTATAAATAGAAAAAAATTTCATAAAATCATGAACTAATTCGTGGGGGTTCCTGGGATGATATAGTTCCCATAAAAATTATAAAACCCTACTGTTCATAAAATAGTTTGTGATATTTAAATTCAAACTTGTTGTATGTCTATGAATGTTGTTTGAATTTTAATGAGGTTCAAACTAGTCCCAAAAATTTGGGAAAAATTATATTAATTCCTGATAATTAATGTAGTATTTAAATAAATTGATTTCAGATGATGATCACAACTATTTATTACTGATTTGAAGTGAAATCTGAATCTTGATGTGTATGTTCACCTCAAATTAGATTTTCCAAGTACAATATATTATGAAATGATTTGAGTTTGATAATGCTTGTTAGTGAAATACATATTAATCCAATTTAATTAGTTGGGGCTGTGACATAAAACATCGAAGAGACGCATTGTACGTAACGTCAGCGCGCGAGACGACGAGACAACGCATCGCCCGTCGGTGCTGGAGACAAAGAGACGCATCGCGCGGGAGCCGAAACATTTAATTATCACAAACGGTTCTTATAAAAACCGTCTGTGAAATCCACAATTATCACAAATGGTATCTCAGTGAGGCATTGAGTGGCATTTGTTTTCTTCATAGTTTTCTCCATTTGGCAGTTCAGCTTTTATTCATTGTTATCAACCATTTTATACAAACTAGATTACATATTTTGCTATTGTCTTTTTGAGAATTTGAAAACTTACAGTTGAATTCTTCTTGTAGGTTGAGGAAGAAGAGCAATGCCTATACTTGCAGTCAGTTGAACAAGCTTGAAGCTTCTGCATTTTGCATGAAATACACCAATACAATTGTTCACCAAATATTGTTTGATACCCTCGGAAACTGCAATAATCCAGTAACCCACGTGTTCACCAAGTTACACAGAAACTACAAGAATCATGAGATAGTACAAACATTACCTGCTCGAGAGAAATCTTGTCAGGAAAATCCTTCATATACTGCTCGATAGTTCTTCGTTCCTTGTGAGTTGTGACGCTTTTACCAATTTGCTGAAGTACTGGAAGAGTGGAAGTCTTAGTACAGGGTAGACAAAACAATATTACATAGTAGCAAAAGGACCTTGTGGTCAAGGTTTTACAAGGTTTGCCACGTAGGGCTCACGATAAGATACAACTTGCAGCGGAAACTAAAACAATTTGTGGAGGCCATACAACGTGCCCACAGGCAATCAAGTGAAGGACGCGGCCTAGCTCGCAAGGTCTTCGAAGTAGTCGTCCTCGTAGAGCTCGATGCTCCTAGGGTCTTCTTCGACGATTGATCAACAAAGGGCGTATAGCCGTGAGTACATAATGTACTCAGCAAGTCGTAGGGAACAGTATGCAAATAGTATTCATGCAAGGCTTAATAATGAAAGCTTTACGGTTAATTTGCAGAAAGCAGTACTAAGAGTAATTACGATAAGTAGATTGAAAGCATAATTCGAAAGATTAATACATAAGTAATCAAGTTTCTTTGAAACCACTCGTGAACACCCTATTTACTTCTCAAACCACTCGTGAACACCCTGTTCACTTTCTAAACCACTCGTGCCAACAAAGACAACATTTTTGAGAAAAATCTATCCCTCGTGTGAAATCATCAGGCATTGTCTATAACTGGGGACATAGCTATTTGAATAGTTTTACACTCTGTAGAGGTTATACAACTTGACCCACAAGAGATAATCATCTTATACTATCCGTCCACACACTTCCGAGGTGTGCGACTAAGAGATTATCACAATGTCTTTACAAAGCTTCGTTTTAATTCGGTTCTGCTCGCTAAGGTTTCATATTCCTGGCCCCCTCTTGCGCCGTTCATCAACCCAAATAGAGCTAACTTAAAATATTGCTAATTATTCAGCCAGATCTACCCTATAAATGGATTTGTGGTTGCATGGTATGACCCAGATCAATGGCGCACAAAGTTAAGTCCTTAGTGACTACTAAGGCGAGACATCCTCATCCCAATGCGCTTGCTGTACTCCCTTTACTGCACGATCATTCGTTTGAGTATGAAATCATTTTTTGTTCAACCCAGCCGAAAGACAACACTTGCCATGGTCCAATAAATTTTAATATAAGCGGCAACACATGCCATGGCAACACATACCACAATTCCATATTCACTTAGTCAAATTTATCATCATTGAATCATGTGATCGAGAGACATCGTATAACTAAAGCAGGACTATGCATAATACGCATCCATGTTGGTATCACAATAATGTCCAACTAGGATTACCCAACCTATGGTGTCCAAAGGTACATGTCAACATGTCAATCATAATTATTCAAGGAGTCATACTGTCGAGTAGGTATTTAGCTATTTCTCAAACCATTTTTATACAACTAGCCATACATGTTGATATAAAATAATATAATTTTATAAACTGGGTACGAAATGATCAAAGGTCTACGACTTACCTTCGTTGAAGAGTTGATATGCTTCGGTCGAGGTCGTCATGTCCAAGAACTCTTCGGAGACACCGAAATCTATACGTGCGAAAAGAGCCAGATAAATGAAACAACTCTAAATAAAAAAATAATAAAAAAGAACCAAGCTCGAACCAAAAGAAAGGTACTGAACTAAGATGGATTTATAAATTGAATCACTCGAATCGGAGCTCGAACGAAGGGGAACGAGCTCACAGAAGGAAGTTCAGCTGGTCGTAAGATAGGATACGACTACTCAATGTGGTCGTAAGAGGAATACGACTACTCAACGTGGTCGTAAGAGGAATCTGCAGCAGCTAGGAATAGGAGGATGAAGGTGGCTATGGCTCAAGCGGTGCACCGACTGCTCCACTCCTATGAAGCGGCGACTCCAAGAGAATCGTTGCTTGTGCTGCTCGTCCCTCTTGTGATTCTACTGCTCACACTCCGCTTGCTGCTGGCTGTATCATCAACCACAAGAGCAAGACGTGAATCAGATGATAGGCATAGGCTACCCATGATGAGAGATCTCCCATCGCCTCCAAATAAGCTCCCTATCATAGGGCACATGCACCTGATGGGAGCTCTCTCCCACGTCTCCCTCCGCGACCTCACCGCCAAGCACGGCCCCGACCTCATGCTCCTTCGCCTGGGCGCCGTGCCCACCGTCGTCGCTGCGCGCCGCTGAGGCCATTCTCCGCACGTACGACCACGTGTTCGCGTCGCGGCCGCGGTCCATGGTCGCCGACATCATCGTTTACGGGCTGTCGGACTCGTGCTACGCCCCCTACGGTGAGCACTTCCGCAAGGTCAGGAAGCTGATGATGGTGCACCTCCTTAATGCCAAGAAGGTGCATACCTAGTCCTGGGGAAGAGGGGAAGAGGGAATCTGATCCTGGGGCAGCAGCAGCACCGTGCAGTCCTACCGCCCTGCCCGGGAAGAGGAGGTGCGGCTGGTGATGGGCATGCTCGGCAGGGCGGCGATCGCGCACGCGACGGTGGACATGAGCGAGCTGCTACATTCTTTCGCCAACGACCTCATCTGCCGCGTCGTGTCGGGCAAGTTCTTCCGAGAGCTCATCGACACCAACGCGTCACTCCTCGGAGGGTTCAACGTCGAAGACTACTTCCTGAGCTTGGCGAGGCTGGAGATGCTCAGGAAGGTGGTGTGCGCCAAGGCCAGGAGGGTGAGTAGGACGTGGGACCAGCTGCTCAACAAGCTCATCGATGACCACGCAAGCAGGACGGTGCGCCGTGAGCAGGACGACGCTGAGCAAGAGGACATCGACTTCATTGACGTCTTGCTCTCCCTTTAGGACGAGTATGGTCTCGCCAGGGACCATATCAAGGCCATCTTGATAGTGAGTAGTAAGCTCATGCATGCTAGTAATTGTATACAACTTAATTGCTTTAGCTACGATCCGTCTCTTTCTTTGTTTGCTCTGCATTTCTCACAGATCTTAATTTATCCAACACGCATGTTGTAGGACATGTTTGAAGCGGGCACAGACACATCGTACCTAGTTCTCCGAAAACATGGAAGTTTCGAATGGAATAAAGAGGTAAGCAACGCCTTCGAAGAACTTAAACTGTACCTTACGAGTCCCCCAATTTTAGTTTCTCTAAGATTGGGAGAGACATTCCTGATTTACGTGGCTGCAACGCCACAAACGGTCAGTGGTGTGCTAGTCGTAGAACGTGACAATGTCCAACGACCGATATATTACATAAGCGAGGTCTTACACGGACCAAAAGAAAAATATCTGCAGGTACAAAAGTTGCTCTATGGTCTCTTTATGGTTTCAAGGAAACTAAGGCATTATTTTCAGGCCCATAAAGTGGTCGTACCAACTGGATATCCCCTTGGTCAAGTCCTAGGAAACAGGGAATCATCAGGACGAATAGCAAAATGGCCGGTTGAGCTTGAGGCATTTGACCTCCATTTCATCCCACGAACAGCAATCAAGTCCCAAGCAATAGCAGAATTCATTGCCGAATGGACAAACCCTGAACCCACCCAAGAGCCCGAGTACGAACACCACGATGAGTGAACAATGTACTTTGACGGTTCCTTGATGCTCCACGGCTAGGGGGTTGGGGTCGACTTGATTTCCCCTACTGGCGAACAAATAAAGTACGCCATTCAGTTGAACTTTTCTGCTACTAACAATGTGGAAGAATACGAAGGTTTGCTGGTAGGACTTCGAGCAGCTCGTTCGTTCAGGATTCGCAGATTGCTAGTGAAAGGTGATTCTCAACTAGTAGCGAATCAAGTGGGGAAAGAGTATTAGTGCTCTAGTACCAAGATGTCGTCATATCTGGCGGAAGTACGAAAACTTGAAAAGCATTTCTTCGGTTTTCAGATCCAACACATTCCAAGAAAGGAAAACTTTCTGTCAGACCAGTTGGCACGGATAGCTTCTACAAAGACATTTGTCCCGCCCGGAGTTTTTCTCGAGAAACTCGATTCACCCTCGGTGGTCGAGCCTTCCGAGGACATAGATGTTCACAAGGAGGTCGCACACCTCGATTCTGCAAACATGGATGCTCCACAGGTCGATGATGGTTGGCGCCATCACGATCACGGTAGAGATTGGATGACATCGATATACAATTATCTTCAGCATGACCTCATTCCAGAAGATGATGTAGAGGCCGATCGTATAGCACGAAAAGCCAAATCATACACTCTAATTGAACGTACCTTGTACAAGTGAGGATCTCACGGAGTGTTGATGAGATGAATATCTCAATCGGCTAGAATTAAATTGCTAACCGAAATTCATGGAGGAGTCTGTGGAGCCCATCATTCCTACAGAATGATGGTCGGTAAAGCCTTTAGACAAAGATAGTACTGGCCAACTGCCCTTCATGATGCAAAAGAGCTCATGACGAAGTGCGTACAATGTCAGTTTTATAGCCGACAAGTACATCAGTCGTCCCAAGCTTTGCAAATAATTTCTCTTTCTTGGCCTTTTGGAACCTGGGGACTAAACATTTTGGAACCTTTCCGAAGAGCACCCGGGGGCTTTGAGTTTTTTTTCCGTCATCATTGACACGTTCACTAAATGGATCGAAGCCAAGTCAGTTGTGAAAATTATAACTGAGGCTGCCAAGAGGTTTCTCACAAAAAACGTGATCACACGATTTGGTGTACCCAGTCGTATAATCACGGTTAACGGTACCCAGTTCTCTAGCAGTAATTTTCAGGAATTCTGTGACGGCCTAGGTATCAAGATACATTATGCTTCTGTTGCTCATCCGTAGAGTAATGGAGTAGTTGAGCGAGCCGATGGTATCATAATGCAAGGAATCAAAAGACGAGTTTTCGATCAGTTACTTACATGGTCAGGGGCTTGGGTTCAAGAACTTCCTTCCGTATTATGGACCGTTCGTACCACAACTAGTCGTGCGACCGGTGAAGCACCATTCTTTTTTGTTTATGGGGCTGAAACCATGCTTCCTCCTGAACTAAAAATTGGTTCTGTTAGGATTGATTGCTTTTCTGAAAATGATCAGTGTGAAAACGATGACTTGATGACATCAATTTTCTTAAAGAACGACGAAATCAAGCTTTGATACGATCAGCGATCTACCAACAAGCCATGCGTCGCTACCACAGTCGTAAGGTGCAACCTCGTAGCCTAGCTGTAGGTGATCTGGTTCTTAGAAAAATTCAGAACCAAACGAGTTGCAACAAACTTTCTCCCAAGTGGGAAGGTCCATACACTTTGGTCGAAGTCACCCGACCAGGTTCGGTACGATTAGCTATGTCAGATGGGCAAATCTTGTCTAATTCTTAGAATATTGATCAATTGTGTAAGTTCTTTGTATAAATTCTTGTATTTATTTTATTTCATATTTCAATAAAGATGCATTTTCTTTTCAAAGATAAGTATGGTTGTTTATAATTACTATTCGTTGCTCATGGTCATATACCATTATTATTGATGATTGGTCGGAGAAGACACTCATTCTCTCCGATAACCCTTTACAAAAAACTAAGAGGGATCTCTATTACTCATTGGTGCTGACTTAAATGTCAAATGCCACACCGGTCTTAGTCGTGATCATTGTTTCAATGATTCCCACACACGACCATGTACTCTTTTCTCAAAGAAACATACAAGTATAAGGAGTACCACTCAAACAATTTATATGGTTTTGTTATTCCTCAAGAATACAAAGATTACTATTTTATTTCAACATTCTGTTCTACTCTTGTTTGGCTACTGGTCAGGACATGGAAAGCTTCCTAGTCAAAGTCTCTCCTCTCTGCACGTGGTCCTGCCCACTGGAAGGAGCTTCCTAGTGACGGTCCTTTTCCTACGATCCTCGCTGCTAGTCGGACTTGAGCATGAGCACGTTTCGCGAAATATTTTACAAATCTTCAATTCTTGGGATTCATTACGACCAATTTCTAATAATTTATATAAACAAATGTACTTATCATTTTCTTATTTTGCATACATCTTTTGCATACTTTCTTATCATCAAAGCAAGTCTTGTTGTATCTTCAGACTATATGTGGTATTAAACAGTGATTCGATAATGGACAAAATCTAGACTAGTCGAAATCATCAACCGGTTCCGACCACATGATTTTCTAGTTTTCATTCAATCATTGTTACAAACATTATCAGCACTTATACCATGGTCGTCATTATTACTCAGTTTCTTCGTCTACTGCTTCTTTAGTAAAGTTCATCTACTAATATAAGCAGTCAAGGGGTAAGAAATATATGAGTATTTAATAACATTGATAAGACAACAAGAACTTTGTTGATGTTAAAAGGTAAGTTTTATTTACAAAATTTAAATATTACATTCATCTATTTGTTAGAACCACCAGACTGGTCACTGCGTGATGGAGATCCGACTTCCATTTCCTCAGCAACTTTCTCTTCGAGAGGCCTTACTTCCTCGAGAAGTTTTGTTGCTTCATCTTTAGAGCAGTCGAAGTCTTCTTCAATAGCTCCAAGATGGACAGAGGGGTCGGAAGCCTTTAGTTTCGCCAAGGCAACACTAACTTCATTCGCGATGGCTTCCTTCATTGTCCTGGCATGGTTCTCTCGAAAGAGTGTTATCATTTTCTTGAGATCTTCGAGTTGATGGCCAAGAAAATTGATTCTCTCCGCAGGGTCTTTTAGAATGGGTAGTTGCGTTCCCGACCCCAGGTCGAAGAGCATTTTGTTCAGAGCCTTGACTTTGTTTTCGAGACTCTGATCGAGTTCAGCCCCTTGGCCACGTTCAAACTCGAGAGTTTTTTTTGCTCGTTCAAGTACTTGAGTTTTTTCTACACGAGTGGATAAAAAAGAGAGTCAACACACACTTTAAAATTGGAGTCATGGAATACTGGTTAAGTCTACGACCAGTTACCTTTGATTTTCTTCTCAGAAGAGTCGAAAACCTCCTTTTGCCTGGTCATTGCATGCTTGATTGACTGGTCTTTACGTTGATTTTCTTCCCTAAATTTTATTATCATGGCTTCCTTAGCCACGGCCTCTTCTCTAATTTTCTCTAAATCTATCAAATATGGTAGAAAGAGAAGACTGAGTTATGAAAAAGGAACAGGATGATAAAATGTAGAAAGTCAAGTTAAAATAGAAAAGTTCTTACTTCTCAATACGGAATGCTTTTGCTCTAGAGTTTTTATTCGTTGGGTCAGTCCTCCGACCACAACATAGTTCTCGACCACATGCTATAAAGATAAATCCCTTTCTTTGGTAAGTTTTCCAAGAAACTTCAAAAGAATGAATTATAACGATGGTCGTAAGAACACTTACCTGAATCACCACGTCATTATATTCGGCAAAAATCATATCTGGACCCATCTCAACTTGACGGTCCGATATCTTTCCCCAGGCCTCGTCAAGTTCCTTATCCTCGATAAATCGGGGGGGGGGGGGAAGGGAACTTGTTAGCCTGAGGAGTATTTCCAAGAGGAGGTGGAACCTGTTGGGAATCTCTAGGGATGACTACATCCGGAGACGGAGTGAGGATCACTAAAGGATCCTGAGCAGATGTCGTGATCGATACCGCCGAGGGCTTTTTAACCACTTCATCCTCTCGCAGATAGCTTTGAGTGTCCTGATCGGGAACCTCCACGACCACCTCTTCCCCAGGAACCTTTTCCTGAGGGGTGTTCTCTTCGAAAACAACTAGAACACCAGAAGATCTACGAAAAAAGAAAGTAAGGAAGATCAAGGTTCCAACATATCCAAAATATCCAAGGTATGTATGTACATGACCTCTTCATTTAAATATACCTGGTCGATTTTTTGAGTTTGACCTTGTAACGCATCGGTGTAAAATCCGTTGCGCTGGCCTTCCTCTTCTTCTCAACCAATTTCACCGGTTCTGAACCAGCAGGGTTGATTAGATCTTGCACATCCACTAATTGAAAATCAGAAGCAATATCCACGACTAGTTGGTCAAGGATGAGGTCCCTGATCGCCGGATCAGTGGGTGTAGATTCGTCAACCTATAAAACAGTAGCTTCAGTAGCCACTGGTGGGTCCTCAGCGACCTTGCTGGAGGGTATGACAACTGCCTAAATAAATCATCAAAGATAATTAGGCAATGAAAATCATTTGTCTAAATATCATTCATGTTCGGTTACCTACCTCTGGAAGGCTGACATCCTATATGGTCGTAGGGGTGGTCGGATCATCAATGGCACACATCTTTCAGTACCCTCGTTGATCCTCAACCCGACCGACTACATGTCAAAGAGGATTTATGGTATATCGATCGGAAATAACATGTATGACAAAGGAAAAAAGCACAGTTGATAATCTTACCTTAAGTCTCTCGATCCTCTCTTTGGCAGAAACGACCGCTAGGATCCAAGGGAAACTAGCCTTGTCACCAGGCTCTCCAGCACAGATCATTTTGATCCGGCTTCTAATCTCGTCAGAAGATCAAGCTGCAAAGGTAAAACAAGAGACTTGAGGATATAGAAGTAATCAACTAACATAGACAAACTGGTCGGAATCACTCAGAGCTTACCCTCTTTGGAATCTTTGGTCGTATCATCACGACCAATATACCAGAGCATTAGGTATGCTCGGGCCTTCAAAGGACTAATCTGGCGCATGAAAAAATCCTTCACTACGTGCCAGGATGTTAGATCCTTGACACTGAGAAGCTTGATAGCTTCGGCCCATCTCTTTATCTTTCCCTCCTTCTCCATGGAGGAGCGCCATCTCAGATTCTCAACCGCCTTCTTACCAGAATAATAAAGGCTGTCTTTCCTCGTGATCGTCATATAGAACCAACTTTTTTTCCATGACGACCACGAAGATTTTCCATGATATACTCATCAGCTTTTCCGGCATGGAGGCACAAGGTGCACTCTCCAGGCGTCCCGATCGTCTTCCCAGACTTCGTCATCCTATAGTAGTACTTGAACAGATCCAGATATGCGGGAATCCCCAAGTACACTTCGCAGAGATAGATGAAGATGCTGAGATTGGCGATAGCATTGGGAGCAAGATTCACCAATTCAACTCCATAATACTCCAAGACTGTAGGGAGAAAAGAGTGAATCGGTAGTCTAAATCCGCATTCGACATATGCAAGAAAAACCGGAATTTCCCCATCTTCGTTGCTCGGAGAATGTTCTCCAGCCGCTAATCTCCAAGAAATCAAATTTTTGCTGGGAAGCAGCCCGATTTTCTCCAAACTCTCAAGCTTCTTCTCGCTGAAGTCGGAAGCCGACCAGTTAGTGATTTGGTCCGACATGGTTGAGGTTTCGAACGAGGAAAGAAATAGGGGTTGAAGAATAAGAGGTCGGAGGCAATTTTACTCAGGAGATGAAGAGGAAAAACAGGAAGTGCAAAAACCTGAGGTCTACTAACATGTTTTTATAGCTTCAGATTTTCTAACTGCAATCGGGAGTTATCCAAAAAAAAGAAGTCCAACGGACAATTTTTTTTCCAACAGACACAAAAACTCTTCGATTCCCAAGGCAAGTTCTCAACTTTAAAGTGAATATAAACCGTTTCAAATGTTATTGCACTTAATGAGCGTCAGTTAGATACGACTTCATCGGAAGAGAGGTGTTCACACGACCTATTCATTTAAAGTTCGGGGGCTAGCTGACGAGGATTAAAACCTCTATATATTATTTTTAATACATAAAAGACCATACGTCTTCATGGTCGTAACCCCTGAGGTTCACGACCTCATTGGTGGTAGAGATTCCAGAGGTTACACAATGGGTACCCTGGTCGGACGAAGGCCTGTGCCTAGCTTCCGACTAGGGAATTGCTCGTAAAAGGTATGAACTGATATTTGGAACTGATTCCAGGTATATTCTCTACCGTGTGATGAGTAGAACACATGCGTATGTTCCATACCACACGACGTTTCTTATCCTAAAACACTGGTGAATAACCACCATGCGGTTAACTATCTCATAAGCATACAACTGTCGAACGGTTGACTCTCCGTCAACCGTCATTTAACTCTGACCAGTCACGACGTTTCACATCAGACGTTTTCTCCAGAAGTAACTGCCACCCCTTCAAGAGCTATTTAAAGATGGAGCACGGACGGAGCCAAGAGTCCCCGCATCAGACTGAAGCACAGACCTTAGATTCATGTTTTAAGCCTGGCATTGTAAGATAACAAGTAGTGTTCTCAGTGTAAACAGGAGTAGTTCACCATCTAGTCAGGAGGCATTCCCTGTAAATCACAGTTCATACTAATTAAAGAGCAGTCCCATTATCTCCCCAGATTTTTCACGTCATTTTCTCCTTTTTGTTTTGTAAGATCGACATCTTGATCATCGACACCATCCTTGACAACTTGAATCCCTTAATCCTTGTCACGCTAGTAACTATGTGGTAATACTAGCTTTAGGTTGTACTTAAGCGACATGCTAGCCTTGCTTAAGTACCGGAATATTAAACTGTCCCAATCATCATCTCTTCAAACATAAAATGATTTGGGCAGTCATTGCAGGTAAATGACTGAGATGGTTGAGTTGTTGTATTTTACTTCTCAAAAATCCTAAATTGCTATTACCGTATCTAGGTGGATGAAGAGGTGGATGGTATAACAATGGGTGCTAATGTAGCCCAAGGAATGTTATTTTGTGGTTGGTATGTGGAAGAACAGCCCAGATAACGGCAATGTGGTGAACCTGTTATGTTCTTCACATGTACTTTGAGAGGTTGAGCAAAAACAAAGACAAAAAAATTATAAACTAACAAAATACGGCAATTTGGTGAACCCGTTATATTCTTCACATGTACTTTGAGAGGTTGAGCAAAAACAAAGACAAAAAAATTATTTACCAATAAAATACGGTAATGTGGTGAACCCGTCATGTTCTTCACATGTACTTTGAGAGATTGAGCAAAAACAAGACAAAAAAAATTATATACCAAGAAAATACGACAATATGGTGAACTCGTTATGTTCTCAATAAAAAATCATAATAAATTCGGTATAGAGTATCATCATGTACGTGGATAACAACACGAATCTTATAACCGGTCAAGTCGGGGCGATTGAAACGGCTGGATTCCTCGTTTTGTTCTTGTGGTGGAGAACGAGTTTAGATGAGCAAGATATGTAGCTGCCAGGTGAAGCTTTCCTGAAAGGAAAAGGAAAAGTTTGGTCGTACACTGTAGACAACTAAACCCGTCATCCCTGGAATTTCTATGGAAAAAACCCGAGAACCGAATAGGGCAGTCAAGTTTTCCAGCTCGAGTTTTCTCTTGTGGGCCCTACGGCGTCGCTGTAGGTGAGAGAGGATCCTGCGTCCTCTCAAAAGCATTGGAACACGTCGCATGAATCTAAAAGCACCAATGATCAGAAAAATGACAGTTTCTGTTAAAAGATGTATGGCAATTCATATATATATATATATATATATATAGTTCTACATCGGTAAAAAGTTAAAACACGATTTATAAGTGTGAGAATAGTACCACCTATCATACTTATCTTTTTAGAGTGAGATATAAGAGATCTATTCCGTGGTTGGTGATAAGGACATCACAACACAGGGGCGATCCTTCCTAGTATTGGTTAAGCTGTTGACGGCAAGCACTGACATTGACAACTGAGATGGCAACGTTTGATGGCTCATTTGCAATTGTTCGACGCGCAAGGACTAAGGGGGACAAGGCACTCACAGAGCAAAAATATCATCGCAACAGACGACACTGCCCCTGTCGGGTGCTCATTGTACGGATTCAGTCTGCCGTGTCCCCCCATCTTGAGTGAGGTGGACATGGGTCCCACTAATAAATACCTCCATAATTCCTTCCGAAAAAAGTAATCAAGTGTTATTATTAATTTGGCCCTTCTTCTATCCTAAGAAATATTCACCTTCCGGGTCAAGCAACAGAGAGAATGACCATGTACCCAAAAAAAGGTGAGTTTGTAAAGTGTGTTTTTTTCTTCAGGAAACAACTAAATTCTTTATTTCTATATTATCTCGCTACTAGGGGCCAAATAAAATGCAAAAATTTGGAGGAAGATCACAGAGATCCAAATTCCTAAGCATTGGATACTACACACCTGATTAAAACAGAGTAAACGACAGTCCAAATCTTCAAAGTCTATCCAAGCATCTTAAAATTTTACAACCATTCGACAATTCAAAAAAAACTAACTAACCATATTGTGGTAGTCACCATCGCCACGCTTGCGAAGTCCGTCGCCAGAACCATTCAATAAGTGCAGCTCGCCTTCTTTAGTTTGTGTTGGTGTGGAGGAAATCGAACTGGGATTGAGGGATACAGACGGAGGAAGGCAACTTGAATGGATAGGAGTGAATGGATAAAGATGGCACTTAAGTAATTTGTAGCGATTGTAAGATTCAAAGTTACGTTTTCAAACTACTGACAACGTATTTTACTGCCTTTTTATTACAAAGCATATGTAACTATATCTTTTTTGAAAACATATTTTACTGTCGTTTATTACAAAGCTTAAGTAACTATCGCTTTTTTCTCCGTGCGCGCATTTGACACATAACTAAGTTTCACACCCTATGAAAATTTGCTCCAGCGTGTTTTTAGTAACACACATTGAAATGCATAGTCATAATTTTTTCCATTGAGCGCATAGAAACCCTGTCGCCCTACCATTGGGCGACAGAAGGCAGGCTGGTTTTTTTATTTAATTATTTTTTAAAAATAGTAGAGAATCTATGTGTGAACCATATATTGAGTGAAAACATTTTTTTTGGATTAATAACCTTTGACACTTCGGTTTATATATCCTTCACAACTACACAATATTTGCAGACCTTGCCCCAGAAGTGATACATGTTGTTGGATAATTTTTTTTTCGAAATAATCTTTTCTATTTGGAATTACGGAAATAATACCACTTTTTTTTTTTACATAAATAGCCTCGTGTCACCGTACGGTTGGGCGACTTGGTATAGTCGCCCAACCAGAGTGCGACACATGTGCGAATCGCTGAATGGAAAGGCGATTTTAGGTCCTAACTGTACTATTCACCAGATCCGATTGGAATAATTGTGTTATAATACATATCACATTTCACATGTATTACATTTAGCAAATCTTGTTGTATATTGGTCTTTTTTTAGAAAAAAAATTGTAGTGTTAAGGTTGATTAGTCAGTTTATTATTTTTGTAGAATATCAAGGATACGAAATTTGTCAGTCTCGCAATAACATTTTATGATCGTCGTATATCGTTGTAGTGCACTAATTTTCTGAAGAATTTTGTGAGGATGATTCAGATAGTATTGAGTCGTAAGTATGTAGGTAAGTGATATTGCGATGTACCAGGAAGTTCATACACGAGGGAGAACTTTGGAGAAATGACGCAACGATAACAACATGACAGTTGATCCAACAAGGGGGTTACATGGCACGCAAGCTAACGAAGCAAGCACGGCACACGCATGCCTTTAGGGAAATAGAAAACCATGGGACATGTGGACGAAGAGGGTCGAACTACTACGTAGAACGTGGCCATTTGCCCTTGCGGCCTAGCTTGGCACTGTACTCATCGCCTTGCGCCTTAGCTCTCGCCGCGATGGCCCTCTTCCGCTCCCTCTCGGCCTCCCGTCGCCTGGCATGCTCGCGCTCCTGCTCCTCGTGTAGCCTGTCCCGCCTCTCCTTCTCGTCCTTCTTAGCCTGCAGCTCTGCGAGACGCCTTTCACGGCTACGAAGGCCCTATGCAATATCAAAAAACCTCGCGACTTTTTAGATGGCTTGTCCTTCACAACAGTGTACGTGCTCGGGTTTCTCTCTTGTAGCACCCGAAGCATACGAGGAAGGTTGTCGTACGCCGCCTCAAAAGACCCAAACCGTCTTTCTAATGCTTTCTACTTCGCACGCCACGCCTTCGCGTAGCTGATCTTGTACTTGAATTTCTTCTCAATAGCCACCATGATGTGCTTGTGTAACATCCCAATTTTCTGAGTTTAAAAATCTTTTAAATAGTTAGTAGGGAAAAAGTCACCATTTGGTTTTATTTGAATTTAATTCAAAATCTTAATATTGGACTTTACAATAAAAAACATTTAATGTGAATAATCCTAACATGAACAATAGCCAAAACTATTTTATTTGGGTTCTATGTGCTCAGATATATTTTCTAGATTTTTCTAGAATTCTTTTGAGTTCATTTGCAATTTTCTATTGCTTATTTGAATTTCTGGTATTTTATAAAATAGAAAAACTATTTAAAATCTCAGAAAACCCTTCGGGCCGAATTCCCTAAACCCAGCCCAAACCCTCCTCTAGCCCAGCTCTGTTCAAATTTCACCATGCGCGCGAGCTGCGCTTCTCTCGACAGTGATCCCGCGTGTCGCCTCTTTTCCTCTCTCTTCGCGCGGGCGCGTTAAACCTCAGCCGTCCGATTTTCCTTGAGTGGTCCGATGGAGATGGGTCGTTCGGGCGACTCGAAGTCATCAACGTTGTGAGCCGTTCGATCAAGAATGGATGGTCAGGATGCGGCTGGGATGTCGGGGGGTTCCGAATGTCACACGTGCTGTGGACCGTTCGATCGTGAATCTAACGGCCAGATCTTGTTGGGCTCGTGTGCACTCGCGCCTCCGTGCCGCTGACATGTGGGCCCCGTCCACCACGTCATCTTCGACGTGGACTCCACCTTCCCTCCGAGTTCTCCACCGCCGCACTGTGTTCTTCGCGGACACGCTTCCCGGGGCTATTTAAGGCCCTGAGGACCCTCGTGCCCCGCACCCCGAGTCGCGCCGCCTCCGAAAACCCTAGCCGCCGCCAGCAGATCGTCGCCAGGAGCCCTAGCCGCCGCCTTCGTCTTCAGCGCCGGCCGAAGGACCTCGTCACCGCTGCTGCCGTTCCAGCCCTCCTTGTCGCCGTTGGACTCCATCTTCGGGATTGCCGCGTCGCCCGCATCTCGGAACCGCCGTCGCCTTCGCCGGGGAACCCCTCCAACGCCATCGCCGTCGAGCCCGAGCCTCATCCTCCACCTTAACCTCGCCGCCGGTCACCCTCGTCCACCCCGAGCACCCGTGAGCACACCGTTGAGATCCCCGCATCCCCCTCTACCTCCCGGTACCACCCACCGCCGACGAGAAGCTGCCGTTCGCCGAGGCCCTTGGTTCCCGAGCCTGCGCCGTCGTTTAACCGTCGTGTCAGCAACCGTGTCAGCACCCTCGCCGACGTGTCGCATGCATGGCGTCCAGTCAGCGTCCACGTGCACGCATGCGTGGGCAGTCCACCGATCTCCAGATCCAGAGGCTCAGTAGATCTAGTCTACCGTGAGCCATCTCACTAACATGTGGGTCCCACATGTCAGTATTTTCTTTTCAATTTCTTTTATTCCCTAAATTCCTGTGCTGACATCGTGCTTGCGCAATAATCCGATTTTTCTGTAAAGAAATAATTCGGAAATTCCAGAAAATCCAAATTAGGGTTTCTTTAGATTTTCAATCTTCCAGAGCCCATAACTTTTGCATCCGAACTCCGATTAAGCCCATTCAAATTCCTAAATTTATCTAAATTCGAGCTCTATTTATCTGAGATTTTTATTTAATTTTTGGATCTTGTTTTGCCTCTGTTATTTATTTGTTTTGTTTATTTCTCTCGTTTGCAAGTAGACGTCGATTCGTCGGGGAATTTTGGAGAAGAAGGAGCACCTCAAGATCAAGACCAGTACTTAGACCTTTTCCAAGGCAAGTCATACCTTTGATCATCTTGAACCCAGTTTTCAAATTACTTTGTTTCAAAGTATTGCATTCTACTTTAATTATGTATTTAAATACTTTTGGGCATAGTTATCATCCAATTTGTTAATATCACCTTGGCTTGTATGTCATAATACCTTGTCACCCTAGATTGGTTTATTAGTTGGTAATATTACAGCACCAACGTGGGCTGGTTAGATGCGAGTACAATTGCTTAGCCATGCTACGAGTCTCACATCTCATGTAAGTTGCAATTGTTAAATTTGACTAAGTGACTATGAAACTTTGTGTGAAACTGTGTGCTATGTGTTATTACTTCGTGATAGCATGTGTTGCACTAAAACCAACTGGGTGGGAAAGGGTTTAGACTGAGGTAAGTTGTGGATACTTCGTGATATGGTGGACTTTGTGAATGGGAATGATAATCTTTGTGATCTAGTTAGAAAATGGAAGTCTTGCCTTGGTCAATTAAGGACTTAACTTTGTGCGCAATTGAACTGAGCCTTACTGTACGACCACATGACTGGTATGGGATGGGCCTAACTTAGTAGGTTATGGATTCTTTGCATTGATTACTCAGGTGGTAGGTTAGGCTATGGGTGGAGGTGTGTACTACAAGGTAGTCGCATCACGGGGCGGTTCGCCGTGTCCCTGTTCAGCGGTGTGTGTTATGCCAAAGGGCTCCGTTTGGGTTGGCATAGCGGTTTGTAAGCACATCGGGAGTGTCAATGTTAAGATGAAGTTTCTGAACCGTTTTGTTATGATTAGTGCTTGCTACACTAGTTGTATCGTGTGGATAAAGTGTACAACCTCTGCAGAGTGTTAAACAATCTATTCGAATAGCCGCGTCCACGGTCATGGACATGCTCGGGGATTTCACACGAGGGGGTAGTTTTCATAAAATGTTGGGATGAGAGCTATGTGATCTAAGTCATGTGGCTATGTGAAATAATCTGCTTAGCTTTGTGTCTTTATAGAAAATAACTGTTAAATTAATATTGTCTATTTGTTTTGAACTGCATTTCAATCTATTATTTGTATTCAATTGCAAATGTTGCTTTTATACAAAAGAACCACAGAAGCCTTTTCTTTTGGAATACACCTGCATCTATACATTGCATTCTGTGGTATGATTTGCGAGTACGGTTGTGTACTCATGCTTGTTGTAAAACTTGCGCCCAAACCTACAGAAGAGGAGGAGTCTACGCCTGCTTTCGAGGAGGAGTTTGCCGAAGGTTGCTGATCGTTAAGGTCCGGATCCCGATCGGTTGCTGTCTGAATTGATGGGATCTACGCCAAGTTATTTCGTTCATTGCTATTTTATTCTCTGTTAGCCCTGCGTGGCTTAATAAGTGTAAACTCGACCATAAGGTCAAAACCTTTATTTGTTATTCAAACTAATTGTTTACTTTATTTATCGCTTGTATGGATGGATATTCACCTATGTTGACACTGTGTGCACTAACGTGATCCTGGACTAGTGCAGTATACACAGAGGGTTCCAGAATCGTAATTTTGGGTCCCGACAGCTTGGCCTCCACATCCTTCTTCTCCACTATCTCTCCATACATCAAATTGGCTATGAAGGTCGACGTTAGGTTACGATGCCTTGGCAAAACACTTCTGAGCACACAGGAGTACGGCTCCACCTTCGAGACAATCCAGTGAGTATCATACTTCGGTCTATGTGCGTGCACTCGCCAAGGACAACCGGCCTACTCGCACTTGACGGTGTACTACTCCTGGCTAGATTTGCCAAACCAAAACGTCCGCTGCATGGATATAGCCCACAACTTAATGGCATCCTGCAAGGATGACTTATCCGCAAACATTGAGTGCAATCGAACCTCCGTGGAATGGTACTCCCAAGGTGATTCATGCTCGTCATGCGTGGCTACACCCTCAGCGTCACACCTGTTCCATTCCTGGGGGATGGGAGCTCCGTCCTCATCGGAACTGTCCTCATCGTCTTCCTGTACAGCTTCCTCTTCAGCCAAGGCCATCCGGTCATCGCTATCTATTTGACGCAATATGTACTCCCTTTGCTCTCCTTCATCAGCCTGTCCTGTAGGCTCACCGTGCGGTGACCGATCTTCCTCTCCTGCATCTACCGCCTCAGCCTCGTTACGAACAACATCCTCTGAACCCTTCGTAACACTGGCCTATGGGTCCTCTTCTTCTTCTTCACCAACATGCTGGGCGTCGAGTTTCTCCCACCACCTGGATGATATCCGTCGGCAGGGCCCTGTACAACTTCTTTTGGGCATGCTTGCACAAGCAGCACACTCGTATCCACGGCGTCGACAGCCTTCTATAAAGCCCTTCCACACAGCTGTGCGCGTCAGTCTTCTCAACTCCCATCCAATGTCCGTGGGAGACCGGCTTCAAAGCCCTTGTATGATGACGCTGGACACCTCAGGATCCAAGGAGAAGCTGCTGGTCAGCCAGTACATCACTTTTACGATTCGTGCATTCTCATCGTCCGGGTGTACCAGAGTGGTTTGTGGAAAACTGCTCAAGTCAACACCGTACGGACCTTCACGAATGGTGCCAACACTGTAATGCACTTTGAATGTAGTGGGTATAGGCATGACTGATGTCTATCTGCAAATATTTCCAGTATTGCAACTAGTCAGTTCACAACGCATGATATGCAAGTACTGCTACACTGTACTTTACATTTGTATAGCCCTACGCCTAGCGTGAACAAATAAACTACAGCATGATCAAGATGTTATTCATTCCATACCACAACCGAGCTATTCCATACCAGACATTATCTGATTCTGACACTAACTTGCAATCCGAAATGCTACAGGTGGCGTTCCAGTCTTCTACAGAGCTATACCAATTACCTAAGTTAATTAGACCATACTAATTAACATGTACTAATCAGTTCATACAAATAAATCACCCTCCTCATGCACTCGGCCAGAGTATCCACTACTACTTACCAACATTCTAATTATTCACCGAATAATAGTCCGTCACGCATGCACCAACATAACTACAATACTTCTCACAAACAACACTACTTCTCTCTCACATACTATTTTTCCCTCTAACTAAAGTTTTCTACAGGTGCTACTTACATATAAATTAACAACATTCTAATTTTGTACTCTTTTCTCTAACTTAAATTTCCTACAGGTGCTTTTTATACTACTATTTTAACTAAAAAAACTATTTACTTACTAAAAAATACACTAGATAAAAAATTTACCTCACAGACGAATCTCCTCCCCTCTTCTTCTTCTCCTCCCTCTCCTCCTCTTCTTCTCCCCTTTCTTTCCTCTCCTCTCCTCTCTTTTTTCCTTCCTATCGCGCTTCTTTTTCTTTCTGTCGCTTGGATGCGCACGCCTTTATATACCCCTCCAGTCGCCCTACCGTTTGACAACTGGACGATTCTGTCGCCGAATGGTGCAACGATAGCATTAAAAGCCCAACGGTTGGGCGATTGTATTTATGATGCACAACGGCTCGACGACTACCTAGCTATCGCTTTACCGTTGGGTGACTGGAGACAGTCGCCCAACGGTGCGGCGACAGGAGGTTAATTTTGTAAAAAAAAATTGGGTGGAATAATTTTGTAATTTCTAATAAAAAATGGATTTTTTTTTAAAAAAAATCAAGTTTCATACCCTATGAAAATCTGCTCCAACGTGTTTTTAGTAATACACATTGAAATGCATAGTCATAAATTTTTCCTGTACGCAGTTCATACTATTATGCAAATACAACCAATATTCATCATAAACTTTCTTTATTCATATTTTTTTAAAAAAAATGCTAGCCCGTGCAGATGCATGGGTTGATGGCTAATATCTATACTAATTGGAGGCTCTCCTAGAAGCCCTCGTGTTAATCCTAGAATATAAAAGGCTAGAAATTATCACAATAATCAGAGAAAAAGAAAAAAAAAGCCTAGAAATTCCCACCTTAATCGGAGAAAAAAGAAACATCCTGGTCATCCTCCCACGTCGCCTCCACCATCCTCGCTGGTGGAAGGAGGCCTGCTGCTCTCAACCTTCATCGAAAGGATTAAGAACATACCTGAGTCCACCAAAAGTAGTCAGACTGCAATTGAGTACACGAGGGTCATAACTACACGTACCTTAGAACCCAACATGGGACTTGTAATGTCCCGTTTGTCTTAGAGCTTTTTGTCGGATTTCAAAACCTAAAAGGAACCATTTGGTTTATTGTTTTGCTCAAGCTTAACTTGGAACTTTAGAAAATTTGAGGTTTAACTTGACTTAACTCAAACTTCAATTAACGCTGGTTTAGTTCTTGGTTCGCCGTTGAAGTTCTCTAGTGTTCCTAGCCTTTTAGTTCCTTTCTTTGTTTGCTTCGAGTGCTCCTGAGCTTAGTTTTCTTTCTCCTGGACCTCCTCTTGATCCTTACCTTCCCTTTGGTCAGGACCTCCTTCCTGTGGTTTGGACCTCCTTTGTGCTGTCCTTTGGTTTAAATCTCCTCAGGTTCAGACTTCCTTTGTGTTTGGACCACCCCTTTGTAGAACCTGACTGCCAGGACCTCCTATTCGTTAGAACTTGGCCGTTAGGACCTCCTCCTTGCAATCTTAATCGTCGGGATCTCTTTTAGGCTATCCTAGCAGTTAAGACCTCATTGGACCTCTTTCCTTGGGTCTCCTTCGTTAGATCTTTTTCCCCTTTGGATATAGTCCGTTAAGACTTCTCCTTGTTTGGGCCTCCCTTAAGTCCAAACTCTGTGCGTGCCTACCTCGGCTCAGGACCCTTAGATCTTGCTTGGATGGCCCGATTGAGAGGAGGCATTCGGATAGTCCAAACAGTCCCTCGCATTGTGGATCGTCCGATTTAGTTTGGGAGGCTACGATGTAAGGATGCGTTCGCACGGTCCGAACGTTCCTATCTCTTAGAACCACCCGATCAAGATCGTGTGGCCCTGATTCGCTGCGCCTTTTCCTTAGTCCTTTGGACCTCCTCCCTTTGAGTATTCTCGTGGTCTTTTTGCAAAGACCACCCTCTTTTGTCACGACCACCCCATATGGTCATGACCTCTGGTCTTTTTTCAAAGACCACCATGGTGGAGTAGGACCTCCCTTGCCTTCAGAGGACCTCCTCCGCATGACCTCTTTTGCCTTCAGAGGACCTCCTCCTCTGTAGGACCTCTTCCTAAGACCACCTCCTTAGTTGGACTTTTTCCCGTTGTTTTGACCAACCTCTTTGTTTGAGCCAGCCCTATCCCCATTGCCCCCTTCTGCACGCTTTGCAGCAGAAAGTTTCTGAACATTTAATATTGCTGCGGCACATCGAATGTAGTCACATCTGAGGTACTGGTTTCCTTCTTTTGATGCCCTGCCTTGTCTTATCAATTTCTTATCCTTGTACCCTTTTTCTCACCTACTCTTGACACATTACCCTGAGCCTCAGTGCTCACCACCGCCTCTCTTGCTATTTGTAGCTGGGAGAGCTGTCCCTCATCACCTTTGGTCTCATTCTCTAACTCCCTTGTTTTCGTCTAGACCTCCCCTGAGCTTGTTCCTAGAGCTTTTCTTTCAGCAGGACCTCCCCTCTCCGGCTAGGACCTCCTGTTCTTCTGGTTTTGAGTTGATTTTTGTTTAAGTCCTGGGCTTCTTTTAACTTCTCTTGCTTGAGCCTGCCTTGTTTATTTGGTTCTTCGTGAACATGTAGGTTCCGAGTTCGAAGAGGAGTTCCTAGACCCAGCAACCGCCACAGAAGCCTCTCCCTTGCTAAGCGAAGGCAAGTCACAGACTTTTGATCATTGTTGGACCTAGTGTTTCAAATATATGTTGTTTTACTCTATCTTGCATGGCTACTTTAGTAAAAAGGTTTTTGGGCAGTAGCTTCTCCTACTTACACTATTTTCTCCTTGGATACTTGAACTCATCATGTTGATATGATGTCCCTCGGATCACCTTAGTTGGGTAGGTTTGGTTGGCATCCCTTGTCTTGCCAGCTTGGGGTCGTAGGTTGCTTAGCTTAGATTAGAATCCTGAGTTAGGAGAATCTTTGTTTTACTTTCTTTAATAATCTTGACTAAGAATCTATGGAACTGTGGTTGGTGTCACTAGTGTACCACTGGGGTGAGATGCTCCAGAGGTACTTCTTGTGGTGTGATACCACTTTGCTAAAACTTGTGTGCCTAGACTTGGTGGTCTTTTGGCACAGGTTGAACCCAAAACTATTTTTGCTCAGGCAAGAAGGTCGGGAGTGAGTAGTGAGTGTTCTAGGGTGGTGCTCTACTGTCACATCGGGTTGTGGCTGGTCTTGCTTGAGCAGCTCTTAAGGACTTTACTTTGTGATCCAATGATCCGGGTGTTTTCGTGCAACCACAAGACCACTTTATGGGGGTGGTCTGGGCCAAATAATTAGCAAAGAGCTGACTTGGTTCTGTTGTGGTTGAGTGTGTGGTTCACTGGCATAAGAGGGGGCACGAATCTGACGTAGTGCGATGCCCGTTATAAGAGAAACCTTAGCGGGCAGCTCTAAGCCAGTTCCAAGCTTTGTAAAGGCCTTGTCACGCTCTCTAGGCTGCTCATCTTCGGAAATGAGCAAGGTTTCTACGGGAACCGCCCCGCTAGAGAGGTCGTGAATTGTGGGTAAAGTTGTACACCTATGCAGAGTGTAAAAATCTATTCAAATAGCCAAGTCCTTGGCCATGGACAGTTGCCTGGTGATTTTGCGCAAGGGGTAGACTTTTGTAAAATATTGAGGTCCTAGACACCCCCCGGGAGGTCATGGCTGTTATCTCGAAGAGACCTTGGCCGACTCCAGAGAGGTCGTGATTGGCTCATGGGTGGTCCATGGTGCTCGGGGTAGGTGCCTCGTGTAGGGAAACGGGTAGGCTACACTAGCGCAAATTAAAAAAATTCTACCCGTAAACCAAGATCACTGCAGTTATAGATCACGGTCTTACCACTAGACGCGCAGGTGCGGAAGTTGATGCAACCGCGTCGGGGCGATGTAGTCGTACCAAGTTGATGCAATGCGTCGGGCGAGTAGTCGTACTACTTCCTCGTCCTCGTCGTGGCGCCCCACGTCATGACTCCTTTCTTGCGGTTCGTCCCAACGCCACGCATGCGGCGCCTTCAAAAGTATCCACACGCACGGGAGAGCGACGCGCGCCGGACTACTAGATCCGCGCGAGCGACTAGGGCGTGGGAGGTGGCGACCGTGGTTTGGGGATGTCACGAAAAACTCAACCTCAACCAGCGCGCCCTGCCTCCTTTTATAGACGCCCTTATAATGGGCTTCTACGAATAGAGGCCCATTAGGACTCAATGCCCGATCTAATTCGGATCCAATCCGAATTAGGCTTCACTTCAAGTGTGTGACCCTATGGTTCACATATGTTTAGACACGACGCGAGTACACTTACTTGGTCAATAGTTGGTAGCGGCCTCTAGCAAGACGTGCAAACTCCTAAACATACGTAAAGATCATATCGGACGAACCATCACAACGTTATGTACATGCCAATCCCTTTGCCTCACGATATTCGGTCGAGCTCCAAGTCGACCACTCTTTCTCGATCCTGTGATCCGGAATCCCTTACTAGGTTAACTCTTAACCTTAAGTAGCATGGCCATGCATTTCGGATCCGATCACTCGAGGCCCAGAGATATCTCTCTCGTAGAGAGGGCAAATCCCATCTCGATCGACCATGCCTCGCAAAGATGCTTCATGACAAACCCTAAGCTACCTTTATAACTACCGATTCACGAGTAGCGTTTGATAGCCCCTAAGTAGGTCGATTCACATCTCAAGTACATGCGACAATCTCGTGTCTAAGGACAAGGCGTACACATTGTGTAGAGAGAACCATAAGAATAATTACTATGTCTCATGTTGGGTCGGTCCAACCCCATGTTCTAAACATGTGTCCACATTATTGGTTTGACATCTCCATGTCTATGACCTGTGAAACATGGCCATCAACCGATACATGTGCTAATCAATCATTCACGTGTGTCCTCACATGAATTCCGACTAGGGACAACTTTAGAATAACCATACAAGTAAAGAGTTTCACAAACAAGTCACATACTTGTTAATCAACACAAAGGCAATATTCAAGGAACATTTATTAAATCATGGATACAATGAAATATCATCATCAATATGATTGACTCTAGGGCATATCTCCAACACCTCGTACGTCCTAGAGTTGGTGCTCTAGGGTGATCGTGGGGGTGATCCTAGACGTAGGTGCGACTAGGACCTCCCACATGTGGTTTTTGGTAGTGAGTCGGTGCTCACGACCTCCTTTTACAAATCTTTGAACTTGTGTTTTTCTGTTTTAACTTGAGCTTTTAACCTATTATGTTATTCTCCTGTAAAATGTTGCTTTTTGCAAACTAACCCTGCAACTCCCCTTTGTCAAGCCAAAGCATGAATATTATTTGCATAATTGTTTTCTGTGACTTGCTGAGTACATTCAACGTACTCATGACTTTTGTCCTACTGTTGCAAGCAGTGGCCGAAGATGATCTAGGTCTTGGTGGCTCAGACCTTTCGAGGAAGAGTTCTTTGATGACCTGAGCTTCTAGAGACGCCCTCCACTCGACAGCCTTTGGGTTTGTCGAATGGCCCGCGTGTTGTCGGTGTTTTTGCTATAAAGCTTGTTGTCGGATTTTGTAGCCCTTGTCGGCGTTTGCTGTAAACAACCTTGGCCATAAGGCCCTCGTTAATCTATTATTGTTTCTTTTTCCGCTGCTCCTTTTGTGGACTTTGTGGTTGTGATCACACCTATGTTGTCTTGTGCGAGTTAGCTTCGGTTCCTGGGACTAACTCAGTGGCGCAAGTGTCCACGACCTCTGGGAGGTCCTTGCGATCTCCTCATAGGTCCTTGCGATCTCCTGGGAGGTTCTGGAGGACCTCCTCAGTGGGTGCTCTCAGAGGACCTACACGACCTCCGGGTAATCCTGTCGGACCTCCCTATGAGGTCCTAGGAGATCTTCTTAGAGCATCAGCCGAGGTGGTCGTGACAGTCCACCCTTCATGCCCTAATGGGCATGTGTAGCCGCAGCGTACTAAGCTCAATCGCCGCCTCGCTCTCCCAGGGGAGAATGGTATTGAGGCGGCTACAGTGACTCGCGTCAATGGTCGGGTCAACCAACTCGTAATGCCACTGCGCAGCGTCTCCTGGGTCTGCCATACTTAAAAATTTAGTGCATACATTGTAAATACTAGAAACAAATACATAAAGTAATAAGAAATGACATATATAATTAATTCAACTATTGTATGATTAGCGACACTTACGAAACTGATGTGCAACAAACTGTATCGATGTATAAATTTTTAGATGTATCTTGCCGTGTACAGATGGAAAGTAAAATTAAGTTCACAATATTTTAATTAATGTCTACATACCCCTATTTAGCTACTTTGGATTTTTTTTAATAGAATTTTTAGAGGTGTCTTCGTGTTTTCCTAGTTTGAAATGTATTTTCGACATTAACAAAATATTTACCAAGTACAAATGGAAACCAAAATTAAGTTGACAATATTTTAATTATGGTCAACATACCCTATTTTCGCTACTCTAGCATTTTCATATCATCTAGTAGTGCTATGGACGTTCGGCGCACAAGGTGTTCTTTCTGATCTGTTTCGAGGAGACCGCGTTTTGTTTTGCCTACAGAAGGAATTCATCTCAAGATGAAGATTGTTGAGTTTGAGTGTCATTTCAATCACCTTAGTGCTGGATATTATTATGATAACATCATGAGCTGGTAACTAGAGGAGGATAATCAATAAGTTGATGATGCTGGATCACCACCTATTTACTGGATTTGATAACTAACCTTGTGCTATTAATTAGGACTTGATATGTTTGATTAATGTGTAACCCTGTGGAAGAAGGGTACCTAGACCCCTAGAGTGAGTTGTTGGGTTGGACTTGCACGATGGAAAAAAACAATCTTCGGATAACTTCAATTGAGGTGTATATATATATATATATATATATATATATATATATATATATATATATATATATATATATATATATATATATATATATATCCAAGGTAACTTGTACTGCATTTAGGACTCCAACCAAGTTAACACGGAAGGGCATCCTCGACATTCCCATTGAAATATCATGGGTAAACAGTATCATAACATTCATAAGATCTGAGCCGCCAGATCGGAAATCAACGGCTGAGATTGATTGCTACAGTACTGCTAGAGTGCTCATAAACAGCACCCTTGCTGCAGTGTTTTCGCTACAGTGCTTTGCTACAGAATCATATCTGGATCTCAGCCGTCGATTCCCGATCCGACGACTGTAAAACAATGTCATGACACTGTTCATCGTGATATTGCTGTGCAATATCATAGGATTTGCTTCTCCGACTCGCATGCGAAAGGTAAAATACTATATATGTTCATACATACATACATATACATATACATATACATATACATATACATATAATGTATTGAGATAGTTCTACATCGGTAAAAAGTTAAAACACGATTTATAAGTGTGATAATAGTACCACCTATCATACTAATCTTTTAGAGTGAGATATAAGACTGCTATTCCGTGGTTGGTGATAAGGACATGACAACACAGGGGCGGTCCTTCCTAGTATTGGTTGAGCGGTTGACGGGAAACACTGATATTGACAACTGAGATGGCAGCGTCCGATGGCTCATTTACAATTGTTCGATGTGCAAGGACTGAGGGGGACACGGCACTCACGGAGTAAAAATATCAATATTCAATCATATGACACATTAATCTCTATACAAATTTAATTATCATAATAATTGATTTAAACTTATGAAAATTCTAAACGACTTAAAAATAGCAAATCTGTAGTGGTATATCAAAGGTGGGAGTAACTACTCCCAGGAGTAGAAAGTATTTTTCATATATATATCCAAGGTAACTTGTACTCCAACCAAATTAACACCCTCTGACTGGCATGCAGAAGGTAAAATACTACTATATATGTTCATGAACACATACATTCCATGGCAGTACGAAACAAGCCAAGCCGTCTATAAGCATATAGGTTGGAATAATTAATGTATATGGCCGGCCGGGAATCTTGGAACGAGGAGGAGCTTCTCCTTCCGGTGGAGCGTCAACCCATACACCTCCGTCATATCAATCCCCCCGGTACTGTCCATTGTCGTCTCAGCCGCCGGCAGCTCCCAATCAAAATGGAACACAAGGTTGGCTAGCATGGCCTCGATGGTAGCCGCCGCGAAGTTTATCCCGGGGCAAATCCTCCGTCCAGACCCAAACGGCACCAGCTGGAAATCATTCCCTTTGTACTCAACGCCCGCTGCACTGCCGCCATCTCCGAGAAGAAACCTCTCCGGCGCGAACTCCTCCGGTCTCTCCCAATATTTCGGGTCCCTCCCCAGAGCCCACGCGTTGACGATGACACGCGTTCCGGAGGGGATCGTGTAGCCGTCCACCTGGCAGTCGGCGGTGCTGAGGTGCGGGACGAGGAATGGCACCAGCGGGTGCAGCCGAAGTGTCTCCTTCACCACCGCCTTCAGGTAGGCCGTCTTGCTGCTCGTGCCCTCTTCTTCGGTGGTGGTGGTCGCCATGTCTGCACCTTCTCCGCCTAGTGCAGGCACCATGTTTGCCCTCACCTCGGCCTGAAGTTTGGCCATCGTGTGCTGGTTCCGCATGAGCTCCGCCATGGCGAATTCCATCGTCAGATATGCCGTCTCCGTGCCCCCTTGAAACATGTCCTACAAATTAATTAATTTTCTTTACCTTTGAGTACGTACAATTAATATAGTGCAACGAACTACGTATTGTCGGATTAATTCTTAGTTTTTTTTTTTTTTTGCTTTTAGATATATTAATTGCAGGTTAATTAATTAGGTACCAGCAAGATGGCCTTGACGTTGTCTCTGGTGAGACCGTAGTGTTCCTGCCGAGAGAGCAAGACATCTATGAGGTCGCCGGTGTCTTGCTGCTCGTCGTCGACGTGATGACGCGGTACTACCGACGACGACTTGGCGGCGGCGTGTTCGTCGATGATCTTCTCGAGTAAGTCGTCCCACCTCTTGCTGATCCTCCTGGCCTTGGCGCAGATCACCCTCGCGAGCACGTCCACCGTTGCCAGCCTCGGGAACAGGTCCTCGAGGTTGAAGCCCCCCTGGAGCGACACGTTGATCTCTATGAGCTCGCGGAACAGCTTGTTCCGGCCTTCCTCCCGCAGGTGCTTGCCCACTACCGCGCGGCACACGACGTCGTTTGAGAACGAGCCCAGAAGCTCGCTCATGTCCACCGCCGTGCCAGGAGCGGACGCCGCCGCCTCACGGATCTTGGCCATCGCGAAGCGCACCTATATATATATATATATATTAATTATGTCAGAAATCAACTAGCCAGCATGCACGCATGGTGTTTAATTTGCGCGACATGCACGTATGCACGCCTATTTAATTAGCAGTTAGTTACCTCTTCCTGACGGCCATGGCGGAAGGAGTGCACCTTCTTGGCGCTGAGCATGTGCGTGGTGACAAGCTTCCTCACCGTCCGCCAGTACTCTCCGAGAGGGGCCAAGGCGACGTCCGACGAGCGGTAGAAGATGATGTCGGCGACGGGGGAGCGCGCCCTGGAGGCGAAGACGTGGTCGTGCGTGCGGAGGACGGCCTCGGCGGCGCGCGGCGAGGAGACGACGAGTGTGGGGACGGCGCCGAGGCGGAGGAGCATGAGGTCGGGGCCGTGCTTCCGTGCGAGGTCGCGGAAGGAGACGTGAGGGAGGGCGCCGACGAGGTGCAGGTGCCCGATGACCGGCAGGCTTGGTGGGGACGGGGGAGGATGCTTACCATGATCATTACGACGACCTCGTGTTGTTGTTGTGGCCAAGTAGCGAAGGAGGAAGAGGAGAGGGACGACAAAGAGAAGCAGTGCTGCTGCTGCTTGTGAGCTGGGAACTAGTAGCTCGTCGTAAGCCATGTCGACCCTCTGTTAATTAATCTACACCGAGGCTAGCACTCTAACAACTAATGTAGTCTCTCTCTCACTCTCTCTCTCTCTATATGAAAATAATATGGTACATATAGTTGTAGGGAATGTAGTCCATAGAAAAGAGTAAGAACTTTATTGTAAACATCTCTTCCTATAGCAATATTGTCTTCGTGCGTCCAAAACTTTTCTCGAAAAGATTTTTTATGTAAAATTTGTGTCACATATTCATATTTTTCTGTGTATTATTTATAACAGTGTAGTAATACGTCTTGTTGTGTTGATTTATATGTTTGGAGTTTCCTGAATTTGTACTAAGATCAAGTTGAATTTCCTGATATATAGGCCACAGGTGCATGCCCTGCAGGGTTGATGCTATCTATGTATCGCTGTCAAATATTAATAGACAATATTGCTCATTACCATCATGTAGCCCAGGCCTCACGAAATGACAATTTTTAATTTATACCTTGTTGCAATGATACAAAGCTAATTTTCTTAATATTAATTGAGTCCCATGAGACGTGACCTACATAGATAGCGAAAACATACTAGCACAATGGAAAACAACCGACTACATGCGATAGAAGATGCCAGAGTATTACACGAGTTTGTGGCTTCACTACTTTCAATTATTAATTTTTCTCAACATCAATCCAATTAAATTTGTGCAATGATGATTTATCTCTAGTTCTTGCTCTCTTTTTTTGTTGAGATTTTTAGTTCTTATATTCCATCTGTTTTGCCGTAGTATTTTGGTGTGATATAGCTTGTTAGGACTTGTGGAAGTTGATCTATGTTTATCTTGACCATCTTAGAGCAAGTCTTTGGATTAAGTTTTGGTTTTCATCTGGTTTTGAACCGTCTTACACTCAAACAAGAAACTCTTTAAATCTTGGCCGTGATTGTCTAGATGTTTGATTGGAATATGTTCCCGACCCTCTTATTGAGTTGTGTCTAAAATTTCAAGTGATTTGTATTCATAGATACAAAGTTAGGTAATTTTGTGAATCTGAAATCGTGATGATTTTTTTATCGCTTTGAGGAGAGCTCAGACCACCCCTGAGAAAGGTCAGACCGCTCGAGCGATCAGATCGACCGAGGGGGATTGATGGTTGAACTTCTTGATTTCAGTTCAATTAATCTTTCACTGTTATTTTTAGAACTTGTTCTTCATAGCTAAACATAATTATTGGAGTGAAAAAAATGCAAAAATCCAGACATAAAAAAGTTAGCTCATATTCACCTCCTCTAGTCGCTATCACGGCCCAACACAATAATGCTGAGCTAATTTTCTTAATATTTACTGAGACGCATGCGCCGGGACCTACCTAGCTAGCTCGGTAGGAAGCGAGTGCAAGGGAAAGCAACGACTTCATGAATATCACCATAGAGTAAGACATGCAAATAATTAATTAAGTTGGACAAAGACAAGGTGTGTCAGATTCGTACCTTAAAACTATCAATCAATTTTCTGTTGATATTATCTAAATTCGAATTAAGGCAGCAAGAAATGGAAACGAATTAAGAACTATCATTCTTGAGCGCCGAACCTCGCCCGTTCCTCCACCCTTTTACTGATTATCTATACCATAGCTATTATATTCCGTGTTAGCGGCCAATAAGTTATCAGGCGCACGTCGTTACAGGTGATCATATCATGCTTAATTAGTGTTTTATAATTGGTTTACCTATGTCAATAATTATCGAGGATTGCCATGTTACTTACCACATGGATAAACTGTCATTTCAATCACCTTAGTGCTGGATATTATTATGATAACATCATGAGCTGGTAACTAGAGGAGGACAATCAATAAGTTGATGATGCTGGATCACCACGTAATTACTGGATTTGATAACTAACCTTGTGCTATTAATTAGGACTTGATATGTTTGGTTAATGTGTAACCCTGTGGAAGAAGGGTACCTAGACCCCTAGAGTGAGTGTTGGGTTGGACTTGCACGGCGGAAGAAAAATACAATCTTCGGATAACTTCAATTGAGACGCGCATATATATATATATATATATAAGTGTGAGAATAGTGTCACCTATCATACGAATCTTTTAGAGTGAGATATAAGACTGCTATTCCGTGGTTGGTGATAAGGACATGACAACACAGGGGCGGTCCTTCCTAGTATTGGTTGAGCTGTTGACGGCAAGCACTGACATTGACAACTAAGATGGCAGCGTTTGATGGCTCATTTGAAATTGTTCGACGTGCAAGGACTAAGGGGGACACAGAGCAAAAATATCATCGCAACAGACGGACGCCGGTCCCACACACCCCCACAGTATCTTGAGTGAGGTGGACGCCGGTCCCACTAAGAAATACTTACATAATATTAAAATTATAGAGGTATTTACAACCATTCGACAATTCAAAAAAAATATATATAACCATACTGTGGTAGTTACCGCCGCTACGCTTGCGAAGTCCGTCGCCAGAACCATTCAATAAGTGCAGCTCGCCTTCTTCAGTTTGTGTTGGTGCGGAGGAAATCGAACTAGGATTGAGGGAGACAGACGGCGGAAGGAAACATGAATGGATAGGAGTGAATGGATAAAGATGGCACTTAAGTAATTTGTAGCGATTGTAAGATTCAAAGTTACGTTTTCAAACTACTGAAAACGTATTTTACTGCCTTTTATTACAAAGCATATGTAACTATATCTTTTTTGAAAACATATTTTATTGTCGTTTATTACAAAGCTTAAGTAACTATCGCTTTTTTCTCCGTGCGCGCATTCGACACATAACTAAGTTTCACACCCTATGAAAATTTGGACTTTATCATATATCAAATTAAATGTGAAACTAGAATTCTATCTAATTTATATAAATTTTGAATTAAATGCTCGAGCTTTGAAGTCATATGTACTGATTTGAATTTATGTCAATTACTGTATAGAAAAGAATATTATGGAACTTTTTTAAGTTAAAAGTTGCCATCACCAATCTTCGAACACATCCGACGGCTCACGAGTCGCCTGCGATTTAAGCCAAAATCAGTCGCCTGTGCGCTAGCAAAAGCGATGAACTATTCGGGCGACGTTTCGAGCCCAAGCTAGACTCCAGCGGCCGGCTTGCCATCCAACGAGTACACAGAAGTTGTGGGCGGCCCGGCCCAGCCCACGACGCCCATCCAACGAGAAACGTAGCCCATCTACCTACACAGTACACTCCCCTCTCTCTAAAAAACAGAAAATAAAAGGATCTACCTGCACATACTACTAGTACAGTCTACTCTGATGAGTGTAGCTCCTGACCATGACTATTTATTACATTACATTTCTTTTTCTATCTCTCTTTTCGCTATTTTTCTCGTTTTTTCTTTGGACCATGACGACTACTATTCGATCGATGGAAGAGCAGTTGCAATTACTTGAGAAGCTAGACGCGCTACAAGAAAACCCCGTGGATATGTTTTTCTAGAGACTCTTTTTAATTTATCTATAAAATAAAATGTTATATAGCTAGGGGCACTTTTAGAGACACTTTGCTAGAGACGATTTTAAGACGTTTTTTTAGCCAAATCGAAACAAAACACTCCCGCTAAAAAAACACGCAAACTTTCGGATCAGATCGGACAACGACCTTGGCGAAGCCCTCAGCGGTGCCGGTCTGCGTGTCGAAGAAGATGGTGACGCGCTTGCGACCGGCTTGGACGGCGAGCTCCCGCCAGATCGGAACCATACGGCGAGGATGAGCAGGCCGACGATGGGCACCGCATCGGTGGTGGCGGGCGTGACGAGCGGGTCGCCTCCGGCGGCGGCGGCGGCGAGCTCCAGCGAGAGGATGGACACCGCCCACGACCTCGCCGCCTCCGGCGCCATCTCTTCCCCCGTGAGGATTTGGATGGGGAGACGGGGAAGGGGAGAGGAGGGTAGTGGAGGCGCTAGTGGGGTGCACCTACCAACAACTGCTGGTCCGAGCGGCCAACTTTTCATCCGGCCTAGTGCTCATCCAACGGGTCCAGCCCACAACGCCCATCCAACCAATACAAGAAAACGTAGCACATCTACCTACACACACTCCTCTCTGTAAAAAACAGAAAATAAAATCTACCTACACATACCACCAGTACAGTCTGATGATGAGTGTAACTCCTGACCACGACTATTTATTACATTACATTTCTCTACCTCTCTCTTTTCGCTATTTTTATTTCTTTCTCTCTTGTTTTTTTTTGTCTTTTTTTTTAAAAAAAAACACCATTACAACACATAGACGTCCACACACGCACACCACCACACGCACGCACTCACACACACGACGTCTACGGAAAACTGGACGAGTGGAGCTTGACGAAGAGAAAACGAAGTCACCACCGGCGTCTCACTTGCGACGGGCACGTCACCTCTCACTGAAAGAAATCCTCCTAAATGAGACACGTAGGGCCAAACCTGGGGTTTGAACCCTGGTGGGCTGGGGGTACAACCACCTCCACTAGCCACCCAAGCAAGGCTCTCCTCTCGTTTTTTTTCGTATTTTTTTTTGTCCATGACGACTACTATTCGATCGATGGAAGAACAGTTGCAATTACTTGAGAAGCTAGACACGCTACAAGAAAACCCTGGATATGTTTTTCTAGGGTATATTTTGAAATATGCCACTCCTCAGTTTATGGTTTTGAAATATGTCACTCCTCAGTTTTTTATTTGAAATATGTCACTCTTCTTTGTACTGAGGAGTGACATATTTCAAAGAAAAAACTGAGGAGTGGTATATTTCAAAACCACAAACTGAGGAATTGCATATTTCAAAATTTGCCTTTTTCTAGCGACCCTTTTTTAATTTGTCTCTAAAATAAAATGTTATATAGCTAGAGGCGCTTTTTAGAGACACTTTACTAGAGACGGTTTTGAAACATTTTCGAGACATACATAATTTTATCTTATTGAGACGTTTTTTAGACTCTCTAATTTTCCTAAAGATTATGTTATGTAAAGATATTTTTTTGAGACACATTCCAACTCTCTATAGGCGTTTTTCGGTAGTTGATATGTGTGAAAAGAACTACGTAATTGTCAATGGATTGGTATCGATCTTATGAATGAATGTTGGGGACTCTCCTAGAACAAAACCACACAGAAATGGACACATGATTTTATACAGGTTCAGATTTTCTCCTGAGAGAATAATAACCCTACTCCTGTGTTGCTGTATTGATTGTGTTTTCAACAAGAAGGAAATCACAAACACTAGGGCTTGATGACTTCCGTCTTTTGTTTTAGCTATCGAATCTCTTGTTCGCTTGATCCTCTAATCGTCTAATCACCCGATCCTCCTCTCTCTGTCAACCAACTTTACTTCTTATATAGCGCATGAAAGGATGACAATTGTTCATGTCAAGAGACACCTTGTCGTTCGATGCAACATACGTTTAAGTGTAGTTATTGTTAGAAACATATCTTCCCACGTTGTCTTGCAGTTATATCAGAAATAAAAATTTAATATATACGGTTATCTCAAAAATAACAGCACATATTAACTACGTTGTATAATAAACACAGCGCACGAACGTGGAATAACAACTGAGACACATCCATTACACAGCGCATGATTAATACCTTTTGTCGTCGTATGTGCAATAACGATCAGCTGGTGCAGTAGTTGGATAACGGTTGATGTCAAATTAAACGTACTGCTCCATTGATTATTCCTTGGTTTAATTCAACAAAAGAAATCTGGCTCATCTCATCTCCATGTACTCCAGCAAGTACGTTCGTGTATATATATATGCATGCATGTCAAAGCATGTACTGTACACGTACGTTACACGGCAACTGCACTAGCCATACATACACACTGAGACACATCCATTACCAATTTACCAGCACATGCATGCATGCATGCATGCATTTCTCTTATCCGCAAGCGACGCAACGAGAAAAGCAAGGAGAGGCGGCTAGCTGATCTCGACGTCTGATAAAATCGATCGCTGGCGTCAAAGCCAATTTATGATCGATCGGTATGTACACGCACGATTTTCAAATATATCATGAAAGAGTTTTTTCTTTGAAACATGTCATTGAAGAGTGATCATATTTGAAGCTATACAATTATATATCATTTATATTACTTTTGTACGTATTCAGACGCCGTACTTGACTATGTTATTACTACCAATCGGACCCAGTCTGTTCGATCTCAAATCCATTTCCTACCTCGATTTTGTATAGTTTAATGTTCTAAAGATAGCACGGTGTACATAACAAGTTATGACCACAGATGTTACTCTCATTGAAGGACGTACGGTCGGTGATCAAACTAATCAACTAATTGGATGGATTGGTTAAATTCCACAACACAAGTCAGAGCATACAATAATTGCGTGCTTGACTTTTCTGTCAGAGCACGGATGTCGATGATCGGAACACGAGGATCCCTATCGAACTTACTTGGGATTGTTATGTGAGAACGCTATCAAATGAAGATCAAGTGTTGCTTTGGACACACTTAGTATTTGTATAGGAATACAAAAGATGTTACAGAATGATCGTAATGATCGTGACTAATGAGTGAATACAGTTTATCACACACTCTTCTTGTTACAGAGAACATGGACTACCCACTTTATAGTATTTGAAGAAGTGGCAGTTAATGCCGCTAAAGGCGTCTCTTGTCGGATCTCGGGCTTTGAATAACCAAAGCCCTTGTGTGTGTACCATACTAGTCCCATGATCAGTGGCTAGTACACACATCCACAACATTGATAATCGCATCCATAAATTCATACATACTGAATAAAACAAAGTATGGTACATAACTTAAATGATTACATCATTTACAACATAAGGGCCGACCGCCCAAATAAATGGTATTTGAAGATATGTCACTAAAGAGTTTTTTCTTTAAAATATGCCACTGAAAAGTGATCATATTTAAAGATATACCATTTAATCTCTTTTATACATATTCAGGCCCGTACTTGACTATGTCTTTCCGCATAGATGAGAATGCCTCCACCTGCCCTGTCAATTACTACCGACTGGACCCAATCCATTTGGTCTCAAATCCATTCCCCACCTCGATTTTGCATGGTTTAACACTACTACAAAAAACGTCATCACAGACGGTTCGGAACCGTCATCACAGACGGTTTTCCGAACCGTCTCAAAAGTTCGCTCGTGATAATAGACATTATCACGCACGGTTCAAAACCGTCGGATACGAATATCACGACGGTTCGAAAGTAGAACCGTCGTGATAGTAGTTATCACGCACGGTTCTATTTCCAACCGTCAGTGATATTACTATCACGACGGTTCTTGTTCGTAACCGTCGTGATAGTTTTTTCAACCGCAAAAAATACTAAATGTATTCCTTGGTCGTCCGCCTCCGCCGGGAGGAGAGCCGATGGGGAGACGCTGCCGCCTTCGGGGAGGACGAGCGGCGAGAGGAGGAGTACTCCCAAGGTGGCTTCTCCGCTACTCCCGCGCACGCATGGTACTATGTATTAACACTAAGATTCCAACAACTCATGGCACTATGTATTAACACTAGTTAACAGAGTTACGAAAGCACGGATTTTGTTCCTAATTTCTGATCCTACTAGTATTGCAGAATCACAAACCAAACAGAAGCAAGAAGTCATTACATTGCTCCTTTCTGTGCCCGGTACACGCGCCGCGGCGCATCGGCCTCCATGATGCGCCGGTTGAATTGACAGTGCGCCTTCCCTGCATCCTCCTTCCATCCACCCGCACAAACTCCCCAAAGCCCAGTTCACCCAAGCACCCGCATTGCACTCACCAACACCCAAACTTTGCAGTGAGAACTAACAACAAGTCACCGTGACCTCAAAGATTCCGAATCGAACCAAATGGGCCACTTCACCACCGCAAGAATAAGACGCAGCGCTTCTCACGGATCCCAAAGACGAGAGGAGAGGAGACCTGGATCAAACGAGCCGGCGAGAGGCGGCGAGGCCGTACCTGGGGAGTAGGGTTTGCGGCGGAGAGGGCTCCTCGGGAAGCAAGGAGGCGAGGGCACGAGGTGGTGAGAGGATGTCACCTTGGGAGTACTCCTCGGGAAGCAAGTGCCCTCAGCGAGTCCTTATTAATATATAAAGAGTACTCCTGCTACTCCCGCACACGCATTCAAAATTTTCGAACTCCCGCGTTGTGAATCACATATCATAGACGGCTCGTATTACCAACCGTCTATGATGAGGTACTATCACGCAGCGGTTCGTGATACGAACTGTCGTGATAGTATCCTGACAGTTCTATTAAAAACCGTGCATGATAATCTGCAGATCATAGACGGTTCTATTAAAGAACCGTCTCGATAGTATCACGATTTATTCTATTAAAAAACCGTCTGTGATACGGCAGATTATCACAGACGGTTTTTTAATAGAACCGTCTATGATACTATCAGAGACGGTTCTTTAATAGAACCGTCTATGATACTGCAGATTATCACAGACGGTTTTTTAATAGAACCGTCTGTGATACTATCAGAGACGGTTCTTTAATAGAACCGTCTATGATACTGAGTATCACAAACGGTTTGTATTACAAACGCTGCGTGATAGGCTCGACAGACCCAACACGCATAGCCCATTTTAACCGTCTGTGATGAGGTGTCTACTATTGCATGTTTTGTAGTAGTGTAATATTCTGAAGATAGCATTACACAATAAGTTATGACCACAGATGTTAGGATGGCGTAGATATGTACTCATTGAAGGACGTACGGTCGGCGATCAAACTAGTCAACTAATTGGATGGATTGGTTAAATTCCACGACACAAGTCAGAGCATACAAAAATTACGTGCTTGACTTTTCTGTTAGCATGTATGTCGATGATCGGAACACGGGGTTCCCTATCAAACTTACTGGGGATTGTAATGTGAGAACGCTATGAAATGAAGATCATGTGTTGCTGTGGACACACTAAGTGTTTGTATAGGAATACAAAAGATGTTACAGAATGATCGTAATGATGGTGACTAATGAGTGAATATAGTTTATCACATACTCTTCTTGTGACGGAGAACATGGACTACCCACTTTATAGTATTTGAAAGGGTGGTAGTTAATATCGCTAAAGGCGCCTCTAATGTTCATGCACATTCGCTAAGAGAGCCTTGAACCTTCGTGTCTGTTAGTCAACTATCATAAGTTGTCAAATGTGCCAAAAGCCGTCTTCTCGCCAGTCACATTGGTAATTGTCGGTGTCCCCCGACCAATTTGCTGGTTGGTGATTCTCCACATCTATGTAGCTAGTTGGACAATGTCTAGTCTAGTCATACATACACTGAGACTCAGACACACTGCGACGCAACGGGAAAAGAAAATAAATGTCGTTCGCCGCCGGACGGTGTGAAAAGCGAGGAGAGGCGGCTAGCTGATCTCGTCGTCTGATAAACTCGATCGCTGGCGTCAAAGCCATTTTTTGTGTTTTGCTGCGGGGGAACAGCATCGTCAGCCTGCACGCATGCATGATCCATCGGTATACGTACGCGCGTACGTATATATGGACTCCTCCCTTGTACTATATACGTACGTTGATATATACTCTATGTGCTCTCTGCTGAGTGCGAGTTGAAAAAACCACGTACCAGTTGAACGCAATTAACTTTCGTCTAACTAAACAAAAACAAATTAAGCTTTTAGCTTGGCGACTTTATATATCATATTTCACTATCTTTAGTACAACGCACATATATCTTATTTTGGAGACGTGGACATTACAATGCACGAAACCTAGCTAACTCAGGTTCTTAATTTTTCTCTCTTCAAAAAAGAATCTTACTTCTTAATTAATTAATCCTCATTGACAACTCCAAGGAACCTTCTGTCTTTCATTTAGCTACTTATCTACTCTTGTAATAATCCATCTGCCATTGATAGATTCCGCCCAACCTGGGATCTCTCGTAAATCCCTTGTATCTCCTTGCAGATTAGCACCCATGCCTTGTATCTCCCATGACAAGGACATATACTACTCCCTCCAGTTGGGTGATAAAAAATATCGGTTTGAGATACGTGCAGTCAAATTTTCTAAACTTTAGCTATCATGTAAAGAATATCGCATTGAGATACGTAGAGTCAAATTTTCTAAATTTTAGCTATCAATATCTTTCTCAATATTTAAATTGAACGTCTGAAAATGATATGTATGGATTTATCTCGAAAAGTACTTTTATAAAAGTATAATTTTGTTACGTTTTATAAATACGTTATAACAGAAATTAGTGGTATAAATTGTGTTTTAGGAACCGTGTAAATGTCCAAAATTACGCTCTTTTCGTTTGTAATCGGAAGGAGCAGTACGTTTTTAATTTACATGCATGCATGCATGGCCCTGTCTCTCTCTCATCTCAGCTATAAAAGCATGCAATACGAGCAGCACTTCAGCACAGATCGAAGAACTTGAAACCAACGAGTTTTACGTGTACCGTGCAACAAGCCACCATGGCTATGGCTGCTCAAGCTCACCTGGTACAGCAACTCATGCACGAGACGCCTCCACAGGCGTTGCTTCTCTTGCTCTTCCCTCTCCTTGTCGTACTGCTACACTTGGTAATATCAAGTACTTGTAGTGTCAAAGCACGGCCAAGCCATGGTCATCGTCTCCCTCCTTCCCCTCCACGGCTGCCCATCATAGGGCACCTTCACCTCGTTGGCTTCCTCCCTCACGTCAACCTCCGCAACCTCGCCGACAAGTACGGCGCCCGCGACTACATGCTCATCCACCTCGGCTCCGTGCCCACCCTCGTCGTCTCGTCCCCGGGCGCCGCCGAGGCCGTCATGCGCACCCACGACCACATGTTCGCCTCGCGGCCGCCATCCACGACCGCCAACGCTCTCCTCACCGGCTCCCTCGACATCGCCTTCGCCGTCTACGGCGAGCACTGGCGGCAGGCCAAGAAGCTGCTCACCACGCACCTCCTCACCGTCAAGAAGGTGCGGTCCTACCGCCCCGGCCGCGAGGAGGAGGTGCGGCTGAACATGGCAAAGATAGCCGAGGCGGCCGCGGCGAGCGAGACCGTGGACATGAGCGAGCTGCTCTACTCCTTCACGACCGACCTGATGTGCCGCGCCGTGTCGGGCAAGTTCTTCAAGATCGATGGCCGGATCAGGCTCTTCCGGGAGCTGCTCGACGCGACGGCGACGCTCATCGGGGGCGTCAACCTCGAAGACTACTTCCCTAGGTTAGTCCAAGTTGGCTTCATCAGGAGAGCCATCTGTGCAAAAGCAGACAAGGTGAGGAGGAGATGGGACGAGCTGCTCGACCAGGTGATCGACGACCACGAAGGCAGGCTCGTGGATCAACAGGAGCCTGACTTGATAGAAGTTCTCCTCTCTCATGAGCAAGAGTACGGCCTCACCAGAGATCACACCAAGGCCATGCTCATAGTAAGTGCCAAACACATAAACCACATATTTACACGCATGCATGCTTCTAAATTCTAAACTGCACGTGACACACAAACATACATGTCCGTCTATACAAGATTCGATTGTTTTCTTAGCCAAAAACAGTCAAATTTTAGTTCATTTACCACTTCATTATACATAAATTATAGTAATTTATTTATGTAATTTTTGTTCTTGGTTAATAACTCATATTTCAATCACATTCAAAATCTAACATATATTTTGAGATATTGAGCAAAAACAAAGACAAAAAAAATAAATTTCTATACCAACAAAATACGGCAATATGGTGAATCCGTTATATTCCGAAAAAAAAATCATAATAAATTCGGACTCAATTCATCATATGATAAGAAGTACAAATCTCAAAGTATATCGGATGGATGAAAATTCGATTATTTTGACAAAAGAAAATAGTCGAATGTTGTTTAGCAAACTATTCATCAAACCCGTGTAATTGTACGGGGCGGCCTACCTTTTTATTACTTTTGTTTTAAGTACACTATTTTTTTTTTCAAACGTGCTCGATTAGGATAAACATTATAACCATCACCTTCTATTAGTTTTAGTACATTAAATTTTACTTTAAAAATTGGCATAATGGGATACGAACGCAAAATTATGACCAAATTATAAAAGTTTAAAATTAAAAGTTTCACAATGTGAACATTTGAAAACTAATTTGCTTTTTATATGTCAGTTCCAAATATGTATATATTTGGATGGTGTAGTTTTATTTTAGAATTTATTATCCAAAGTTTGAAATCTTATATATTATCCATTTAGTAGACTTGAAGCCAAAATTTTGGAGTTTTAGAACATTTGTTTCAAAATTTATATAAATTATAATAGGAATGTTAAGTGAAATTCAAATTTCTTTAAAGCTTTAATTTTTCCGAATTAAGTTTGACTCCAAATTTGATTTCTTTTTCTCTAAACTGATTAATTTTGTTTTTGAATTTGTCTCCTATTTTAATTTTATTATTATTATATTCCTTTTTTAATTTGAATTTTGAATCACTTACCTATTTCACTCCAATTCAACCTTGTACTTCAAACATGATATGTGGACTCTAGATTTAATTTGTTCTGAATCTTGACTCTTGAGCATGAGAAAAGGCATGATGTCTTTTTGGAATCCGGCTGTATCTCTTGCATAAATTCCTTTGGGAAATATATGGCTGCTCAGGGTAGCTACCCAACCGGATCTTTAAAGTTGAAATTCGATATTTTCCTGTTGAGAGTTGAGTTAAAAGTTGATTTTTTAGATGAAAGTGGGCAATTTTGATTTAGAAGTATTCTAATTTGAGCTCAAAGTCTCCGATGTCAATTAAGCTCATAGTTTTCAACTACGATATTGATAGTTTTCAAAAATTTTGAGTTGAAAGTTGAATTTTTTGAAAATCGAACCGTGGATACCGGGTGGTAGCTATAACTGGGCAGAAAATCCTGTCTCATATTCCTTTTTGGTACTCTTGATCTTGTTACCACCGAATACAGGGCATGGCTGTTTTTTTTTTTTATTCAGGTTTGATCTACTTGTGAGTGGCACGAAAAAATTTCTCGTATGTGTGATTCAGTCATAGGTGTTGATGCCTTGTTTGAATTTGCAAGAAGATATAAGTAATAAGCTAGCACGACCAAAAAGATACTTGATCCGAACCTATTCGGTCAACTGCATATATGGCAATTATTATTTCCTTTCTTTGTGGATTTCAGTCCGAAACAAAACTTGGAACATATGGAATCCATGAAATATCGATAGGGATGGTAGAAGGACACTACTTATATGTCCGTAGATCGGTACTTTAGGCTACAATATAAATGGATTTGATATTTTTTTTTCTCTAATTAATATGGCAATTTCTAGCTTTTTCCTTTTCTTCAATTAATTTGCTTTTTTTGCTTTTACGATTAACGTGAGGACCTCTAGAAAAGATTTAAATTAGTATAGATATAGATCTCAACATATATTATCGGTCTCTTAATCGATTTGATTATTAGGTACACTTAGTCTTGAGTAGTGCGCTGAATTAACGACCCTATATCTACGTGCGTGCAGGACATATTTTTCGGAGGAACGGACACGTCGTCCATGGTCCTAGACTTTATCGTGGCCGAGCTTGTGAGGAATCCACATGTCATGCTCAAGCTACAAGCCGAGTTGAGGAGCAGCATACCCAAGGGGCAAGAGACAGTGACTGAAGACGACCTCGGCAGCATGACCTACCTGAAGGCCGTCGTCAAGGAGACACTCCGCCTGCATCCGCCAGCGCCGCTCCTTGCACCTCACCTCTCCATGGACGAAGTCCGCATCGACGGCTACAAGATTCCTGCCAAAATACCAGTCCTTGTCAACGCTTGGGCTCTCGGAAGGGATGCAAGCGTCTGGGAGGATGCCCAGGTGTTCAAGCCTGAGAGGTTTGTCGACATGGGCAGCGACGCAGACGTCAATTTCAAGGGGAACCATTTCCAGTTCCTACCATTTGGTGCTGGACGAAGGATGTGCCCTGGCATCAACTTTACCATCTCCACCGTCGAGATCATGCTGGGGAACCTCATGTACCGTTTCGACTGGGAGCTCCCGCCAGGGATGGGAGAAAAGGGCATCGATATGACGGAGGTGTTCTGGTTGACGCTGCATCGCAAGGAAAAACTCCTGCTCGTCCCAAAAACGCATGTCTAGTTACAGTTAGTTATGTACGATATCATATCCAGCTATAAGCCTATGTGTTCTATTGCTGCTTACTTGATAAGTCTTATGTATTCTAGTGTATCATTAAGGTGTGTATGATGTATCCAACCAGATCTGCCCTTGTATTTCCTTCTAAAAAAAGCATTTAAACCCTTATATGTAGTTTCGTATCCATGTTATAAGCCAGTTATTGCTTTTAGTTACAGTCTATATTATTTGATTTTTAAGTGAAGCTGAGAGCTTCCATTTAAGTATCCAAAATAGAAATACAAGTACCTAGAAGGGAGTAATTATGGCACATCGACCGCCACTCTCAGTCCATGTCCAACCCAAGGATTCATTATTGCACAGCGACAGCAATTGCACCGGAGCCACAGCGTGACGAGAAGAAGCGGTCGTTCAGCAAGCAGTTTTGTATGGGAATCAAGAGACGTTTCAACCTGCTTTTGCATGTAACTACCTTCACAGGGTAAATAGCTGAAGTGCATGGCATTCATCGATGAACAAGGAACACAGGCATATAGAGATTTGCAAAACAAATTGAGCACGCCAAAATTTAATAGTTCAAACAGGCGCATAACTAAGAAGAAGAGCACACTAGTATCAGTCCATCATTAGCATTTAGTTAATGAAGTGACGCATACAAACACTCGGTGAAATTCATAATTTGCAACCATGACAAGGCACTCGCTGGTGCCAAGGAGCTCGTCCTCGAACACAAGGGCTCCGCCTCACCGGCTACCTCCACAACGCCGTCCGTCGTGCCAACCAGATTTAGGGAGGATTTAGGTAGGGTTTTAGATTTTTATTTTTCAGATTCTGCCACTACCGGACACAGTTGCTTTGCCGAGTGCCAAATAGCGGGCACTCGGTAAATAGATATTTTGCCGAGTGTCGCACTCGGCAAATAACCACACTCGGCAAAGTTTAACACTCGGTAAATTCACCCTTTGCCGAGTGCCAGGCACTCGGCAAAGGAGGGCACTCGGCAAAGCAGGGCTGAGGTAACGGTCCCCGCCCGACGTCAAATTTTGCCGAGCGCCGGCCGTTTGGCACTCGGCAAAATAATTCTTTGCCGAGTGTCGTCTGTGTGGCACTCGGCAAACATATTTTTTATTTATTTTGGCCTCCAAATTTTTTTTGTAGCCCTCCTACAGTACCAGGTACTCTATGTTAGGATTTGGTACATTTTTGTGGCTTTTTGTTATACTTAGTTAATTTATTTCATTTACTATAATTATTTCGGAAAATACAAATTTGAACTGCACGTGCATCGAGTAATGGAATTTAATGATTCAAAAAATGATAGTCATGTTATTGAGTGTAGTGTGAGGCCGTATCCAGGAACGGACCCGAAATTTCGGACATCTTGTTGACGAAACACGACCGTGAACTTGCGGGCGAAGTGTTTTAAATTCTATAAAAGCAAACAAAGTCCAAAATTATGAAACTTGTGGAGATGTCATGATATCATATGTGGAGGCTGTGATAAAAATTTGAGAAGGTTTCGTGCATGTTGTCACGTACGATGCTTTCAAACCAGGACATCTCCAGCTGGGATAAAAAAAAACTTTGCCGAGTGCCATCATTCCGACACTCGGCAAAGACATTTAAAAAAAAAATCCGCTTTGCCGAGTGCCAGATCGCGGGCACTCGGCAAAGAAATTAGAAAAATAAAAAAATCAAAATTGTTTGCCGAGTGCCAGATCGCGGGCACTCGGCAAACCTTCGACACTTATACTTTTTGCGCACGCACACACCCGCACACATGCACACACGCGCACACACCGCGCGCCGCCGCCGCGCCGCGCCGCCGCGCCGCGCGCGCGCCGCGCGCCGCCTTGCCGCCGCCGCGCCGCCGCGCGCCGCCGCGCCGCGCTTCGCCGCCGCCTCGCCGCCGCGCGCGCCCTTTCGCCGCGCCGCGCCGCCCCGCCGCTTGCCGCCTCGCCGCCGCGCCTGGGCGCTCTCGCTTTGCCGCCTCGCCGCCTGCCCCGCCGCCGCCGCGCGCCCCCGCCGCCGCCTGCCGCGCGCCTGCTGCCGCCGAGGAAGAGAGATAGGTATAAACTTTGAAAGGACTTGTGATATGAACTGGTTTTCTTGTGTGTGTAGGCTAGTCATTATATGTGCAAGAATAATTGATGGATAATTAATGCTGATTACGGTTGCATGCAAGAATAGTCGTAGGAGTGGTTGTGACATTGTTATATATATGTGGTTGGATATAATCTTGTGCATGTCGGCCATCGTGCCGTTCATATATATGTGCATGTCGGCCATCGTGCCGTTGGTTTTCTTGCAGGTTTTGAAAACCTCACCGTGCAGGGGAGGTGCTGCCGAAATTTTGTATTGACAGTTTTATGTTTCTTTTTTTGCAGAGAAGAGCCAGTCGAGCGGCGCCGGAGTACCTCGGCGACCCCGATCGCCTTCCTCGCCGCTGCCGGTCTGCCTGCACCGCGTCGCCTCGCCACTGCACCGACCCGCCACGGCCCCGCTAGCCTGACTCCACCGCCACCCTAGGTATAACCCCTCTTTTCGTATCATGGTCGTAGATCACGTAGATGCAATTGATGGTTACATTACTCGCTGATACATATGTTAGAGGATGGATGACCGTCATTGGATGTACACGGCCGGAGAAGTCGAGTGATTACACCACGAATGGATGAACAAGACCGATGCTTTCTTGAATCGTGCATTTGGCAAGGTCGCTAAAGGACATTGTCTAGTTTTGTGTCCTGCAGCAAATGTGGAAACAGGAGAAGGGTAAACAAGGTGAACATGGGTAAACATCTTTTGAAGAATGGATTTACGCGGACTACACCCGGTGGGTCCACCATGGTGAAGCCCATCGTATGAGAGAGGAGGTGGTGAGACCACGCGTCGAGGCTTATGATGCGATGCCGGGTAGCGAACATGTTAGATGACTTTCACCAGGGCGGTTCGATGAGGGCGTGAGAAGGAGGAGATGGAGGCACCGCACGGCGTTCTACGACATGATGGACTCGCACGAAACCCCTTCACGATCGGTCAACGGTGTCTCAAGTGGATGCCATTGGGCGCTTAATGGGGTTGAAGTCCGAGTTAAACTCGAGTCGAGAAGGCTTCGATAAGATGTTGACCGTGATTGGCACCACCGAGGACCACATTCGCCAAAGAGCATGTACGAGTCACGAAACTCCTTCGTGCACTTAAGATGCCGTATGAGCGGATACATGCTTGTTCGAAGGGTGCGTCCTATTTAGGAAAGAACACAAGGGTGCAAAGTCTTGTCCAGTGTAAATCCTCCGGTACACGGAGGTAGACTCGTGATGGCGGAAGAGGCGACTTACGATCCCGTGAAAATCCTACGGTACCTTCCGTTCCTACCGAGGATCCAACGGCTATACATGACCGAGGAATCGCGAAATGATGACATGGCACAAAAATGGCAAACGGTACAATCGACAAGATGGTACATCCATCCGATGGTGAAGCATGGACCCGCTTTGATGACAAACATCGTGAGAAAGCGATGAGGCTCGAATGCGTGTCGCTACCGGCAATGATGGGTTCAATCCTTATGGACCGATGGCTGCCCCATACACATGTTGGCCCGTGTTCGTTATCCCCTCAATCTCCCCGGCGTCTCCTTTCAACGACATAACGTATTCTTGTCGTTGATAATTCCCGACACCGGGAGTAATATGGTGTGTTCATGGAGCCCGTGTTTGATGAATTGGTCCGTGCTTGGGACGAAGGGTATGGACATACGACCGAGCTACAAAGACAAGCTTCAAATGCACGCTTGGTACCACTACTCCTGCATGACTTCCGGCGTATGGGTTATTCTCGCTGGTGTGTTCACGGAAGTTCCCATGCCCGTATGCAAGGAAGGTGCGAGGTTCCATTGGTTGCACAAGGGTGGCAAGTACTCATCGTTCGACGACATCGTCAATTCCTCCTCTTGACCATCCATTCGGACAAGACATCAAGAACTTTACGAAAGGTGTCGTGTGACGGACCGCACCGCGGATTATGATCGGTGCCGAGGTTCATGCTCACATAGATGCTCGTGCCCAATCAAGAAGGTGGTTTTGTGGGATATGGTGAGCAACATATGTGGACTCATAAGTCGGGCTTGACGAGGCTCCCTATTTCGATGACCTTCTTACGCCACATAACATTGATGTAATGCACACTTGAAAAGAATGTCGCCGAGGCACTTTGGGCACTCATGGACACCGAAAAGTCTAAGGACAACCCTAAGGCTAGAGTGGACACGCAACGTTATGCGATAGACCAAATCAAGAGATGCACCTCCTAGTCGCGGCAAGACATGGAGAAGGCCTAAGGCCGATTTCGTCTTGAAAAAGGACCAAAGGAGGGAAGTACTTGAATGGATCCAGACGCTAATGTTCCTCGATGGGTATGCAACGAATCAAGAGGGGAGTGAACTTAGGCACTCGCGAATCAACGGGATGAAGAGTCATGACTACCACATATGGATTGAGCGGCTTCTTCCGCGATGGTTCGAGGCTATGTCCCCGAGCATGTCGGCAAGTCTTTGGCAGAGTTGAGTTCGCCACTTTGTGCCAAGGAGCTATCTCGGACCGTCATTGATGACTTGGAAAAAGTGGCACCGTGTTGCTCGTAAGTTGGAGAAGATCTTTCCACCGGATTTTTCTTGGCGATGCAAAGATTTGATTGTGCACCTCCGTATGAGGCACGTATGGGGGCCGTGCAGTTCGTTGGTGCTATCCAATCGAGAGATGTCCAAGACTCTTCGCCCAAAATGTAGAAATAAAGCCAAAATTGAGGCTTCCATTGCGAGGCATACATTCGGAGGAGGTGTCAAACTTCACAGAGAAATACTACACGAGAACCTTCCTAGCGTTCATAATCCACCCCTCGTTACAATCTTGGCGAAAATGAATCGAACCTCGCCTTTTCCAAGGGCAACTCGGGCGCAAGTGCATCGACCACTAAGCAATTGAAATATGAAGAGTGGCGCAGATCATGCTATATGTGTTGACCAACCTTGTCGAGGTGCGGCTGTTCATTGGGTAAGTTCTCAACGAACTTGTTTCAATACGCCGTCACTCCTTGTTTCTTCGCCCAACCCCTTGTTTCTCGTTGGTACAGGAATTTCTTCGTCAATCCCGGCATGAATCAAGGGATCCTACCCGCAGAAACCGATACCCTTCTTTCACGAGTGCGGGACGAGGAGCCCGATTTCATTTCTTGGTTCAAACAGAAGGTACCGTCCAATTTAGCTCGTACTTAGTTCGACATTCCAAGTTGATCGTACGTTCGAATAATATAACGATCTATCCTGCTTGAGCTTGCAGACCCAAACCGATGCGTCTATAAGTGACGAGTTGAGACAGGTTGCAAATGGTCGTGTCGTTAGGGTCAAGTCATTTACCGTTATGGCGTGAATGGATATCGTTTTCACACAGCAAGCTACGAGCAGAGTCGGCCCAATCGAAAAACCACAAACAACGGAGTTTTTACGCCCGGCACTGATGGCCTCGACTATTATGGAAGAATTGAAGAAATCTACGAACTTCCATTTTATGGTTCCAAACCTCTTAATCCTGTCATATTCAAATGCTTCTGGTTTCATCCTGGAGTAACGAGACGAACCCCTAATCTTGGACTAGTCGAGATTCGACAGGATTCCGTCTATCCAGGAAAAGATGTCTACATTGTGGCTCAAACAGGCCATCCAGGTTAATTATACGCCATACGCGTGCCAAGACAAAGAGCATCTTAAGGGTTGGACTATTGTGCACAAGGTATCGCCACACGGTAAACTACCTGTCTCAAACGATGAAGATTACAACTTCAACCCAAACACATATGATGGAGAGTTCTTTCAAGAAGAGGGGCTACAAGGGAGGTTTGAGATAGACTTAACCGAAGCGATAAGAATGGAAGTAGACAATGAAAGGGTTGATGACGAGGACGCTGGAGACGAGGTGCGAAATGTGAAGGACTTACAAATGCTTGAGCGATTACGTTTAGGCAATGACAATGAAGACAACATTCCTCCTTCGGATAGTGTTGATGATTTGGACAATGTTGATAGTGATGACGAGACCTATGATCTAGCTAATCCCAATCATGAAGATTATTTCTAATACATGTAATACTATGTTTTTTGTAATTATGTTTTGTTCATTTTGCATCTATTTCTAATTACGTCTTGCTTATTCTTTTTAATTGCAGGTGAGTGAACAAAGATGGCCCGCGACCGTCGTAGGGACGTGTCCTCGCTTTACCAGAGACCACGCACTGCGGAGGAGGAGGCGGAGGGGTCGGACAGGAGGAGGAGGAAGAGGACCGCCGCCGCAGAGGGGCCGTCTCCTCCCACGCCGCGTGAGGAGGTGCTGGAGGAGGAGGTGGCGCCCGTGGACGAGTCGGACGAGGAGCTGGTTCGGCAGACGGGCGAGGAGGAGGGGGCGCACGAGGACGACGACGAGGCGGTAGGCACGGGTTCTGCTTCCTCCTCTTCCTCTTCGAGTGTCTACTTGCGAGGTCCCGCGAGCCTCCCTCAGGTTCCGCATCCTCACCGACGCCTGATGATTCGCCCCGAAGGGCAAAAGTAAGTAACTTTAGATGTTGTCACCACTACTTCATATGATATGTTGAAAAAAAAGAGAAACTAATAATTTTTCTTAATCACTTGTGCAGGAACTGGGTGGTTGTGTCGGGTGGTGGCGCACGCTCCCCAATGGCATCCTCGGGTCTTCATGCGAGCAACACTACCCGGCATTGTGACGTGCGCCGGAAAGGCGGAGCCGCCTACTCGTTTGACCACTACGTCGTCGGCCCGATGCGGAGTACCCCAACAAGGCGGCGCGGGTGAAGGCGGAGTTTTGGGTAAGTCTCCTCGCACAACATTGCTCAATACATCGCATTCATTGGACTTTTCTTGAAATAATGAATGGATACATCGCGTTTGTATGCGATTTATTTCGAGATGCGATGAGGATTTGAGGCCGTATGGACGGTGGCTACCAAAGCACGTAAAAACTCATCACCGACATGCATCACGAGTGCGCATCCGAGCCATCGTAACCTACCACGGGTCGAAGCTTGGAGAGAAGGTCACCAAGAAAGACGCAAGAAACATGACGACCGAGGACCGGTACCTTGAGGTAGATGAAGAACATTAATATTGATTCGTTTTGAGATTAAGTACGTTTAATTTGATCTTCTTATATGTCAAATACTTGATGACGTAGATGATTCCCCGTGGTGCCAATCGTATCCCGAGTCTTTGGCGATGATCGTGGACAAGTGGTTCACTGAGGAGTATCTCGGATGCACGATGATGCCCGGGACCGTCGTTTGATGATGCAAGGTCCAAGACACCATCAAGGCACGCGACCTCTCCGCATACAAACAAGCATGGGTACACGAATTCATTTATCTATTGTGACGCTCAATTCGCACGATTTCTAATTATCTTCTCGTCTTTCTCGCGATCGGCGTCACATAGTGCCCAGCATTGCTCGGACTTCCGGGCATGGTGTATGGCCCACAAGGGCAAGGCGACGTCCGACGTCTCCTTCAACTCGGAGGACCCGCCGAGGCGTACGAACCCGCGTCCCACACCCGCATCGGTGAGTACACGTCGGCGGCAAGGTCGGTCCATGGGCGGACCATGATCCGAGCACCGTGACTTTGATGGAGAGATCGTCATGAGGGTGGGACAAGGCAAGAAGCATGGGCGGTTCGGCTTGGCGACGGCCTCATCGACACAACCTCTACTCCATCTCTCCCGGATCCGAGCACGAGCACGGCGAGCCCGCCATACGCCCACGGCGAGCATCACAGACAAAGACCGGTCGACGCACTCGAGGTTATTCTGTTTTACTCGTCGTACATTGATCTTTACACACCTTTATTGGCTTTGCATTATCAAATATTGGAGTAAAATATTGCAGTCCGGCCGAACAAGAAATGAGGCAACGTCGGAGCCGGAGGCCGAAAGCGGCAGAGGATGTCGGCCTAGCCGAGGCCGCGGGCGAGCGGCGAGCCCAGACGCAGAGGTCGGCGGACATGATGGAGTTCCTACAAGGTCTTGGGCAACATACGGGCCATTGTGCCGGTGGGCTGTTCGCTCAACCTCCGCCTCGCGCGTCCCGCAACGCAGCTACTCCTGTGAGTATGAAAGTTATTTGCTTTCGCTTGTGCTTTGCTTGTATGACCTCTACCTTCCTAGATTAGTTATCTAATGTAATCTTGTCTCACATGCAATCTCTTCTCCTTTGTGCACCTCAATCGGCGGGTTCGAATAATCCACCTCATGCGCCCGAATGATGGAGCTTTTCCTTCACCACGATCGCAGTGGCCACCTTCGAGATGAATGGTAGTTGTATTTTCATTTGTTGTTCACTTGGTGATGGACTTGTGATATACTTATGATGCACTTGTCGACTGTGATGAACTTGTGGATTTGTTTGGATGGACTTGAGCACTTATTGTTATATATGTGATGGATATGATATATATGTGATGGATGAGATATATATGTGATGGATGTGATATATATGTGATGGATCTGATATATGTTTGGATGGATTTGTTTGTCGTGATGGAATGTAAAAACAAATAAAAACGCAGTTTATCACTTTGCCGAGTGCAACACACGGCAAATAGGTCCTTGCCGAGTGCCATGGTCATGGCACTCGGCAAAGTTGGGAATATGGGCACCTGAAAATCCCAGTTTTCCAGCTTTGCCGAGTGCCATGACCATGGCACTCGGCAAAGAATTTTTTTAAAAAAAAAAATTAAAACTTTGCCGAGTGCCAGGCCCGCGCTCGGCAAAGAATTTTCAAAAAAAAAAAATTAAAACTTTGCCGAGTGCCATCATTCCGACACTCGGCAAAGACATTTTCAAAAAAAAAAAGTAAAAAATCTTTGCCGAGTGCCGCCGGGTTGGCACTCGGCAAAGCGGCTGTCAACAGGGCCGGCGCCGTAACTGGGCCTTTTTTTTGCCGAGTGCTGACTCGGCACTCGGTAAAGCCTTTGCCGAGTGCCCGAAAAAATACACTCGGCAAAGGCTGCTTTGCCGATTAATTTTTTTCCGAGTGCCCTTTGTCGAGTGTCGCACTCGGCAAAGCCTTTGCCGAGTGCAAAGGAGCCTTTGCCTAGTGCCTCAGGCACTCGGCAAAGTGCCTGAGTCCGGTAGTGTGCTTGTGATTATCTGAGAATCTGGAGCTGTCTGTTGAAAGCGTTTGGCTGATAGGTTGACTCCAAAAACCATATGAGGGAGAATTAAAAGCAAATAAACCAAACCACCCTTTGTACAAATACTTCAATTGTGTCTTATGATGCTTGCTACGCATTAGAGGCAAATAGACCAAGGAAGAAGTGAAATGTGTGGAGGGAATGGTAGGTAAAAAAAAAAGCGCTGGAAGTTATTGTTGTCAGTGTCAGAGTACATCATGAGTAGATAGTTTGCATTGGAGTAAGCAAGGGACGAGGATATAATAATCATCAATTTACTATTTAGCTATAATTCTTATTATAGATGAATATATTGTTATACTAATCTTAATTATACCCCTTTATAAGGGATAGGTTTAGCCAGGTAGTCATAAGTCTTACTACAACCACCCCCTGGTTGTAAGCCTTTTTTATGACCGTGACTTAGTCGTAAACCTTTCTATGACCATGACTTAGTCGTAAGCCCTTCTACGACTACCCTGTGGTCGTAGAATCTTGTACGACCAGTTAGCTTCGATAACCCTGTAATTGATAAGGTAGCTTCGATAACCCTGTAATTGATAAGGCTTACTGACATGTGAGCCTAGTCGATCAGGAGGTCTTATCAACCCTTCTTTCCTACAAAGGAGGCGTCATGATTTCATTACCGGATATCGGGCGTTCTCGCCTGATCTCTGAACTGTTCGTTGGCTACCGCGGTTTCGACCAGTGAATATGGAGAAATTTGACTAGTCGCAGAATCCCATCGAATTCCTTCAGATCAACACGACCGTTGTTCGAGTAGCAGGAGGGGGAGAGCATGTCATAGCGAATTACCTTCCTATTGTGCTCGAAGGATCTGCTCGATCGTGGTTGTTAAATCAGCCACTAGAGTTGATCTATTCGTGGTAACACCTTTGCGACCTACTGTTGGCCAACTTCCAAGGCACCTACAACCGACCCAAGAACGAAGATGACCTACATAAGATGAGACAGAATGACCATGAGACCCTACGACAATTCATCAGGCGTTTCAGTCAGGTTCGTAATTCTATACCTGAAGTTTCTGATTCTTCTGTTATCAGAGCTTTCAAGCAGAGAGTCCACAGTAGAAGGATTATAAAGGATATCGCTTTAAATCCTTCGGCTACAGTCGCCGAGCTCTTCGAGATGGCTGATTGATATGCGACTGTTGCTTAAGTAGTCGAGTGGAACAAGGCCATCAATCATGACGATAAAAATCCTCAAGCAGCAGGAGAAAGTAGCAAAAAGAAGGAGAAAAAGGCCAAGAAATCCAAGAACAAGAGCAAAGGCTAAAAGCCTCAAGCCAACAGTTCCAAGGAAATCTTGGCCGTAAGCGATAAGTAGCCTTGAGGTTCCAAACCATACTCCAACCGGGGCAAAGGCAAACGCCTCGAACAGAAGAATGACAAGCCAAGATGGTACTCTTTCTATAAAAAGGAAGGACATAACCTTTGCAATTGCCGAGTTTTCCAATAAAAACTCAAGGATTACTACTCCGGCAAAGGGCCTCATCCTACACTCAAGGAGGTAGGACAAACAAGCAGTTGAAAGCAGTCAGATGACGACGAGGAGATGCCGTTCTAAGATCCCAAGCACACCATCAACCACATCTATGGAGGATCTTTGGCATACGAGTCAAAGTGACAACTTAAGACTATCGAGCGTGAGGTAAACTCCATTGATCCTCCTCTTGTCGATAAATTACCAAAGTAGTCAGAAGTCACCATCTCTTTCGAGAAGGATGATTGTTCGATCCCTTCAACTCGACCTGATCGGTTTCCGATCGTGGTCGAACCCACCATCAATAGTTGTTGAGTCAATCGAGTGTTAGTTGATGGTGACAATTCATTGAATATTTTATTTATGGGTACTCTGGACGAGATGCAAGTACCTCGTACCAGGATAAACCTATACGATATTCATTCCATGGGATCGTACCAGGGTCTTTGGCCAAACCAATTGGCCAAGTTTCTCCCCCTGTCACGTTTGATTCTTCAAGCAATTTTAGAACAGAGAAAATCTCTTTTGATGTGATCGATTTCGACACAACATATAATGCCATACTCGGACGACCAACTTTGGCACGATTTTTAATGGCTGCTCACTTGCGTATCAATGTCTTAAGAGTCTAGGTCCCAAAGGAGTTATCATAGTTCACTGATAAAAAAAGATAGTGCTCACATGTGACCGCAGATCCCTCAAGATGGCCGGCCAAATACCAACTCGAGAAGCAAGCAAAAGTCAGCATTTGACCAAGCAGTCGAAGCCTAAAGCTGCACCAAAGCCAAACGATGAAGTCAAGGAAGTTCCCCTAAATCCAGAGGAGCCTTCGAAGACTATTCGCATTGGGGTCACTTCCAACCCTAAATAGGAAGGCGCCCTCGTCACCTTCCTCCGAGCTAACGCAGATGTCTTCACGTGGCAAACATCCGACATGCTCGAAGTTCCTAGGGAGGTGATCGAGCACAGGCTAGCTCTTCGGCCTAACAAGAAACCCGTAAAACAAAATTATGGAGATTTTCAACTGATTGACGAGAGGCTATTAGATCAAAATTGGACAAGCTACTTCAAGCAGACTTTATAAGAGAAATCGGCCACCCAGAGTGGTTGGCTAACCTTGTAATGGTTAGAAAGTCTAATGGTAAGTGGCGTATATGTGTAGACTTTACTGATCTCAATAAAGCTTGTCCAAAAGATGATTTTCCTCTATCTCGTATTGATCAGTTGGTTGATTCTACTGCTGGTTGTGAGACATTAAGTTTCCTAGATGCATATTATGGTTATCATCAGATTAGTATGTGTTTAGATGATGAAGAAAATACTGTATTTATTACTCCTTTTGTAGTACTTTGCTATGCCAAAATGTCATTTGATCTAAAAAATGATGGCGCTTCTTTTCAACGCTTAATGCAAACAACCTTCTCTGTTCAACTAGGTCATAATTTGGAAGCCTATGTTGATGATCTAGTCGTAAAGAGCATCAAGTGACTTGATGATATCTCAAACCTGCACGAAACTTTCGACAACCTCATAAAACACCATTTGAAACTCAACCCCGAGAAATGTGTGTTCAGAATCTCATCAGGAAAATTTCTTGGATTTCTTGTCTCTACATGAGGAATCGAGGTAAATCCTGAGAAGATAAAGGCCATTGAGCAAATGCGCCCTCTGACCACAAAGAAAGAAGTCCAAAAACTAACAGGATGTATGGCAGCTTTAAGTCGTTTCATTGCACAACTGGGAGAAAAATGACTTGCCTTCTTCAAACTTCTAAGGAAACACGATGGTTTCGGGTGGTCAGAAGAGACAAACAATGCCTTCGAGGATGTCAAGAGGTATCTTACGAGTGCCCCTGTTCTGCTTTCTCCGAAACTATAATAGACGCTCCTATTATATCTAGCTACCACGCCATAGGTAGTGAGCGCAGTATTGGTCGCAGAATGTGAACACGTCCAACGACTAGTTTACTATTTTAGTGAAGTTTTACATAGACCTAAGGAGCGATACTCTCATGTTCAATAACTTTTATATGTCCTCCTCATGTCTTCAAGGAAACTGAGACATTATTTTTAGGCGCAGATAATTATGCCATCTGAGTTTCCCTTAGGAGTGATCCTGTAGAACAGGGAAGCAGCGGGATGCATGGCAAAATGGTCGGTTGAACTTGGGGAGTTTGACCTCCATTTCGTATCCCGAACGGCTATTAAATCCCAGATCTTGACAGACTTTTTCACTGAATGGATAAATCCTAAACATGTTCAAGATCCCCAGTACAGTTCCCACGAGCAGTGGACGATGTACTTTGATGGGTCACTTACGCTAAGTGGCTTGTGGCCTAGGGTGGTCCTGGAATCTCCTATAAGAGAGACCTTAAAGTATGCTATTCAATTAGACTTTCCTGCCACTAACAACGTGGCAAAATACGAAAGTTTATTGGTTGGCATACGAGTAGTGAAATCGTTCGAGATTCGACGACTACTTGTGAGAGAAGAGTCTCCACTAGTCGTGAATCAAGTCAGAAAAAAGTACCAGTGCTCTAATTCGACCATGTCTTGGTACTTATTGGAAGTCAAAAAGCTTGAAAAATATTTTTTCGGTTTCGAGGTATAATATATCCCTCGAAAGGATAATTTCCTCGTAGACCAGTTAGCTCGAATGGCTTCCTTCTGATCTCAAGTACCAAAAGGAGTCTTCTTGGAACAGCTCCAAAAGTCGTCTATGGTCAAAACACCAGAAACATCTTCTATTGAGATAGCCTCTCTAGAATACAAGGATACCTAGATGAATCCCATCTACGAGTATCTTCAAAAAGGCACAGTACCCGATGACGATCTCGAGGTAGATCGTTTATCCCGTAAGGACAAAATGTATTCTTTGGTTCAAGGAGTTCAATATAAACGAGGCACTCAAGGGGTTCTCATGCGATGCATAGAGAAGGATTAAGTCTCCTTCATGACATACATGGGGGCATCTGTGGAACTCATGTTTCTTACAGAACACTAGTCGAAAAAGCCTTTCGACAAGGTTTCTATTGGCCAACCGCCCTTCATGATGCCAAAGAGTTAGTTAAAAGTGTGTAAAATACCAGTTTCATAGCAGGCAAATACACCAACTAACTCAGGCACTACAAACGATACCTCTATCTTGACCTTTAGCGACTTGTGGTCTTGACATCCTAGGACCATTCCCCAAAGTACCCAGGGGCTTCGAGTTTCTCTTTGTGGCTATTGAAACATTCACAAAATGGATTGAAGCCGAACCTGTGACTGGGATAACAACAGAAGCCGCTAAGAGGTTCATGATGAGAAACGTGATTACTCAATTTGGTTTTCCAAGTCGAATAATTACAGATAACGGTAAGCAATTTTCAAGCGCAAAATTTGAAGAATTTTACGACGAATTGGATACCAAATTGTGTTATGTCTCTATCACCCACCCACAAAGCAATGGGGCAGTTAAAAGAGCAAATAACCAAATTATGCAGGGAATCACTACTACAGGACTGACATATAGCAACACATGTATGTGTTGTTGTATGTACGAAAACGTGTTGCTGCTGATTCTAGCAACACAAATGTTAAGTGTTGTTATAGGTGGCGTTGCTAGGATGAGCCTACGTAACACAAATTAAATGTTGTTATACATAAGAATAGGTGTTGCTAACATATGGGGCCTGCAACGCATTTCTCTATTTATAACAACGCATGTGACACATATTTCAACAGCACTACAAACACTTGTCAGCAACACATGTTTGTTATCAGCAACACATTTTTATGGCCAGTTGCATATTTGTAGCAAATTCAACAACATAATGAAATAATAATTATATTTGTAATTTATGAAAGTACACAAACTATTATCTCAATACTTTTCATTCAATGTTTGAGAATATAAAAATTATACAACTCAATATAACACCGAAAAGATAGATTGCATTGCACATGGAAATATATAAAAGTATTGTCATTCACATCATTCCATACATCAACGGGAGTTTGTTGAAAATGCTAAACATGATAACAAGTCTAAATTGAGTCCTAAAAAGCCAAACATAAGTATCGCTAGCTAATCTTCATGAAGTCTCTTCTTTGTCTTGATGAGTTGGTGAGGAATAGATCCAAATAGAAAAGCGAGGAGAGGTGGCTAGCTGATCTCGTGGATCGCTGGCGTCAAAGCCATTTTTTGTGTTTTGCTGCTGGGGAACAGCATCGTCAGCCTGCATGCATGCATGATCGATCGGTATACGTACGCGCGTACATATATATGGACTCCTCCCTTGTACTATACCAGTAGCCTGCCCGCGCCTTGGCGCGGCGAGGCAAGACTGAGAAGCAAGCATCGAAGGCAAGAAGTATATAAGAATGTCAAGTATGGGAATATGGCTGTCAATAAATAATAGACTATGTTATAGAATCATTTGGGAGCTAAAAATACACATCTTAAAAGAGTTATTCAGGTTAAATAATGTTTTATACTGAACCTAAACACAACATCCTACGCAAGCCAACTTCTATTGTGCTATTCAGATTTCAGAGTCCATAATTACATTTAAAAATTTCTCTACAACTTTAGGGGACAATGCATTCGAGATTTTTAATATTTTAGTTAGATCACCAGTTATGTACTTGTATAAAGCAACCGAGTGTGGAAGAGCAAAGCAAACTTAGCAAAGTAGCTTCAATTGTGCCAAAATCTCATTTGACCTTACTGTATGTTTGTGGCAACAGGAGATTAAACCCATAAACTTGAACAATTATAGAACAGTTCGGACTTCAGATAATAAATGAATACATGTAAAAGGCTTGACGCATGACCAACTCTAGTTTCCAGGGAAATGAAATGAAATGGCACGATTTGGAGTATGCTAATCACTTTCAAAGTTTCACTAAAGTATTAACATTGTTTCTGATGTTTTAGTGACAGACATAAAAAATATGATAAATAAATACACTGCACAATAATAAGTGTATATCAGATAATAACTGAGCTTAAAACAAAAAAGAAAACAAATCAAGCAGGAGCAAGACATACGGGTCTGCCCGACTCAGCCGGCATAATCCACAGTAGAAATAGGGCTAACACCCTCAGTGGGCTTATCCGGAATGAGCACACAACTCATATGTTGCCACACTTGGCATCGGTCATCCTCACACCGCAGAAAAACACAACACAGGATAAAGATCAAAGAGGGATACAGGAAATTTAGAAAACTTTGCTTCATGCCCTATTGGTCTTTCAAGGGAAAGAAAAAAAAAGGATATAATACCTTGATCACATTGTCATCTAGTATTGTGCTACCGCAAAGGCAGCGGACCTTAGTATTTGCTTGGAAAGAGTCGTTGGCTTCCTTTTTGGGCATGAAATGATTGAGATCTAACCAGCTGTGGCTCCTAGTGGCTAGGTCAGGAGTGCATTGGATTTGCATTTTCATGGTAATGACATCACAAAGACCTCAAAAAAGGGAGCACCAACAATTTCATCTCAAGTATCTGCTCTATTTTGCTATGCAGACAATTTGATAAAACAATGAAATTTTACATGTATGTATCATCAACAATTTTTCCCACTGCCTCCTTTGTAAAAGAATTTATCCTTCCCCATCCATGATGCATTTGACCTGCAACAGGTAATTAACACAAATTTAGCAGGTACTTTGGGTAAGTAGAAAATCATCATGCATTCATGCTGAAGAACAGGATACCATTGAGACAAACTATCACTGACGACCTGATCCGTAGATATTCCAAATAAAGTAAAGATGGGGCAATTTTTCTTTCTTTCGTGCGCCCCCTGGCTAGTTGAGTAAGCTAGCTAGTTACTGCTCTGTTCGTCTAGTCAAGTAAGAGATTGAACCTGCGCACACGCACGTTGATACATCAAATTTTATTTCACCAAAGGTATGAGTATACTTTAGGAGAGGCACCGTAGCAGCACTAACGGAAAATGTGAGGACCCCCGAAATCGGATCCGTATCAAGCTAAGTAATTACGCCGTAAACGCCATACTTAACGTGAGACGCACACGATTCCGAGTGACCCGGATATGTGTCACATGCTAGCTCCCAAGGATCAGTGGCTAACATGCACATATCCTAGTACACAACATTGCAATCACATCCATACACAATGTACAAGAGTAAAAGAATCAATTACAACCTCATTTAGATAGCACCTTATAGTACAAGGTTGCGAAAGAGGACCGATCGGCCAAATCTAATTAACACAAATAAATTGCAGCGGAAGATAACTTAAAAATAAAAGGGAATAACCGAGTTGGTATGCCCACAATCCCACAAGCAACCAACTGGAGTTAAAGCCGTTGCACCCGTCGTTCTCACCTGAATAAATAGACACTGTTAGAGTACAAAGTTGTACTCGCGAGACTTTCAAAAGAAATAAGGATGTATGTAAGTATCAAAGGAAGGCTACTAAACTAGTCCAATTTTTGGCATAAAGCAAGTTTTGCATAAGGATAAAAGATTCTAACTTGCCATTTGTAAAACATTTAGAAAATATTTTATAATAGTAAGTAATGATTAACAAAGGTATAATCTCCAAGTATAATCAACACACAAACATCTCATTCGTGGCACAATTCATTCCTCAACAAAAATTAACGCGCGAACAACGCGTCCATGAAATAATTCTCAGATTTGAATAAACTAACATAATGACAAAACATTCCCAACCATAACTCAAACTTAAATTTCCAAAAGCTAATTGTGCCTGCTTTCCCACAAGTGTTGTCCATAACCTAGGACGAGGCTATTCGAATAGATTTAGTTACTCTGCAGAGTTGTACAGCTTTACCCACACGATATGCATTCCTCATAATGTCGTCCAATGTACTCTTCCGTAGGAGTGTGACTGAGGTAGCATAACGAGGCCGTTACAATGTTATGTCCTAACTATCAAACCACCCGAGGAACAGAACCCCATAGCAGACTAAGCGCCTCGCACCACAGGTGAACCTCGTTGCGTAAGTAAGTCCCTCTCAAACAAGAGACCCTTAAGGGCAATCAAGAGAACAACAAACATGCCCCCGCGAGATTGACAAAAGAACAATTAAATACATAACAATAACAATTGTCAATCCCATTGTGTTTTGATAGCTAACACACAACAAATTATTAAGCCAAGCCTTCGCCATTATCCCGCGTGGTTGCACGTAAGACTTGGTTCATCACACCACGCACCGGTCCTTAAACACTCAGACGGGCTACACAATTCCATAACAACAACAACAACAATATTTCATGATCACCCTACACCCGTCCAAGTTAAGAACATAAAACCCATGCCCAACAAGTCCACAAACCCCAGATGCGAAGATCTGGATATATCCCTCAATCCCATCATAATCCAATCCATAAAATCCTCAATTTCAATAAGATTCAATTCAATCCACTGGCCGATGGACTAGCTCCATCAACCGCTCTCGGCTAAGACTACTAGCATGGCTAAGCATCGTTCTACAAACTAGTAAACAATCCCATATAACATATAACCTTAGTCATTCAAGTTAAAAGGGTAATCAACATTCAAAGGAGGGCTAATGCAGCAATTAGGAGATTAACTACTTCTACCCATAAAACATACATTTCAAAATAGCATGCAATTGCGATAATAAAACTCACACAAAACATTTAAAAACCACTGGGAGCAATATGATCAAGAGGAGGGTGCTCGCACCTTTGTTGAATCATTTGTTCAATCTCAGGTTATACTCATAATAATCTCACGAATATATCATTATCGTCGATAACCTAAAGAAAGACGATATTGCAATAAATACCAAATAAAGCCAGAAATTCAACATGCTAAAAAAAAATGTATGAAAATTATACATTAGGTAGGTTATGATTTCAGATTTATTAAGGTGAAATTTCTAGTTCAATTGGAGCTCGAAAGTATTTCCATGGATTTTTGAAGTTAATTCGATCTTCAGTGTAAAAGTAATTCATTTCAGAGATTAATTCTACTTTCGAAATTTTATGGGACATTAACAGGTTTCAAACCTATTCCAATTTAAAGTACATTAAATATGAAAAACCAACAAAATTGGTTTTTCTCAATTTGGAGTGGATTTGAACTAGTTAAGAATCTTTAAAGTTGAAACTATGGCATAATGTCTACTGTTGATTAACTAACCACTAAGAGGCTTATCTACTGATCTTATGTATTCAACAAGGTTTTAGCTTTTAATCATGAGGTTTGCAAGTTTTGAAAGATCCACTAGCTATTAACTTACAGGCTGATTGACAACAGCCCACTGCCATTAGTATTTCAAAATGAGACCCTTTTCTGACAATACATCCTATTAGGGGAAAAGGCTGATTGGAGGTGTGGTTAACTTTAATCTCCCTACTAAACTCAAATATCCAAGTTTGTTTTCAGACTTGGCTACTGCTGCTAGAGACTTGCTAAATGACTAATTGAATTAGGGCAAAATCTAACTACTAGAGTTAAACCTATCATTAGCCTACTAACCTTCCGAATAAAAATCAGTTTACTGTTCAAGTAACCTACAACAGCAACACCTTCTGAACTGAAGTGCTAAACTTCCTTATAAGTTCAAATCTATTTATTTTTATTTTTATTTTTATTTTTATTTTTACTAGTTCACAAAGGTGACCAAACCAGCATATGACCAACAGGAAGACAGTAGGTTACAATTGAGTTTTTCTAACAAACCAACCTTTTCTATAATTCCCTTCTCAGCTCATTTATCCTATTAGGAAAAATTCAGAGAAAAGTGTTGGTTACTAAGCCTTCTTACTAATTTAAACTTTTATTTGTTAAAAGAGGCTTTGAGTGACCTAGAGTCTAAACACAGCTCTTAGTACTGAACTGAAAAAAAATCAGAGTTGTTGGTCAACAGAACTATCAATTTCCTTCCAGATTTCAACTCTTGTTAACTCACTAAGTGATTCAACAACCAATACAAAAGTGTATTAGCTAACTGAAATTTCAGATTTTTACTTGCCACTACTCAGTTCATACAAGTTAAAACAGACACTTTCTGAAATGAAAAGCTACAGGTTACTTCTTTCAAACATCAAGTTACAAATTGGTTAGTTTATTAGAGTGACTCAGTAACCTATTCAACAATCCATTTGCTAAACACTACTTCTTAAGTGATTTATCAAGTGCTATCAAAACCTATTAGCATTTGAAAAACAGAGAGGGAACTCAATTACAGAGAACCGAAAACACTGAGGCTAGCACAGGGGAGGTGATCGGCGGCTTGGGCGGCACATGTCGCCGGCGACAAGGAGGTGACGGCGGCCGGAAGTGACAAAAAATGGAACCAGTGACACGCATGGGTTCTAGGAGTAGTGGTGACATGGCCGGAGACGGACGGTGGCGACCGGACGAGGGCGAGCGGCGGCTGGCCGGGGAGGTGGAAAGGGGTACCGGCGCTCGGGTGATGTTGGGGCTACTTAGGGGAAGCACGAGCTAGAGGGAGAAGAGTGGGTCTTACCAGAGTGCTCGGAGGGAGCCGAGGTGACCGGAGTTGGGCTGGCGGCAGGAGCCGGCGGCGGCACGACGAGGGCGTCGTGGAGGCGGCAGCTGGGTGATGGAGCGCTCCAGCAGGAAGTTGGAGAAGGTCGAGTAGGCCGCGGCGGTGCTCCAGGTACGAAGAACCGACGCAGGGCTCGTCGGGAAAGATGCGGTGGTGTGGGCGGCGCTTATGGCCGGGGCCGGGGAAGACAACCAAAATCAAGCTCCTGGCTGCATCAAAAGTCGATTAGCTTTGGGGAGACACTCCTTGGGGTATCGCAAAACTCCTAGACAAGGTTAGTGGGGCCGAGGCTTACCGGAGCGCGAATGACGCGGTGGAGCTACATGGGGCATGCACCGGAGCCAAAGAAGAGACGTCAGTGCTCCGGTCGCTACAGAAGAAACCACGGGCTCAAACCGTCAAAAAATGGATGCGGTGAGGAAAGCAAGGAAGATCGGAGAGATTGTGGGCGAAGCTTACCGAGAGGAGGCGAAGCTAGAGCCTCCCCCTCTTCCACGCCGGGAAGAGAAGTGAGGGAAGAGAGAGGCGTGCGAGATGTAATAAGCTCAAGGAGATGACGTGTTGGAGGTGACGCGAGCGAGCGGTGCTCAGGGATTGGTCGACGAGGGCGGTGGGTCACGGCAGTGTCGAAGCAGCGCAGGGCTCGCGCTGCGCGTGGCGTCCGAGCTCTGCTCGCTTGCCAGCGCGGGGAAGAAGACGCCCCTGACCGGTGGGCCCAACCGGTCAGTGGTTCAAGCCGAGCTGCGCTGAAACCTGGTGCAGTCCGGGTGCTTAGTCGGTCCAGCAAAGTTGAGTAGGTGCAGGTCGGAACATTTTGAACGGTCCGATTGGATCTCGAAAGTCCAGATCGCACGGTGAGTTCGGGTAGTCTGAACGGACAAAATGATCTGGACGGTTGAACTCAGATCCAAAGGTCTGCATGCGTTGGTGCATTTAAGAGGTTGGGTGGAACCAATTAGAATGTGGCTCGGTCGGGTTGGGGTCCGGTGCGGTCCAACAGTGCAAAACTGGTTTAGACTGAGTTTGACTGTGAATTTAATTGTTTTCTCTACTTTGACCAAGGCCCTAAAAATAGAAACAAAATTCTAAAAATTATGAAATTTTTTTATAGAGGTTACTGGGATGGTATAGTTCTCAAATAAATTATTAAACCTCACTTTTCATGATATATTTTGGCATATTTTTAATTCAACCTAAAGTAGGTCTTTGTATTGTGTTGGAATTTTCCGGGGGTTAAATTAGGTTCCAAAAATTTTAGAAAAATTATATTAATTCATGATAATTATCATAGTATTTGAATAAATTGTTTCCAGATGATGATCAAAGGTTTTTGTTCTTGTTTTTATTTGGAGTTTTAAATTTGAAGTGTATGTTTAATTGGTTTGATAAATTTCCAAGTGCAAAATATTATGCAAATGATTCCACAAAGTCAAGCATGCTGATAAGATGCATACTAAATCCCATAATTTTGGGGATGTTACAGAAAAGCTGTTCTAAGGAATGGAATAAGGATAAGCCAGTTCGTTTGAAAGAAGGATTTTGGATCGAATGGTCTAGCAAAGAGCACAATTTCCTCCAGTAGAGAGCTCACGATTCCGCAATTTCTCCTTGGAAAAGACACTGAGCTATCGATCTGACAAGATTCTTCCTAGAATATATTCTCCTAATCCTAATCAAAGAGATTCGACTTCCGCCTGCAAGCCAATTATGGACAAAAAGAAATATCTTATTCAAAAGCCAGTTCCAGGCCTCTCTGAAGAAGAATATTTCTCAACCAAAAGTAAGAAGAATGGATTTGATTACTCATATTATGTTAGCCTCACATGCGGCAAGCAGTGCAGTCAGTTTAGACTGATCGAGGTAAATCGATAAAACAACAGCAGCTATAAGCCTAAAAGGAATCAAAATTCAACTTTTACCTAGTTAGAAACCACCAAGCGCTATACTCCTAACTAATAGAATCATAATTGAACAATCTATAGGTTATTCGGAGTAAGATAGAACATTATGAAACATAGAAGGGTTTATTCTCTGTAGAACCTATTTACGAATGATCAAATTACTATAGATTGACAGAGGCCATGTTATGATGATTAAATAATCAGAGTATCAGACAAGTGAGTGCATACCAAAAGCAGATGGAATATGGATGTCGAGATTAGACATGAAACTTGGCTGTTGAGTTTGATTGGTCCCAAACAGATCAAGGCTTGACTTGTTGGTCTCGATGTGTGAGCTGCAAAACATTCCAATCAATCTCCCACCATCCAGAGTCATACAGGGATACTTAAACTTTAAAAGCTACTATGAAAAGAAAAGACAAATAGTAACCAGCACTGATATACGATATTCCCATGTATATTGTATAGATAGCAGAAAACTTCTAACAAGAGTTGCATGTTCCCACAAAAAAGATCTATTAGCTATCATCATAGGGTCTGATGGAATCCTGTAGGACCGAAATGGCAACAGAGGGGGGGGGGGTTGAATGTTGCAATTCTACTTTTACTAATTTCTTTTTCTCCAAAAAGAATCACAAGACAGCTACTGCAAACCAACAACCAAGCTTGATTCAGTTTTCGCCTTCGAAAATCAGTTTTCGATTCAAAATCAAACATACAAGGCCTGCACCAAAAAATGAAAAACTCCCAAATAATTGATCCGTTGGCAATGAAACTTTGAGGATAGTTAATAGATAGTCTCAGGACTCTAGATATAAAATTTCATGCTATTTCATAAAGGGAATCAAAAGTTATGCAAATCCCAAACAGCACAAAAAAAAGGAATTCAGTTTTCAGTTCTGAAATCTGAAACCTACATGGCCTTCACCAAAAATCGAAAAACTCCCAAATCCTTGATCCGTTGGCAATGAAACTTTGAGGATAGTTAATAGATAGTCTCAGGACTCTAGATATAAAATTTCATGCTATTTCATAAAGGGAATCAAAAGTTACGCAAATCCCAAACAGCACAAAAAGAAGGGAATTCAGTTTTCAGTTCTGAAATTTGAAACCTCCATCTTTGATCCCTTGGCAATGAGACTTTGCAGATATGTTAGCAATAGCCCTTGGACTCTACAAGCCAAATTTCAAGCCATCTCAAAGAGGAAAACGAGATTGTTCTGAAATCTGAATTCTACAGGGCCTTCACCAAAAATCAAATTTCTCCTCCATCTTTGATCCCTTGGCAATGAGACTTTGCAGATATGTTAGCAATAGCCCTTGGACTCTACAAGCCAAATTTCAAGCCATCTCAAAGAGGAAAACGAGATTTCCACCTAAACCCTAGAATTAAACTGGGGTTGGCTCTTGGGATCCTTGATCAAATGATCTTGAAGTACTCACCCATCATGGAGCAACCCATTTTGGCCAATCCCAGCAAGCTAGAACTCGAAAATCAAAAAATCAAAAATCCAACATTGAGACAATCGAAGAACAGAGACAGGAATGAACGGGAAATGACTTCAGATCTTCATTTCAAAACAAAAGAGTAGTCCCGATACCACGATTACATATAGAGGAATGATTACAAGACTCTCCACTCAATCCTCAACCTCTCCCTCTCTCAATCCCTCAACCATACATGCTTGAAAAGGGATGAACACACTCTAGAATACAGAACTCTCACATAGGGGACATCAAAAAAGAGACACCCAGGGAACACCCTCTGCTGCCTTCTACCCACTCTCACCAACTAAAGACACAAAGGTAAAACCACCTCCAAAGCCTCTTTTGACTCACAAAAACCCCAAACCTCTCTCAAGTGCTCAAGTGGGCATGCAGCCCCTCAATCCTTTATATAGCCTTGGCTAACGGGTCTCCACCCCGTTACGCCCGCTAAGTCCAACAGAGCCCGCTTCCACTTGTGCAGCCTTGCGAAATTCCCGTTTCGCCCCTCCTGCACCTTCTGGGAGGCTTCCGCGCTCCTTGCCTCGCACGCCTCGCAACCACCTCGAGTCCACGTCGTCTTTGACACATCCCGACCGTTCTGACCTCAGCGCCACCTGCGCCTAGTCCGGTCCACCGTGTCTCGCCACGACTCCGCCTCGCCGTTCTGCAGCCACACAGACAAGAAACACATCAAATAACACCGCTCGATACATGAAAGCGTAAATAACATCACTTACCATGCCGAAGTCCAAACCTGTCGAAATTATCAGAATATGCATCCTAATCCCATACGACCAAGTTTGACCAAGTCCGATCGAGCCCGACTGCGCCACGCAACGACTCGACTCCGAACCACTCAAACCAAACTCGACTTACCTAAACCAATGTCAATTACTCATCAAACACATGTGGTCACCTCCACATGGTTCATCAAATCCATCCCCAAATATGTAGTTTAAGAAACCAACCACCAATAGATAGAGCCACTGTATATTCAAAACCACAGTACCATATCATCATGGTATTATCAAGCAGACATGGTCTTCCAATAAGCACAGTACTCCACATTCCAACATCTGGAGATTGGAGAATTCTTAGTCACTTCCATATATCAAGTGAAACATCATGCAACAGAATCTGCCTCCTTATGCATACAACTGATAGCCTAAAAGCAGTCTAACAGTAACCACTCAATTGCACGTAGGGGCTTACATACATCGATCCACGCATACGCTAGCTCTCCTCCGTACCCCGTTAATCAGCTCCATGCATATGTTGATCGAATCAAACTTGGGAGCATGCATCTGTATTGTTGTCAGAATCTATTCTACTATCCGCTAGCAGCTGCCTCCATTATTCATGCAGGCCGGCGCACCATGCAATTCAGTCATGCATGAACAGGCCATCGAACCGATTACTGTACACACGATCGATCTCACGTAAATTAACCAAACTTAGTACTCCTACATAATTAAGACTATATATATATATATATAGACACACATGGTGGTCGGCCGGTGTTAAAATTAAGCGATACAGGCGTTCATGGCTGCTAGCTAGCCACTGTTATATCGCCGGCGTCAATGATTAATTGACTAGTCACCATTTGAGTTGGCCAGATGGATCCATACTAATTATATTCAGACTAAGTAATGTACTGCATGCATGCAAGCTATCGTGCAGCTTCTTCCTTGCAGTGGTGTCGAATGTTGGTGAATGAAAAATACATATACTCCTTCTATCGGCTTATAAACAAACAGATCATATAATATTGTGCGGCACGAACCAAACTTTTGTTACTAATATATAGAGAGAAAACTATTTAGATTTGCAATATTAAAATTATATTAGTAGATTTAGAGGGAGGAGAGGTGAGCGCGGCGTGTTGCGGAGAGGGAAAAGATGAGCACGGCGGGGTGGGAGACATGCTAGAAAAGCTGGGCACACGACGCTGCTACCGTCCTGTCATGGCATTGGTGAGAGGAAGACGACTAACGGGTGAGGCTGCAGTGTCAGTGAGGGCGAGCGAGACAAGCATGAGAGCGCTGGTAGAGAGAGAGTCTGACAGGTGGGTCCAGTGGCCTACATGTCAGGTTAAGTGGAGGCGTAAAGTTACAGGAATACGCTTTCGTGTTTGGGACACAGGTTCCAGAAAGTGGCTATACGGCGAGGACGGAGTTGAACTGGGATTTGGGCCAAAAGCGGTGGCGGGCTGGGCCGTGGCTACTGTTTTGGCCCGGAGCACGTTAGGAAATTTATATTTGATTTTAAATTTTATAGAAATACCAGAAATATTTTTTGAGCTCTTAAAAATAGCAAATAAAGTCCAAATTTTTTGAGAAAATTCACATAGGTACTTTAGAATATTCCAAATCCAAATAAAGTATTTTAATACTTTAAATTTGTTTTAATAAACCTGCAAAAATCCACTAAGGCTCGGAAAAACAGGGAAAACATTTTAAAATTCTGAGAAAACCTCAAAAAAAAAATATCATAAAACACTAAATTAAATGCTTTAAGCTAAGGAATAAATTTTGAGGCTGTTACATTAAAAAAAATCCATACTTGTTTTTTCTACATGATGTCTTCCAATTGAATATTTGCATGGAGATTAATGTTCCTTGATGTCTGTAAAGAATTCCATACACAACATGTTTTTTTAGAGAAAACGTGCTGTATCATGCCATGGTGGGTTCATGCTCTTAGATATCTTCTGTGTGTGTGTGGGTGGGGGGGGGGGGGGGTTGTTACTCTTTAAATTAATTAAGGACGACATTCATTTGACATGAATATGGTTTCCAATACGGTGCACACTTGCATCTACTTTATCAAAAGAGATATATAGAGTTTTTTTTATTATTTCATTTTTATGTGATAATTTAAATGTGTTTATGTATATTAATGGTCAAAATTTTAAAAGTTTGATTGTAACTAGGGGTAGAAATGGATCGAGTATGAATCAAATAATGCCCTCACCACATTCATATTTGTATTTTTTTTAATGGATATGAATACAAATTTTAATATTCTCATATACGAATCGAATGTTGTATCGAATTCGAATCGAATATCTCCTCAATTTGGTCGGATCTGGGTATCCTCACAACCTATGTAATATAAAAATATTAATGACATTTCATCCTCGTATAGTCACAATTAATTATGTATAGTCACAATTAATTATTCTAATTTATTTATTTAACCTAAAGCAACATATCACATTGAATTAAAAAAAAACTTTACAAATAATTAGTTGTATTGCAACATATATTGCTTCGTCAAATACGAATATGAATAGTCCGGATAAAATAATATTTTCGGATGGTAAAAGTTCATACCATATATATTCGCATCCATATTTTTTTATACGAATACAAATATGAATAGGAGAGAAAGTGTTAATCGGATGAGAAAATCTAAAACGTGTTCGTATCCTATCGAATAGGGTAGTCAAATAATACGGATATTTTGTATCGATCCATTTCCCGCCCATAATTGTAGCAGCTGTGCACTTACGTGCAAAAGCTAGCCAGCCTCTCAGAATAGGCAGTGGTGCACTTGAATTAATCAAGTGCCGAACTATAATGCCGACTGTGTATATGTATTCTCTGGTTGTAATCCAGCAAATGAGTGATCAATAAATTAAGTTCCTTGTTCTAAAAAAGAACAAACTCGTAGGGCCAAGCCGGCCGGTGATTGACGAAGGGATAGATTAGAGGTTAACAACTACTAGCTAGCTAGGGCATGCATGCCTGTCGTTTTGCTGCTTGCTCAGCTATAAAAGCATGCTAGAAATGAAGTACCTGACATAGAAAGCCGAGATCGATCGATCCATAAACCTGGCTCGATCCAAAGTCACCATGGCTAGTTCCCTCGTATTCCAACAACTCTTCCATCACACAACTCCACAAGCACTATCGTTTCTCCTCCTGCTAGTCCTCATCATCATCTTCCCTCTCCTTGTCGTCGTACTGCTACACTTGGTAGTAACAAGTAGTGCTAGTATCAAATCCAAAGCACGGCCAAGCCATGGTCGTCGTCTCCCTCCTTCGCCTCCACGGCTGCCCGTCATAGGGCACCTTCACCTCGTTGGCTCCCTCCCTCACGTAAACCTCCGCAACCTCGCCGACAAGTACGGCGCTCGCGGCTACATGCTCATCCACCTCGGCTCCGTGCCCACCCTCGTCGTCTCGTCGCCGCGCGCTGCCGAGGCCATCATGCGCACCCACGACCACGTGTTCGCCTCGCGGCCGCCGTTTACGGCCACCAACGCACTGCTCAATGACTCCCTCGACGTCCTCTTCGCCCCCTACGGCGAGCACTGGAGGCAGGCCCGGAAGCTGCTCACAGCGCACCTCCTCACCGTCAAGAAGGTACAGTCCTACCGCCCTGGCCGTGAGGAGGAGGTGCGGCTTGCCATGACCAAGATCACCCAGGCGGCCGCGGCGCCGGCGCGCGAGACCGTGGACATGAGCGAGCTGCTCTACTCCTTCACGAGCGACCTCATGTGCCGCGCCGTGTCGGGCGAGTTCTGCAAGTTCGACGGCCGGAACAGGCTCTTCCGGGAGCTGCTCGACGCGACGGCGAAGCTGGTCGGGGGTTTCAGCCTCCAGGACTTCTTCCCGTGGCTATCCCAGGTCGGCGCCGTCAGGAGAGCGACACGTGCAAGAGTGGAGAAGGTGAGGAGGAGGTGGGACGACCTGCTGGACAAGGTGATCGACGAGCACCAAGGCAGGCTCGGGCAGAAGCGGGAGCCTGACGACTTCGTACAACTTCTTCTCTCCCAGCAGCAAGAATACGGCCTCACCACAGACCACGTCAAGGCTTTGCTCATGGTACGTGATTAATAAGGACACATACCGATGCCGTACGTACGTACTTATCTATCTATCTATCTATATCTATATTAATTGGGAGCTTTTTTAAAACCCCTACGTTAATCATAAGAGGAAAAAAGGCTAGAAATTCCTACATAATCAGAGAAAAAAAATGCTAGAAATTCCCACATTAATGAGAGAAAAAGAAAAAATCCTAACCATCCATAAGAGTTTGTACTAGAAATAGAACTTTGTGATGGCTTGGATCCTTCTAAACACATCCGAAACATACAGGAGTGTTTGAGTACAACACGGTTTGCTCTCAAACTACCAGACGTATCCTTTGCTAATATGGAATGTCAGCATTGATTAAATAATCTTTCCAATTGGATAGCACTAACCAAAAACCAGGAGTCCGACAACCGCATCAGGGAAGAGTTCAAGCTCTATAAGGAAAAGTTTCCAGCTATTAATTTATCTTCATAATTATGTCTATTTAGTACTACCTACGATTCTAAATATAAATCATTTTAGAAATTGTACCAGTCAAATATTTTTAGATTTGACCATCAATATATAAACAATTAACATGATTGACAACATATAATTGGTATCACCAGATCCACCATGAAATATATTTTCATAATATATAATTATTTTGATTGGTAACAACATATTTTCATAGAAATAGAACTCCAGGTCCCATGCATGGAGCATATTGGTCTGGTACTAAAAACCGAAATATGACTCAATGGACAGCGTACAAGATACAAATTAAATAACAATTAGGACTTTGTGAACATCAAAGAATCCCGAAACAATTAGCATCCACATAGAAAAATTGTGAAGCTGTGCATAGATACACGGATATTCAAATCTTGGATCTAAATTGTTATATCCAAATATCTATAATTGCATAATTAAAAAAATAAATCTAATTTTCAAAATTCATAAAAAATTATAGATTGCATGTAGTATCGTATCTGAAGCCCACCATGCCATGATCAACTCAATGAAGGTGATAGTCCTGTGGTTAGAATTCTAAATTTTCTTAATCTATTATTTTTTTTCTTGCAACAATTTTTACAATTTCTTATTACAAATTGATATACTTGGATATAACAATTGTTTTAGAATTCACATTTGTGAATTTGTATATATTCGTATAGCATGTTTTTTTTTTTAATTGTGCATTCCTAAATATTTTTTTCAATATATAAGTATTAGTTTCACATATTCAATGGAATTACATATGCCTGGACAATAAAATTTTAATTTTGAATTTATATATGTTATAATATCACAATTTGTGTACTCCATATACATGCAGATCCATACAATAATAGTATTTGTACTCAGGATGCACGTAAATAACAATATTGGTTCTATATTGGGGCCATGAGGCAATAAATTAGAAATATATAACAATTAGAAAAAGTAAAAGAAATGAGAACCAACGTTTGCCAATGAAAATTTTCTTATACTATCAATAACATAATATTGTTGAAACCACGTAGCTCGTGGGATGCACGGGTTGATGACTAGTAAATAATAACATGCATGGGAGACTCATAACTAGTAAGTTAAATGTCCAACCTAATTACACTACGGATATACACATGAACATGCAGGACATAATTATTGGAGGAACGGAGACATCGTACGTGGTCCTGGAATATGTCATGGCCGAGCTCGTGCAGAACCCACACGTCATGTCCAAGCTACAGGCCGAGCTGCGGAGCAGCATACGACCCCAGCAGAAGCAGGGACAAGAGATGGTGGTGACTGAAGACGACCTCGCCAACATGACCTACCTGAAGGCCGTCGTCAAGGAGACTCTCCGGCTGCATCCTCCGGCGCCGCTCCTCGCACCCCACCTCTCCATGGACGACGTCCTCATCGACGGCTACACCGTCCCGGCGAATACTCCCGTCTTTGTCAACGCTTGGGCTCTTGGCAGGGACGCAAGTGTGTGGGAGGATGCCGAGCAGTTCAAGCCCGAAAGGTTTATCGACATGGGCAGCGACTCTGCCGTCAATTTCAAGGGGAACAACTTTCAGCTCCTCCCGTTTGGTGCTGGGCGAAGGATATGCCCTGGGATGAACCTTGCAATCTCTACCATTGAGATCATGATCGGGAACCTCATGTACCATTTCGACTGGGAGCTACCGCTGGGGATGGAGGAAAAGGGCCTTGATATGACGGAGGTGTTATGGTTGACGCTGCATCGCAAGGAGAAGCTCCTGCTCGTCCCAAAAATGCATGCCTAGTTGGGACTTGGGACTCAAGATATATATACCATGCACCTATCTTCGTACCATCTATATATCTGTTTACTGCTTGCTAAGTAAATTACTACCCATTGTGTAGTGTGTGTGTGTGATGTAGTATCTACGTACATGTCGTTGTATTTTCCTTTTAAATAAATATATATATATACACACATGTAAACGTCCTTGTTGTTTGCTTTTTATTCATGGTGCTTCGTCCATTGTGTAGTGTGTGTGTGATGTAGTATCTACGTACATGTCGTTGTATTTTCCTTTTAAGTATATATACTAGTCATCAACCCGTGTATCCGCACGGACATAACACTTTTAGCTCCTAACTAATATGAATTTGATATATATTTTTTAGTTCAAAATTATCGCTCCAAATTCTAAAAGTTTTAAATTTATACAATTTAAATTTTTGTTTTTTTAATTTAAGTGACAAATGTATATATTTTCGCCTTCGATTTTTGGTGAGTCTAGTTTATAACGCTATAAATTTAACGTTAACATTAAGATCTCATTTAGTAAGTATCCGCATCATACACTATCCTGACTATTCCTCCATCGGGTGCTGACTACCACAAGCGGTGCAGTCACCCGGGGAGCGGGAACGGGAGCGACTCCGACTGAAGCTCGGTGAGCGGGTGCGAGAGCGATCGCTGTCGAGGCTGGGTGAGCGGGAACAGGAGCGGGAACGGCTGAGGTGGCGCCCACGGCTGGACTCGTCGAATCCGGGCGGCGGACTGGGGCGTCACACCCTCTTGCGTGCAGTCATCCTGGTGCGAGCTCCTCTGGGGCGAAGTGGTTGATCAAGTGTCTTGTTGCTGGAGGCGATGGCGGGTGGAGGAACTGGAACAGGAACTGGAGCTGGAACAGGGGCTGGAGCTGAGATCGCAGTGGCGGCGGTGAGGGCTGCCAACTCCGAAAGCGGTAGAAGAAGCAAAAGGGGGTAGAGCTCAACTCTCCACGGGCAAGCGACTGGGATGACCTGTGTACGACTAATATTAACCAAGGACTGGGTAATATCGGTTGTACGCAAGTACCGAAAGAGTCCACTTAGACTGCGGCAAGGCCTAGACTACAGAATCTAGACTATTCTTCATTATTTCCTTGCCCCTCGACTTCGGGGTCCTCGTAGTACGTATAATCTCCTTCATCTGCAGCCTCTGAGGGTTTTGGGGGAGAGAGCGAGGATGAGCACAACTTCCGTGCTCGCGAGCCAACACACAATGCAATAATATACATGCAAGGCTAAACAAGGATGGCTCGGTTCTTTTATTTGCTAAAGCAATGTTTTCAATTATCATAATTATAAATTTCTATCACTTAGCATTTTAATCAAATTGTATTTTATTAAAGAGAGTAATTATGCAATAATTTATAACAGCAGAGGTTCCCTCCATCGGAAACTCTACCTTATGCTTACTTTTGATTGGGTCTGTCCCCAATTACTAACATCACTGAGTTCGAACACTTAGGCAAAATCCAATCTCAGGGCTAGGCGAGCCCACCACATTTTTCATCCCAACTACAAGGTTTTTGAAATAGAACTAACTCGGGTAAAAATTCCCATGTTCGTCTTTGACCGTAGGCGCGGCTGTTTAAACAGTTTAGACTCTGCAGAGGTTTTACACTTTACCCACAAGAGATAGTCATACACGTTACTCCACATGATTCCTTAGTCATGTAGTTGAGCGGCCGTCATAGTAACCTTTCGAAATATCTCGCCCCTTCTGTCATCTCACCTATATGGGGTTACGCCCATATATTGGTGCGGGATGTCACCCCCTACGTCTTGCCGTAGAAGGCACTTCACCATCGGTGTCCCATTCAAGCATGATCAAGCTCACACTTGCACCTTTAATTGTTCCTCCCGTGAGACTGACTTTCAAGGTTCGATAAATCTACTAAGCCAAGTTGCAGTTTGCAGACTTGTGGTTGTACTTGTTTTACAAGGGAGATCATGACAAGATTAAGTCCTTAGGGTTGTCTAGGCGGATCATTTCCCATATCAACATTCTTTGGGCTGCATTAGCACCCATCAACATACTCTTCATCACACAGTCCGCCCAGGCAGTAACAACAATATTAGGGTTTTGAGGAGTAAAACCAAATCACCACATTTATCTCAGTCATGGACCACCAATGACTGTCCAAATCATTTTTATGTTTAAAGAGATGATGATTGGAACATTTTAATGTCCCAGGAGCGCGGCGACGGCAATGGGGGTTGCCCTAGGGCGGCGGCGACGGGAGCTCAAAGCGCCGACGGTGGGGAGGAAGCAGACCGGGGTGCTCTACACGAGGCGGTGACGAGGGAGATGGCGAGTGGGCCACCGAAGCAACGGCGGTGGCGCGACCAGTGGAAAAGGCGGCGCGCAACCGGCTTGAGGTAAGTCTTCTTCGGCTCTTCTTGGTTCTTCTTTGCTCGGGGATGAAGAGAATGTGAGGTGGGGAGGGCGAGATGGGGACGGGGACGAATGGGGGAAAGCTGTAACATCCAAAGTTTCGGATTCGCAAAATCTTCTGTGTTCAAGAATCAAGGAGCTCAACTTCCGAAATTGCCCAATTTGCTCAAGATTCGGATTCCCCCCGAAATGCACCGAGCTTCTTCCCCGTTTCTCCCTAACCCTAACCCTAGCCCTCCTCCCTACCCCCGTCCGTGTCAACGCCTCGGTCCTCCGCCCCCGCCGGCCATGGCAGTGCCTCGGCGACTGCGCCCTCTCACCGTCGCCCCTCTCCCTCCTCACGGGCTGCTCCGTGCCCGCCTCGGCCGCGCCGCCAGATCCGGCCAAGGCCCAGAGCCACCTCGACTCTTGCGCCGCCTAGGTCATCGGCTCCTCCCGACCTTTAAAACCCGCGCCCCGCTCCTCTTCCCCATTCTCCCCAATCAAGAGACCGAGCAAGAACGAGATCAAGAAGAAGAGAGGAAGAAGCCGGCCGTACCTCTGCCGCCGTCGCCGTCATCTCCGTCGCCGTGCCCGAGCCTCCCCCTTCCTTCTTCGCCACACGCCGTGTCTCCCGAGCTCTTCTTCACCAGCGCCGCTGCTCTCGTCGTCGTCGTCGTCCTCCCCATCGTCGCCGCCGCCGTGAGCCCCTCCCGTCGCCGCCGCGCCTCCTTCCCCCACCTTGCGCGCCGCCCGTTCCTCCTCTCTCCTTCTCGCCCTACCCTCCTCTTTTGGCACTCGGGCCGCACCCCCCCTCCGTGCCTTGAGTCGGCCGAGCCCCAGCTGGGCCACGCCCTTAGGCCGCGCGCGCCTTGGCCCGTTTCGCGCTGGGCCGAAGGCCGAAATCGTGGGTCGGCGCCGGTTTTTGTTTTTATTTTGATTTTCTTTTCCCTTTTTCTTTTTAATTCAAAAGAGAGGTTTCAAATATTCTTTTCTCCCTCTTTTTAACTCCAAAAATTGCAAAGTTTGTTTCTAAAAATTTCTAAAATCAAGCTCTTTCTTTTGGTTCTAGTTTGGTTTATTTTGGGGTTCATTTGATGAATTCTTGTTATTTATTTAATTTGTTTGCTCGTTTGATTCTTTTCCGGTACGATCGATCGCGTAGAGTTCGGAGAAGCCGGAGACCCCTACTTCGATCAAGCTCAAGAGTATCAAGACCATCTAGCCGTAGACCCAGGCGAGTCGACACTTTGATCATATTGAACCTACATTTTATGCAAAATATGTTCTTTTAAATATCAAATTGCATGCTTTATTTCCCTTATGCAAATGTATGTTAAATACCCTAAGGTAGTTAAATGCCATGTTGATGCTTTATTATTAATACACCATTCCTTGATAATTGAATTGCCATACACCCATGTCACCCTAGTAAATATTTGGTAACTATACTAGTATAGGCTATACTTAAGCGCCATGCTAGTCTTGCGTAAGTATCGGGGTATCATCTACCCCATTCATCATTTTTTGAAATAAACATGATTTTGGGCAGTCATTGGGTGTAAATGACTGAGATGGTTATGATGTTGTATTTTCCTAAATCTCAAAAACCCTAAGAATTGCTTATCACATCTGGGCGGATGGTATGATGGATGGTATGTTGGTGGGTGCTAATGCAGCCCAAGGAATGTTGGTTTGTGGATGGTATGTGGTATGAACCGCCCAGATGGTCCCTAAGGACTTAATCCTGTGATGACCTCCCAATGTAAAAAGATGCGACCACATGTCTATAATGGTGTCGACTGGCTAAATAATTTGTATCCGTTAGTATGAGTTGCACCGTGCGGATGACCCGCTACGCCATAAGCCTATGTGGCTATGGGTTAGGGGTGTCGACTTACTGGTCTATGTGAGCGTAAGTCGTGTGGCGCAAGAGGGGTGCAGGAAAGAGTTGACGGGTCTATGTGAGCGTAACTCTTCTCAGGTGAAACCTTAGCGGGTGTTACAAATACTGGTGGATGCATTGTAAAGGCCTTGTGACGGTCTCTCCTTGACTCACATGTCTACGGAAACATGTGTACATGTCAAGATGATTGTCTCTTGTGGGTAAAGTGTACAACCTCTGCAGAGTGTAATGAACTGTTCGAATAGCCGTGCCCACGGTCATGGCGGACATGGGAACTTACAAGAGTTAGTTCTGTTTATAAAACCTTGTGGGTGGGATAAAATGTGATGGGTCATTGTGACTGGTTTTGGTTTTCCCGGGTGGATGTACCCGTGATGTTAAGTGGTGGATGTAACCGCTATCAAAAATAAGCATGAGGTGGAGGTAACCTCTACTGTTTTAAATATTGCACAAGTAATCTCTTTAACAAATGCAATTTGGTTAAAATGCTAAGTGATAGGACTTTCTATTATTGGTACTCAAAATATTGCTTTGTGCAAATAAATGAACCCGAGCCATCCTTGTTAAACCTTGCATGTATAATATTGCATATTGTGTGTTGGCTCATGAGCACGGTAGTTGTGCTCATCCTCGCTCTTTCCCCAACCCCGTAACCCGCAGATCATGGAGACTACACCTACTACGAGGACACGGGCGCCAAGAGCAAGGAAATGAAGAGGAGTAGTATAGTTCTTGTAGTCTAGGTCTCGCCTCGATCGGTTGGCTCGTTGGTACTTGTGTACCTCCTATATTATCCAAGCCCTTGGCTAATATCGGTCGTACACCTAGTACCCCGCCGCTGCTGTGGAGAGACTTGCTCTACCCTTTGCTTCCGCTAACGCACTCGAGATTTTGTAATGAACTCATTTGGCCTGATCGGCCCTATTGTAAACTCGACCCGACGTGGTCTATTTGAACTCGGATGCCTGTTTTAATGCATGATTTGGTCTACGCAATGTATGAGATGATTCAGCAATGTGTACTGTGAGCGCTATCTACTGATCCAGGGAATAGCGCAGTATTTTCACAGAGGATTCTGGATTACGAAATCCGGGTCCGACAGAGCTGGTATCAGAGCATACGACTGTAGGAGCCTTAGTTAGTTTGGTCGTTGCCTAAGGTCTTGAGTCTTATCTTCAAAACCTAAGAAAAGCTTTGGCAAAATATAGTGTATTTACTGCTCTTACTTGTCATTCCTAGTTCTGTACTTATCCTACTTCACTTTGATTTATTCTGTTACTGACTTCCTCTTGTTTTCAAAATTTTAGATGGCTGCTCCGTCGCTCGCTGGCTCTTGGGACTTTTTCTCTCACGGAGAAGACCTCGGAGGCTTCGTGGGGATTTTTCGCCAGCTGATGCAGTATCTGGGATACTACCATCCGCCTATCTTCATGGGCCGGATGACTCAGGTGCTGGACCGAGAGACTTGGAGCATGGAGGTTTTCCTCTATGCTAGGGAGGGTGAGTTCAATACTCACACCTTCAAGGCTGAGCACCCCAGGAGCCGTGCTTTGGATGCTGTCCAGGATGTGGCACGACTTGCCGCGTCTCGCTTGTGCCAGATGCATGGAGACCTTCTGCAGAGCTCGCCCTTCTGCTTCCACCCGACTCTCCAGGAGGGAGAGCTTTACCCGGTGATCCGCCACGTCCGGGCAGATGACCCGCACCTGTCACACCAGCTCCAGCTCACGCAGGCCTTGTCGACTGCCCTCGCCAACGCCGTTGACGAGATCGGGACGCTTCGATTTCTCCTCACCAGCAGCTACGAGCACTCCGACACCCTCCGTGGCAACATGTTCAGAGATGATGAAGCCCACCGCGAGGTAGAGCGGGAGAGAGACGCTGCTGTTGCAGAGTTGGCCCGCCGAGCCGCCATCGCAACCGCCGCCCGACTCTGCTGCCCTAGCTCTCGCCGCACCGCCGTCGTTCCGGCAACCCGGTGCCAGGCCGACGCTTTCCACCTGGAGGACCCCGCACCCTGCTCACGGCGCGCAAGAAAGTGCGTCCACCGCCGACCGACCGCAGCCTTGGAGAGTCCAGCCGTGGACGCAGCCCCAGTCCGCCACCTGGATTCGACGAGTTCGACCGCGGCGCCACTCGCCGTTCGCTCGCCACCATCGATCGCAGCCGTTCGATCCTCGGTAATCGTACCACCTGTGGTGGTAAGCACCCGATGGAGGAGTAGTCAGGATAGCTAGGTTAACTAGCAGTGCTTGCTAGGTAGTCTTTTGTTTGCAAGCACTTTCTTTATCTACCTTTTATAGGCGTTGTGTTTTGTATCTCGTGTCATGGCTTTGCATGGCCTATATGCTGTGTCCTAGGAGTCATGTAACACTTATCCCCCTAATATTAATGAATTGCAGTCATTCGGGCTTTGTATCGCAATTGTGTTATTCGTTCAATTTGATTTCTTTCTTCTGTGTGTGCCTTAGAGGGCCAGTGAACCCTCATATACCCCCTCTCTAGTTCTAAGCCTTAGTGTTTCTCCAGATGGCACCAAGGAGAGCTGCTGCCCCAGTCCGTGGTGCTTTCGCAGCAGGCCGTGGAAGAGGCCGTGGCTATGGCCGTGGTCGTGGTCAAGACCTACCTCCCCCACCGCCAGAGCATCCAACAATGGCACAAGTTATGCAGCAACAAGCCCAAATCCTTCAAGCCTTGCTCGCTAATCAACAAGCAGGAGCAGCCAGTCGCCACTCTAAGCTGGCAGATTTCCTCAGGACAAGACCTCTTACCTTTGCCTCAGCAGATGAACCCCTGGAAGCAGAAGATTGGCTCAGGGATACTGAGAAGAAGCTCCGCCTAGCCCGATGCTCTGAGGAAGACAAGGTGGACTTTGCCACTCACCAGTTGAAAGGAGCGGCCGCTGCTTGGTGGGAAAACTACCTCGCTGCTCAAGGTGGTGAAAGCCCAGTAGCAGGAGAAGAAGAAACCGAAGCAGCAGCATCCGCTACTGGAGATCAGCAGGATCCTGCCACTGTTGAAGCAATTGCTTGGCAATGCAATTTGACGAGACCGCGCCGCATGGCAGCCAATCTCTGAACGAGTTCAAGATCGCCAGACTAACTTTGTACTCTTTGGTACAATGAGGCTAAAGAAGAATGAGTTTAGAACTCTCAAGCAAGGTCAAATGACACCAATGAATATCTAACCAAGTTTAACTTGACTTGCTCGCTACGCTCCCGAAGGCGTGGCGATGCGTAAGAGAAGATAGACCGCTTTGTGGAAGGAATGCGTGGAGACATGAGAAGCCAGCTTATCCTCCATGATTTCCCTAGCTTCCACCACTTGATCAACAAAGCCCTCGTGCTGGAAAACGAGAAGAAGATTGCGGAAGTTAGCCGTAAGAGAAAGATGGTATTCCAGAAGCCGCAAGGTGGCTTTCCTCATAAGTCAACATTCCCTGGCAACTCATCTTTTAAGCCAGCTGTAGTTTCTCCACAAGGAACTCAAGCCCCACCCAGCGTACCAATGGGAATGGTTTCGCATCCTTCGTCCCACGGACAACTGCAACAAGCAACCCAGCAGCTCATCTCCATTGTTTCCACTGCGGAGTGAGAGGACACTTTGCCAACCGATGCCCTCAACGTCAGAACACTCCCGCGAAGTTCAACTCAGGAGCCACACCAGCTCAAGGTCAAACATCAGCTCCAAGCAGGAACCATCAGGCCCCGCAAGCACCTAGATCTACCTCGAAACCAAATCGCGGCCATGTGAACCATGTCACAGCCGAGGAGGCTCAGGAAGCTACAGGAGTTCTAATGGGTACGTTCTCTGTTAATTCAGTACCAGCACAAGTTTTGTTTGATTCTGGAGCTTCGCATTCTTTCATATCAAGAAAATTTGTTGAAAGGCTTAAGTTGCCAACCTTTAAGCTAAAGAAACCCGTGGTACTTAGTTCACCCGGGGGACCCTTGACTACCATCTTAGTAAGTCCCGAGTAGAGATTGCTATGGAAAATTCGGATTCCTAGCAAACCTCTTAGTGCTTGATCCCAAACTCGGATATCATCCTAGGGATGGATTGGTTGGCCCGATACCAAGGAATGATAGATCGTGCTAACAGGAAGGTGGTACTCACCAAAACCCGGTACCACAATCGGGGTTAATATAGACCGCTCCTCGTGTTTGGATCGTACCATCCATAACCTCGAGAAGGTGACTCTGAAACAACACCGTAGTTCAAGATTACCGGAAGTTTTTCCAGAAGAATTGCTCGCATGCCACTGCATCGAGACATAGAATTTGTGATCAACCTAAAGCAGAACGCCCCAATTGCCAAGAGGCCATATAGGATGGCAGTTGATGAGCTTGAAGAGCTTAAGGTACAAATGGAAGAATTACAGGAAAAAGGATTTATTAGACCTAGCTCATCCCCCTGGGGTTCGCCAGTACTTTTTGTAAAGAAAAAGGATGGCACCGCCAGATTGTGTGTGGATTACAGAGCCCTCAATGAGGTGACCATAAAGAACAAGTACCCTTGCCCGCATTGATGATCTATTCGATCACCGTCAGAGCAACAAGTGTTCTCAAGATAGACCTAAGGTCAGGATACCACCAGGTTAAGATTAGGGCTGAGGACATCCCTAAGACAACTTTTACCACCCGATATGGCTTGTATGAGTTCACGGTTATGTCGTTTGGCTTGACCAATGCGCCAGCCTACTTCATGAACCTTATGAACAAGGTATTCATGGAATACCTGGATAAGTTTGTTGTCGTGTTCATAGACGACATCTTAATCTACTCCAAGACTAATGAGGAACATGCTGAACATCTGCATTTGGTCCTGGGGAAGCTTAAAGAACATCAGCTGTATGCCAAGTACAGCAAGTGTGAATTTTGGCTTCAAGAGATCAGTTTTCTCGGACATATCGTATCCGCTGGAGGAGTCGCAGGTTGACCCATCCAAAGTAGAAACGGTGTTGGGATGGAAACAACCAACCTCGATGACCGGTGCGTAGTTTTCTGAATGGTGGATACTACGGGCGCTTCATTGAAGGATTCTCCAAACTATCCGGACCAATGACCCACCGCTCAAGAAGGAAAAGAAGTGCGAATGGACGAAGCTTGTGAAAAGAGTTTCCAAGAGTTGAAGAAGAAGTTAACTCGCACGGTGTTAGTCTTGCGGACATACACCGGGACTTTGAAGTCTATTGTGATGCTTCGCGCCAAGGTCTTGGCTGCGTACTTATGCAAGGAGGAAACGTCGTAGCATATGCATCCAGACAACTCCGCCCACATGAAGACAACTATCCAACTCATGATTTGGAGTTAGCAGCCGTAGTGCATGCCCTAAAGATTTGGCGGCATTACTTGATTGGAAATCATTGTAATATCTATACGGACCACAAGAGTCTTAAGTATATTTTCACCCAGACAGACCTCAACCTCCGACAAAGGAGATGGTTAGAACTGATTAAGGATTACGACTTGGATGTTCATTACCATCCTGGGAAGGCTAATGTAGTGGCCGATGCATTAAGCCGTAAGTCCTACTGCAAAAATGTTATGGTTCAAGAGTACCAACCTGAGCTTTGCAAGGAATTAGAGGCACTTAACCTCGAGTTAGTAGAACAAGGCACCTTAGCAGCTATGGAAGTTCAACCCACCTTAGAAGAACAAGTTAAGACCGCTCAGAAAGGACACCCCGGAGTTCATAAATTTAAACATCTCATGGCCAAAGGAAAAGCCTCAAAGATGGTTGAAGACCAACAAGGTATCCTATGGTATGGGAAACGTCTCTTTGTTCCCCACCAAAAGGAGCTCAAAGAATTGATTCTAAAAGAAGCCCATAGCTCAAAGATACACCATACACCCGGCAAAGACCAAGATGTATCAAGATATGAAGATTCTATATTGGTGGCGCGAATGAAAAGAGACATCGCCGAGTTCGTAGCTTGTTGCGATGTGTGTCAACGGATCAAGGCGAACATCGAGACCCGCAGATTGCTGCAACCACCGCAAATCCTCGGTGGAAGTGGGAAGAAATTGGAATGGATTTCATTACGGTCCGCGAGAACCAAGACCGGATATGATTCCGTATGGGTCATAATCGACAGATTAACCAAAGTTGCCCATTTCATCCTGTGAAGACCACCTACAAGGGAGATAAATTAGCCGAGTTATACATGGCTCGTATTGTATGTCCGCATGGAGTACCCAAGAGGATAGTCTCGGATCGAGGTTCTCGCCACCTCGCATTTACGGGCTAGTCTCCATGATGCACTTGGAACTCACTTGAACTTTAGCACAACATATCATCCTCGGTGATGGATGGATGCATGTAAAGGGTAAATCGATTCTTGAAGACATGCTTGAGCTTGTGCTTTAGAGTTTACAGTAGACTGGGAGAGATGTCTACCGTATGCGAGTCGCCTACAACAACGATTACCAATCCAGTTTGAAGATGTCCCCGTTTGAAGCACTTTATAGGAGAAAATGCAGAACTCCCTTGCATTGGTCAGAATCAGGAGAGGGTTATATCTTCGGACCAGATACTCTCAAGCAAGCAGAAGAGAAAGTCAGATTGATCAGAGATCGTCTACAAGCTGCTCAGTCCCGACAGAAAAGTTATGCCGACAACCGTCGTAGAGAGTTAACTTTCGAAGTTGGAGATCATGTATATCTCAAAGTGTCACCCCTTCGAGGAATGCGAAGATTTAAAGTGAAAGGCAAGCTTGCGCCAAGATACATAGGCCCGTTCCCAATCACCGCCAAGCGTGGAGAGGTAGCATATCAACTGGGATTACCAGAAAAATTGTCAGATGTCCATAATGTGTTCCACGTCTCTCAGCTCAAGAAATGCCTCAGAGTACCAGAAGAGCAAGCTCCAATTGAAACCATTGCACTCCAGAAAGACTTGTCGTATCCAGAACACCCAATCAAGATTCTTGATGTCGTGGAGAAGCAAACAAGGCGCCAGATCATCCGCTTATGCAAAGTGCAATGGAGCAACCACTCGGAGAGAGAAGCCACGTGGGAGCGTGAAGATCAGCTGAAGTTGGATTACCCCTACCTGTTCTCCGAGGAGCTCGAATCTCGGGGTCGAGATTCTTTTTAAGGTGGGTAGGTTTTGCAACATCCAAAGTTTCGGATTCGCAAAATCTTCTGTGTTCAAGAATCAAGGAGCTCAACTTCCGAAATTGCCCAATTTTCTCAAGATTCGGATTCCCCCCGAAATGCACCGAGCTTCTTCCCCGTTTCTCCCTAACCCTAACCCTAGCCCTCCTCCCTACCCCCGGCCGTGTCAACGCCTCGGTCCTCCGCCCCCGCCGGCCATGGCAGTGCCTCGGCGACTGCGCCCTCTCACCGTCGCCCCTCTCCCTCCTCACGGGCTGCTCCGTGCCGCCTCGGCCGCGCCACGTCCGGCCAAGGCCCAGAGCCACCCTCGACTCTTGCGCCGCCCTAGGTCATCGGCTCCTCCCCCGACCTTTAAAACCCGGCGCCCCCGCTCCCTCTTCCCCCCATTCTCCCCCAATCAAGAGACCCGAGCAAGAACGAGATCAAGAAGAAGAGAGGAAGAAGCCGAAGCCGTACCTCTGCCGCCGTCGTCGTCATCTCCGTCGCCGTGCCCGAGCCTCCCCGCTTCCCTTCTTCGCCGTCACTGCCGTGTCTCCCCCGAGCTCTTCTTCACCAGGCGCCGCTGCTCTCGTCGTCGTCGTCGTCCTCCCCATCGTCGCCGCCGCCGTGAGCCCCTCCCCCGTCGCCGCCGCTGCGCCTCCTTCCCCCACCTTGCGCGCCGCCGCCCCGTTCCTCCCCTCTCCCTTTCTGCCCTACCCCTCCCCTCTCTTTTGGCACTCGGGCCGCACCCCCCCTCCGTGCCTTGAGTCGGCCGAGCCCCAGCTGGGCCACGCCCTTAGGCGCGCGCTTGGCCTGCTTGTGGCGGGCGAAGGCCGAAATCGTGGGCCGGCGCCGGTTTTTGTTTTTATTTTGATTTTCTTTTCCCTTTTTCTTTTTAATTCAAAAGAGAGGTTTCAAATATTCTTTTCTCCCTCTTTTTAACTCCAAAAATTGCAAAGTTTGTTTCTAAAAATTTCTAAAATCAAGCTCTTTCTTTTGGTTCTAGTTTGGTTTATTTTGGGGTTCATTTGATGAATTCTTGTTATTTATTTAATTTGTTTGCTCGTTTGATTCTTTTCCGGTACGATCGATCGCGTAGAGTTCGGAGAAGCCGGAGACCCCTACTTCGATCAAGCTCAAGAGTATCAAGACCATCTAGCCGTAGACCCAGGCGAGTCGACACTTTGATCATATTGAACCTACATTTTATGCAAAATATGTTCTTTTAAATATCAAATTGCATGCTTTATTTCCCTTATGCAAATGTATGTTAAATACCCTAAGGTAGTTAAATGCCATGTTGATGCTTTATTATTAATACACCATTCTTTGATAATGCAGCCCAAGGAATGTTGGTTTGTGGATGGTATGTGGTATGAACCGCCCAGATGGTCCCTAAGGACTTAATCCTGTGATGACCTCCCAATGTAAAACAGTACGACCACATGTCTATAATGGTGTCGACCTGGCTAAATAATTTGTATCCGTTAGTATGAGTTGCACTGTGCAGATGACCCGCTCGCCATAAGCCTATGTGGCTATGGGTTGGGGTGTACGACTTACGGGTCTATGTGAGCGTAAGTCGTGTGGCGCAAGAGGGGGTCTGGGAAAGAGTTGACGGGTCTATGTGAGCGTAACTCTTCTCAGGTGAAACCTTAGCGGGTGTTACAAATACTGGTGGATGCATTGTAAAGGCCTTGTGACGGTCTCTCCTTGACTCACATGTCTACGGAAACATGTGTACATGTCAAGATGATTGTCTCTTGTGGGTAAAGTGTACAACCTCTGCAGAGTGTAATGAACTGTTCGAATAGCCGTGCCCACGGTCATGGGCGGACATGGGAACTTACAAGAGTTAGTTCTGTTTATAAAACCTTGTGGGTGGGATAAAATGTGATGGGTCGCTGTGACCCTGGTTTTGGTTTTCCCTGGGTGGATGTACCCCAGTGATGTTAAGTGGTGGATGTAACCGCTATCAAAAATAAGCATGAGGTGGAGGTAACCTCTACTGTTTTAAATATTGCACAAGTAATCTCTTTAACAAATGCAATTTGGTTAAAATGCTAAGTGATAGGACTTTCTATTATTGGTACTCAAAATATTGCTTTGTGCAAATAAATGAACCCGAGCCATCCTTGTTAAACCTTGCATGTATAATATTGCATACTGTGTGTTGGCTCGCGAGCACGGTAGTTGTGCTCATCCTCGCTCTTTCCCCAACCCCGTAACCCGCAGATCATGGAGACTACACCTACTACGAGGACACGGGCGCCAAGAGCAAGGAAATGAAGAGGAGTAGTATAGTTCTTGTAGTCTAGGTCTCGCCTCGATGCGTTGGCTCCGTTGGTACTTGTGTACCTCCTATATTATCAAGCCCTTGGCTAATATCGGTCGTACACCTAGTACCCGATCGCTGCACGTGGAGAGACTTGCTCTACCCCTTTTGCTTCCGCTAACGTACTCGAGATTTTGTAATGAACTCATTTGGCCTGATCGGCCCTATTGTAAACTCGACCCGACGTGGTCTATTTGAACTCGGATGCCTGTTTTAATGCATGATTTGGTCTACGCAATGTATGAGATGATTCAGCAATGTGTACTGTGAGCGCTATCTACTGATCCAGGGAATAGCGCAGTATTTTCACAGAGGATTCTGGATTACGAAATCCGGGTCCGACAAAAGCGGGGGCTCTTATAGCCGGAGGGGGAGGGGGAAAAGTGGGCCGAGGCACATAGGGCACCGGCGGAAGCGTCGCCGGGGAGGCCGGGACGAGACGCGCGACGGGCGACGCGCACTAGCGTAGTGGAGCAGGTGGGGAGGAGACGGTGCGACAGAGGCGGTCGCGGGCGGGAGGCACGGCGCTGGAGCAGCACGAGCGAGCGAGGACGGGTAGGTGGGGGAGGCGACGGCCCAACACGGCCTTGTCGGTGCCGGCGTCAACGCTGGCCAGGGGGAAGAAGAGGTAGAGAGAAGGGGAAGAAGAGAGGATGTTACAGTGATGTAGTATCTACGTACATGTCGTTGTATTTTCCTTTTATATATATATATATATATATATATATATATATATATATAAACGTCCTTGTTGTATTCATGGTGCTTCGTCGAGTTACTTATAACTCCCTTCTTTTTTTTTTTTTTTTGAAAAGACAGGCAGGAGCACTGCCTGATTCATTTAGAGTGGAGTGAAAACGTGTTAGATAATAATCTTGATAAGAGTTTTATCTGCATGTTTGCTTAGTTCATTTGCATGTAGTGAGTGTGCTGTGTAGGCCTTTGCAAGTTAGCAGTGGGTGGTGCCGGAAGAAGCTCACGACAATACGTGTGAAACGTAGTCGCTTGAGTCGAAGTGCATATGGAGGTGCCGTGAGAAGCGGCCGGATTGCACGGAGGAACTGCATGCATGGAGTTGTTTGCAACTTTGCATTGAGTTAAAAGTCGTTGCATGCGTATAGCTGCATGCAGTTTGTTTGTTGCATGGGATTAGAGTGAGTCGTTTGCATGTAGCAAGTCAAGATATTTGGTTGTGAGCAGATAGAGTCTCTCTGCTAATTTGCTAGCTATAGTTGGTTTTGTACTTACATATACAGCAACGAGAGTGAAAAAAAAAATGACGTGAGGAAGTTTTGCACGTCGCAAACATAGTGTTTCTTCTTCCTCCTTCCAAAGTTGTGTGTGTGAGCCTGAAGCCCACCAAGAGAGAGAGATCCGTGAAGGATTTTCCCAACAAAATGTACAGCATAAAGGCTGGAGCTCAAAAATCTCTAGGATTTAGCCCAAAGATTTTGTGAACTCTTTGTGAAATCCTTGTGAAACCTTTGTGAACCGAGGAGCATACATAGCTGCGCCCAAAGGTGGGAAATCTTTGTGAAAGAAGCGAGCTGGTGATGATGCTCGAGGAACAGCAGCAGGAGGCACGGCAGCCTCACTTCTTTTCACCCGCCTGCAAGGGCACCACCTTGCCCGGTTGTCGGACCCGGATTTTCTAATCGACAACCCGGATTTTCTAATCCGGAATCCTCTATGAAAACACTGTGCTATTTCCTGAATCAGTAGATAGCACTCACAAAGGATTTTTAAAATAGAACTAACTCAAGTTAAGTTCTCATGTCCGCCTTAGGCACGGCTGTTTAAATAGTTTATAACTCTGCAGAGATTTTACACTTTACCCACAAGAGACAATTAACTCGTTGCCCTACATGTTGATTTTTGCTAATGTAATCCTTGACATTTTCCATCGAATAAAATTTTGTTAACTTCGAACACCTATCCTGGAAATCTTAGGTCACTACTATCTCTAGATAGATGATTTTGTAGAAAAGCTCAGCTATGAGAACAGTGATAGGTCGAAGGTTTATTAGTGCTTGCCTAGGAAATATGTTGGTCAAGGTGACACTAACAACACGATTGCAATGACAAACCGTCACAAAGAACTTAGATCTGTGTTTGGACCATGATGACAGTATAGGAGGCATCAACTAGGATGACATTATAGCACAACCAATTGTCCATTTGCCAAAGGTGATGAGCCCTAAGAAGGTAGCTATCAATGAGGGCATAGTTGATGAGATGCTATATAGAGCTTTTATGATGATATCATGACCCCATCCAAAAATATGATTAGCATCTAGTAAAATCAGTGACTCGTAACATAATTAGTGACAAACCAACCAATAATGAGAGCATCGTCACAAGAACTTAGATCTGTATTTCGTTACTCGATCGTAACATATATAATTAGTGACAACCAACCAATTTGCAAATAGCAGTACTAGTATATATCCGTCTGGCAAATTGAGAATTAATGTTGCATTAGTTACACAACAACACATGAACTGGACTGCTCCACTTTAGCTAGTATACTTACTCATATGAATCTCCGTGTACGTGCGTCTGGCTTCTAAGGGAAGGCTTCGATCGCCTAACACTAGCACGGGACGCAATCTACTCCAGTTTCTACGGGTGTAATTAAACCGTTTCACGTACACGGGATTGCGTTGCATGTAAGTTAAGCTAGGATCGACGTACATGTATGCCGTGGATTCTACGGCCGATGAAATGGTCTAGATGTGTCTTGCAAATAGACATCTGATTTTCACCATGGACGTACAGACACCACATGCATGTTGCATGCTTGTGTTCATGACTCTTTTATACTCATCCGGCCGGTACCTGTCGGACCCGGATTTCGTAATCCAGAATCCTCTGTGATAAAGCTGCGCTATTCCCTGGATCAGTAGATAGCGCTCACAGTACACATTGCTGAATCATTTCATACATCGCGTAGACCAAATCATTCATTAATACAAGCATTAGAGTTCAAATAGACCACGTCGGGTCGAGTTTACAAAAGGGCCGATCAGGCCAAATGAGTTCATTACAAAATCTCAAGTATGATAGCGGAAGCAAAAGGGGTAGGGCGAGTCTCTCCACAGGCAAGCGACTGGGGTACTAGGTGTACGACCGATATTAGCCAAGGGCTTGGATAATATAGGAGGTACACAAGTACCAACGGAGCCAACCAGACTGAGGCGAGACCTAGACTACAAGAACTATACTACTCCTCTTCATTTCCTTGCTCCTCGGCGTCCAGGTCCTCGTAGTTGGCGTAGTCTCCATGATCTGCGGGTTCTGAGGGTTGGGGGAAAGAGCGAGGATGAGCACAACTTCCGTGCTCGCAAGCCAACACACAGTATGCAATATTATACATGCAAGGCTTACCAAGGATGGCTCGGGTTCATTTATTTGCACAAAGTAATATTTTAAGTACCAATATTAGAAAGTCCTATCACTTAGCATTTTAACCAAATTGCATTTTGTTAAAGAGATTACTTGTGCAATATTTATAACAGTAGAGGTTACCTCCACCTCATGCTTATTTTTGATAGTGGTTACATCCACCACTTAACATCACTGGGGTACTTCCACCCAGGAAACACCAAAACCAGGGTCACAACGACCCAACACATTTTATCCCGCCCACAAAGTTTTATAAATAGAACTAACTCATGTAAGTTCCCATGTCCGCCCATGACCGTGGGCACGGCTATTCGAACAGTGTATTACACTCTGCAGAGGTTGTACACTTTACCCACAAGAGACAATCATCTTGACATTTACACATGTCTCCGTAGACATGTGAGTCAAGGGGAGATCGTCACAAGGCCTTTACAATGCATCCTCCAGTATTTGTTACACCCGCTAAGGTTTCACCTGAGAAGGGTTACGCTCACATAGACTCGTCAACCTCTTTCCCAGACCCCCTCTTGCGCCACACGACTTACGCTCACACAGACCCGTAAGTCGTACACCCCAACCCATAACCACAAAGGCTTATGGCGTAGCGGGTCATCTGCCTGGTGCAACTCATACTAACGGATACAAATTATTTAGCCAGGTCGACACCATTATAGACATGTGGTTGTACTGTTTTACATTGGGAGGTCATCACAGGATTAAGTCCTTAGGGACCATCTGGGCGGTTCATGCCACATACCAACTACAAACCAACATTCCTTAGGCTGCATTAGCACCCACCAACATACCATCCATCATACCATCCGCCCAGATGTAATAAGCAATTCTTAGGGTTTTTGGGAGGTAGGAAAATAATCAACACATCCATCTTAGTCATTTACTTCCAATGACTGCCCAAAACCATGTTCATTTTTAAAAGATGATGAATAGGGTAGATAATACCCCGATACTTAAGCAAGACTAGCATGGTGCTTCAGTATAGCCTATACTAGTATGGTAACCATATAATTACTAAGGTGACAAGGATTTAAGGAAATCAATTATCAAAGGATGGTGTAATAGTAATTAAACATCAAATTGGCATTTAACTACCTTAGGGTCTTTTTTTAACATACGTTTGCATAAGAGAATTAAAGCATGCAATTTGATACTTTAAAAGAATATAATTTGCATAAAATGTAGGTTCAATATGATCAAAGTGTTGACTCGCCTTCGTTGAAGTGTTGAGGAGCTTCGGTCGTCTGGTCCAAGAATTCGTCGGGAACGCCAAAATCTACGCGCGCGAAAATAGCCAAATAAATACAACAATTCCAAATAAAATCCAAAAAAATTACAAAATTAGAAGCGAGAGAGAGAGGCTGAATTTATATGAATTTAGAACCAAGAATCGACAGAATCGGATCTCGTATGAAGGAGAACGAATATCCGAAAGTTTGAATTCACATGAAATATAGAAAATCATCGGACATAAATAGTGCAAGCTTAGGCAAAAATGATGGCGCCGGTGAGGGAAAGGGAGGGGCGGCCAGCGAACTAGCACAATAAATTCCCAAGAGCGAGTCGGACACAATGGTGGTGGTCGCGTCGCTGGCGGAGGTCCAGCGCGGTGGCGACGTGCAAAACAGCGTCGGGATGCAACGGAGCGATGGGGCTCCGGCGATACTTTGGCGAAGGCTAGGGAAGCACGACGTAGAACGTCGTGAGGCGAAGCCAACGGTGGTGACGATGCCACCGGGGAATGGTCGACGGCGCCGGAAATGACGACGGAAGGCGGTTCAACCCATGACAGAAATATCTCGATTGCGGAGAAACGAAAGCGAGTGAGTGGGGCGAATTCTGGGGATAGAAAGAGGGAGCCAAGGGGCTCACCGTGACACAGGTGGCTTGGCGAACGGATGACCGGAGATGAAGAAACGAGGTGGAGGAGCTCCGATCAATGCATGCAAGAATCAATTAGATGAATGGTTTGCTCTTGAGACGATGAACACCGTTGCGTAACATGCATAGCTCGGTTTTTCATCTTTGATGGAGATTGGAAGGAGAGAAGAAGTGTAAGATGGACATGTACAAAAGGTTGGTGACTAGAAGTTAGAGTTTGCCAGTAGTGGCTTGCAAAACGAACCAGTTGATTGCATGATGAGACATGCACAGTGATAGCAGTTGTATTGGCCTGCATGCACTCTCTCTTGTACATGCATATATACACAACTCAAAAAGAGAAAAAGGAATGGCTAGAAGTTTGAATGGGTGGCTGAGCTCTCGGCTGGGAAGCTTCTGGTTTCGGTTTGCACTGGAGGTGGAGGGGAGGGAGCTCGGCTGGGGAGCTTCTGCAACTGCACAAGATGGAGAGGAGAACCGGGCTGCATGGGCTGTCGGCATGCAGCAGCATCATGGAGCTGCTGGTTTTGTAGAGAGGTGGAGGAGGACAGGGAAGAAAGAAGGTTGTGGCTACTGGTTTTGTAGAAAGAAGAAGAAGCTCAGCAGTGTGCTTTGATCGGTTGGAGAAAGAGAAGGGAGGAGCTTGCTGTTGGTGCTTTGGCTGGCTTGGAGAAGAAAGGAGAAGAGGCTGCTGGGGCTTTTCATAGAGGAAGCAAGGGGGAGGAGCACCGGGTTGCACAGCAATGGAGCTGTAGGCTGGGGCGGCAATAGCATGCAGCATGGGAGGTGGCGTGTGGCAGAGGGCAGGGCATAGGGGTGGCAGCGGGATTCCAGGAAGCAGGGCATGGGACATGGCGTGTGAAGCCAAGATGGCAAGGCATGGAAAAAGGCTGCATGGCGTGGGCAAAAGCCAAACGTCACGGGAGGTAGAGTTAGGGGAATTTGGGGGGAGGAAGGGCTCGGTGCTTTTGGGGTGGGTTCGAATCTTTGAGCACTTTGAGCAAATTTCGAAAGTTGAACCCTAGATCACAAGAACACGAGAAGATTTTGCAAAATCCGAAAATTTGGATGTTACAGTACCCTAATGATATATATATATATATATATATATATATATATATATATATATATATATATATATGCTCAAACATGCATGTTCAAGAGGCGACCATTTCACACGCATGCATGGATGTACTGGTGATTGGCTCCTGCCTAAGTGCCTAGCTAGCTAGCTATCTGTTTCTGTCCACTGTACGCATATGTACATATATAACTGTTATGTTGTTTATAATTTGATTATACCCCCCGATCAATCTGAGCTGTAGAAATGGGAACAGCAACAATTAAGGTATCAGGAACCAACCATTAGTTTAATACGTCCAATAGTTATTTTGCTGGCTAACAGCAGGAGTTCCTCACAGAAATCACTTGACCATTCCGACCTCCTATTAGTGAAAGCTTGGATATATCAGAGAAGCATATGTCGTGACACTGTACTATGCAAGAGTTCAATGTACAGATTTGTCCAAAATTAGGTGCAATTCAATGGTAGGAATATTGAGCATGAGCAATAGAAAGGGAGGTACAAATGGGAGGAGAAATTCAACGCTAGTCCAAAAGATGGAAAGTAGACATACAAATACAAAAGGAAAGAATATTACATCAATTAGGCCCTGATTGACCAGCACATGAATCAATCAGATTATGGTACGGTTGGACCCAACCCTTCCTTAATTATTGTTCTTCCTGCATTGTTCGGTTATGCCAGCTTTCTTCCTCGTAAAGCTCTAGATCAGGTGTGTACGGTTTTTGGCCCCAATCCGATAACTTATCAGTTTCAATACATGAGGCTCAAGGGGCTGTTTGCCTCTTCTTATCAAAAATATATGTATATATGTTGGACCATCGATCAGTAATCCACTGGTTGGTTACCTCTATTAACAAAAACATTTTGTTGATTCAACCATTTCCTAGTTGATTTAGGATCTAGATGTTTGTTTTTTATTCTCTCTCGTCTACAAAGAAGAAAGGCACATGAGAATAAATGCGAGTATTCATGCCAATTTGTCATTTGTCATTTTCATATTCTTATTTCTTACTTCCTCCATTGATTAATGTAAGATATATAATGTTGGAAACTTTGCTGCAAGATACATTACTTACATTTAAATTTAACGAGATTTTTCCACCATGTTCGCTAATAAATATTTTTAAGGCAAAATTAGATCCATACCACGCTAGGGGTGCAAGTGGGGCGGGCTGCGGACAGCCCGCACCCACCTCGCGTCGTCCGCTTCAGAGTTGCGGGCTAGCTGAGCCCGCAATGCATATATACACAATCGATTGGTGGGTTTGGCGGCTGCGTCACATTCCATTCTCCCCACCCCACCGCAGCAATGGCTCCGGCCCCTTCCCTCCTCCTCCTCGCCGTCTCCCTCGTCTGCCGCTCGCTGTCGCGCAAACGCAGACGCAGTGCAACATCCAGACTCGTGTCACTACACGCGACCAGCGTCAGCTCCAGCTCATCCTTCTCCATGGCTACCACCGAGGTGTACACGAGGCCGCCGCTGTCGAAGGGAGGTGCCTCGGCATGCTCGTCGAGGCCGGCGGCGGCGCCGGGTGTGCCAACCGGGGCAGCGGAGCAGAGGCGAAGCTGAAACCGCTACTTGTATCCAATGCGTTGACCCCATCGCTGAGGAGCCCCACCCTCCCCACACCGCCACGGCCACTGATGGCGACCCCGTGAGCCTCGCCTGCGCGATCTTTGCCGAGGCCAGCGTCGTGCTCGCTGTCATGAGCCGGAGCCTCTGCCACCCGCGCGCCGCGGCCGCCGACGCCGTCACCGACCACCCGCTTGTGTCGTCCCTCAAGGCGCTCCGCCGCCTTGCCTTCTCCCCCGCCGCGGCCGCCACACCCTCGCTCCCCGCCGCCAAGCTGCGGCCCTTCCTCAACGCCATCCGCTCCGAGGAGGGCGGTGCTGCCGTCACCTTTGCCTCGCTCGCTGTGCTCCACGAGGTGATGGCGCTCACGGGGCCCTCCCTACCGGGCACCGCGCTGCAGGAGGTCGTGGGCGCCGTCGCCAGCTGCCGATTCAAGGCCAGGGCCGAGGCCACCATGTTCACTAATAAATATTTTTAAGGCAAAATTAGATCATGCCCCTTCAAAACATTGTAATTTGACGAATATATAAAGCGGGCGACCAAGCCGCTGTCGTCATTCCGTTCCGTTCTGTAGTTTCCATTTCTCCATCCATCATCCATCGCTGCCACACTCTCGTGGCCCAAGAAAACCTCGCAACTCCCGTCCAAGGAGAAGCAGAGACAAGCGACGACACGAGCAAAAGCTTCCAAATCCCGAGGCACCGATGCCCATGCCCGTCGCCATGGTGCCGGAGCAACAAGACGACGACTTTACCTTCCCCATGCCGCCGCAGCTCCTCGCCCTCGCGTGCAACAGCAGAGTGCCCCACCTCCCCTGCTCTTCCCCGTCGTCCTCCCCGCCGGTCTGGCTGCTATCCTCCCCCATCCGCCGCAGCTTCTCCACCGCCGACTGCGCCGCCTCACCGTGGCGCGACCGGGTCGTGCTCAGGCGCGGCGGCGCGTGCTCCCCCGCCCTCAGCGACTACGGCGGCGGCTTCTGCGACGGGGAGGAGGAAGAGCAGGAGGAGAAGATGGACAGCCTCTGGGAGGACCTCAACGACGAGGAGGCAGGGAGGGAGGATCTCTTCCTTGGCTCCCTCGACGTGTCGCGCCGCCGCTCCGTCGGCGGGCCGGACCTCGACGAGACGAGGTGGGCGGCCAAGGAGCGCGAGGCCGGGGTGCTCGGGGCGTCGAGGAGCTCGCGGCGCCGGGCGCCGGGGCTGGTGGTGATGATGCGGGCGCTCAAGAAGCTGTTCGTCGCGCACAAGGGCAAGAGCAAGGTACACAAGGTCGACGAGCAGAGCACCGCCTCTGCCAAGTCTGCTTCCTCTTGCAGTAATTCCTGTAACAAATGAGGATGAGCTGCAAACCACATCTTTCAGTCTGCTCTAAAATGTTCCCTTTTGTTATGTCGTTAAAAAAATTGGAGCTTTGATCGAACGGCCTGCACATCTTTCACAATGTGCGGCATGGTTGCCGCTATGATGATCATCAGGTTTGTGTCGTTATGTATAGTATTTTCTATGTTCCTTCTGTAGTAGCGTTTTAGTTAGATTGTACATGGTTACATGGACATATAGTTGATCACTGAGATTGTTCTTTCTTTTTTGTTTCTCTCTCTTTGGGTGTGTGCTATTGATTTTGCTGATTTGGTTTGCGTGTGTTTTTGGCCTGAGATATACACACCAGTGTAATTGTGGTTTACTGAATAATTCTACTCAGTTGGAGATTCATTTAGTTTCTTTATCGTTAATAACAACATGCTGGATAATTCACTAACATAATGCAGATATATAAATTAGTGACATGAGTGGAATTTGTGATATGTTTTACGCTAGCTACAGGCTAAAGCACATGCACCAGATGCTCCTGTGATTGCGACACATACTAACAATGTACAGGTTAGGCTTTTCTTGGACGAAACGAGAAGAATTAGGCACAAGTCCTCTGTCATCTACCACTCATCTTCCATGATTAGGCCAATTTGGACAAAAACCCATTAGCTTAGGTTGGACCGTGTGCACAGTGGACAGAGTTGGTTAGGCATGTAATTATAACGAGCTGTCAAGTGGTTAGCCACAGCACAAAACAAGGTTATCTGATACTTATATTTGAGGTCAACTATGGGGAGAAAAACAAGCGCTAGTTTGGTACGTGCAGACAGATGATCATTTCAATTACATTTTTCAACCTGAATGTTGCACCTCATGAGGACTTGACGACACGGTTCCAGTGTCTGAAATGAAGACCATGTATAAAAAAACTATGCAACACATCACCGCCTTTTCTTTTCTTGTCTAATATGTCACAATCCAAACGAACTGCATTTCAGAAAAAGCGCGCCAATCATTGCCGTGGAATTCCCGGGCATTTCTATGGGGATTTTGATGAAGAAATTACAAATTTCGCTTGTCTTTTTTCCCCCTGCTTGCATGAAACAAGACGGTGTACTAGTAAGTACCATGTGATTGATTCACAATCCCTGAAGAGCATGCAGTACAAACTAGCGTATAACTGTACATCTAGCAGCATGTACTAGCCACATCTAGATTTACGATTGACCTAGATACCATTCAATTTCCTTGATGGCATATGCAGAGACAGTTTGGCAAATTGTCTAGTATTGAGTACTGATCCTATTACATGCAAGAACAGAGCCCCCTGCCTGCAAATGAAGAGGCATTCTGTTTTAACCTTTGCAATGGCACATGAACACCTGATTGCTTATAAACATATTGAGATCATTCCAATGAGAGTTTATCAGACAACAGAATAAACTGGTTTTGATTCAGGAGTTGTTTTGATCAGACAACAGAATATCGGGGCCCCCAGGTTTAATTAGTGTTGGAACAAACTGAACAAAGAACAGAAGTCTTTTTTTTGTGGTGCTGCAACTGCAGCTTTTTCTTCTAGTCTATTGCTTTTCTTCTCAATGCTTGCTCACGCTTCTCATCGTTACAAAAAAACTCATCTGGCCCTTATAAAGGCTGACTACTACTACTTGGACTAAATAAAAACAACTCGTTTTCTACTTTGTTTGCTACTCGGACATGACAAGAAAACAGAAACAGACTCAACTTCCTAAACAAAGATTACTTCCAATATTCCTCCTAATCTTTGTGCACTTACTTATCTTGATCACGCTAATCTTCTGTAACGTCCCGTTCGCGGACAAGCGTTGTTTTTGCTTCTTGTATTCATTTTTTGGTTTTCGGTTGCTTCATTTGTCTTTTTGTCCTTAAGTTCTGAAAACCTTCGAGCTTCTGTCGAGCTCGGGTTTGTTTTTCGAACACCCTTGCTTTCCGAAAATTCAAATTTAGGTTTGAATTTCTCCGACCTGGCCCGCTATCTCTTCTACCCTTCCTTCCTCTCTCGGGCACGGATTGATTGGACTTCAAATCCAATCAATTTTGGTTTTTGTAAAATTCTTAGGTTTTCGGGAGCTTAAAAATGTCTCCTTTCTGTTCCAAAAATTAGTTTAAAAGCCCTCATCTCTTTCGGCCAAAGCCTCAGCTCCGACCACCTTCTCCGCGCTCCCGCCGCACGCCACGCCTTCCTCTCTTGTGAGCCATCCGATCTTAATCAAACGGCCTAACCTCCTTTGCACGTTCGATGGTCTGAACGTTCCTCTCTTTGTGAACCGTCTGATCTTCATCGAACGGCCCAGCCTCCTTTGCACGTTCGGTAGTCCGAACGTTCCTCTCCCTGTGAATCGTCCGATCTTTATTGAACGGCCTTCTCTATCCACTCTTCCACGAACTGCCTTTTTGCAAAGACCACCCTGTTCGGTCGCAGCCGTCTCTTTTGCAAAGACCACCCTGTTCGATCGCAAACATCCCTTTGCAAAGACCACCCTGTTCGGTCGCAACCGTCCCTTTTGCAAAGACCACCCTCCTCCCAAGACCTCCCTTGGACCTTCTTAGATCTTAGGACCTCCCTTGGACCTTCTTAGATCTTAGGACCTCCCTTGGACCTCCCCTCAGGACCTCCTCTCAGGATCTCCTCCTGAACCTCCTCTCAGGACCTCCTCCTAGGATCTTCTCAGGACCTTCTCTGAACCTCCTCTCAGAACCTCCTCCTGGACCTACTCCCAGGACCTCCTCCCAGGACCTTCTTAGGACCTCCTCCTGAACCTCCTCCCAGGACCTTCTCAAGACCTCCTCCTGAACCTCCTCTCAGGACCTTCTCTCAGGACCTTCTCAGGATCTCCTCCTGGACCTCCTCCCAAAACCTCTTCAGTTACCTCCTACGGCCAAGTGTGGTCGTAACTCCCTCAACCATGCAAAGTCAAAACCTCTGGATAGTACGTGATGAATAGTACTCGTGATAAGTAGAGGACGATGAACAGTTCCTCTTTCTCTCTAGCTTTTGTTTTTGATCTTCCCAACTCATGACTAACCCTCGTACTCTCTGATGCGCCACAACTACTCCCTCTGTGCCACCAACTCCTTGCAGTCCTCGCCACACCATTGCGACCGGTCCAAGCACCGCGCCCGCGCCATGGCCGTCCTCGCCGCACCATTGCACCCGGTCCAAACTCCGCACCCGCGTCAATTGGCCCTTCAAAGTCGCCGCTTCTCTAACGCCCTTCCCTGCAGCCACCTGCTCCCGTCACCTCCGTGCCAGTGCGCCTCCTTGACTGCCTATAAAAGGGCCCCTGTGCCTCTTGTTCTTGCCCACGCTGCTCCATTGCTTACGGGGAAGTCCACCAAGCCACCACCATCTTTCTCCTTAGGACCTCCCTCTCGACAGGACCTCCCTCAGTTGGACCACCTTTCATCTAAACTCAAGTTCTTGCTCTTGGCTATGGTCTTATTTGATTTTGGAGTTCTTTTGTTTAGTTCTTGAGCTTATTGGTCATCTCTGTTTGTTGCTCCTTTTTCGGTACGTTCATCCGAGTAGAAGAAGCGGAAGACCTCTAGTGGGACCAAACCCAAGACCTCCCAGAGCCTCCTTCTTTCAACCAAGGCGAGTTAATACTTTGATCATGTTAAGCCTACTTTTATGAAAATTATGTTCCTTTGGAATAATAAACTGCATGCTTTAATTCTTTAATTGAATGTATGTTAAAGCTTAAGGTAGATAAACACCCACGCGTTGATTAATTATTTAATATGCCATCCTTAACAATTGAATCCTTAAACCTTGTCGTCCTAGTAACTATATGGTAAATACTAGCATAGGTTGTACTTAAGCAACATGCTAGTACTGCTTAAGTATCGGGACATTACAATATCCCAAATCATCATCTCTTCAAATATAAAAATGGTTTGGGCAGTCGTGGATGGTTGTGTTTTACTCCTCAAAACCCCAAACTTCTTCTACCACGTCTGGGAGGATGTTAAGGTGGTAGGTGCAGATGTAGCACGAGAATGGTGGGTATGTGGTATGAACCGTCCAGATAACCTTAAGGACTTAATCTTGTCACGACCTTCTGTGTACAACAAGTACAACCACAAGTCTGCAAAGTACAATTTGGCCTAGTAAAGCTGTTAAACCTTGGAAGTCATCTCACTGGAGAGGTTTGGGGTGGCACAAGTAGCGGAGGTATTCCGGCTTGGAAGGAACACTGTGTAAGGTGAAGTTACCAGCTGCGCTAGTCGTTGTGGCCGGGGCCAGCTGCGCTAGACGTTGTGGTGAACATCCCGTGCAACATATGGGCGTAACCCCGTATGGGTGAAATGATAGAGGGGGTAAGATAGCTAGAAAGGTTATTGTGATGGTCGCTCAACTACATGACTAAAGAATCATGTGGGGTAATGAGTACTACTACTTATAAAGGCTGACTACTACTACTTGGACCAAATAAAAACACCTCGGTTTCTACTTTGTTTACTACTCGGACACGGCAAGGGAACTACTTCCTAAACAAAGATTACTTCCAATAATTAGTTTGGGTCTGAATCGGAGAGGAGGCCGGACCGGACGAGATATCGATCGACGATGATTTCCTTCCGCCGAGATGGACGAGCCCATCAAGTGGACTGCCATATACGACCTGGGCAGTAAGCGAGTGGGGGTGTTGGGCCATACAGTCTCTTCTCCTTTCTGGACAAGCTTTTCTTTTTTCCAAGACAATCGGCTGGCTAGTGTGGTCGTTTACAATCCACAGATAAGTGTTCAAATCCCATAATATACCGGTGAAAAATCCACACAAATAAATCACTGTCAACTTATAGTTGGTGGGAATCGAACTCTAGTCGGAAAATTCAGTAATTCCTGTAACAAATGAGGATGAGCTGCAAACCACACAAGAAGAAAAAACTGCTCTTTTGGGTGAAAAAAGATCAGTCTGCTCTAAAATGTCGTTAAAAAAATTGGAGCTTTGATCGAACGGCCTGCACATCTTTCACAATGTGCGGCATAGTTGCTGCTATGATGATCATCAGGTTTGTATCGTTATGTATAGTATTTTCTATGTTCCTTCTGTAGTAGTGTTTTAGTTAGATTGTACATGGTTACAAGGACATATAGTTGATCACTGAGATTGTTCTTTCCTTTTGGTGTGTGCTATTGATTTTGCTGATTAGGTTTGCTTGTGTTTTTGGCCTGAGATATACATACCAGTGTAATTGTGGTTTACTCTATAAAGCTGGAGATTCATTTAGTGTCTTTATCGTTAATAACAACATGCTGGATAATTCACTAACATATTGCAGCTATATAAATTAGTGAAAAGAGTGGAATTTGTGATATGTTTTACGCTACCTACAGCCTAGAGCACATGCACCAGATGCTCCTGTGATCGCGATACATACTAACAATGTACAGGTTAGGCTTTTCTTGGACGAAACGAGAAGAATTAGGCACAAGTCCTCTGTCATCTACCACTCATCTTCCATGATTAGGCCAATTAGGACAAAACACATTAGCTTAGGTTGGACCGTGTGCACAGTGGACAGAGTTGGTTAGGCATGTAATTATAACGAGCTGTCAAGTGGTTAGCCATAGCACAAAACAAGGTTATCTGATACTTATATTTGAGGTCAACTATGGGGAGATAAACAAGCGCTAATTTGGTACGTGCAGACAGATGATCATTTCAATAACATTTTTCTATCTGAATGTTGCACCTCATGAGGACTTGAAGACACAGTTCCAGTGTCTGAAATGAAGACCATGTATAAAACACTATACAACACATCACCACCTTTCTTTTTCTGTCTAATATGCCATAATCCAAACGAACTGCACTTCAGAAATGCCGTGGAATTCCCGGGCATTTCTATGGGGATTTTGATGAAGAAATTACAAATTTTGCTTGTCTTTTTTTTTTTTTGCCTGTTTGCATGAAACAAGACGGTGTACTAGTAAGTACCATGTGATTGATTCACAATCCCTGAAGAGCATGCAGTACAAGCTAGCGTATAACTGTACATCTAGCAGCATGTACTAGCCACATCTAGATTTACGATTGACCTAGATACCATTCAATTTCCTTGATGGCATCTGCAGAGACAGTTTGGCAAATTGTCTAGTATTGAGTACTGATCCTATTACAGGCCGGCAGTACGTAGTATCGTGAGTACGTTTACTTCTAGTTTTGAAGGACACTGGACACATTCATAGTTTACCAGCTGCAGCAAAGATGCCTTGAAGAGCGTGTTCCTGCATTCATACACTTTCCAGATTTTTTTCGTCACCCTCCCAGGAGAATTGTCCTCACCTTGAAATTCTCTTCCTGCAAGTGCAGAAGGCACAGTGCTGCAAAACCATGTAATGTCTTGAGTGGAATGAATTGGCAACCCATGCCTGTGACCCCGATCGAGTACATGCAAGAACAGAGCCCCCTTCCTGCAAATGAAGAGGCATTCTGTTTTAACCTTTGCAATGGCACATGAACACCTGATTGCTTATAAACATATTGAGATCATTCCAATGACAGTTGATCAGACAACAGAATAAGCTGGTTTTGATTCAGCAGTTCTTTTGATCAGACAACAGAATATCGGGCCTCAGGTTTAATTAGTGTTGGAACTGTTAAGGGTATTAGTGGTATTTTCTATTGTTAGGGTTTAGTCTTGTGTGTGACCCTCTTGTACTACATATATGCCCTATAGGCTATTGTAATAGATAAGCTCCTTTCATGTTAACTTGGTATCAGAGCAAGGTTCTATAGTCTAGCGACTCCCACCGTTTTCCGTTGTTGCTGCCCCGGGAGTAGCGATCTTCACTCTCGGGGCGGCTATCTCCACATTAGTCGTAGTTTTTCTGTAGAAGTAGAAGTAGCAGCAGCAAATTTCGTCGCAATCCATCGGCCTCCTCAAGGACGCTGCGCCGCAGCCAGAGGCGGGGCGCGCCAACCCAGATCCACGCCGTCGCCCCAGATCGGGCCGCCTCAAGCCTCCCTGCCCGAATCTGCCGCCACCGCCTCCTCCGCTTCTTCTCCGCCCGGATCCGGCTCCCCGAGCCTCCCCTGCTACGTCTCCGCCCAGATCCGGGGCCCCGGGCCTCCCTTACTCCACCTCGAGCCGCGCCGCCTCTGGATCCGCGCCGATCTGTCTTGGATCCGGATGCCCCGCCTCAGATCCGAGCCTCCCGAGCTTCTCTGCTCAAGCTCCCCGCCGCGCCGTGGATCCGACGCCGCCTCGGGGTGCGTCGCCTCCAGATCCACGCCAAGCTCCCGGGCCTTCGCGCCAGTTCTGAGCCCCGCGGCCACCACCACGTCCTTTGCTCGGCGTCGCCTCCCTCCTTTGCCTCGGCCGCCCCCTTCAGCGTTGCCACTGCCTCAGCTCCCTGCAACGCCGCCCTGTCACCGCGCTGCCGCCCCGTGGGCCACCGCACCGTCGCCGCGTGCTATGCTGGAAGAGCACGAGGACGATGAGGATGGCATGAAGGAGGAGGCTTGGTGGTGGGGAAGTTCCGCGTGCGCGTGCACACGCGCCGCCACTGAAAAATTAGAGGAGAGAATTTGGGAAGGAGGCCACACTGTAGCAGCCTTCCATTTCTCATGTATTTGTAACGTCTACAGGAGATTACAGGAGCAATCAGGAGTTATTGCAGGCAAGCAGGCAATCCTATTGCCAATCTGGCAATACCATTGCCAATCTGGCAATACCATATATTTTATAAGCCTCCCTCAATCTCAGCCATTGGAAGCAAGGTTGAGATTGCGCCTGAAGGAGGAAAACAATTGTATGGACAGTGGTTTGGTGAAGATGTCCGCCACTTGATCCTTGGATTAGATGAACTTGATGTGTAGCAGTTTTTGAGTAACCCTCTCACGAACAAAATGAAAGTCCACCTCGATGTGTTTAGTGCGGGTATGAAAAACTGGATTAGCAAACAAATATGTTGCCCCCACATTGTCACACCAAAGAACTGGCGGTCGATCCTGAGCAACACCTAGTTCTTGAAGGAGAGATTGAACCCATATCAGTTCGGCAGTGGCATTGGCAACAGATTTGTACTCAAACTCCGTGCTAGACCTCGATACAGTGGCTTGCTTGCATGAACACCAAGCGATCAAATTACCACAAAAAAGATAACATGGCCCCCAGTTAAGCGCCTGTCGTCAATGTTTCCAGCCCAGTCCGCGTCAGAGAAGGCGGAGAGCAGACAGGAGAAGGAGGAGTGGAGCTGCAAGCCAAGGTCGGCCGTGAAACAGACATAACGCAGAATCCTTTTGACAGCCGCCCAATGAGAACTGGTGGGCGCATGGAGGAACTAACATACTCGATTGACTGAAAAAGAGATATCCGGACGAGTAATAGTGAGATACTGTAGCCCACCGACAATACTCTGGTATTGTGTTGCATCCTCGAAAGGAAGAGGAACACCGTCTTGGAATGAAAGCTTGTCCGTCGAGGCCATAGGGGTGTGTGCCGGTTTGCACAAGGTCATGCCGGCATGAGCCAAGAGATCAGCAACATATTTCCGTTGAGTGAGAGTAAGACAGTGCGGCTGGCGTCGTACCTTAATCCCAAGGAAGAAGTGCAGGTCCCCTAGGTCCTTGACGACAAATTCTGCCCGCAGAGCAACAACAAGATCATTAGTGGCCTGGCGAGAGGAGCTTACCACAATAATGTCATCGATGTACCAAAAGAAAAACAATGGATGTGCCATGTCGATGGATGAATAGGGACGTGTTAGTTTTGGATGCCACAAAACCGAGACCGCGGATACTAGCACTGAGGCGGGCATGCCATGCACGAGGTGCCTGTTTGAGCCCGAAGATCGCTTTGTCAAGACGACATATATGCGATGGGCAGTGAGGTTCTGTGAAACCAGGAGGTTGACGCATAAAGACCTCTTCTTCAAGAGTCCCATAGAGGAATGCGTTCTGAATATCAAGTTGCTTCAAATGCCAGCCAGCAGACACAGCCATGGAGAGGAGAAGGCGAATTGTCGTGGGCTTGACCACAGGACTAAAGGTGTCCTCATAGTCATACCCATAGCGCTTCTTGAATCCCTTGGCAACAAGTCTGGCTTTGTAACGCTCAATCGTGTCGTCGGCCTTGCGTTTAATCTTGAATACCCATTTTGAGTCAATGAGATTGGTTCCTAGGTGAGGCTCGACAAGGCGCCATGTCTTGTTCCGGAGAAGGGCAACATACTCGGCTTCCATGGCAGATTTCCAGTGAGGAGAACGCAGTGCATCATAGTGCGTACGAGGCTCGAGTGAAGACTCAGCAGAGGCGCGTGGGACATGAGCCATGTACGTCACGGTCCTGTCCGTGCGCTTGAGTGGCTTGCGGATCCCGTCCTGTAAGCGTGTACGAGGACGGAACGGCGCAGGCATTGGGATCAGAGCAGGGTCTGGTGCTAGTGGAGAAGCCGCATCGTACGGCTCGGGAGCCTAGGCCGTAGCAGCTGCTTGGGCCAACTCAGCATCCTTGGCTGAAGCATCGTCACTAGGAGGCTGAGGAGATAGCGCAGCCAGAGGGTGTGCTGCGCGCACTGGACTTGCACCAGGTGAGTCCAGCTCCTCAGGGTCATCATCAGGGATGGCATCAACTCGAGCACCACGTGGAAAACCTGCACCATGGTTAGGCAACAGCTAGGGACAGTACGCAATATCGACAAGTTGGTTAGGGGAAATAACAGATGGTGAACCAGATGATGCATCGGTCGAGTTCAACGGAAGATCAGCAAAAGGGAAAATGTTTTCATCAAAAACAATGTCGCGAGAGATATACACTTGATTAGACGGGACATAAAGACACTTATACCCTTTGTGAAGAGAACTATAGCCAAGAAACACACACTTCTTTGACCGAAAATCAAGTTTATGGGAATTATATGAACGGAGGTGCGGCTAGCATGCACAACCGAATACCTTAAAGAAGGAATAATCATGTTTCTCATGAAGAAGACACTCAAGTGGTGTGTTCATGGCAATAACTTGGCTAGGAAGTCTGTTTATGAGAAAACATGTAGTGGATAATGCATCACTCCAAAAACGTAGTGGCACATAAGCATGCGCAAGAAGTGTAAGGCCTGTTTCAACAATGTGATGATGTTTGCGTTCGGCGGTGTCGTTCTGTTGATCATGAGTATGAGGACATGAAACACGATGAGGAATACCGAGTTTATGAAAAAAAAAGGATGAAGTTTCTCATATTCGCCGCCCCAATCAGTGTGCACATGAATGATTTTTCACTTAAGTAGGCGTTCAACATGGCGTTGAAAGTCTACAAAAACTTTTAACACATCAGATTTATTTTTCAACAAATATAGCTAAGTGAATCGACTGTATGAATTAATAAAGCTAATGTAAAAATGATGGCCACTAACAGACGTACGAGCAGGACCCCATACATCAGAAAATACAAGTTCCAAAGGTGCGAAAGCTATTTTATTCAAAAGGGGAAACGGTAATTGATGACTCTTGCCTTGTTGGCAAGCATCACAAAGTACATCATTATGAATTGACTCAGATGACAACTTGTGTTGACTAAGCACATGCTTAACTATTGGAGACGCATGATGACCTAGGCGTGAATGCCATTTATTTGGAGAGACCTTGACACCACTGAAAACTTATTTTGTGGATGCCGACTCAATGGAATAGAGACCACCTTGGCACCGACCTGTAAGGATTGTTTCCCTCGTTGCTCGATCTTTGAGAAACAAATGATTAGGATGAAACTCCATAAGTACATTATTATCAAGAGTAAACTTATGAACCGATAAGAGATTGCGAGTAACTGAGGGAACGAGGAGAACATCATTAAGTTGAAGAGATCGAGATGGTGTATGGATTTGAGTTTGACCAACATGTGATATGCGCATACCTTGTCCGTTGGCCGTGTGAACCTGGTCCTTGCCATTGTAGGACTACTTGACGATGAGTTTGTCAAGCTCGGAGGTGAGGTGGTCGGTTGCTCCAGTGTCCGCGTACCAGCTCGCATCGACGGAGTAGGAGGGAGTATGGCCGACGGTGTTCGCCTCAGCAGAGCGCCCTTCGTTGCCTATGCCCGCAAACTTGCGTTTAAAGCATTTGTAGCATCGCGAGGCAATGTGCCCCATGATGCCACACAGCTGGCAGACCGGGCGTGGCTTGCCTCCGCCGAAGTTGGAGTTGGAGTAGCCACCGGCGTAGTTTCCCATCGAAGAGGAGCCAGAGCCGCTAGAATTGAAATTCTTTTGCGAACCCTGTTCCTTGTTGTTGGAGCGATACGTCGACTTAATGTTGGTCTTGACACCAAGGAACGCGGCATTCGCTGCATGATTTTCACCATGCAACTCAGCAGTGCACGTCTCGATACAATGTTCAGTGCGAGGAAGTGCACGTAGACATCGCGGATTGGCATGATCGTGTCACGGCAGGTCATGGTGGAGACGAACCCCTCGTACTCGCCATCGAGGCCAGCAAGGAGGTAGCAGATGAACTCCTCTGGCTTGAGTGGTTGTCCGATGGCAGAAAGGGTATCGACAAGAGTTTTGACACGGTTGAAGTAGACACTTGCCAATGCGTTGCCCTTCTTGGCGTGTGAGAGCTGGACCCTGATTTGCATGGAATGCGTTGCCCTTCTTCCCCATAGACAGCGCCAGCTGTTGACGTTCAATGTAATTAGGATTAATGACAATCAGAGGGGGTGAATGATTATGGAAGATTTTTTACACCCTAACTCTCTTTCTCCCTACTGTTGATCAAACACACATGCATACAAAAGATGAAGCAAGGCTTTTCTAGCAACTAGCATAAGAACTTACGTGAACAGGAAACAACTAAAAGATGCACAACTCACGTGGAGAAGAAAAGCAATCTCACACGATCTAGTCACATCCAAAAATTCTTACGTCACTACTACAAAACAGGCTATAGAAGACACCCCATCACAGACGGGTTAATTTGAATCCGTCTGTGTTGGGTCTGTTGGGCGCGACATTTGCTTTGCCGGCCTATCACAGACGGTTCTTACTAGTAACCGTCTGTGATATATGATTATCACGCAGCGGTTTATATACGTAATGTCGAAATATCACGCACGATTCTATTTATGAACCGTCGTGATAATCCCCATATCACGAGCGGTTTATTAATAGAGCCGTCAGGATATGTCACGCGATTACGTACATAAAACCGCTCGTGATAATCCTCCGTATCACAGACGGTTGATAAAGAGCACCGTCTGTGAAATATCACAGACGGTTTTATTTATAAACCGTCTGTGATATATGCCTATCACAGACAGTTCATATTTTGAACCGTCTGTGATATCCTCGCGCTATAAATACCTTGAGTACCCCCTGCCCATTCCCATTTGAGCCGCCACCCAGATAAAAACCCACTGCGCCGCCGACAGAGAGAGAGGGGAGGAGAAGGAGAGGAGAAAGGTAGGGAGAAGGAGAGGAGAAAGGGAAGGAGAAGAGAAAGAGAGGAGAAAGGGAGGGAGAAGGAGAGGAGAAAGGGAGGGAGACAGCAATCGGAATAGATCGATTTGGTATTATCGTCGTGAGCTCCGAGGGTAACATTCTTTATAACCCAATTGAGATATGGTAGAATATGCTAAGCATCGCGTGTATAAGAGTCGAAGTGGGAGTGGGTCCTTCCATAGCATTGGGTAACCATACGTGAAGAGGGAATTGTGCGGATTTCGCAACTGCACCAAGGAATAATAAAAAAGCACACAAAGTAGTAAGGTATTAATCTCATTATTAGGAATGCAGTTATTAGCTATTTTGAAAAATCCCGAAACTGTACCCTTTAGAGCATCTGCAATTTACGTGCTTAATTAGCCGGTTCGAATGGCTAGATTTGATGCTAGGAACCGATTTCACAAGTGGAAGCTGCCTATTCCGAAACAAAACTCTAGGAACCGATGCAAACTTTTGTATCCGGATGTAAGGGAATAGAATAATATTTTTCATTTGGTAGTTAGAATAATATTAAAGTTCTGTGAGGGGGAAGGAAATGGAGAGAGAGAGCGGTTGAGAGAGATTTTATTAATCTAATTTGACACTATATATTTTGTTACATGTGTAGCGTAGATGGACCGAAACTGGATGTATGGTGTGAACCGTGTGAGTCAAGAGTACATTAATGGCGTGGTTGCTTTTAGAAGAGCCGCCGAGCAGGATATGTTGAAAAAGGGGATAAAATATATGTACTGTCCATACATTGATTGCGATAATCTGAAGATGTTTACCAACCCGGCGCAGATAGAAGCACACTTGATTCGAAGGGGTTTCAAAAAAGGGTATACATGTTGGACCAGTCACGGTGAAGAGCGACAGGAAGTTAGTAATAACGACATCGCCGAGAAAGTCAACGATATGTCGGATGTCAACGATATGCTGGATGTCAACGGGACGAACCACTTCGTCGTGGGCTTCAACGACCTATATGACCTATTCAACCTCGTTGGCCTTGACGCCTCGCTTCTACGATGTTGGACACTGTAAGTGTATACAATCAAGTTCTACATTCACGTAATACCGATAAATATCACAACTCATTTCTTATGTACAGATACATGATGAAAAATGTCCGGGGCTGGAAAGACCCGGTGGGTTTCCTCGACCCACATGTGGTATCATTGCAAACCATCCAAACGACTCGTCCTTCGCCGAAATACATAACACGTGCATTGCTTCGTCGCAGAACACGAAGTACATCGTGGTGCCCTACAACCAGGGGTAAGTGTCACTACTTGCTCTACTTTATACGCAGCACGAACTCAGGTTTAATGACTATAGTGACATACATGAGTAGGTACCACTGGATCCTTTTAGTCATCATACCAAAGAGGAACCATGTGATATACCTTGATTCCCTAATTCGCAACAACCACGACTTCAGCATTCTAGGAGGAATACTCGACAGGTATGCTCATTTCCTTCATACATAACTCTATTTTAGTCTTGATTAGTTTGAAATGGTCGAGGATAAATTTTTAGAATCATGTAGGTCGTTCATCGACTATGTTGCTAACAAAGGAATATACGATGGAAAGAGCGCCCAACTAACACACAGGACAAAATTTCCGGTACGCGCTATAATACGATAATCCTATATCATACTTCATAATAACGCATCTCGAATCGATATATGTAATTCTATTTTTGCAAAGCGCACAAGAAAAATGATGAGTTATGTGCAATCTACGTTTGCCATCATATGGACCAAATCATTAGAGCTAGGAAGAAGGATCCCGAGGTTTGTGAATCTCCAAATAATTATTTTCTAATTATAAAATTAAATATATATGCATAACACTTTACTCTTGCTAGCGACAGGGCTTGAATATAGAATTAGATGGACTCCTTGATAATGAGATCAAGGACATTCGAGGGAAACTCTGCGTCTTTATTATATCAGAGATAATTAAGGACACCGGAGAATTTCACTCCGCTGCCGACCGAGCGCATCACCCTGCCGGCACTTCTCAACCACCTGCAAACAATTGACTCAATTGTAATCCAATTTATTTTGTAACAATACTTGAACAAATGTGATCTTTTGTAATTTATTTTGAGTAATGATCAGATTCAGTTTGTCGACAATTGATTATCTGTGATGTATCTGTTTTTTTGTATGCTTGTTTTCAGAGGGCATGGCTAGCAATTCCTGAGGCTAGCCAAAAATCAGAAAAAATGTAGTTAGTTTAATGAACTATCACAGACGGTTTTTATAAAAGCGATGCAGTGAAGACAGAGTATCACGAGCGGTTCTAAGTAAAAACATCCGTGAACTCGAGTATCACGAGGCGGTTCTAAGTAAAAACGCTCGTGAACTCGAGTATCACGACGGTTTTAACAACGATCCGTGCGTGATAATCGACTTCACGACGTTTACGTGTAAATAACCGTCTGTGAAGATAGAGTATCACAGACGGTTTTTACATAGAACCGTCTGTGATATTCTGACTTCACAGACGTTTTGTGACCATAACCGTCTGTGATACTCTGTCTTCACAGACGGTTGTTGATAAAAACCATCTGTGATATTCATATCACAGACGGTTTACTGACCGTCTGTGATAACCACCTGTTATCAGAGACTTATTTTTCCAGACGGTTCGAAAACCGTCTGTGATGACGGTTCCGAACCGTCTGTGATGGCTTTTTCTGTAGTAGTGCGTGCATGCAGAACCAAAACCTGGCCGGCAAGCGCCTTATGCCTTCAAGCTGCTAGCACTTCTTGATTCCCTGCCGTGAGCACCTAAAAATCTCACACAATAGTTCTGTACAGCTCCCAGCTCCTCGCCAATTTTTGGTAGCCACCGCACCTTCTTTCGTCAAAGCCGCCACACTAATTCCTTTCCTGCCGTCGGCACTAATCACATATAGAAAAACACAGCCGCCAGGAACGCTCACGTCTTCACGTACGGCTGTTCTGCCGAGAGCCCTCCTGCCAAGATTCTGTTTTCTCTCTCACGCACAAACAAAGCTTCAACAGCAAAAGCCCTCACGGTCAGAACTCATTAACTACTCAACTAGAAGATGTTTTTGTCTAGTACATGATCACGATGACACACAGAAAAGCATCTCTCTCCTCTCACGAACAGCGCTGCCTCACCTCTCTACGTAGCCGCCAGACTAATTCTCTTCACGCGAGAACCTATACAGCCTCCACGGCCACCAACCCTAAAGCCTAATCCCCCGTATGGCCCACTAGTCTTAGGGTCCAATACGTAGGCTTTATACACCATGTTATACAATTCAATCCAAACTAATTTTAGACACTCTAAAATTGTCACGTGTCATAGCCTCCGAATCGCACCTCTGTACCTCCAACACACATCATCCAACTTTGAGCTCCACGCGCCCCAACTCGAGCCAGACCGTGTCCTCCAGCATCCTCGACCCTCTGGATCATGACTTCGTATCAAGCCATCTCTCTCAGTCATCGCCGAAGACCACGATCGCCTCCGAGTTACCCTGCACATGCAAAGACCAAAATACCATCTTTTTCTGACACAAGTTCTTCCCAACTTGACCGACATAGTCCACACACACCACACACCTCAAATAACATCAATACCCAACATTGTCAATTATTAATCAACTAAAATATACTAGGCCTAACCACATGGTCTAATACTTTTCATCCTCTCCACTCTCTCTCTCTCTCTTGCACCTAATTAACTATGCGGTTGAGAGAGATGGAGATGGAGAGGAAGCTAGACTCGAGCCGTTGGCTTCACCTCACCCTCGCTGGAGCCAAACTTTTCTCCCCCTTCTCTGTCTCTAACTCGGACAGCGCACCGACGGTAGGCGTAACGAGGAATAAAAAAGAAGCAGGTGATACAAGGAATTGGACGTACAGATGGGAGCTCCCACCCGTATGGTCCGACTCGGTGCATGCTGGGCAGAAACTCGGAGGCACTCGCTGGGGTGGAGGCTCGGAGAGCTGGCGGCACAAGGAGTCGCATGAGCGAAGGAAACGAGAAAACCGATAAGATGTCGGTGCGGGACTCCAGTAGGCGAGCCGCCAGATGCAAAGAACATATCGGATCGGGAAAAGAAACCAAAGGCTCGCTAGCACAAGATACTAGGAATCAAACTCTTGGTTGCAACAACATCCTTATACACGGTTGCAACATGCCCGGACAATAGTTGCAACATCACCGGACAACTGTTGCAACATCACTGGACAATCGTTCCAACATCACCGGACAACATTTGCAACATCATCAGACAACCGTTGCAACATCACCAGACAACCGCTGCAACATCACCAAACAATAGTTGCAACATCGCAAATCAAAACAAAAACACTCCCACTACAAAAGCACGCAAACTTTCGGATCGGATCGGACAGCGACCTTGGCGAAGCCCTCAGTGGTGCCGGTCTGCGTGTCAAAGAAGATGGTGACGCGCTTGCGACCGTCGTCGACGTCGACCTTGACCGGCGGGGCGGAGCGGCGCGGAGACCAGCTTGGACGGCGAGCTCCCGCTAGATCAGAACTGTACGACGAGGATGAGCAGGCCGGCGACGGGCACCGCGGCGGTGGTGGCGAGCGCGGCAAGCGGGTCGCCCCCGGCGGCGGCGGCGAGCTCCAGCAAGAGGATGGACGCCGCCCACGACCTCGCCGCCTCCAGTGCCATCTCTTCCCCCCTTGAGGATTTGGATGGGGAGATGGGGAAGGGGAGAGGAGGGTAGTGGAGACGCTAGTGGGGTGCACCTACCAACAACTGCTGGTCCGCTGCAACTGAGAGGAGGTGGAGACGGTTGGGTTATGGCAAAATGTTGAGGTGTCTGTCCGGACCCTTCGGACGTCTTCCTATTACTATTTCCCAAAAAAGAAAGGGACGGAGAGACCGAAGATATCGGATCGGTCCAGCCCACAACGCCCATCCAACCAGAAACGTAGCCATACACACTCCTCTCTGTAAAAAAAACAGAAAATAAAATCTACCTACACATACTACCAGTACAGATGATGAGTGTAGCTCCTGACCACGACTATTTATTACATTACATTTCTTTACCTCTCTCTTTTCGCTATTTTTATTTCTTTCTCTCGTTTTTTTGTCCATGACGACTACAATTCGATCGATGGAAGAACAGTTGCAATTACATGAGAAGCTAGACACGCTACAAGAAAACCCTGGATATGTTTTTCTAGCGACCCTTTTTAATTTGTCTCTAAAATAAAATGTTATATAACTGGAGGCGCTTTTTAGAGACACTTTACTAGAGACGGTTTTGAGACATTTTCGAGACATACATAATTTTATCTTATTGAGACGTTTTTAAGACTCTAATTTGCCTAAAGATTATGTTACGTAAAGATATTTCTTTGAGACACATTCCAACTCTTTAGAGGCGTTTTTCGGTAGTTGATACGTGTTAAAAGAACTACGTAATTGTCGATAGATTGATATCGATCTTATGAATGAATGTTGAGGGCTCTCCTAGAGCAAAACCACACAGAAATGGACACGTGATTTTATACAGTTTCAGGTTTTTTCTGAGAGAATAATAACCCTACTCCTATGTTGCTGTATTGATTGTGTTTCCAACAAGAAGGAAATCACAAACACTAGGGCTTGATAACTTCTGTCTTTTGTTGTAGCTATCGAATCTCTTGTTCACTTGATCCTCTGATCGTCTGATCACCCGATCCTCCTCTCTCTGTTCACCGACTTTACTTCTTATATAGCGTATGAAAGGATGACAATTGTCCATGTCAAGAGACACCTTGTCATTTGATGCAATAAGTACGTTTAAGTGTAGTTATTGTTTGAAATATATCTTCCCATGTCGTCTTGCAGTTATATCAAAAACAAAGATTTAATACGTACAGTTATCTCAGAAATAACGGCACATATTAACTACCTCGTTTAATAAACACAGCGCACGAACGTGGAATAACGACTGAGGCACATCCATTACACAGCGCATGATTAATACCTTTTGTCGTCGTATGTGCAATAACGATCAGCTGGTGCAGTAGTTGGATAACGGTTGATGTCAAATTAAACGTACTGCTCCATTGATTATTCCTTGGTTTAATTCAACAAAAGAAATCTGGCTCATCTCATCTCCATGCACTCCAGCAAGTACGTTCGTGTATATATATATACATGCATGTCAAAGCATGTACTGTACACGTACGTTATACGGCAACTGCACTAGCCATACATACACACTGAGACACATCCATTACCAATTTACCAGCACATGCATGCATGCATGCATTTCTCTTATCCGCAAGCGACGCAACGAGAAAAGCAAGGAGAGGCGGCTATAGCTGATCTCGACGTCTGATAAAACCGTTCGCTGGCGTCAAAGCCAATTTATGATCGATCGGTATATATACACATGCATGGATGGATTGGTTAAATTCCACGACACAAGTCAGAGCGTACAAAAATTGCGTGCTTGACTTTTCAGTTAGAGCATGGATGTTTGCTGATGATCGGAACATGAGGATCCCTATCGAACTTACTTACTGCTCCATTGATTATTCCTTGGTTTAATTCAACAAAAGAAATCTGGTCATCTCATCTCCATGTTCTCCAGCAAGTACGCACGTGTATATATATGTACATGCATGTCAAAGCATGAACTGTACACGTACTGCTCCATTGATTATTAACGGTTGATGTCAAATTACAAGTACGTGTATATATATGTACATGCATTTCAAAGCATGAACTGTACAAGTACGCAATAACGGTTGATGTCAAATTAAACGTACTGCTCCATTGATTATTCCTTGGTTTAATTCAACAAAAGAAATCTGGCCCATCTCATCTCCATGGACTCCAGCAAGTACGCACGTGTATATATATGTACACAGTGGCGGACCCAGGATTGGAATTTAGGTTGGGCGAAACGAACAAATACTATTATCCGATAACAAAGTAAGGTATACATAATACACGTTGCAATCATTTTTAATAGAGCATATAACACTAAATAGATCTCAAAACTATAATCTGCATCATATGAACATACAAAGACATGTCAAATATAGAAAATATACCTCATCAATGGTAAAATCTTCTGTAGCTACCACAGCATTCCCGCTTGCACCGGTACCTGGGGTCGACCCACTCGACGACGACGCAATGGTAAAATAACTCTTCAAATCTAGCAAATCAAGTAATCAACCAATCACAATCCAATTCACCATCAATTATACATCAGTGTCACCAATTCACTATAACACTATATAATTCACACATCATCATATTCATTCATCACTAATCAATTATATATTTATACATCACAGATTCACAGTGAAAGTATCACACATCACAAATTCACAGTATTCACCATTCAGGCATAAGGCATTGACAATCCAATTTAGTGATTCACCATCAATTATTTATGCATCACAGTTTGTCCGTAGGACAGATTGATAGTATCACAAATTCAAATCATCAAATTTCCAAGAATTCCAAGATGTATTTTAATTCTTACCTTTGCCTTTCGACTTTGCCTTTGCATTATCAGGAGGAGACATCTTGGATCCTTGATTCCTATTTTCTACCTTTCTCTGCAGTTCTTCCTTGCCTTCTGGAATCTAGAGTTTTGGCCACGCGCGGTGCGCCCCCTTTGGGCTTTTGGCTGCCCGCTGTGGCGCCGGCACTGCCTCATGCGTCATGCCGAGTCGCCGACAAGCCCTCACTAACGCGGTGACGACGCGACGCCGACACACCGCCGTCCCCCCACGCGCCGCTGACACGCCGCCGTCCCCCCGCGCACCCCCCTCTGGCCTCGCAGACGCGCCGTGCCTCAGCGCCTCGCACTCGTAGAACCAGCGCCGCCAACGGCCTCGCTACCTCGCACTCCAAACTCCAAAGAAGACCCCCCGCGCCGTCGCCCCTCTGGGCACTGGCCTCGCACTCGTAGACTCAGCGCCGCACGCCGCCTAGGGTTGGAAATTGGATTTGGGGGAACTGGGAAGTGACGAAGACGGGAGCCAATGAGGTGTATTCAGTACTCTGCTTGGTTTAGTTTGTTGTATTGGTGAGATGGGCTTAGCTGGGCGTGGGCCTTTGCTTTGAGTTTGGGCTGTGGCCGCTGGGGAACCGGGGAAGAAGGAAGCCATAAGCCATCAAGCCGGTCTGCTGTGAAGCGGGAAGGGGCAAGCAAGGAGCGCCGGCGCTCGGGGAGGGTGCACCGGCGTCGGCTACCTCGGGCGGCCGCCTAGCCTTGCCCTATAGCTGGGACCGCCCCTGTATGTACATGCATGTCAAAGCATGAACTGTACACGTACTGCTCCATTGATTATTAACGGTTGATGTCAAATTACAAGTACGTGTATATATATGTACATGCATTTCAAAGCATGAACTGTACAAGTACGCAATAACGGTTGATGTCAAATTAAACGTACTGCTCCATTGATTATTCCTTGGTTTAATTCAACAAAAGAAATCTGGCCCATCTCATCTCCATGGACTCCAGCAAGTACGCACGTGTATATATATGTACATGCATGTCAAAGCATGAACTGTACACGTACGTTACACGGCAACTGCACTAGTCATACATACACACTGAGACACATCCCTTATACCAATTTACCAGTACATGCATGCATGCATGCATTTCTCTTATCCGCAAGCGACGCAACGAGAAAAGCAAGGAGAAGCGACGCAACGAGAAAAGCAAGCGACGCAACGAGAAAAGCAAGCGGCTAGCTGATCTCGACGTCTGATAAAATCGATCGCTGGCGTCAAAGCCAATTTATGATCGATCGGTATAGAGGGCGCAGTTTTGAAATATGTCATCGAAAAGTTTTTTTCTTTGAAATATGTCACTGAAAAAGGGTCATATTTGAAGATATATCATTATATACCATTTATATCTCTTTTGTACGTATTCAGATCTCGTACTTGACTATGTCTTTCCGTATGGATGAGAATGCCTCCACCTGCCCTGTCTAGTACTGCCGACTGGACCCATTCCGTTCGGTCTCAAATCCATTCCACACCTCGATTTTGTATGGTTTAATGTTCTAAAGATAGCATTACATAACAAGTTATGACCACAGATGTTAGGATGGCGTAGATATGTACGCATTGAAGGACGTACGGTCGGTGATCAAACTAGTCAACTAATCGGATGGATTGGTTAAATTCCACAACACATGTTAGAGCGTACAAAAATTGTGTGCTTGACTTTTCTGTTAGAGCATGTATGTCAATGATCAGAACACGGGGGTTCTCTATCGAACTTACTTTAGATTGTAATGTGAGAACGCTATGAAATGAAGATCATGTGTTGTTGTGGGCACACTAAGTGTTTGTATAGGAATACAAAAGATGTTACAAAATGATCGTAATGATCGTGACTAATGAGTGAATACAGTTTATCACACACACTTCTTATTACAGAGAACATGGGCTACCCATTTTATAGTATTTGAAAGGGTGGTAGTTAATACCACTAAAGGCGTCTCTAATGTTCATGCACGTTAGCTAAGAGAGTCCTGAAGCTTTGTGTCTGTTAGTCAACTGTCACAAGTTGCCAAATGTGCCAAAAGCCGCCTTCTTGCCAGTCACGCTGGTAATTGTTGGTGTCCTCCGACCAATTTGCTGGTTGGTGATTCTCCATAGCTATGTAGCTGGTCGGACAATGTCTATAGCTGGTCGTTCGTGACCTAAACTGGTCGTCAACCAGTTTGGCCGTATAAATGAAATTTAAACTTCCTTTTTATAAATTGGTTGCAAGTTCATAACCGTAATATAGTGGCCCTATGTTAAGTGGGCCTCCTTTGTCAGGAACTCTGACTTTAACCGAAAAGGTTGACCTGGTCAAGAATCCTCATCAATGTATAATAGTGTGACGTTGTTTGTAAGTCTTACCATGTAGAACACGAGATGATGTGGATGAGAAAGAAAGATGATAGGGAATTGGGCACTCTCTCATGCAGTAGTCGACTGTAACACGAGAAACAAGATACATTGTATATAGAGGAGCTGTCTATATAGACATATAGAAAGATAACCCATTGTAGGAGCTGTAATTGTGTCCTGTATATAGATAACATGGAAAGATACTATAGACAACAATTGTTTATACCATTGTGCATGCTCGAACTGCAGGGTTCCACAAAATTTAGACCAAAATTAACCCTAGTGTTAATTTACGTTACTTGTTCTCGCATGAGTAATACCTTTTGTCATTGTATGTGGAATAGTGATCAGCTGGTGCAGGTTGATGTCAAATTAGACGTACTGCTCCATTGGTTATTCCTTGGTTTAATTCAACAAAAGAAATCTGGCTCATCTCATCTCCATGCACTCCAGCAAGTACGTTCGTGTATATATATATATATATATACATGCATGTCAAAGCATATACTGTACATGTAAGTTACACGGCAACTGCACTAGTCATACATACACTGAGACACACACACACACATCCATTACCAATTTACCAGTACATGCATGCATGCATCTCTTATCCGCAACCGACGAAACGGGAAAAGCAAGTAAATGTCGTTCGCCGCCGGACGGCCTGCCAGCCGGACGGTGTGAAAAGCGAGGATAGGCGGCTAGCTGATCTCGTCGTCTGCAAAACCTGAACGGCCTGGATGGACCCTTCTTGGAGTAGGAAGTCGCATCTGTATTAGCACAGATGCCAATCGATAAGGCACCATGTCCTGTTGGTTTTACATTCATGTTCTTCAAAACTTGTTAGTCTATCATTAAGGCGGACATCATAGTGGTTTTCCAAAGCTTTTATAGCCTCAGAACGACGAGCCACCACCTGCTGAACATAGCAAACATTTCTCTGCTTTTGAAAGAAAGAAGGGGCAGATAGTGCGGCAGACTATAGACACATCAGCCTCATCCACAGGGTAGGAAAGTGGATAGCCAAGACATTGTTATTACGTCTAGCCCCACATCTACAAATGCTGATATCCATCAATCAAAGCGCTTTTGTAAAAAGAAGAAGCATATAGAACAACTTTCTGTATGTCAAAAACCTTACAATGAGGCTACGCAAATCCAAAACACCCATGCTATTCCTCAAGTTAGACATAGCAAAGGCGTTCGACTCGGTTTGCTGGAACTACCTTCTAAATCTTCTCCAAAGAAGGGGTTTTCCCTCCAGATGGAGAGACTGGATTGCAGCTTTGTGGTCGATGGCCTCCTCAAGAGTCCTTCTCAATGGTATTCCTGGTGGCAACATCTTCCATGGTAGGGGTCTGCGGCAAGGAGACCTGCTATCCCCTTTTCTTTTCATTCTAACAATCGACCCTTTACAAAAACTGTTTAAAAGAGCAACGAATATGGGTCTTTTGGAACCCAACCAGGGACATCTACACACGCTCAAGACATCGCTATACGCAGATGACGAGGTTGTATTCATCTGCCCCACTGCAAGTGACGTGCAATCGACACCAGCATTCTACAGTTCTTCGGGAATGCCTCGAGCCTCGAGACTAATATACACAAAAGCACAGTGGTGCTTATAGGGTGTGATCACATTGATCTCGACACGCTCCTCGCAGACTTTCCGACCAACTGCTCTAACTTCCCTGTCAAGTACCTGGGACTCCCACTACACCACAAAAAACCGAGGAAGGTTGATTTCCAGCCTCTGCTAGACAAAGTTGGGCAAAGGCTAGCGGGCTGGCAAGGTAGGCTGCTCTCCTTTGTTGGTCGGTCTACCTTGGTAAAATCGGTGTTGTCTTCGATGCCGACCTACTACCTCACAGCCTTCAAAGAACCAAAATCCATCCTCCGAACCTTGGACCGATTAAGGAGAAGATTCCTCTGGGCAGGGTCAGAAGTGTTAATAGGTGGGAAATGCAAAGTAAATTGAGAAATGGTGTGTCGTCCAAAAGAACTTGGTGGGTTGGGGATTCTCAGTCTCTCTAGGTATGCAAGGGCACTCAAGCTTCGCTGACTCTGGCAAGAATGGAAAGCTGAAAACAAACCTTGGGTTAGCAAGGATATACCTTGCGACGAGACCGACAGACAACTATTTGCGTCGGCCACCTCAATCACTCTAGGCAACAGGAAAAAAGCAAAGTTCTGAACTTCAGCTTGGCTCAATGGGACTTTCCCTCAGGATATTGCACCAGAGATCTACCGTCTTTCCATCCGAAAAAACAGAACGGTCCACGCGATGTTGCAGGAAAACTGCTGGATATAGGATATAAACCTACAAGGCGTAATCCCAGATAGACTAGTTCATCCATTTCTACGACTCTGGGAAAGAGTCCACCAAATCACCTTGGACCTATCGGCCTCGGATGAGATCACCTGGAAACTATCTTCAAAGGCCGAATACTCAACAAAATCAGCTTATGTTCTACAATTCCTAGGATCAACGACAGCAGAGTTTCAAAGTCTCATCTGGAAAACATCGGTGCCACCTAAATGCAAACAATTCGCGTGGCTAGCGATTCAAAACAGACTTTGGACCTCTAACAGACTACAAGCGAGGGGCTGGCCAGATCATGCCCTTTGTCCCCTCTGCAGACAAGCCCCAAAATCGGTCATGCATCTTTTGGTGTAGTGCAGGTTCTCTCGTCGAGTCTAGCAATCAATGGCAGATTGGGTGGGATGTGCGCCGCTTAGGCCACTCTACTGGCCGGTCTGTCACGACATAGAGGAATGGTGGAGGACAACTTGCCACATTGGTCATTTGCCGAGAAGGGCTACTGCGTCGATGGTGATCCTAATCACTTGGGAGATCCGGATAGAGCGCAATACCAGAATACTCAAACAGCGCTTTTCCTCGTCTTTGGAGCTGGTCTTTAAGATCAAAGAAGAAAGAAGAGCTTGAACCCTGGCTAGGGTGAAATATTGGGAGCAATTAATTCCTATGTAATTAAATTTTAATTCGTTCGCTAAGGTCTAGGCCCTAGAATTTTGTTTATTTAACCTTCTTTATTAACAAAAAGGCAGGCTCTTTTTGTGTTTTGCTGCGGGGGAACAGCATCGTCAGCCTGCACGCATGCATGATCCATCGGTATACGTACGCGCGTACGTATATATGGACTCCTCCCTTGTACTATATACGTACGTTGATATATACTCTATGTGCTCTCTGCTGAGTGCGAGTTGAAAAAACCACGTACCAGTTGAACGCAATTAACTTTCGTCTAACTAAACAAAAACAAAGCTTTTAGCTTGGCGACATTATATATCATATTTCACTATCTTTAGTACAACGTTGATATTTCACTATCTTTACAAAGATTAATTAATTAACTTTCGTCTTGTTAATTAATTAATCTTCATTGACAACTCCAAGGAACCTTCTTTTGTAATCGGAAGGAGCAGTACATTTTTAATTTACATGCATGGCCCTGTCTCTCATCTGAGCTATAAAAGCATGCAACACGAGCAGCACTTTGGCACAGATCGAAGCACTTGAAACCAACGAGTTTTACGTGTACCGTGCAACAAGCCACCATGGCTATGGCTGCTCAAGCTCACCTGGTACAGCAACTCATGCACGAGACGCCTCCACAGGCGTTGCTTCTCTTGCTCTTCCCTCTCCTTATTGTCGTACTGCTACACTTGGTAATATCAAGTACTTGTAGTGTCAAAGCACGGCCAAGCCATTGTCATCGTCTCCCTCCTTCCCCTCCACGGCTGCCCATCATAGGGCACCTTCACCTCGTTGGCTTCCTCCCTCACGTCAACCTCCGCAACCTCGCCGACAAGTACGGCGCCCGCGACTACATGCTCATCCACCTCGGCTCCGTGCCCACACTCGTCGTCTCGTCCCCGCGCGCCGCCGAGGCCGTCATACGCACCCACGACCACATGTTCGCCTCGCGGCCGCCGTCCACGGTCGCCAACGCCCTCCTCAGCGGCTCCCTCGACGTCGCCTTCGCCGTCTATGGCGAGCACTGGCGGCAGGCCAAGAAGCTGCTCACCACGCACCTCCTCACCGTCAAGAAGGTGCGGTCCTACCGCCCCGGCCGCGAGGAGGAGGTGCGGTTTAACATGGCCAAGATCGCCGAGGCGGCCGCGGCGAGCGAGACCGTGAACATGAGCGAGCTGCTCTACTCCTTCACGACCGACCTGATGTGCCGCGCCGTGTCGGGCAAGTTCTTCAAGGTCGATGGCCGGAACAGGCTCTTCCGGGAGCTGCTCGACGCGACAGCGACGCTCATCGGGGGCGTCAACCTTGAAGACTACTTCCCTAGGTTAGTTCAAGTTGGCTTCATCAGGAGAGCCATCTGTGCAAAAGCAGACAAGGTGAGGAGGAGATGGGACGAGCTGCTCGACCAGGTGATCGACGACCACGAAGGCAGGCTCGTGGATCAACAGGAGCCTGACTTGATAGAAGTTCTCCTCTCTCATCAGCAAGAGTACGGCCTCACCAGAGATCACATCAAGGCCATGCTCATAGTAAGTGCCAAACACACAAACCATGCACATATTTACACGTACGCATACATGCTTCTAAAGTCTAAACTGTACGTGACACACAAACATATTTTTTGGAGTAGTGCGCTGAATTAACGACCCTATATCTACGTGCGTGCAGGACATATTTTTTGGAGGAACGGACACGTCGTACCTGGTCCTCGAATTTATGGTGGCCGAGCTTGTGAGGAATCCACATGTCATGCTCAAGCTACAAGCCGAGTTGAGGAGCAGCATACCCAAGGGGCAAGATACAGTGACTGAAGACGACCTCGGCAGCATGACCTACCTGAAGGCCGTCGTCAAGGAGACACTCCGCCTGCATCCGCCAGCGCCGCTCCTTGCACCTCACCTCTCCATGGACGACGTCCACATCGACGGCTACAAGATTCCTGCCAAAATACCAGTCCTCGTCAACGCTTGGGCTCTCGGAAGGGATGCAAGCCTCTGGGAGGATGCCCAGGTGTTCAAGCCTGAGAGGTTTGTCGACATGGGCAGCGACGCAGACGTCAATTTCAAGGGGAACCATTTCCAGTTCCTACCATTTGGTGCTGGACGAAGGATGTGCCCTGGCATCAACTTTTCCATCTCCACCCTCGAGATCATGCTGGGGAACCTCATGTACCGTTTCGACTGGGAGCTCCCGCCAGGGATGGGAGAAAAGGGCATCGATATGACGGAGGTGTTCTCGTTGACGGCGCATCGCAAGGAAAAACTCCTGCTCCTCCCAAAAACGCATGTCTAGTTACAGTTAGTTATCTACGATATCATATCTAGCTATAAGTGGTCTGTTGCTACTTACAGTTGATAAGTCTTATGTATTCTAGTGTATGATCGTTAAGGTGTGTATGATGTATCCGACCAGATGTGCCCTTGTATTTTCTTCTCAAAAAACATTTAAACCCTTATATGTGGTTTCGTATCCGTGTTATAAGCCAGTTATTGCTTTTAGTTACAGTCTATATTATTTGATTTTTAAGTGAAGCTGAGAGCTTCCATTTCTTAACTACTATAATTCGGAGTTTACCCGCGCCAACGGGCGATCGTCCGCCACCCCCATCCGCGACTCGCGAGTCGCGACTGCGCCTCCCTGCCGGGCAACCGCCCTAATCCCCCACACGGCCACACCATGCAAGTATGCAACTGCCCAATTTCGTCTTCACGATCTCCGCCCTCATTCCCATCCCCCTCTGCCTCAAACCCCCCGCTCCCCTCCGCTCCCCATCTCCGCCTCCCAAAACCGTAGCCCCTCGCAGCGCTGCGTCGCTCCCTCGATGTCGCCTCCGCAGCCGCTGTCGGCGGCGGCCAGTACGCCGGATTCCTCTGTGCCGGTGTCGGACCCGGATTTCGTAAATCCATAATCCTCTGTGAAAATACTGCGCTATTTCCTGGATCAGTAGATAGCGCTCACAGGATACATCGCTGAATCATTTCATACATCGCGTAGACCAAACCATTCATTAATACAAGCAATAGAGTTCAAATAGACCACGTCGGGTCGAGTTTACAATAAGGCCGACCAGGCCAAATGAGTTCATTACAAAACATCGAGTACGATAGCGGAAGCAAAAGGGTAGAGCAAGTCTCTCCACAGGCAAGCGACTGGGGTACCATGTATATGACCGATATTAGCCAAGGGCTTGGATAATATAGGATGTACACGAGTACCAACGGAGCTAACTAGACTGAGGCGAGACCCAGACTAAAGAACTATGCTAGTCTTCGTAGTTTCCTTGCTCCTCGGCATCCAGATCCTCGTAGTAGGTGTAATCTCCATGATCTGCAGGTTCTGAGGGTTAGGGGAAAGAGCGAGGATGAGCACAACTTCTGTGCTCGCGAGCCAACACACAAAATGCAATAATATACATGCAAGGCTTAACAAGGATGGCTCGGGTTCTTTTATTTGCGCAAAGCAATATTTTTAATTACCAATATTAGAAAGTCCTTAGAAGGGCTAGGTGGATTTGGGGGGGGGGGGTTTTGAAATCTGAGTTTTTTTTTTTAAGTTTTTGAGAGATTGAACGACTTGATCTTTTGAAGGTTCTTGCAACTGAAATTTGGATGTTACAGCCAGCGTGGCTCGGCGGCCTCCCACGTCCCCCGGAGTACCGCCCCACGGAGTCGGAGTTCGCCGACCCCATGACGGACGGCCACCTCTTCAACAACATCTCCCTCGGCGGTCCGCGTCGGCAACATGAGCCCCCCTCCTCTTCCACCCCCGTCGAGTTCCTATTTTCGGCCTCCCCCGCCGCTTCCTCGGACACACCGCAGATGTCGTGGTCGGGTTCAGGCCGCAGATGCTGTGGTTGGCGGCACCGGCCGAGCCGCTGTACGACACGGCGGCGGCCGTGGTGACGGCGTGGCGGGGGATGGAGACACCGCTGATGGCGGTGGCAGAGGCGTTCAACGAGCTGGTGCGTGGGATGGAGGCCGACGGCGGGGAGCTCCGACTCGCGCCCTTCGGCGAAAGCTGCGCGCTCGTCTCCATGCTCTTCAGCTGCCTCGGCATCGCCTTCAAGTTCGCCGAGATCGAGTATGTCGCCAAGGAGAGCACCTCTCTGTCCCACTTGCCGCCGACTTCTCCGTCGTGCTCGCCGACTTCATGTCCGCGATGGGTGACGGTTTTGGGGCTTGCGTTCCCGTAGGGTTTTTATCGTCTTTGACTTTGTGTGCGTTGGTGCAGCTCTCGAAGAAGGTGGTGAACATGGGGAGCTGCGGAGGCTGCTTGCCTCGGCGTGCCGAATGGCAGCGCCGGTGTCCGACCCCTCCTCTCGAAGGTCCCCACTCGCCTTCTCTTCTCTTCTCTTCTCTTCTGTTGCCGCTGTTTTCCCCCAATTTCTCTGTGCTCGAAATTTTGGTTCTTTAGAGTTGTTTTGGGGGAGTTTAGTGGGGAAATTAGGGACCGGGGAGGGTAAGAAATGGAGTAATGACTACCATGTTATCATGTTGTTGTTGGTGTATTTTGGTTGCTTGGAGGTGTTTTAGGGAATTTTGCAGGGTTTATAATGGAAATTTAGGAACCAGAGATTACTTACAAATGGGGATCGTGACCCTGTTAATTGTTACTGTGCATTCTGGGGAAAGCAGGCGTTAGTGTACAAGGTTTGCCCTGCTTTAGAGTAGGTGAATTATGGGTTGTTAGTGTGAATCTGTCCGTGCGCTTGGCATAATTGAGTGAAATTATTCTGTTAATTCATCATGGAAATGAGGCAAAGATTTTGCATCCCTGCTTTAGTGGCTTCAAACCGAGGGAATGTTCCCTTGTCATGCAGCTAGAACAGAGAATACATAGGTTTCCAACAGATGAAATTCCAATTGTTTGTTCTAGATTCGTTAGGATGTGAGCTTTTGATGATTCAACTGTACAAAGGTATCACTGAGGCAATCACTGCAGTTTCTCCAGCTTATCATGGTACATTATCACCGCAGTTCCAACAGATGATAATACAACTTTGTTTGAATATTGAAGGAAATTGGCGAATGATACTTATCAGGTTTTCCTTTAAATTGCTACATTTCTTTGGCTGGATGAAGGACGCGATTGGAATTTAGTATATGGTCTTTAGAAAAAAATATAAAATATTTGTTTAAAGGGGCTAATGTGTTTTGTCTTTTCTCAATGCAGAACACCTGACTTGGATTGGGCTCATGCTACCAAAGGATTGGTTGAGAAGGTTGTACCTATAAGATTTCTCATGTTTATAAGAACCCTTTCTGTTGTGCTATATCAATTTCACATGGACTGACAAGCTTATCATCACAGGTAGATAGTGAAAATGCAACGACGAAAAATAGCACCTTTGTTTCTCGAGCTTAGAAAAGACTTGTTTTGACGACTAGCTTGATTCAGTATATCCTTCCTGTTCTGCCAACGAGACTTCTTGCAGCAAATGTTACTAATGCCAGTGAAACCAATGTATACCACATTTCTAAACTGGCGCTTGGTGATACATTTGACCCAGTTCTATCTTTTGGCGATGACACTAATAACTTCATGCAAAGTGAAAACATGTAAGCATTTTTGTTTTGAATGTGATTCCTGTTTTAACATAAGAGCTACCTTGCTAGATTTTCTTGCCTTAGGAGTTGTGTAAAAATCTAGAGAAGTAAGGAATCTGAGTGTAATCTTAAGGAGCGATAACTATGTCATAACCAGGTTTTGATTTCTTTTTAATATTTATGAAGCTTGGGCACCACTACCATCTTGCATTGACCTTGAGAGTCTTCATCTTGTGGTATTTGGCCAAAGCATCGAACTGCATCAAAGACTTCGGAAAGGAAGACAGTAAAATCTTATCTGATGTTCTGGAAACCTTCGATACAAGGTTTGATGAGCTGGAAAGATCCTTGTCAAGGTATGATATTTCAATTAAAACTGACGGGCTTGGGCACTTGGATTGTTAAATTTGTCATTGATAATCACCGGCTTGGAAACATGCCTCTACATTATCCCAATTCCCAAAATTGTATTTTCAATTGATGGCATAATATATGATGCTTTAGATGTCAGCACACTGAATTCACCAGAATTTGCTGTTCTTATGTTCTTTTTTCAGAGTTGAGAAGACAGTGATATATATCAACAGACAGACACTACTACCTATTTATTTTTTATATTTGCTCTTTGTTTTTCTCTTTCAAGAGTTTCGGGATGTGACTTGTTATGTCTTATTGGGAACTATAGATTTGAGCATCCATAAATTGTTTTCAACACGCGCTGATCTGCACCGGACTGTCTATACCCATGCCAAAGTAAAGGTATGGGATAATTTACATTGCCTTCCTTTATTCTGGTCCCAACATAGTTTTTTATGAACATCAAAGAAATAGTGTGTTTACATCACATAACAACACACATACACACACAAAAAAATCAATAGGTTGTACTTGGAGAGAATCTTGTTGCATCTAAATCAGTGAGGATTAAAATACGGCCAAACGTTGGGATTTCCTGTAATTAGTGTTAATAGATTGGTTGAACCAGGTTTTGCATCACCTACTTTGAAGGTCTACAGCTCCATACGGTGTTATATCACAAAGGTTTTCAATAAAGCTGCAAAAGTTTTTGAGTTGAATTTTTATTTAGCTTAAAATAAAATGGTTTGTTATGGTGAATTGGTCTCATTCCTGGATGCATTTAAGTTTCATCACCAATTTTATTGTTAAGTGCTAACTTTTTATCCACCAAAAAACTGCATTCTCACGCATATTACCATTCTCTCCATATGTATTTGGTTTATTTCTAACAGTCTTCAATCATTAGGCATTAGGCTGTTGAACTGATGCTTGTGGATGGGTTTCTTGAGGCTAATGATTACTTGGGATATCTTTGCATGCACTAGATCCTGAAGACTTTTTGATGGTTTGGTGTTATCTATTGTTATTTTACTATATGTTTGTAGTTGTTTGTCCAGTCTATTGCTCTTACGTCCACATCTCCTTAAATTCCAGTTAGATGACACAATCATTAAAAGCATCGAAACAGCTCCCAACAGTGAACTGAAGAAAGCAAAAGAAATCATTCAACGTATTTGCCTAGAGAGCTCTATAAGGAAGCACACCTTCTCAGCACTGTTGTGCAAGAACAAATCATCTAACATATATGTTGTTGAGTTGGGTGCTATAACTTGACCTCTCAGAAGAACACAAGTTTCAAGTTTTTTATGTTGTCTGTGATTTTAGTTTGATGTTGGGTACTTTTTATATACATTTGTGAAATGTTAGCATATATATACATCTGTGAAATGTTGTCTCTTTCTTGCATATTGATCCCACTGTTAGTTAATTAGTTTGCTGCTCATCGTTTCAAAGTATGATCTCATTATTTGTAGTGGACGTAGTCAATCAGAATTAAACTTCTATTCCTTTAGGACCCGTCTGTTGATATGTATCACTGTCTTTTAGGGTTCCGTTGCAACATTGATATGTATCACTTTCTTTTGAGGTTCCGTTGCAACGCACGAGCACCCTACTAGTCTTAACTACTATAATTCGGAGTTTACCCCACGCCAGCGGGCGATCGTCCGCCACCCCCATCCGCGACTCGCGAGTCGCGATCGCGCTCCTCCTGCAACAACCGCCTAATCCCCACATGGCCACACCATGCAAGTATGCAACTGCCCACTTTCGTCTTCACGATCTCCGCCCTCATTCCCATCCCCCTCTGCCTCAAACCCCCCGCTCCCCTCCGCTCCCCATCTCCGCCTCCCAAAACCGTAGCCCCTCGCAGCGCCGCGTCGCTCCCTCGATGTCGCCTCTCCCATCGCCGCGGCGGCGCAAGACGCCGGATTCTCTCGTGCGGCGTGGCTCGACGGCCTCCTGCGTCCCCCAGAGTACCGCCCCACGGAGTCGGAGTTCGCCGACCCCATGACGGACGACCACCTCTTCAACAGCATCTCCCTCGACGGCCGCGTCGGCAACGTGAGCCCCCCTCCTCTTCCACCCCCGTCGAGTCCCTCTTTTCGGCCTCCCCCGCCGCTTCCTCGGACACGCCGCAGATGCCGTGGTCGGGTTTAGGCCGTAGATGCTGTGGTCGGCGGCACTGGCCGAGCCGCTGTACGATGTGGCGGTGGCCGTGGTGGCGGCGTGGCGGGGGATGGAGACGCCGCTGATGGCGGTGGCAGAGGCGTTCAACGAGCTGGCGCGTGGGATGGAGGCCGACGGCGGGGAGCTGCGACTCGTGCCCTTCGGCGAAAGCTGCGCGCTCGTCTCCGTGCTCTTCAACTGCCTCGGCATCGCCTTCAAGTTCACCGAGATTGAGTATGTCACCAAGGCGAGCACCTCTCTGTCTCGCTTGCCACCGACTTCTCCGTCCTGCTCGCTGACTTCAAGTCCGCAGTGGGTGACGGTTTTGGGGCTTGCGTTCCCGTAGGGTTTTTTATCGTCTTTGACTTTGTGTGCATTGGCACAACTGTTGAAGAAGGTGGTGAACATGGGGAGCTGGGGAGGCTGCTTGCCTCGGCATGCCGGACGGCGGCGCCGGTGTCCGACCCCTCCTCTGGAAGGTCCCCACTCGCCTTCTCTTCTCTTCTCTTCTGTTGCCGCTGTTTTCCCCCTATTTCTCTGTGCTTGAAATTTTGGTTCTTTAGAGTTGTTGTTGGGGAGTTTAGTGGGGAAATTTGGGACTGGGGAGGGTAAGAAATAGAGTAATGAGTACCATGTTAACATGTTGCTGTTGGTGTATTTTGGTTGCTTGGAGGTGTTTTAGGGAATTTTGCAGGGTTTAGAATGGAAATTTAGGAACCAGAGATTACTTACAAATGGGGATCGTGACCATGTTAATTGTTACTGTATGCATTCTGAGGAAAGCAGGCGTTAGTGTACAAGGTTTGCCCTGCTTTAGAGTAGGTGAATTATGGGTTGTTAGTGTGAATCTATCCGTGCGCTTGGCATAATTGAGTGAAATTATTCTGTTAATTCATCATGGAAATGAGGCAAAGATTTTGCATCCCTGCTTCAGTGGCTTCAAACCAAGGGAATGTTCCCTTGTCATGCAGTTAGAACAGAGAATACATAGGTTTCCAACAGATGAAATTCGAATTGCTTGGTCTAGATTCATTAGGATGTGAGCTTTTAATGATTCAACTGTACAAAGGTATCACTGAGGCAATCACTGCAGTTTCTTCAGCTTATCATGGTACATTATCACTGCAGTTCCAGCAGATGATAATACAACTTTGTTTGAATATTGAAGGAAATTGGTGAATGATACTTATCAGGTTTACTTTGCCACGATGGGCATCAGCGATAGCAATTGCACCGGAGCCACGGAGCCACCGGAGCAGATCGAGCGCGGGGATTAATCCTCCAGGAGAAGCGGTTGTTCAGCAAGCAGTTTTGTATGGGAATCAAGAGACGTTTCACAGGGGAAATAGCTGAAGTGCATGGCATTCATCGATGAACAAGGAACACAGGCATAGAGATTTGAAAAAACAAATTGAGCACGCCAAAATTTAATAGTACAAACAGGCGATTAACTAAGAAGAAGAGCACACTAGTATCAGTCCATCATTAGCATTTAGGAAATGAAGTGACGCATACAAACACTCGGTGAAATTCATAATTTGCAACCAGGAACTGGGCTGCGCGAAAGTACTTGCCGGCCGTCGCTGGAGCTCCATGCACGCCGGCACCAAGCTACTGCTCGAGGTGGCCGGAGCAGCACTGCAGCTCCACCACGAGGAGCACCTTGACAAGGCACTCGTTGGTGCCAAGGAGCTCTGTTAGAGTTAATCCTTCTTTTGTGTCTTCTGTCGATTCTAGTTTGAGTCTTAGAAAACTTCCAGTGTTTGGAAGTGTCAGTTTTCGAGTCAACTTCTGACTTGGGTTCAGAACTTCTTTCGGTATTCAATCGGAAACCGATTCTATTAGTCTTTGTTTTTGAGTCAGATTACTAGGTTGTAATATTGAGTATAAATAGAAGAGAAAACTAAAAAAAAAAAAGGTGCGCCGATTTGCACCAGAAACCAGTTTTCTTGTGGTCTGTTTTTGCTCTGTGTTGTCAAGTGAGACTATTCACGTTCTGGTATTTGTTTGAGATTCTGAAGACCGAACTTCAGAAACAACTGAAGTCTGAAACTTCAGAGAACTGAACAAGAAGTTCAGTTAACATGTGGTATCAGAGCAGCGTATGAAAATCGGTCCCCCGACTCCAGAAAAGAAGAAACCAATTAATGGCTCCCAACTGATCTTTGTCGACAACGAAAGAAAACTCGACTTCGCTTCCATACCCGATTCTCAATTCAGAGAATTACCCAACTTGAGCAATGAAGATGAGAGTGAATATGCGTGCCCAGGGGGTCTGGGACGTAGTAGCTGATCCGATTGATCTAAAAGGCAAGGTCGATCTAAAAGGAAAAGTTCTGGATATCGATAAGAAGACTGATCAAACTGCGCTAGCATTGATCTACGCAGCCATCCCTGACTCGATGCTCAACCATGCATCGATCCGCGCACGGAGGAGATGAATTGAAATCAAATTTAACACACGGCGGCATACAGGACGAGGTTAGAATTACTTGCGATCTTGCCATGTGTAGTACTGGTATTGTTATAACTTATACCGCGCGTACGCTAGCTCTCCTCCGTACCCCGTTAATCAGCTGCATGCATATGTTGATCGAGTCAAACTTGGGAGCACGCATCCGTATTGTTGTCAGAATCTATATATTCTACGATCCGCCAGCTGCTATAATTCCATTATTCACGCAGGCCGGCGCACCATGCAATTCACTCGTGCATGAACAGGCCATCGAACCGATTACCGTACACACGATCGATCTCACGTAAATTAATCAAACTTAGTACACCTACATAATTAATTAATTAACTAGCTAGCCACTGTTCTATCGCCGGCGTCAATGATTAATTAACTAGTCACCATTTGAGTTGGCCAGATATCTGATCCATATTAATTATATATATTCAGACTAATTAAGTAATGTACTGCATGCATGCAAGCTATCATGCAGCTTCTTCCTTGCATTGGTGTCGAATGGAGGTGAATGAAAAATACATATACTCCCTCTATCGGCTTATAAACAAACAGATCATCTAATATTGTACGGAACGTACCAAACTCTTGTTACTAATATATGGAGAGAAAACTTTTGATATCTAAGCTCCGGAGTGAAAACTTCTGATCTGATCTCGCTGGTTGGATCCAACGATGACGACACGAGTCATATCCTTTCTTGGAAGCGTCGCTACGGAGACTGGCCCATCATCACTTCTTTGCTGTGCAGCTGCTGTTCGCATGTAGACGATCTCCTGGTTGGTCCCGGAAGCGGGGCTAGGTTGTCTTTTTTAAGGCTAGCCTTTGCATGACAATTTGTTTGTCATTGTTGGCTTTTGGCCGTTTTTTGTTTTAAGGTTTTAACTGGTGGTGGTGTAATGACTGTGTGCATCCTTAGTAGGTGCAGGAGCTGAGAATTGTACTTCTATTATATAAAAAAAGAGAGAAAACTATTTAGTTTTGTAATATCTATCTATTATCTTATTAAAGCGATAGAAAAAGAAGTCACCACGTTCACTCTCAAGGGCTAGAAATTCCCATGTTAATTGGTGGAAAAAGGTAAACATTTACACCGTTGATTATGGTGGGTCCAGATTATAACGATCTAGATTAAACGAAAGAGTCAATGTCATGTACAATACAAAAATAACTGAAATTCGGAATAAAAAAAAATAAAATTAGCAATTTCATTTTGACATCAATTCCTAAGGAACATCACTAGATAAACATAATTTAGAATATTTTTTAAAAAAAAAACTTAGTAATTCGATTAGTATACAAATTCCAACAAAAAATAGCATAAATTTGAAATAAAAAATAAAATAAAATTAGCAAATTGATTTCGATACGAATTCTAAAGTAAAATCACCAATAATTGTAAGTCTGAATATATATATTTTAAAAAATAGCAATTGAATTAGTATACAAATTCCAACAAAAAATAATTAAAAATTGAGATAAACAATAAAATAAAATTTGCAATTTGATTTCTATATGAATTCCAAAGTAAAATACTTAAATAAATAAAATCCAGAACAAAAAATACATCATCAATTTGATTTTCTTACGAATTTCTAAGTAAAATCCTAAATAAATATAACTCGGAATAAAAATTAAACCAAAAATAGCAATTGGATTAGTATACAAATTTCAACAAAAAACAAATTTATTTTGGGATAAAAATAGAATAAAACTAGCATCTTGATTTCAATACGAATTCCGAAGTAAAATCTATAAATAACCGTAATTCAGCATAAAAATTAGCAACTGGATTAGTTTACGGATTCCAACAAAAAATAATTGAAATTATGGATTAATCCTATCATGGCATTGGCGAGAGGAAGGCGACGATATGACGGCTAACGGGTGGGACTGCAGTGTCAGTGAGGGCAAACGAGAGAGAAGAATGAGAGCGCTAGTAGAGAGAGGCTGACGGGTGGATCTAGTGGCCCACATGTCAAGTGGAGGCGTAAAGTTACGGGAATACACTTTCGTGTTTGGGAGACGGGTCCAAGAATGCGGCTACGGCGAGGACGGAGTTGAACCGGGATTTGGGCCAAAAGCGGTGGCGGGTTGGGCTATGGCTACTGTTTTGGCCTGCAACATGTTAAGAAATTTAGATTTGATTTTAAATTTTATAAAAATACTAGAAATATTTTTTGAGTCTTAAAAATAGCAAATAAACTCCAAAAATTTTAAGAAAATTCACAGAGGTACCTTAGAATATTCCAAATACAAATAAAGTATTTTAAGACTCTAAATTTGTTTTAAAAAACCTGCAAAAATCCACTTAGGCTCAGAAAAACAGGGAAAACATTTTAAAATTCTGAGAAAACCTCAAAAATTCTGAAAACACAAAATTAAATGCTTTAAGCTAGGGAATAAATTTTGAGGTTATTACATTCAAAAAATATTACTTGGTTTTTCTACATGATGTCTTCCTATTGAATATTTGCATGGAGATTAATGTTCCTTGATGTCGGTAAAGAATTCTATACACCATGTTTTTTTAGAGAGAAAACGTGTCGTATCATGCATGGTGGGTACATGCGCTTAGATATCTTCTCTTCTTCTTTATCTCTCTCTCTCTGGTGGGGGTGGGGGTCCTTTGGTATGAAAAACTTTTCTTACTCTTGAAATTAATTAAGGACGGCATTCATTTGACATGAATATGGTTTCCAATACGGTGTACACGCTACAACAGAATACGTCATCATAGACGGTTCGGAACCATCATCACAGACGGTTTCAAACCATCTGAATTTTTACGTTTGTGATAACAGGCGTTATCACAGACGGTTTTTTAATCGTCTGTGATAAGACACAACACATACGGTTATATTTACCAACCATCTGTGATATACGTATATCACAAACGGTTCTATTTATCAACCGTCTGTGATATGCGTATATCACAGACGGTTCTATTTACCAATCGTAAATAGAACCGTCTGTGATATACGCATATCACAGACGGTTGTTAGTGAAAACCGTCTGTGATAGTTTCCCTTCACAGACAGTTTGATCATTAAACCGTCTGTGATAGTATCCCTTCACAGACGGTTTAACAATCAAACCGTCTGCGATAGTTCTTTAAACCTAACTAAATTTCTTTTGATTTTCAGATAGCCTTAAGAATTGCTAGCCATGCCCTCTGAAAACAACAAGCAGGCAGAAAATAAATACATCACAGATGAATCAATCATTGACAACTCAAAGTGATCATTTACAACTCAAAATCAATTACAAAAGAATGTGTATCAAGTATTGCTGCTAGAGTTACAATTGAATTACCACTACTCAAAGTGAATTACAATTGAATCAATTGTTTGAAGGTTGTTCAGCGGTGTCGACGGAGTGAAACTCTCCGTTGGCGTTAATGATCTGCGTATTGATGAAGCCACAGAGCTTCCCTCGAACCTCCGAGATCTCTCTCATAACGAGTGCATCTAAATTTATGTTCAAGCCATGTCGCTAGCAGGAGTAAAGTAGTAAGCATATATATTTAAATTTATAATTAGAAAATACTTATTGCGAGATTGACAAACATCGGGATCCTTCAACTTAGCACTCATGATTTGTTGTATATGATGGCAAACGTAGAATGCATATTGTTCTTGTTTTTGCTAGAGGCGCTACAAAAATAGAATTACATATATAGGTACAGTTAGTTCGAAACGTATTATTACGAAGTATGATATAGGATTATTGTGTTGTAGCGTGTACCAAAAATCGCGTCCTGTGTTGCAGTGTGGCGCTCGATCCCTTGTATGCCCCTCCCTCGGCAACATAGGCGATGAATGACCTACATGTTTCTAAAAAGTTATTCTCGGTCATTTCAAACGAAGGAAGACTACAATAGAGTTATACATGGAGGACATGAGCATACCTGTCGAGTATTCCTTGCACAAGGGTGAAGTCGTAGGTTGTGCTGAGTAGGGAATCAAGGTATATTACCTTGTTCCTCTTTGGTATAATGACTAAAAGGATCCAGCCTATGTTCGTGCTGCGTATAAAGTACAAATGAAATTTGTATAGCAAGTAGTGAAGCACTTACTTCTGGTTGTAGGGCACCATTATGTAGTCTTTGTCATCCTGAGCAAGCAATCCTGTCGTTATGTATTTCATGACGTAGGATGCATCTGCTATGATGGTTTGCTCAGAGACCACGTGTGGGTCGAGGAAACCCACCGGTTCTTTCAGTTGCTGGGCATTTTTTATCATGTATCTATACATAAGCAATGAGTTGTTATATTAATCGGTATTACGCGAATGTAGAACTTGATTGTACACACTTACAGTATCCAGCATCGTAGAAATGAGGCATCGAGGGCTTTGAGGTTGAATGGGTCGAATAAGTCGTCGAAGCCCACGACGAAGGGGGCCGACTCGTGGAAGAAATGCTCCTTCATGTATTTGATGGTGATTCCGGTATCGCGCCCCTTCTCTTTGGTCTTCCGCATGTACCAAGCATACAAAGACTGGCAACTTATTCCAGCGCGGGTTCATACTGTGTCGGTGGCCAACGAACTTCCGAAGTAGTAGTTCCCGGACTTGCGAGGCGCCTTAACGTTCTGCGATTTCGATTTGGCCTGAACGACTTGGCCGCTATAATCTTCCTATGAGACGACTCAGGAACTGATACGGCAACACGCTTTTTTGTTCCTTCGGCGTCTTCTCCACGGGAACTGGTGAGGCGAGCTTCTGAAGTGAAGGTTGAGGTGGAGTCATCGAGGGTCCTGTTGGAGAGGCATGGTCGTGTCGAGATGGTTGAGGTGGAGTCATTGAAGGTCCTGTTGGAGAGGTCTTCTGAATCAAAGGTTGAGGCAGCACTGTAGGGTCCAGGGCGATGTCCTTCTTGGGCCATTGGATAAAAGAGTACAAGGCATCCCCTAGTGTTCTGATGTCTTCATTCGGGCAAATCTCCGACGGGACGGCCCTGAAATTGTCATGAACCATGTCCACCTGGACCCTGGCGTAACCCTGCACCACCTGGGCACCGTGCTGCACTGTCCCTTCCTGGCATGGATATGCCATCCCCCGCCCAGCCTCAATAGACATGGACACAACCATCCTCACTTGGAGCGTGCATGTTGTCGGCTCCTACAAAACGATACGTAATTAGCTAAGGCGTCCTATATGTCTATCTCTGGAGCATTCCAAAGATGTACATTACCTTGATATTGTCGATAGGTAATTGGACGTCATGTTCAGAATTTTGCGTGGATGCGATGCTACTCCGATGTTGAGGAGGACTGGATCCCAAAATAACGGGGGTGGCTTGCGACTGGTTGAGGAGTACTTGATTAATTGATCCTGCAATCTTGTTAGCCTTCCTTCAAATTTTGCAGTAAGCACCTGTTCCAACCGATAGTCGTACTCGGCCTGGGATATCTTCCTACTCCTATACGTGCAGTAGTTGTCTGCAAATCCATCCCTCCAAGGTACGTAAACCCCAATGCCTCGTGTGCGACTTGGGTGCTCCTTGTTTCCCAGGGCTATAGATAGTATGTCCTTCCCATTGTATGTTTCAAAGGAGCCTTCGAAACATGTGGAAGTCACTGCTTGCTGCAAGAAGTCATCATATTATTATAGACACTATGAAGTTATGGACTTATTAACAACTAGGTAGTTCGACATATCTTACCAGACGTTGGGACACTTGGGTCATGTGTTGTAAGACTGTGAAATGGACTTGAGCATACGTATCCAGATCGGGAGTGATTGTTTTCCTTCCGATGGTCCCGATACCCTCTAATCTCCTTTCGTGACGAGATAGAGGCACACCTATCGGTTCCACTTAAGCCATGTACTTGACGAAGAACTCAATGACCTCTTCGGTTGCATAACATTTGATGATGCTTCCCTCTGGTCGAGATCAATTCCGTACGTAGGACTTGAGAATTCCCATGTACCTCTCGAACGGGTACATATGACGTACGAACACAGGGCCGCATATTTTTATCTCTTTCACGTGGTGAACAATGAGATGGACCATGATATCAAAAAATGACGGAGGGAAATACATCTCAAGATGACATAGAGTCGTCACCACCTTGTCCTTCAGAGCATCTAGTCCTTCGGGATCGATGACCTTCTGAGCAATTGAGTTAAAGAAATAACACAGCCTCAAGATTGCTACTCGGACCTTATCCGGCAAGATACTCCTAATTGCAACAGGATGCATTTGTATCATCACCACATGACAATCATGAGACGTCATATCAATTAATTTCAAATCTTCCATAGAAACAAGTTTCTTAATGCTGGCGGAGTAACCGGACGAAACTTTCATATCATGCAAGCTCTAGCACAGTTCATTTCTTTCGGCCTTGGATAGAGCGTAGCAAGCTGGGGGAAGGTACGTTCGTCCTTTATCAGTCTCTTTCGGTGCTAACTCGGTCCTTATGTTCATATCAACCAAGTCACGTTTTGCGTTAACACCATCCTTTATTTTACCACTAATGTTTAGTAAGAGACCAATCAAGCTATCACATACATTCTTCTCCACGTGCATGACGTCGATACAGTGGTGAACTTCTAAGTGCACCCAATAAGGTAAGTCCTAAAAAATTGACCACTTCTTCCAGATCATGTTCTTCTGACGAGTCCTTAATTTACGTCCCTTTCTAAGCACAACATCGATATCCTTAACCATATCATAGACCTCCTTCCCTCTAAAAGCCCTTGGAGCTGAACTGTTCTCCTTATTTCCATCGAATTGTTTCTTCATCTTGCGGTATGGGTGAATTCTGGTAAGGAACCTACGGTGACGCATATACACAGTTTTACGCGAGTTGTTCAGTCATACACTCTCGGTACCATCTAAGCAGTGCGGATAGGTTTTGGCTCCTTTTGTACTAAACCTCAATAGGTTACGAAGGGCAGGAAAATCATTGATGGTGCAGAACAACATGACGCGTAAAGTGAAGTTCTCTCGTTTGTATGCATCCCATACTTGTACCCCTTCGTTCCACAGTGTCACAAGATCTTCCAGCAATTGTGCTAGGTACATATCAATATCATTCTCAGGTTGCTTCGGCCCTTGGATAAGTAGTGACATCAAAATGTACTTCCGCCTCATACACAGCCAAGGAGGAAGGTAATACAAACATAGATTCACGGGACAGGTGCTATGTCGGTTGTTCATGTTACTAAGAGGATTCATTCTATTTGTACTCAACCCTAACCTTATGTTCCTCGGTTCCGCATCGAACTCTTCAAAGTTCCGATCGAAGTTTCTCCACTGGGCAGAATTAGTAGGGCGTCTTAGCTTTCCATCTTTCTTACACTCCTCCGAGTGCCAACACAACAATCTTACATCCTGGTTCGCAAATAAATGCTTCAAACGTGGGATCACAGACAGATACCACAACATCTTAGCAGGAGGTCTTTGCTTCACTTTAGCAGTATTCTTACGCTTGTATCAGGATGCTTTGCACATGGGACATACATGCATGTCTGCATACTCTTTACGGTACATGATACAATCGTTCGGACATGCATGTATTCTTTTTTACTTCCATTCCCAATGGACAAAGAACTTTCTTGGCTTGGTAGGTGGTGCTGGGCAACACGTTTTTCTCTGGAAGGATGTTCGCTAGGAGACCTAGCAACGCCGTGAAACTCTTGTCGGACCAACAATTGCTTGCCTTCAATTTCAGCAGTACAAGCACAGTTGACAACCTTGTGTATTCCGGCTTGCAGCCAGGGAACAAAGGTTTCCCCGAGTTCTCCATTAAGCCCTCGAATTTACAAAACTCTCTCTCACTGTAGTTCCCTTTTGCATCGTGTAGCATCTAATCCAGATTGTCATCGTGCGACCTATCCTCATCAAAAGCACAGTCCACGTCCGGCATGTTGTTGAATTCCTCGGCAATGTCGTCATTATTAACTCCCTGTATAATCTGCTCTTCATCATGACTGGTCCAACATGTATACACTTTTTTAAAACCCCTTTGAATCAAGTGCGCTTCGATCTGCGCCGGGTTGTTAAACATTTTCATATTACCGCAATCAATGCATGGACAATATATAAATTCTAACCCCTTCTTCAACATATCCTGCTCGGCGGCTCTTTTAAAAGCAAACACACAATTAATGTACTCTTCACTCACACGGTTCGCACTGTACATCCAGTTTTGGTCTATCTACGCTACACACGTAACAAATTAGTAATGTTAAATTAGATTAATAAACTGCAAATACGTTACTCTTCCTATTAACCAAACATACTAAAATTGATTAAAGATTAACCTAGAGTAAATATAAAGAGTTACAGATCGTTACCCTCAGAGCTCACGACGAAAATTCCAAATAACCCGCGAGATTCCTCACCTTCTCCTTCTCCTCTCTTCCTCCTGATCTCCTTCTCCTCCCTTCCTCCTCTCTAGCTTCCTCCTTTCCTTCTCCTCTCTAAGGTGGCGCAATGGGGGTGGCGGCTCAAACCAAAATTGGGTCAGGGGGTGGAGGCGCCATGGGGCAGGGGGTCTGTCAGGAGTCAATATTTATAGTGCCAGCATATCACAGACGGTTCGTAATAAGAACCGTATGTGATAGTGGCGTACAATAGACGGTTACTTTAGAACCGTCTGTGATAAATATAACACAGACGGTTCCAAAAGAACCATCTGTGATGAGGCGTCTAGTATTAGCCTTTTTGTAGTAGTGACACGTGCATCTACTTTATCAAAATAGAGATATAGAATTATTTTAAGTATTTTTTTCATGGCAAAACTACTATTATTTCATTTTTATGTGATAATTTAAATGTGTTTATGTATATTAATGGTCAAAATTTAAAAAGTTTGATTGTAACTAGGGGTAGAAATGGTTCGAATATGAATCGAATAATGCCCTCACCACATTCATATTTGTATTTTTTTAAATGGATATGAATACAAATTTGAATATTCTCAAATACGAATTGAATGTTGTATCGAATTCGAATTGAATATCTACTCAATTAGATCGGATCTGGGTATCCTCACAACCAATGTAATATAAAGATATTAATGTCATCACCGACAGCAACATTTCACACTGAATTAAAAAAACTTTTCCAAATAATTAGTTGTATTGCAACGTATATTGCTTCGTCAAATACGAATATGAATAGTCCGGATAAAATAACATTTTTGGATGGTAAAAGTCCATACCATATTCGCATACATTTTTTTATGCTAATACAAATACAAATAGGAGAGGAATTGTTAATCGGATGAGAAAATCTATATGTGTTCGTATCCTATCGAATAGGGTAGTCAAATAATACAGATAATTCGTGTCCATTTCCACCCATAATTGTAGCAGCTGTGCGCGCAGAATAGGCAGCCTCTCAGAATAGGCAGTGGTGCCTTGAATTAATCAAGTGCCGAACTATATATCCGATTGTGTTATGTATTCTCTGGCTGTAATCCTGCAAATGATTGATCAATAAATTAAGTTCCTTGTTCTGAAAAAGAACAAACTCGTAGGGCCAAGCCGGCCGGTAATTGACGAACATGCAGGGATAGATTAGAGGTTAACAACCACTAGCTAGCTAGGGCTATTAGGGAACCGGCCAATATCTTGGCATGCATGCCTATGTCGTTTTGCTGCTTGCTCAGCTATAAAAGCATGCAAGAAATTAAGTACCGATCAGACCATAAACCTAGCTCGATCGGAGTACGTATTACATTCCAAAGTCACCATGGCTAGTTCCCTCGTGTTCCAACAACTTTTCCATCACACTCCACAAGCACTATCGTTTCTCCTCCTGCTAGTCCTCGTCCTCATCTTCCCTCTCCTTGTCATCGTACTGCTACACTTGGTAATGACAAGTAGTACTAGCATCAAATCCAAAGCACGGCCAAGCCATGGTCGTCGTCTCCCTCCTTCGCCTCCACGGCTGCCCGTCGTAGGGCACCTTCACCTCATTGGCTCCCTCTATCACGTAAACCTCCGCAACCTCGCCAACAAGTACGGCGCCCGCGACTACATGCTCGTCCACCTCGGCTCCGTGCCCACCCTCGTCGTCTCGTCGCCGCGCGCCGCCGAGGCCATCATGCGCACCCACGACCACGTGTTCGCCTCGCGGCCGGCGTTGACGGCCACCGACGCACTGTTCAACGGCTCCCTCGACGTCCTCTTCGCCGCCTACGGCGAGCACTGGAGGCAGGCCCGGAAGCTGCTCACCGTGCACCTCCTCACCGTCAAGAAGGTACAGTCCTACCGCCCTGGCCGTGAGGAGGAGGTGCGGTTTGCCATGGCCAAGATCACCCAGGCGGCCGCGGCGCCGGCGCGCGAGACCGTTGACATGAGCGAGCTGCTCTACTCCTTCACGAGCGACCTCATGTGCCGCGCCATGTCGGGCGAGTTCTACAAGTTGGACGGCCGGAACAGGCTCTTCCAGGAGCTGCTCGACGTGACGGCGAAGCTGGTCGGGGGTTTCAGCCTCCAGGACTTCTACCCGTGGCTATCCCAGGTCGGCGTCGTCAGGAGAGCGACACGTGCAAGAGTGGAGAAGGTGAGGAGGAGATGGGACGACCTACTGGACAAGGTGATCGACGAGCACCAAGGCAGGCTCGAGCAGAAGCGGGAGCCTGACGACTTCGTACAACTTCTTCTCTCCCAGCAGCAAGAATACGGCCTCACCACAGACCACGTCAAGGCTTTGCTCATGGTATGAGATTAATAAGTACACATGCCGTACGTACGTACCATATAAATAACGCTTTTGCTAGCTCCTAGTCGCCCGAAATTTTCTTAAAACCCCGTCACCTATAATTATATAGTACTAAGCCTAAATTTGCACTACCAAGTGACGTGCAATTTTAGCACAGTTTTACTGTAACTTTTAGTTATATTTGTTTTTTGTATTCGTAGGGTTCACTTACATTTACTTTTGTCTAGTTTATAATTTTTTTGTCTTATTTTTGTATTTGTAGGATTAACTTAGATTTATTTTTGTCTAGTTTAGATTTTTTTTTTGTTTTTGTATGTAGAGTTCACTTACATTTACTTTTGCGTAGTTTAGAATTTTTTTCGTCTTGTTTTTGTATTTGTAAGATTAATCTAGATTTATTTTTGTCTAGTTTAGATTTTTTTTTTGTTTTTGTATTTATAGAGTTCACCTAGATTTACTTTTGTTTAGTTTAGAATTTTTCAACATAAAAAAATAGATATCATTGGATGGTGATCCACCGTACTGAAGAAAGTGAATGAGTTTTAAGAAAATTTGAGAGGACTATAGCTTAGTCGGCCCCTGTAAATAATAACATGCATGGGAGACTCATAGCTAATAGTTAAATGTCCTTCCTAATTAAATTACGGATATACACATGAACATGCAGGACATAATTGTTGGAGGAACGGGGTCATCGTACCAGGTCCTGGAATATGCCATGGCCGAGCTCGTGCAGAACCCACACGTCATGTCCAAGCTACAGGCCGAGCTGAGGAGCAGCATACGACCCCAGCAGAAGCAGGGACAAGAGATGGTGGTGACTGAAGACGACCTCGCCAACATGACCTACCTGAAGGCCGTCGTCAAGGAGACACTCCGGCTGCATCCTCCGGCGCCGCTCCTCGCACCCCACCTCTCCATGGACGACGTCCTCATCGACGGCTACACCGTCCCGGCGAATACTCCCGTCTTTGTCAACGTTTGGGCTCTTGGCAGGGACGCAAGTGTGTGGGAGGATGCCGAGCAGTTCAAGCCGGAGAGGTTTATCGACATGGGCAACGACTCTGCCGTCAATTTCAAGGGGAACAACTTTCAGCTCCTCCCGTTTGGTGCTGGGCGAAGGATATGCCCTGGGCTGAACCTTGCAATCTCTACCATTGAGATCATGATAGGGAACCTCATGTACCATTTCGACTGGGAGCTACCGCTGGGGATGGAGAAAAAGGGCCTTGATATGACGGAGGTGTTATGGTTGACGCTGCATCTCAAGGAGAAGCTCCTGCTCGTCCCGAAAATGCATGCTTAGTTGGGGCTCACTCAAGATATATATACCATGCACCTATCTACGTACCATCTATATATCTGTTTACTGCTTGCTAAGTAAATTACTACCCATTGTGTGGTGTGTGTGTGATGTAGTATCTACGTACATGTCGTTGTATTTTCCTTTTAAATATATATACATGTAAACGTCCTTGTTGTATGCTTTTTATTCATATGGTGCTTCGTCGAGTTACTTATAACTCCCTTCTTCTTCTTCTTTTTTTAAAGACAGGCAGGAGCACTGCCTGATTCATTTAGAGTGGAGTGAAAACGTGTTAGATAATAATCTTGATAGAGTTTTATCTGCATGTTTGCTTAGTTCATTTGCATGTAGTGAATGTGCTGTGTAGGCCATTGCAAGTTAGCAGTGGGTGGTGCCGGAAGAAGCTAACGACAGTGGCCTGTTTGGTTCGGCTTCGGCTTCCGGCTTTCGGCCGAGAAAGCCAGAAGCCGAACCAAACGGCCGGCTTTTCAAAGGGGCTTTCTCGAAAGCCGCTTTCCACATACACGTTAGAAAGCCAAAAGCCAAAAGCCGCCGCGAGCCGGCTTCTGCGGCTTCCCACCACCCTCCCTTCCGCATTTGCCCCTAGATTTTATGGATTATTACCCGCCGAATGCCATTGCATAAAAGCCCCTCCCCCAGCCCGTTCGCCCACTCGCTCGGCTCCCTCCCCCTTCTTTCGCTCGTGCCCCCGAGCCCCCCTCCTCCTCCCCCCTCTTCCCCGCTGCGCCCCCGCGCCCCTCCTCCTCCTCCTCGCCGGCCCACACCTCCTGCTGCGCCGGCGTCGCCCCACCTCTTCCCCGGCTCCCTCCTCCCCCAGCGTCCTCCTCCCGGCGGCCTCCTCCCCGGCACCCCTCCTCCCAGATCCAGATCTGGATCTGGATCAACCCCGGTGCACTCCTCCACCCCCCTCCTCCCCGGCGCACCTCCCTCCTCCACCTCCCTCCTCCCTGCCGGCTCTCTCCCCCGGCGCCGGCTCCACCTCCCTCCTCCGCGCCGCATCTTCCTCGGGCTCTCTCTCCCGTGGCACCTCCTCGGGCTCCCTCCTCCGCGCCGCCGCCTCCTCGGGCTCTCTCTGAGCCGCTGGCGTTCTCCCCTGAGCCACCGGCCTCCTCCATCCTCCCCGTCAGCCTCAACCGGATCTGGACCTCCCCCGCGCCGCCTGCTCCTCGGGCTCCCTCCCCCGACGCCGGCTCCACCTCCCTCCTCCCGACGCGGTCGCCGCCCAACTCCTCCTCCCCCGAGGCACCGCCGCCTTCTCCTCTCCCGACGCCCAACTCCTCTGCCTCGGCGCCTCCGCCTCTCCCTCCGCCGCCGCCGCCGCCGCCGCCAGAGCCTAACCCTAGCTTTCTTTTTTTTTCCTTTTTTTCTTTTTTCTGTAATGATTATTATTAAATGTAATTGTAATAATTGTTAATTGCAATAATAGTTTACTGTAAGGCCGGGTAAATCAAGATACAGTTATTTTCAGCAAGAAAGCCCTATTGAGCTAAGTCCCCCTTGTGAGATGGTTCCTTGCCTAGTACAAGCGTCTGATAGCACTTGCTAGGGGGCTCACAAGTTATATTGGAAATATCGATGCAATCAAAACAAAAGAATTGGTGCTCCCTTGCACACTATAAAGGATTACATCGGCTCCTCAAAGAACATAGGATTTCACGGTCGCTATGCCCCTTACACCACCAAGGACTTAACACAATAAAACCCTCCCCCTACTTAACCATACGGCTCCCAACCCGCGTGTGGCAGCACGAGTGTTGCTTGAACAGTAGGTACCCAAAGTTCGGTCCTCAATTGTCCAGACAAGTCCTTCCACTTACCCAATGCTCGTGCACAAAGCACCATCACTAACCAGCACTTGTCCGGACCAAATCTCATTTAAAAATGACAAAATTTTACTCATAAAACAGCTACAAAGATCTGAAGTAAAAACATAAAGTAAGAGTTGTGTGTATCCCAAAACCGCCGGGTTATTCCCGACGATCGAACTACCGTATCTAGACTTGCATGGCTAAGCAATTCTATAACCCATATTTCACACGTCCTATCTTAAGCATATAGAAGTTGGCATAATTCAAGATTAACCTCAAGCATAGGACATATCTAAACTACACATCAAAAAAATATTGACATAATCAAAATAGCATGCAAGCAATTATCATTGCACTAACTTAACCAAAACTGGGATCAAATATGATGCAAAAGAAAGTTCAAATGATGCTTGCCTTGCTGGTACAGTAGCTGCTCACTCTCGGTAGCGTAGGTGTCGATATCAATAAGCTCGGGATCTATATAATTATAACATCAAATAAATACCGAGCAAACAACTCAAAAGCCAAAATGCTCAAAAATACATGATTTTTCTACAGTAGTTAGGTCATGATTTTAAATGATTTTTGGTGAAAGAATTATTTCATTTGGAGTTATGTATTGGAAGTTATGCTACTTTGAATTTCAGGTTTCATTAAACCTTAAATCATGTAATTTAATTATTTGGCCAAAATTTGTAGAATAGTGGTGGGGTAAAGGATTACATAGGTAAATAGGTAATATTAATACAACTTCAGAATAGTTGAGTTTGTCCCATTTGGAGTTCTTATGATTTAGTTATTGATTTTCAAAGTTATCAGCCTTTTATAGTATAAAAAATAATGGAGTTAAGGAGTATATTCTCCCAAAATAGTTTCTGTGATAGAGGTAACATGGAGACCATTTTTAGAATTAGGTTCACTGAAAATGAAAATTATCAAAAGTGGTCTCACTGTTTTTGGAGTTTCCAATATTTACTTATGCATTTTTGAAGTTATCAGTCATTTTTCTATTGTACAAATAATGGTTTTAATGGATTAATCCCCAATTAATACTCTCTGCTACAGAGATAAGTTTGAAACTAATTTTAACATAAAGTTCATTAACAATAAAAATTACCAGAAGAGGTTTCGTTCAATTTGGAGTTGATTTGAATTAAATATGGATTTTTGAAGTTAATACAATTTTCAGTGTACAAATAATTATATTCTGAATTTTCTTAGGTAATAAATACCTTTTCCACCGAGAGCTATCTAGCCTCTGAAACTGATGTGTGGGGTCCAGTACGCAATACCACTTTTCATTTTCCTTATTAATTTTGGTTAAAACTGACAGGTGGGCCCTATTAGTCATTGATTCAGTCTACAAGCATAGTGCGTGGACCAAGAGCTAAGAGCTCGGTCCACGGGTTCACTGCCCAGGTTACCAAGCACTTAAAGCGTGGGACCCGCATGTCATAGAAACTATACGCATTTAACTCAGCAACTAAGCAATGATTGACGCTAACAGACAGAGATTTTGTTAATTAATGTCGTAGGAACAGTAATGGTCGGAGCGTGCCACGCCTTCTCGCGCGGCTGCGCGGTAGCTCGCCGGCTCGCCGGCGCTGTGGCCCACGCCGGTGTCGTCTGAGGACAGGAGCAGACTCCTAGCAACCTTGCGGACCTCCTACTGGCGGTGGCGACGGTCGAGGTGCCCTACAACGGCGGCTAGTCGGCGATGAGCGGCGGCGCCCTACGGCTATCGTGCATGCAGCTTTCCGTCGAGTGTTTAAGCAAAGAAAAGCATGCTTAAGCTTCCAGGGTGGTCACTGATGCTTACCAGGGGGAGAAGAAGGTCGGAGAAGCTTGGAGAAAGCCTAGCGGCAGTAATGGCGGTGGCGACGCCGGGTCTACCGAGGGGAGAGCTCCCTGGGCAACAATACTGAAAAGTGGAGGTAGGATGATCTTAGAGGTTACTAGTAGATTGTTACATGAGAAGGAATTGGGAAAATACATACCAAGGTCGGCAAAAGATGATGAATAGTGATTTCGGCCGAGATTTGGGCAAAACCAAAATCACAAGCTCCTGCGAAAACATTGTTGGAATTAGATGAGGGGTTTTACTTCTAACAACCTAGCACAAGTAGTGACGCGCAAATTTGAGAAGCAAACTCACTGGAGTTGATGATAGCCAAAAGGATGGCCTTCGGGGCGCGCTCTGAGACAGCGAGAGCACGGCGGCGTTCCGAGAGCTACAACCCAAGACACGAGCTGAGGTTAGGCAAAATGGACAAGGCGAAGAACGAGGAAGAGAATTGATGCCAAATCGAGGAGCTTACCCGAGAAGAAAGACAACAACAACTTCTTCTCCCTCGGCCACCGAGAGGGAGAATGGTTGAAACGGGAGGAGCACGGAGGGTAATATGCTTGAGGAGGAAACGGAGCGAAGGCGGCGTCACATGCCAAAGCTCAGGGACAGGTCAAGATGGGCGGTGGATTCACGCCGTGACTGGGGCGAGAGCAGAGCGGCGCGGTCGCGTGGCGTTGGATTCCTGCGTCGCCAACGGCTGGAGGAAGACGAAGCTGACAGCTCGGGCCCACCGTGTCAGCGAGACAGAGCGGCGTGCGCGAGCGCGAGTGAAACGATTTGAGGCACACCGTTGGATCTCGGCTGAACGGCCTCGATTGAAAAGGGGATCGGACGAACTGAAAATGTCATGCGATCGGGGCCGTTGATCTTTCATCGGGTGGCTCACGTGCGGTGCACTTAGTGGACTCGACCGAGTCACTTCACCGAGTTAGACTCGAGCCCGAGGAACAGTATCGGTCGGTTTGGTTTAGTGTTTTGACTGAGAATTAATTTAGAGTTACTACTTTGACCAGAGCTTTATAAATAGAAATAAATTTCATAAAATCCTCAAATAATTTGTGGGGGTTCCTGGGAAGATATAGTTCCCATAAAAATTATGAAACCCCACTGTTCATAATATAGTTTATGATATTTAAATTCAAACATGTTGTATGTCTATGAATGTTGTTTGAATTTTAATGAGGTTCAAACTAGTCCCAAAAATTTTGGAAAAATTATATTTATTCATGAAAATTAATGTAGTATTTAAATAAATTGATTCCAGATGATGATCACAACTTTTCATCACTAGTTTGAAATGAAAAGTGAATTTTGATGTGTATGTTCACCTCAAATTAGATTTTCCAAGTACAATATATTATGAAATGATTTGAATTTGATAATGCATGTTAGTGCAATACATATTAATCCAATTTAATTAGTTGGGGCTGTGACAATCTCGACACATGACTGGAGATTCTAGATGGTTCTCCTCCCTCACACGTGCATCCGGCAATGAGTTGATCACATTTGGGGATGCTTCTACCGGGACCGTGACAGCCAAGGGCACAGTGCGCGTCAACAACAAGTTCATGCTGAAGAACGTCGCTTTGGTAAGTAAGCTAAGGTATAATCTGCTATCTGTTTCTCAGCTGCTTGATGAGGGTCTGGAGGTAAGGTTTAAGAGTGGTGAGTGTAGAGTTCTGGACTCTTCAGGTGAGAATGTCTTTGGGATCTCTAGGTTTGAGAGGATCTTTAGTGCTGATTTCAGTGTCTCTTCTGCTTCCAGTTCTAGATGTCTTGTAGCTTCCAATTCTCATGATCTAGTCTTATGGCATCGTAGACTTGGACACATAGGTTTTGACCACTTGACTAGAGTCAGTAGCAAGGATTTGATTAGAGGTTTGCCTAGGTCAAGGTCATTAGAGACCTAGTGTGCGCTCCCTGTAGACATGGTAAGATGGTTTCTGCTTCTCATCCACCTCTTACTTTAGTGATGACTGATGGACCTGGTCAGCTTTTGCACTTAGACACTGTTGGTCCTTCTAGAGTTCAGTCTGCTGGTGGAAAATGGTATGTGCTTGTGATTGTGGATGACTTCTCCAGGTATTCTTGGGTTTATTTTCTGGTTTCTAAGGACGAGGCTTTTGGATTTTTTAGAGAATTGGTTCTTAGACTAGCTGTTGATCTTCCTGGAGCTTTGAGAGTCATTAGGAGTGACAATGGGACAGAATTCAAGAACTCTTCTTTTGCCACTTTCTGCACTGATAGGGGAATTGAGCATCAGTTCTCTTCTCCTAGAGTTCCCCAGTAGAATGACGTTGTAGAGAGGAAGAACAGGACCCTTGTAGAAATGGCTAGAACCTTGCTAGATGAGCATTCCACACCTAGGAGATTTTGGGCTGAGGCAATCTCTACTGCTTGTTATGTGTCTAATAGGGTTTTCTTGAGATCTGTGATTGGCAAGACTTCTTATGAGCTTAGATTTGGTCATAGGCCTAAAGTCTCTCATTTCAAGATTTTTTGTTGCAAGTGCTTCATTCTTAAACATGGCAATTTGGATAAATTTGAATCTAGATGTTCTGATGGAATATTTCTTGGATATCCTGCTCATTCTCGTGGCTATCGTGTATTTAATTTGGATACTAACAAAATTGTTGAGACTTGCGAAGTCACCTTTGATGAGGCTAGTTCTGGTACTAGACCCGATCTCGCAGTACACAAAGTTCATCGATATTCGAGAAAGCATCTTCGTCGACGATGACTCGAGGATGAGGACCCAATCCATCCTCAAGTCTCTTACGAGATGGTTGGAGAGCACGCTACCACTACTCCAGCCTTCACCGCAGCCTCCTCCTATCTTCACCGACGACTGAGTGGCTCGCTCCTACCTCCACACCCATGAGGTAGAGGCCACTACGCACCGTGAGCTCCTCTTCACATCCAGCGACACATCCGCTTTGTGCGGATGATTGGAGATCTCAATGAGCGAGTCACTCGCTCCAGGTTTAATTCTTCTGATTCTCATGCACATTCTGCTTTTGTCGCGTCTTTTGAACCCCGAGATGTCACCCATGCTTTGTCTGATTCCTCTTGGGTCAATGCCATGCATGAAGAACTTGAAAATTTTGAAAGAAACAAAGTCTGGACCTTAGTTGAACCTCCACCTAATATTCATGTAATTGGAACAAAATGGATTTTCAAAAATAAGCAAAGTGAGGATGGGTTGGTAGTACGCAACAAGGCTAGGCTTGTAGCTCAAGGTTATTCTCAGGTAGAGGGCTTAGACTTTAAAGAGACCTTTACTCCTGTCACTAGATTAGAAGCCATTCGCATACTGCTAGCTTTTGCTTCTTCTAAGGGCTTTAAGCTTTTTCAAATGGATGTCAAAAGTGCATTTCTTAATGGTTTCATAGAAGAAGAGGTCTATGTCAAGCAACCTCCTGGCTTTGTAAATCATAAGTTCCCAAATCGTGTTTTTAAACTCTCCAAAGCCTTGTATGGATTGAAGCAAGCTCCTAGAGTTTGGTATGATAGGCTTAAGAGTTTCCTACTTGATAATGAATTTAAAATGGGTTTGGTTGATAAAACCTTGTTCACTCTCAGGCATGGCAGTGACTTTTTATTGGTTCAGATTTATGTGGATGATATCATATTCGGTGGTTCTTCTCATGCTTTGGTGTCTAGATTTTCAGATTCTATGAGCAGGGAGTTCGAGATGAGCATGATGGGAGAATTGACCTTCTTCCTTGGTCTTCAAGTCAAGCAACTGAAAGAAGGCACTTTCGTTCATCAAAGTAAGTATACAAAAGACCTTCTTCGGCGTTTCGACATGGGAAGCAGTAGACCAATGTCTACTCCCATTGCCACAACCACCGTGCTGGACCCTGATGAGGATGGAGAGCCCGTGGATCAGAAGGAATACCGCAGCATGATCGGCTCCCTCCTCTACCTCACAGCGTCGAGGCCGGACATACAATTATTGTGTGTGCGTGCGCTCGATTTCGAGCTTCCTCGTGCTTCTCATCGTCAAGCGATCGACGCATATTCAGTACCTTCAAGACACTCTTGATTTTGGACTCGGTTTTCTTACGATTACGCTCTCTCGATTCGAGCTTTTACGATGCTGATTTTGCGGGGTGTAGAGTGGATAGGAAGAGTACTTCGCACTTGTCATTTCTTGGGCACATCTCTTATTTCTTGGTCTTCTCGAAAAAGTCTTCATTGCGATTCACTACCGAGGCCGAGTATGTAGTCTGCGATGCGCTTGCTCTCGTGTTCTCTGGATCTTGTCTACTTTATGGGACTATGGGTTATTTTTGGATAGTGTTCCTCTTTTCGTGATAACATGAGTGCCATAAACATTGCCAAAAATCGATTGCAACACTCTAGGACCAAGCACATTGATATTCGATATCATTTTCTTAAAGACCATGTTGAGAAAGGTGATGTTGTGCTTCATTTTGTTGAGTCTGAGCAAAGAGTTGTGATATTTTCACTAAGGCTCTTGATTCTTCTCGCTTTGCTACTTTGCGGGAGAGTTAGGGTTATTAGTCCTCTTGGCCTGTTTTGAGGGGGAGTTTTGCTCTTTTGCATTCATTGTATCATAATGCATTTTCTTTTCTACAACTTGCATTGTAATATATTTTAATGGAGCTTTGATTATTATCCTTGTATGACTTGTTTTCATACTTTATATCTTGCTGTGTCTTGTGATAGTGTGCTAAGACTTCTGTTATGGCTTTTCATATGTAGCTTAGTTTTTGCCATGATAGTTAAATTATATGTGAGCAATTTGAATCAAAACATAACTTCTTAAATCTTGTGACTAGTTTTGCTTTAGTGATCCTCTTATGATTCACGTCATGTCATATACGCTTAATTGAGTCTTGAATCTGATATGAGTTTTGAAATGAGATGAGTCAAGCAAATGAAAAATTATAAGCTTTTCTGTGCGAAAAAACTGATATCACCAATTCTTTCTCATGAGACGGCTTGCCATTGTACTAGGCTTGAACTCAGGGGGAGTTTTGGATGACCTAGATCACTCTCTTAAGCTTTCTTGCTTGAGATGGTCGCGGCAAGGCTTGAGATCTAGCACATTGCTAAGAAAACAACATTATCTTTTGGTCGAAGCTTAAGAGGCAGTTGTGGATGGCTCCTAGTCCAGGACTTGCTTTACTAAGATAAAACCTGAAGTATTTCAGCAAAGTGCTAAAATGTGCTAAAATTCCGCGTGCTTGAACAAATTGATTTATAATTGCACTCGAATGCTCAAAATTGACTCTTTGTTTAATTTCTGGCTCCATTTTGCTTATAGACATGGCTTGACTCCTTTTGGATACCTTTAGTTAAACTATGATCTTCAATATCTTTACATGCTAAGCTTTTATTTCCACACGATTATTGCTCTGTTGGCGTTAGCTTGTTATATATGTTTTGCCATGATGGAACATTGCTACTTCACATAATATGGCTTGGTGTAATACTTGTCTAGTCTTCTTGGATAATTCTCATGGCTCCTGTTGCTAAAAATCAAAACAAAAACAAAAATTTGCACCCATTCTGTTTCCTTCATGCTCTATCTTCTTCCATGTATCTTCTTGAATACATTGTCAAAGGGGAGAAAGATTGATAAAAATGTTGTTTTTAAGGGATGTTTGAGTCTTCGGAGAAAGTGAAACTTTCATGAAAATTGGTGATCATTGCGAGTGGGAGCATCTCAATTGCGCTTTTTGGTTTTATTGCCTTTTCGAATCTGAATTGCAATTCTTGAAGACTCACAATGATCGAAGGTCAAATAGAACAATTGTTCTTTCATATAGACCTTAAGAGAGATTTTAGCAATTCTCTGGAAATTGAAGCTTTTGTGCCTTCTGCTGCCTTATCTCACTTGTCTTAACTATTCTGAAGCCGACTTGGTCATTTCCATGACTTTCTCTTGCTTATGGACCAAGTTGTGCCTTTGCTTGTAACGACGATTTCTTTACTTTTCAAACACCAAACTTACATTTTCTGGAAGATTGCCAATGTGTTCATCAAGGGGGATATTGTGGATATCATGAGGATATATACACGATATTAAGATGATGTTACAATTGTCAATGGCATTTTTAGTTTGTTATTTCTCGTATTTTCGGCAAATGTTCAAAGGTTGTTAGGTTCAAGCGGTCTGACCGGTTTTTGTTCTGATTGGTGATTCGTTTGGAGAATTGTTGTTTAGGATTGGTCATATCCATGTTTATCTTTGCATGTGTTGCATACTGCATGTTTTCACTGACGTGGGTCAAGTTGTGAAGAACTTGTTTCCGGAGACGATTTCTATGTCTATTGCTGTGCAGGTGTCTTGAAGGTCAATGACGGTCAACGGTGAGAGGATCGGGACTAAGCTTGGAGAGCTGAGGTCCAGAACGATCATGGATGCCGGGTGAGGTCAATTGGCTCAAGCGTGGCGCAGAATGGACGAGGATGTCCGAACGGGCAGTTCGGTGCGACAGTTTGATCAAGCGGCGCGGGGGTCGGTGCAAGTGCCTTGGTGGTTCCAGAGGGATCTGGACGGGAGAGACTTGCCGACATGATGAGAGCCGTTGATCAACCTACACGTGGCGGAGCAGGCGATTGCTTCGACTGGATTGGACTCAGTCTTCGGAGAAGGATCGAGAAGGGGTATTTTGGTAATTTCACCAAATACCAGCTTTGTGACATATGGCTAAACCACGGCGCGGGACGGCGCAAGGTGAAGTGGTTTAGGTCTAGAGATGATGGTCTCGGCGCTTTAAAAAGCGTGCGTAAGTGTCCCGTTCATGTTGGGCCTTAACGGGAGCCCATTAGAGAAACTTCTTCTAGAAGCTAGGAATAGGGGGTGTGCTGGACAAGCCACCCCAAACTTCTTCAAGAAGCTAGGAATAGGGGGTGTGCTGGACAAGCCACCCCAAACTTCTTCAAGAAGCCAGGCCTCTCTATAAATAGGGGGTGTGATGGACAAGCCATCCCATGCACTTCATTTGTAAACCCTAGTTTGGTTTTAGGGACTTAGAGAGAGAGAGAGGCTTAGGGTTCTAGGGAGATGAGTTGATTGTGTGCTCTTGGATTGCTATCTTGTCCTCCTTGAGGAGTGGTCAGTAACCGAAGAACAATCACTAATCAATCCATGGATGATTTCCCAAAGATGCGTTTCTTTGTGTTCTTCCTTCTTGTTTTGTGATTTTGAGCTCATCTTTGATTCTTTGGTTTTGGTTGATCTCTTGCCCTCTTCTACCTTCTTTGTGGCGTGTGGGAATACATCTAGGATCATCAAGATCATCAATCTCCCACGAGCAAGTTTTAGATCTTGTTTTTCGTTTTAGCTCGGTTGAATCTTTCTTAAAAGAAAATTTTGGTTAAGCTCCTATTCACTCCCCTCTAGTCGCCTTTCCGGTCCTACAGAAGGTGGTATCCATAGTAGGATTCGGAGATCTAGGCAAGACCACACTCGCCAACGAGGTGTATCGTAAGATTGGAGGGCAATTCAATTGCAAGGCATTTGTGTCTGTTTCTCAGAGACCAGACATGACAAGGTTTCTCATCGCCTTACTATCGCAACTTTATGAACCAGAAAACCGCCTTCTCAAGCTTGTGAGGTGCAAGACCTCATTAACAACCTCAGAGAACGCCTACAGCATAAGAGGTGCCTATTCGATTTCAACAAGTGAATCTTTTTAAATGTTTTGCCATATTCCATCTGAAGCTACACGCTGTTTTTCATGCAAAAATGTAAAGGCGGGACCAAATTGACCAAACTTCAAAGTATAGAAGTTAACTTGATCCGATTTAAAATAGAGAGACCAAGTGAACCAGAGTGGAAATTGGATGACCATTTTATCTTATCAATTTTAGTAAACATAACTGCTAGGTTTTCGTTATTGTTTAATTTCTAAGCGCTCCCCCTGGGAATACTGCCATTTCTCTGGTTGGATTTCAAAAGTCACAATGTCACATGCTCAGTTGACATCATCTGAATAGCATATGCTAATGTTGTCTTCTAAGATTCATAAATTCGCTAGGGTAGAGTTTGTTTTGTTCTTTATCTGCATGAAATCCGTTGGAAAGTAAGTGTGGTTTCATTTGCAATATAACTTATGCTCTATGTGAAATAATTTCACAGGTACCTCATCATAGTGGATGATTTGTGGGGTGTGCCAGCATGGGAGATTATTAGATGTGCTTTTCCTGAAAATAATCGATGTAGCAGAGTGATGGTAACTACACGAATTGAGGATGTTGCCAGGGCATGTTGCATTAACCACAAGTGCATTCACGTTATGAAACCCCTAAGTCACCCGGACTCAAAAAGATTATTCTTTAATAGATTGTTTGGCTCCGAAGATAGTTGCCCTCCTCATTTCGAAGAAGTTTCAGCTGAAATTCTGAAGAAGTGTGGAGGATTGCCTCTCGCGATTACCACTATATCTAGCCTTCTAGCTAGTCAACCAGCAAGACTAAAGGGACATTGGGAGAACATACGAAACTCCTTAGGCTCTCAGTTTGCAATAGATCCCACATTGGAAGGGATGAGACAGATCTTGAACCTCAGCTACAAGGATCTTCCTCATCATCTCAAAACATGTTTGCTCTATCTTGGTATGTATCCAGAGGATCACGAGATTTGTAGGGATGACTTGGTTCGACGGTGGATCCCCGAAGGTTTTGTGATCACGAGATTTGGTGGATGTTGCAGAGAGCTATTTCAATGAGCTTGTCAATAGGAGCTTGATTCAACCAAAACATATTAGCTATAATGGTGAGGTTTGGACTTGCGGAGTACATGATATGATGCTCGATTTAATCCTAAGCAGGTGCACAAAAGATAATTTTGTTAGTGTGGTGGATGATCCACAATCCATGCCAGGACCGCATGATAAGAAGGTCCGTCGCCTATCCGTGAACTTGGTTGATGCAGAAGATGGCACAATTACAAACTTATCGCAACTCCGATCACTTGCCATCTTCAGAAAATCAGCGTGCATCCCTCCTTTGCTGGAGTTTAAGTTTCTTCGAGTGCTAGAATTTGACTTTTCAGGTGTGGTGGAGAGGGAGAGCAGACTAGACCTCACCGGCATTACCAAATTATTTCAACTGAGGTATTTAAAGATTTCAGCAAAAAATTATGGTTCTGAGTCCTCGATACAGCTACCTAGTCAAATTCGGGTGCTACGACAACTGGAGACATTGTGTAACGCCCTTTCCCCCCTTCTCCGGGTCAACCCCGCCGGACCCCCCCCTCTCCCCCCCCGTCGGACCCCCTCCTTTTCTCGCCGCTCTTGTGCTCTGCGTCGTCGCCGTGCGCACGCCACCTCCTGGCACCTCCGCCTGCTGCGCCCTCGCGCGCACCCTACTCCCCTCACGTGCCCGACATCGCCGCCGCGCTGCCACCTGCTCCCCTGCTGCGCCCTCCCGCACGCCACCGAGACGCCATCATCAACTTCGTGCGCATGCTCTCCCGGGGCCCCCTCCCCGCTCCTCCCTTCTTCGGCTATAAAGAGCAACCCGGTGCCCTCCCTTCCTCTTCCCCCACCCCCTTCTTCCCCCAAGCAAGAAACCCGAGAGGAAGAAGACCAAGAAGCAAGGGAGAAGAAGGAGGCCGAAGCCTTACCGTCGCCGCTGCCGCTCGGTGAGCTTCGCCGCCGTAGCCCCGAAGTCCTTACCCCCCCCCCCCCCGTCGCTGTCGTTGTCATCGCCATCTCCCTCGCGTCGCCGCCGTGAGCCCCGGGACCATCCCCCTCGAGCCCTGTCGCCGCCGCCGCTTGGCCAACCTCCAGTGGCGCCGCTGCCCGCGCTGCCACCCCTCCCTTCTCCCCGCACCACCGCCCCATCGGATCTCCCCGTGGCCGCCTCCCGAAGTCGTGCCCCACCTCCCCGTGCTGTTGCCGCCGGCCAAGCCTGCCGCCGCCGCGCCCCGAGCCCCTTCTTCCCGAGCGCCGCCGCCCCGTTCCCCTCTCTCTCTCGCCCCTGCCAGGCAGCCGCACCCCTTTGAGGCCACGCCCGTGGGCCGCACCCCGCCCTCATGGGCCGCGCGCCGGTTCTAGCCCGAGGCCTTGGGTTGGGCCGAATTGTGATTGTGGGCCGCGTCGGTTTCTCAATTTTTGTTGATTTTATTTTCCCTTTTTCTTTTTAATTCAAAAGTGAGACTTCAAATATGTATATCTCCCTCATTCTAACTCCAAAAATTATAAAATAAATTTCTAAAAATTTGTGAATTCAAGATCTTGCTAATGGCATAGGTCTTGTTTAATTTGAAGTCCATTTGTTGTTCATTTGTATTTAATTGCTCTTTTTGCTTGTTTGTACCTTTTTCCGGTATATTCGTCCGACTAGGATTTGAAGACGTGGACGACCTCCAAATTGATATCTGACTCCCGCATGAGATTCCCAGCTCTCAAGCGTTTCCTACTTGAATGCAGCTGGATGTCATACCTGACCTTCACGGCAGGTGCCATGCCCAATCTCCAAATCCTCGACCTACGAATCTCAAAGAAATGGGACCACGGTACACCTGTTGGCATGGAGCACCTACTGAGTCTCAAAGAAATCTGGCTAGGCACGCCGTCACAAGAAGAAATAGTATCCCAAAATACGACACAGTCAGAAGAAGAAGCTGCCGAATTTGCGTTCAGGAATGCGGCCCAAGTGCATCCAACTAGTCCTGCATGTACCAAATACCATTACAGGCTTACAGCTTCTAATATGTAGTATATACTATACATGATAGAGTGTGGTGGACTTGTAGCGATGCAATGCCAAATGGTGATGGTACGATTAATCCTCCTCGTCGATAACTCTACCAATTCTACATTCACCAATTTAATATATCTTTTCAGTGATAAATTCTACACCGAGAACTCCCTATTTTTGGACAAATTTTCACTAAGCCGAAAGCCTTCTTGTGGCATTTTTTAGGATTAATTCCTTATATGTCTCTGGAATTTGACTAAATCCCTGATTGTGTCACTAACACGTGGGATCCATATGTAAGTGAAACAATGAGTAACAAATGAAACAAACTTTCGGTGGCATATAAGGAAATCGCCCTATTTTTACACCAATATTCAGCTTCCTTCTAGATAGCTGCAGGCTGCAGCCATTCCAAAATGGTACAAAAATATCAATTTGGCCATCCGAATATCCAGCAGGTTTTCCAACGTGTTCGTCAAACGAGCAGCTTGGTGATCATCAATGGCAACAGATCATAATGGTGCATTTCCTAGCATGTTACAGGCAAATAGTTACTGCCATGCACATTTAGTACTGTAAGTCTGTAACTACTCCGTCACTCCGTGTTGTGCAACGACAGTTATCGCAAGAACAATTCATTTTATTCCCTCGCCCATACATGAGTGTATTGAGCTTCCGACAAATAATCCAACACAGTATCTTCAAAGGATACTCGCTCATAGCATGCTCATTCAGAAGAATCAATGGTGACATACGTACAATATTACATCAGCCGCATAACCAGTAAACCCTACTAGTATTGCTCAATTAGTGCAATTCATGGCACTAATCGTTCAGTTCACTCTCAATCAAACAACATTAATCACAGAATCTTCGAATGCTGATATATAAATATTCATAACTTGAGTAATCAATATTCATAACTTGAGTATGTTGAATTATCCACAACATGCCCCATTCATCAGAGTAGGAGATGGTGAGTATAACTAAGGTTGTATCATTCACATTACTGAAAGTAAGTTGAGTATAATCATCTTTTGTATCACTAAGAAACTGCTGAATCAGCCTACCTTTCCTTTCCTTCTTATATGTTCTTCTTTTTTGGTGGTAAATTAAAGCCAGCAAAATCGACAAGCAGAGGAGGGCGAAGACGAAGAGGAGGGAGAAGAGGGCGTGGGAGAGGGCGATGTGGAGGAGGAAGATGAGGGAGAGGGGGAGGGGGAGGACGAAGGCGGCGGCGATGCGGGCGGTGCGCGCGCAGGAAGTGCAGCTCCTCCTGCTCGCACTCCATGGATTATATTCCTCGTCCGATGCCTCCTTGAGTCCTTGTGAGGTGGTCTGGTGGTGGAGCTGGAGATCCAAGGCAGCGATGGGTTGAGGGAGCTCGTGGGAGGGGATTGGGAATCTCTGTGCTTGGGATTGGATTGCCGCGGATTGGGGAAGAAGAGGAGTCGACATGGAATGGAAGGGTAGTTTAGTACAGTTTTGAACTTTTGATGTTGAGCTGAGGAGGAGTTGATGATTCCGTCAAGTCGGGTGGGTGGTGGTGACGCTGCCTGTGAGTGCGAGGAATGGGCCCACGAACTCTTCTCCTTTTACTTTCTTGGTATCATTATTTTTCCTGAGAGGGTGGAAACGATCGGCCAGTGGCTCACGGATCACGGGTTCAAATTCCAGACAATTGAAGTGAAAAATCCACACATTAACCGATCGTTCGGTGATAATTAAACTCTGATCATCAGACAGAGACACAAGGTGCCGCACCGCTAGGCTATGCTACGGTTGTTTCAGAGCATGTCGTAGTTATAAACTAGACAGTAAAGAAAGAGGACCCCGGGCTCCTTACAATGTGAAGGAAGAAACCCCGAAGGTCCTTAGAGCTAGCGAACGGTATTGAAGTGTATTAAATGTATATTTATTGCTCAAAAAAGTCCTCCTTTAATTATACGGGAAAATGATCTATTTATAGTGTTACACCCAGGGTACAGAAGATTACAATTCTACCTCTAAAAATGTCATATGTCTATATGGGCTTTAGGGTCTTTGCACATCCCTAGACGTAGCCTCTGGTGCACGGTATACATTCATGGGCTTGGTCTACCACGCCTTTACTCTCGGTCCACAAGTTGCTTTGACTTCTTTCGCTCCATGCGAGATGGTTCCAGAGCAAAGGCTCCCTGGACGTGGGGCGAGGGACTCGTCAGCAGTTCAGGTTCGTTGGATTTTTTTTTTTTCGTATGAGGAGGTGGAACGATCGTCCTTCTTTTATTAGTTAAGATAAGATTACATAGTACTATCTCCGAATCTCTGGTTAATTCAACACGTTAGCAATGCATTACATTGCAATCGAATGCCGTAGCTTGCGAACGAGTCGTATTGCGTTGTGAATTTTGTGATTGATTGGTTCGCTGGTGGTGCATTGGTGGAGTGAACCGAGTGGTTTGAACTTAGCCGAGAATTGGCTACTCAGATGAGCATTGCATTACATACTGACTTATCTTCGTTTGTTCCCTCAATGCCAACAGGACCATCACATCACATGGGTTGATTGGTCAAGATATGCTACTGCCAACATCAATGTGGAGTTCATCCAGGCCATCAGGAATAACGGTACGCGATGGACTTGCAGCTCCCAATCCCACATCTGGCCGTTGGCGGGCTGGGCGGCGGCGACCCGAGCGGCGGCGGCGGCCTGGGCTGGTGGGCGGTGGCACAGTGGGCGGCGGCGACTGGCGGCGCGGCGGCGGCTGGGGCGTTGGCGGGCTGGCGGCGGCGGCTGGTGGCGGGAGCTGGGCGGCGGCGGCGGCGGCGCCCTGGAGACGCCCTGGAGATTGTGGGTGGGGGAGAGACGGAGGAGGAGTCGAGGAGTTGGGTAGAGGGAGAGTCGCGCGCGGGATGATTGAATGATTGATGAGGTTTGATCCAAAGAATATGGACTGTTGGATTTGAGTGAGTAAGAGGAAGGAGAGGTTAGAGTTGATCTGGTGCGTTTGTTTGAAAGGTGTGTTTTTTCTGGGTGCAGTTTTTTTGGTGCATGTAGAAGAACTCATGACTGCGTGAGTGAGCAGTTGGTGTAGCTGTAGGGAAATTTAGTACTGGTGCCTTTGTAGTAGAGATTTGTTCCCTCAATGCCAACACGACCATCACATCACAGGGGTTGATTGGTCAAGAGGAGGCCCGCATCCAGCAAGATATGGTGCTGCAAACATCAATGTGGAGTTCATTCAGGCCATCAGGAATAATGGTACGCGATGCACTTACAACTCGAAGCCCACCTCCGTCTGCTACCTCTTTGCTAGCAAGTTTGCTCCTAGTGCTCTGGAGCCGTTGATGAACCTTACTTGTACCGTATTGGACTTTTGAGTTATTCACCATGCCTCGTCGGCATTACATCATTGAGCTGCTCAGGATGATGCTGTGTGGGACAGTGATTTTTTTTAAAAGCGAGGCAGGAGAGTTGCCCACACTGCATTAAAGAAGGGGATAAAAGATACAAAAAATCCACAATACAGAACCAGGTCCAAAAAGCTGAATCCGCACAAGCGAAAATAAACTAAACTACCCCTTGCGCAAGCCGAATCCTCGGAGCCGCCTTCATCCCTTTGCGGTCCCGGTTTCAACATCCCCTTAGAAGTTATTCCTCACGTACCAAATGCCCGCACCCGGTTCGATACCCCGCGAGACTCTTGTTTGATGAGGCGCTAATCAAGAAGATGTCGAAATTTTGGTCGATAAGTAAGATCCTAACTTGCTTGCCCCGCTTAGAATCCAAGCACGGGTTGCTTGCCCCACTTAGAATCCAAGCACGGGCTTCTTCTTTGATTATTGCTACCAACCCGTTAACCTCGTTCTTTTAGTGCTGAAAAATTCTTCTATTTCTTTCTTTCCAAATTTGCCACGTTATCAATATGATTAAAGAGCTTTGCCCCCTTCCTGCTCAAAGTCGCTTCTCTTTGCGATCTTTCCAACCACCAGTGGAGTACCGACTCGTCAACATCCTCTTGTGCCGATGAAATGCTGTTGTGTTGTGCCCAAATTGCTATGGCATTCCAAACCCGTTTTGCGTAAGCACAATTTAGGAGCAAATGTCGTGCCGTTTCTGGATTGTTTGTACAGAGAGGGCACCAAAAATAATTTTGCATGTGCCTTGTTGTTAGAATGTCCGCCGTTGGAATCCATTCCTGAATGGCTAGCCATGCAACGATTTTACATTTTTGCGGTGCAGAAGCATCCCAAAAGAGGTTAGCATAAGGTTTCTCGATTGATCCCAAGAACTGTGCCTGATATGCTGATTTGGTCGTATAAGTCTCTATCGCGGTCCATCTCCAAGTGATATCGTCCGGTGTTTCCGGTGTGAGTGTGACCTGCGCCACTTTGACGTACAAGCGTATGAAGTCGAGGATATGTAGCGCTGTGATCTTTCGTCTCAAATATGCGATCCAAGTATTTCCTTGTAGTGCCTCCTTGACCGTCCTTTCTTCTTGGCCAAAATAAGATACAAGTTAGGGGCCTCCTCCCTAGGGGTGTGCGGCCCATCCAAACATCATTCCAGAAGCTCGCCTTGCCCCCGTTTCCCAGTGCTATTTTTGTTGACACCTGAAAAAGTTTATGGTCCTTTTCATCCATTGGAAGTTTCATCCCATTCCACAGTTTGCCAGGTTCCTTCCAGTGATACCAAAGCCAACGTAGACGAAGTGCTCGACCAAAGAATGCCAGATGCAGAACACCAAGGCTACCCCATTTTTTTTGGGTGACACACCGTATTCCAGTTTACCCAGCAGTTTCCTCCTCCTGTGTGTAGATCGTTTCCGCTCCAAAACCACGCCCTGCGACGCTTATCAATCTGTTTTCGCGTCCAAGCTAGGAGGTCTGCCAGTGTCATGTGGTAAATGGGAATAGAGGTGAGCAGGGGCGGACCCAGCCTTTGGGCATGCTCGGGCGGTCGCCTGAGCTCCCCTTCGGCGCGGACAACCCCCTCCCAGGCGTCGGCCAGCTCGTGATGTCGCCTGCCTGGTGCGCCGGCAGCCGGAGCGCTGTGGCATCGAAGTTGAGCCCGAGCCCGTCCAGCTCCCGCCTGCTCGCGAGCATCCGCATTGGCAAGTCGGCGAAGCGCGGCACGGCGGCGCACGCGTCCTCCATCTCCGCACCGAGGCCGTGCATCGCGGTGCAGCCCCACAGCGGCACACACTCCATGAGGTACACACTCCTCTTACCACACCAGGCCCCTGCGGCGTGCGCCCTGCTGCCAAGATCCAGCAGCCTCTCGGCCCCGCTGGCGCATTCCGACGAGCATGCCGCGCCCCCGTCCCCAGCGAACACCGCGGCCGCTATCACAACAGCAATGGCCCCGACCACGGCGGGTTCAGCGTCGAGGAGGAGTGCCCGAGGCTGTTGGCGTGGGCGCGGCGGTGCCTGGAGCGGGAGAGCGTGGCCAAGTGCCTGACCGCGCCGGAGGAGGTGCACGACTTCATCGCGGCGTGCTCAAAAATAGGAAGTACGGCGTTGAGTAGAGCAGATGGATCGATGCATCGGCCGGCTGGCTGGTCGATGCGTGCGGGCGTCGTATGGTTGGCTGGCGTTTGTTGTTTGTTTGCGTGTCTAGTGTCTTGGGGCAGCACCGTGTGCGTGTGTTGCCTCCCGCGCTCCGTATGTGAGCTAAATAAAGGCCTTTTCCCTCGACTCAATTCTGGGGATTAGCAACAATATCAGTTTATCTCGCATGTTATTTTGGTGTTTTGGAGTAGTAATTTGATATGGCATGAATACTCCGTGGGACATGTTTACAGTGTACACTTCATTCCGCTTGTATACTTCCTGGGCATTTTGAAATAAGACGTGGGACATGTTTACAGTTTTTGTACGGCTTGTTTGGTTCTTCGTAGACGCCGCCAAATTTATCTAGAAGCGACTAAAAATGCACTTTCCTCAATTTGCACAAAGATAGCGGTAGACCTAAATAAGTGCAAGGTAGATGTCTCACTTGTCCTGAAGCTGATTCCCGAGCAATAGATGAATGGCGCTGCTCTCGGAGAGGGCTTTTCTTTCACCTCCCATTCTTTTTAATATATCATAGCTGAAAATTCTTAGTTTGTTCAGACATAACTTATTTTCAAGAACATGCTTAATATGTAGAGAGTACTTATTTGCAAAGCGAATGGCGTATTTTTCAAGAACATGCTGAATTGGCCTAGCATTTGACAGCTGCATAAACTAAGATTGATTGGTGAACATGGGAGACATGATTTAGGGTGGTGCAGTCGGTCCACACTCTTGGCATGCCCTGCCTGCCACCCTGGTGATTACCATAATCCATGAACCAGCACGAGCCCATGAATCTTAATATTGTACTAGACATTTGTAAGGTGTATCTAACCCACACAATATGTAATATTTGCCATGTATGTGTTGGTTAGGATGCTTCTATTTTACATATTTTGTCAAATTCTGGCATTGCCAATAGTGTTTATGATTTGGGAAGAATTGAAATGGTTCTGAGATTGGATGAAAGTGACAGTTTACGTTCTGTTGCTATGGATGGTGAGATTGTTTGATGACCTGGAGCATTTTGGACAAGAAATAAGATGGGATGAGAGTGATGCCATCTTATAGACTGATACTGTGCCTTTGAGAGGGGAAAAAAGATAATTTGTTTTTTTTGGGGGGGGGGGGGGTGATTTATTCCAGAGTGATACTGCAAAATCTAATAGTAGTTTTCTGTATTGGGCCAAGTGATAGGGTGAGCATGGCCACCTGTTCTGAGCAGAGGAGGACCAGAGCGGAAAACCCTTGCAATCATTTGCCTTATCCGTAGTGCAGTGGTGTGAAAGTTTGAGAAGAATGCAGCCGTGCTTTCTGAACAAGTGTGACCAGTGCAAAGGAAGTCTAATACCTTTTATTACGGTTAAACTGGTTAACGATTAGTTTGAGTTATAAGACGACCAACTATGGATCTCGTTCAACCAGCTATACTATTTTAGGCAATTTTTGACCAGCAAATTGCTAGTCATAAGATATGACAATTTCCCATGTGATAAACGGGAAAACGATTATTGATGCATCTGAAAACTTACGATAGTATACTAAAATAGGTGGTTATTCAAGACAGTTATTCAAGACTCAACAGAAGAACATGCATGAATATTAGAGATGTCTTTAGGGGCATTAATTGTCATCCATTTAATAGCTATAAATGGGATAGCTCACGCACCCTGATAGATATAGACAATTAACATCTATAATCACGATCATTCGATTCTGTAACATCCATATTATATTCTCATACATACACTCAGTGTGCGCACATCAATAAAAGTTCTTCATTACAATAGTGTTATCATATCATTTTCCCACATAAGCTCAATAGAGAACCTCGTATTTCGATCATCGACAATATTGTCAAGAACATACTTAATACGGCCACCTGTTTGGAGAAGAATGTAGACGTGCTTTCTGAACAAGTGATCGATGGATGTTTTTTTCAAGGTAGGATGCTTGGTTGAATTTTACTATATGATTTCAGAGGAAGAAAAAAATGAGGCGTGCTTGAGGAGGAACGAACGGCCGAGATCCCGTCCCTGCTGCCAATCTGAACCGTACAGTAGTCGTGATATACCGGTGGGAATTATCGGAGAAAGTACGGCCCATCCCACGAACATCTGGTTTTACTTTGACGAGTGACGACAGCCTCATACTAGTACTAGGAGCAGCAACTGAAGGTGGTGTCCATAGTAGGATTCGGAGGTCTGGGCAAGACCACGCTCGCCAACGAGGTGTACCGTGAGATTGGAGGGCAATTCAATTGAAAGGCATTTGTGTCTGTTTCTCAGAGACCAGACATGACAAGGTTTCTCATCGCCTTACTATCACAGCTTGGGCTACAGCACCCATCTTCTCATACCTGTGATGCGCAAGACCTCATTAACAACCTCAGAGAACACCTACAGCGTAAGAGGTGCCTATTCGATTTCAACAAGTGAATCTTTTTAAATGTTTTGCCATATTCCATCTGCAGCTGCATGCTGTTTTTCTTTAATAGATTGTTTGGCTCTGAAGATAGTTGTCCTCCTCAATTCAAAGAAGTTTCAGCTGAAATTCTGAAGAAGTGTGGAGGCTTGCCTCTCGCGATTATAACTATATCTGGCCTTCTAGCTAGTCAACCAGCAAGACTAAAGGAACATTGGGAGAACATACAAAATTCTTTAGGCTCTCAGTTTGCAACAAATCCCACGTTGGAAGGGATGAGACAGATCTTGAACCTCAGCTACAAGGATCTTCCTCGTCATCTCAAAACATGTTTGCTCTATCTTGGTATGTATCTAGAGGATCAAGAGATTCCGAGGTTCGACGGTGGATCGCCGAAGGTTTTGTGAGCACTCTGCATGGTCGAGATTTGGTGTACGTTGCAGAGAGCTATTTCAATGAGCTTGTCAATAGGAGCTTGATTCAACCAAAATATACTAACTATAACGGTGAGGTTTTGACTTGCGGAGTATATGATGACAATAGGTTTTGACGGTGGATATGATGCTCGATTTAATCCTAAGTAGGTGCGCAGAAGATAATTTTGTTAGTGTGGTGGATGATCCACGATCCATGCCAAAACAGCACGACAAGAAGGTCCGTCGCCTGTCCGTGAACTTGGTTGATAGAGAAGATGGCACAACAGTACCAGCCACCATCACAAACTTATCGCAACTCCGATCACTTGCCGTCTTGGGAAAATCTAGGTGCATCCCTCCTTTGCTGGAGTTTAAGTTTCTTCGAGTGCTAGAAGTTGAGGTTTCAGGCGCAGTGGAAGTTGAGAGCAGACTAGACCTCACCGGCATTACCAAATTATTTCAACTGAGGTATTTAAAGATCCACCCAACTATTCCATCCAAACCATCAGTTCCACCAGTTTTAAGAAAACATCCACCCCTTGCGTGAAATCACCGGGCATGTCCGTAACCGGGGACACGGCTATTCGAATAGTTTTTATACACTCTGCAGAGGTTGTACAGCTTTACCCACAAGAGATAATCATCTTATACTGTCAGACGTTTCACGCTTCTGAGGCGTGTGACTAAGAGATTATCACAAGGCCGTTACAAAGCTTTGAACTGGCTAAGAGCTGCCCGCTAAGGTTTCGCTTCTAACGAGCTTCGCACCCGCTAGATTCGTGCCCCCTCTTGCGCCAGCGAATCAGCACGCTCCACCGCAACAGAACCTAGCCAGCTCATTGCTAATTATTGGGCCAGGTCCACCACATTCTGGACATGTGGTTGCACGATGTGACCCAGATCAATGGTTCAAGGTTAAGTCCTTAGTTGGCTGCTCAGGCGAGACTAATCCACGTCCCGATGTGCGTTGCGGCACCCACACTTACCACCGACCACTCGCCCGAGCATAAAACATTTTCAGTTCATCCCGGCCAAAGACCACCCTAGCCTTGGCACAACATCTTTTAATAAAAGTGGCCGCGCCACGATTCCATAATTCCTTTAGTCGTGTTATTCATACGAGCATGTGATCATGAGTCTCGACATACAACTATAGCAGGGCTAAGCATAATATGATATCCGCGTTGGTAATTTATCAATGTCAAACTAAAATAAATCATCCTAAGGTGTCCAAGGGTTCATGTCATTCAAGGATACATGTCGGTAGCAATTTATCAAGGAGGCATACATCAATTAGGCAATTATCTACTCCCAAAACCATTTAATATGTAAACTAGCAATGCACGTTTATATAAAAACAATATAGTTTTATAAAGATGGGTTCAATATGATCAAAGGTCTATGACTTGCCTTCGTGGAAGAGTTGAGGTGCATCGGTCGTCGGATTCGAGAAATCTTCCGAAAAGTCGGTTTCTACACGTGCGGAAAGAGCAAAATAAATAAAACAACTCCAAATAAATTCCAAATAAATACCAAATTAGCACTAAGAGTAAGAGGGGGATTTTATATGAATTTAGAAATTTGAATCACTCGAATCGGAGTTCGAACAAAGAAGTTATGGTCTTCCGAAGTTTGGAAAAACACATAAAATGAGGATTTGGAGATTTTTCTGATTTTTTGGAATTATTTTTGTAAAGGAAAAGGTAAATATGACGTCGGCTGACGTCAGCAGAGGAAATTCGGCCGAAGGAAAAATAAAAGAAAAAGAAACTGACATGTGGGGCCCAATGTCAGCGAGATGGTGCACGTGGACTAGGTCCACCGGGCTTTGGAAAAGAGAGGGGGAGCTGGAGTGCCACGTGGGCTAGCCACGCGGCTGCCTGGTCAGCGAAGGGGCTGAGGTGGCGCCGAGGTGGAGCCGAGGTGGCGGCCACGTCGGCGGCGGCGACGACACGCCCGGCGTCGCCGCGAACGGCCGGCGGCGCCGGCTGCGAGGAGGCCAGTGCGAAGAGGAGAGCGCGGTGATCACGACGCGCTCGGACTCGACGTCGCGGCGGCACGGGATGGCCGGCGGCGAGGACGAAGAGCGGAGGCGGCGGCGGTTGAACGCGGCGGAGGGGCTCCGGCGGGCTCCGGGAGGAGTGAGAGTGCGCACCAGGTAGCCCTCGGCGTGGCGATGCCGGAGGCGGGGTCTGAGGCGGCGGAGGAGAAGAGGTGGCGGCACAAACGACGGGGAGGCGGAGCTCGGCCGGCGGTGAATAAACGCGAGGAGAGGGCGAAGGAGGAGGAGGGAGAAGGGGGAAACGAGAGAGGGGAAGGAGGCGGTCCCGGGGCTTGATTTTAATGAGCTCGGGGAGACCCGGAGACGGAGAAGGAGGGAAGGGTGTCGAGCGGCACTGGCGGCGGCGTGCGGTGGGGTCGGCGAAAAGAGCGGGGAAAAGGGGAAAAAGAGGGGCGCACGGGTGCGGCGGAGGCGGGGGCGAACGGCGCGCGACAGGCGGCGGTGTAGGCACTAGGGCCAGGCGAGGGAGGAGGTGGGGTCGGCGAGGAACGCGGCGCGGTGCCGCGCATGGACACGCAAGGAAGAAGGGGGGGAGGTCCGGAGGTGGACGAAGGGCTTCGGCCGTCCGATCCAGATCGGACGGTCGGGGGTGGAGGGAGGCGTGGCGGAGGCGGAACCGTCCGATTGCGATTGGACGGTGCGGGGAGGGGAGGGAGGCGTGGCGTGCGCGCGCGGAGCGGGCCGGCGCGAGGCGGGCCGAGGAGGTGGGCCGAGGAAGGGATTCGGCCCACGAGCCGAAAAGGATTTTAAATAGATTTTCGATTAAAGAAATCCCGAAAAAGCAAAAACACTTTTAGAAATTAGCTAAAGCAGTCCAAAAATTATAGAAAAATTCACAGAAGATCCTTGAATTATATGGAACTTAATAAAAATACTTTTAGCTATACTTTAGTTTTTAATTTTGCAAACAAAATAGATTTTGGCTTCAAACAAAAAGGAAAAGCCAAATTAAAATCCAGAAAATGCAATAAAGGCTTAAAATCCAAATAAAATCCAGGAAACTCCAATAAACTAACTTTTTAATTTAATTGAAGTTGGATTAATTCCATTTAAATGGTTTTTGATTCTAAATTTCAAATTTAAGCTTTTGCAACTTAAACCAAAATGGTTACTTTTAAAACTTTTTGAAAATTCAAAAACTCGCAAATTAGGGATGTTACATCCCCCCCCCCCCCGAGCCTCCCACTCCTCCTCTCCCCGTGCGCCGTGCGCCGCCTCCCCCTGCCTTGCCCCTTCCCGCTCGACTTTTAGGGCAGAGCCTGAGCCGCTCTCCTCCCCTTTTCAGCCGCTGCCGCACGCCGCGCTGCATGCTGCGATTCGGCCGTCTTGTGGGCGGGCCATTTGTGTCCTTGGGCCGTTGGTAGTTTTCTTTTTTTTTGTTGGATTTTATTTTTCTTTTCTATTTTAATTCAAAAGTGAGGCTTTAAAAATTAATATCTTCCCCATTTTAACTCTAAAAATTATAAAATAGATTTATAAAAATTTGTAAATTCAAGACCTTGCTAATGGCATAGGTCTTGTTTAATTTGGAGTTTATTTGTTGTTCAATTGTATTTATTTGCTCTTTTTATTTGTGTGTGCCTTTTTTTCCGGTACGTTCATCCGACTAGGATTTGAAGACGCCGGAGATCCTCAAGTTGATCAAGACCAAGAGTATCAAGATCCTCTTACCTATATTCCAGGCGAGTCAATACTTTGATCATATTAAGCCTACATTTTATGCAAATTATATTATTTTAAAATAGCAAAGTGCACACTTTAATTTCTTAATCAAATATATGTTAAAGTTTAAGGTAGTTAAATACCCATTTGATGATTAATTAATTATTATGCCGTCCTTACCCTCTGATGTGCGGCCTACTAAGATTCGGCCCACGAACGTCCTCGTACCATTCGACGCGGACAGCAGCAACCTTGAGTTCTCCCTGGCCGGACCGGAAGCTGGCAACTGCACACCAGCCGTCGAGAGGCCATGGCCTGGTCGCCGGCCTGCACGTCACACTCGCCAACGAGTTGTATCGTAAGATTAAAGGGCAATTCAATTGCAATGCATTTGTGTGTGTTTCTCAGAGTCATCGCCGAGGTGCAAGACTTTATTAACAACCTTACAGAAAATCTACAGCGTCAGAGGTACTTGTTTCTTTGTGCTTTTTTCAAACAAAATAAAATCTTGACATTGTAGCTATTCAATTCTAGCAAGTGGACCTTTTAAAGTGACTCTAGTTTTACATTGACGACAGCCTCATGATGTTAAAAAATACAAGTTGCTCCACGACGCAATATAGTATAAATTAACCTCCGATCCCAGCACGCGTGAATGCCCACCGCACCATGACGACACCTACTCTGAGCGGGCGGCCGGCATTGATGATATTCTGAGCATACTTGCGCAGAAACTACTCGATCTAACCAAGCGAGCTTACCTTTGCTAGCAGCTTATATGCAGAAGAGCTTAGCGGTAAGCTAATTAGAGATCTTGCTAGAGATAGAGATGGCGGAGCTGGTGGTGAGCGCTTCGGTGGGGGTGATGAAACCCCTCCTCGCCAAGCTCACCACGCTCAAGGGCATGGGCAAGGAGGTGGTCTTCCTCGTCGACGAGCTCAGAGCCATGGATGCTTTCCTCGAGAAGATGGCGGGCGCCGATGAACTCGATCCGCTGGCGAAGAATTGGAGGAGCGATATCAGGGAGATGGCCTACGATATAGAGGACTGCATCGACGACTTTACGCATCATCATAGTGGAGCTCATGGCAAGCTCGGGTTCTTCCAGAAAGCTTGCAGCTATATAAAGACTCTAAATGATCGTTATAGGTTGGCCAACCGAATCCAGGAGATGAAGGCTCGTGTGATCCAGGCAAGTGACCGTCGAAAGAGGTACAAACTTGACAATTGTGTCTCTACCTCCAGATTTGTGGCTGTTGATCCTCGGTTACCGGCACTCTACAAGGAGGCTGCAAGCCTTGTGGGTATCGACGGCCCACGAGATGAGCTTATCAAGTGGGCAACGGATGAAGAGCAGCAACTCAAGGTTGTGTCCATAATAGGATTTGGAGGTCTAGGCAAGACCACGCTAGCCAACGAGGTGTATCGTGAGATTGGAGGGCAATTCAATTGCAAGGCATTTGTGTCTGTTTCTCAGAGACCAGACATGACAAGACTTCTCATCGCCTTACTATCGCAGCTTTATGAACCAGAAAAACCGCCTTCTCAAGCTTGTGAGGTGCAAGACCTCATTAACAACATCAGAGAACACCTACAGCATAAGAGGTACCTATTCGATTTCAACAAGTGAATCTTTTTAAATGTTTTGTTATATTCCACCTGAAGCTGCGTGCTATTTTTCGTGCAAAAATGTAAAAGGCGGGACCAAACTGAACCAAGCTTGAAAGTATAGAAGTTAACTTGATCCGATTTAAAATAGAGAGACCAAATGTACCAGAGTGGAAATTGGATCACCATTTTATCCTATCAATTTTATTAAACATAACTGCTAGGTTTTCATTATTCTTTACTTTCTAAACGCTCCCCCGTGGAATGCACCCATTTCTCTGGCTGGATTTCAAAAGTCACATGCTCGGTTGACATCATCTGAATAACACATGCTAGTGTTGTCTTCTAAGATTCATAAATTCGCTCGGGTGGAGTTTGTTTTGTTCTTTATTTGTATGAAATTCATTGGCATGTAAGTGCGCTTCATTTGCAATATAACTTATGCTCTATGTGAAATAATTTCACAGGTACTTCATTATAGTGGATGATTTGTGGGGTGTGCCAGCATGGGAGATTATTAGATGTGCTTTTCCTGAAAATAATCAATGTAGCAGAGTGATGGTAACTACACGAATTGAGGATGTGGCCAGGGCATGTTGCAATAACCACAAGTGCATTCACGTTATGAAACCCCTAACTCACCCAGACTCAAAAAAGTTATTCTTTAATAGATTGTTTGGCTCCCAAGATGGTTGCCCTCATCAATTCCAAGAAGTTTCAGATGAAATTCTGAAGAAGTGTGGAGGCTTGCCTCTCGCGATTGCCACTATATCTGGCCTTCTAGCTAGTCAACCAGCAAGACTAAAGGGACAGTGGGAGAACATACGAAACTCTTTAGGCTCTCAGTTTGCAACAAATCCCACGTTGGAAGGGATGAGACAGATCTTGAACCTCAGCTACAAGGATCTTCCTCGTCATCTCAAAACATGTTTGCTATATATTGGTATGTATCCAGAGGATCATGAGATTATGAGGGATGACTTGGTTCGACAATGGATTGCCGAAGGTTTTGTGAGCACTCTGCATGGTCGAGATTTGGTGGATGTTGCAGAGAGCTATTTCAATGAGCTTGTTAATAGGAGCTTGATTCAACCAAAATATACTAGCTATAATGGTGAGGTTTTGACTTGCGGAGTACACGATATGATGCTCGATTTAATCCTAAGCAAGTGCGCAGAAGATAATTTTGTTAGTGTGGTGGATGATCCACAAACCATGCCAGGACAGCACAACAAGAAGGTCCGTCGCCTATCCGTGAACTTGGTTGATGCAAAAGATGGCACAACAGTACCAACCACCATTACAAACTTATCGCAACTCCGATCACTTGCCGTCTTCGGAAAATCTAGGTGCATCCCTCCTTTGCTCGAGTTTAAGTTCCTTCGAGTGCTAGCGTTTCAGTTTTCAGGTGCGGTGGAGGGGGAGAGCAGACTAGACTTCACTAGCATTACCAAATTATTTCAACTGAGGTATTTAAAGATTTCAGCAAGAAATTATGGTTTCGAGTCCTCGATACAGCTACCTAGTCAAATTCGGTGGCTGCAGCAATTGGAGACACTGGAAATACGGTGTAAAGGGGTTGTTAGCCTTCCGACAGATATCGTTGATCTACCCTGCTTGTTGCATCTGATTGTTCTTTCAGATGGTTCAAAGCTACCTGATAGGATAGGCAACATGGAATCCCTACGAACTCTGAGCCGCTTTGATTTAAAGGAGAGCTCACTAGACAACATCAAGGCCCTTGGCGAGCTGACAAACCTGAGAGAATTGTTGCTCTGTTTCGATGGAGGATCATTTGTGGCCGACGAGGCGACAACAACACGGATGGATGCCCTCCGCTCTTCCGTTGAGAAACTCCGTAACCTCAGACGGCTGCTTGTGTGGGGCAGACCCGTGATCAGCGCTGATGGTTTGAGCTCATTGTCCCCGCCTCCTCACCACCTTGTGAGACTTCACATGCGAGCATTGGGTTTCTCCAGGGTTCCCAGGTGGGTTGGTCATCTCCACAACCTTCACGCCCTGGCGCTTACGGTTAGGGAGGTGCTGGAGGATGATGTTCGTGTTCTTGGAGACCTGCCCTCACTCACCGACCTCCGGTTGCGCATCCCACAAGCACCTGCAGAAAGGATTGTGATATCTGGCTCCTGCATGAGATTCCCAGCTCTCAAGGGTTTCGGTTTTGAATGCGACTGGATGTCATACCTGACCTTCACGGCAGGGGCCATGCCCAATCTCCAAACCCTCGACCTACGACTCCCCTTGGACACATGGGACCATGGTACACCTGTTGGCATGGAGCACCTGCTTAGTGTCAAAGAAATCTCTCTTTGTCTAGCATCCCAAAATACGACACAGTCAGAAGAAGAAGCTGTCGAATCTGCGTTCAGGAATGCGGCCCAAGTGCATCCAACTAGTCCTGCATTTACCAAGAGTTTTTTTAAAAAAAATAATACATTTTAATATGTAGTATATACTACATGATATAGTGCTATAGGCTTATAGCGATGCAATGCCAAATGGCGATGGTATGATTCATCCTCCTCCTTGATAACTCCACCGATTCTACATTCACCAATTTAATATATCTTTTCAGTGATAAATTCTACATCGAGAACTCCCTATTTTTGGACAAATTTTCACTGAGCCGAAAACCTTCTTGTGGCATTTTTTTACACCAATATTTAGCTTCCTTCTAGATAGCTGCAGGCTGCAGCCATTCCAAAATGGTACAAAAAATATCAATTTGGCCATCCCAAATATCCAGCAGGTTTTCCAACGTGTTCATGTTCTTAGAGACCTGCCCTCACTCACCGGTCTCTGGTTGCACATCCCACAAGCATAATCAACTTGAAAAACGTTCTGTATTTTGATCTCGAATGTCGGACCCGGATTTCGTAATCCAGAATCCTCTGTGATAAAGCTGCGCTATTCCCTGGATCAGTAGATAGCGCTCACAGTACACATTGCTGAATCATTTCATACATCGCGTAGACCAAATCATTCATTAATACAAGCATTAGAGTTCAAATAGACCACGTCGGGTCGAGTTTACAATAGGGCCGATCAGGCCAAATGAGTTCATTACAAAATCTCTAGTACGATAGCGGAAGCAAAAGGGGTAGAGCAAGTCTCTCTGAGCAAGCGATCGAGTACCATGTGTACGACCGATATTAGCCAAAGGCTTGGATAATATAGGATGTACACGAGTACCAACGGAGCCAACCAGACTGAGGCGAGACTCAGACTACGGAACTATGCTACTCTTCTTCATGTCCTTGCTCCTCGGCGTCCTGGTCCTCGTAGTAGACGTAATCTCCATGATCCACGGGTTCTGAGGGTTGGGGGAAAGAGCGAGGATGAGCACAACTTCCGTGCTCGCGAGCCAACACACAGTATGCAATAATATACATGCAAAGCTTAACAAGGATGGCTCGGGTTCATTTATTTGCGCAAAGCAATATTTTGAGTACCAATATTGGAAAGTCCTATCACTTAGCCTTTTAACCAAATTGCATTTGTTAAAGAGATTACTTGTGCAATATTTATAACAGTAGAGGTTACCTCCACCTCATGCTTATTTTTGATAGCGGTTACATCCACCACTTAACATCACTGGGGTACATCCACCCAGGGAAAACCAAAACCAGGGTCACAACGACCCATCACATTTTATCCCGCCCATAAGGTTTTATAAACAGAACTAACTCTTGTAAGTTCCCATGTCCGCCCATGACCGTGGGCACGGCTATTCGAACAGTTTATTACACTCTGCAGAGGTTGTACACTTTACCCACAAGAGACAATCATCCTGACATATACACATGTTTCCGTAGACATGTGAGTCAAGGGGAGATCGTCACAAGGCCTTTATAATGCATCCACCAGTATTTGTTACACCCGCTAAGGTTTCACACGAGAAGGGTTACGCTCACGTAGACCACAACCCCTTTCCTGCACCCTCTTGCGCCACACGACTTACGTTCACATAGACCGTAAGTCGTACACCCCAACCCATAACCACAAAGGCTTATGGCGTAGCGGGTCATCTGCTCGTGCAACTCATACTAACGGATACAAATTATTCACCAGTCGACACCATTATAGACATGTGGTCGCATTGTTTTACATTGGGAGGTCATCACAGATTAAGTCCCTAGGGACCATCTCAGGCGGTTCATACCACATACCATCCACAAACCAACATTCCTTGGGCTGCATTAGCACCCACCAACATACCATCCATCATACCACCCGCCTGGATGTGATAAGCAATTTTAGGGTTTTAAGAGGTAGAAAAAATACAACATCATAACCATCTCAGTCATTTACACCCAATGACTGCCCAAAATCATGTTCATTTCAAAAGATGATGAATGGGGTAGATGATACCCCGATACTTAAGCAGGACTAGCATGGCGCTTAAGTATAGCCTACACTAGTATAGTTACCAAATATTTACTAGGGTGACAAGGGTGTATGGCAATTCAATTATCAAGGGATGGTGTACTAATAACTACGCATCAAATTGGCATTTAACTACCTTAGGGTATTTAACATACATTTGCATAAGGGAAATTAAAGCATGCAATTTGATATTTAAAAGATCATAATTTGCATAAAACGTAGGTTCAATATGATCAAAGTGTTGACTCGCCTGGGTCTAGGGCTAGGTGATCTTGATACTCTTGAGCTTGATCGAAGGGGGGGTCTCCGGCTTCTCCAAACTCTACGCGATCGATCGTACCGGAAAAGAAACAAACGAGCAAACAAATTAAATAAATAACAAAAACTCATCAAATGAACTCCAAAATAAACCAAACTAGCACCAACAGGAAGAGCTTGTTTTTTAGAAATTTTTAGAAACAAACTTATAATTTTGGAGTTGAAATGAGGAGAAAAGAGATTTTAAAGCCTCTCTTTTAAATTAAAAAGAAAAAGGGAAAAGAAAATCAGCCGGAAAAAGAAAAAGCAAAGCGCCCTGATTCGCCTTGGCCCGGCGCAACAAGAACTTGGCTCAGCGCGCACGACGACCATGAGGCCCAAAGCAGAATGTTGTTCTAAAGGGCCTCAGGCGCTCGGCCGAAAGAAAAAAAAAGGGGGGAAGAAAGGGGAGCGGCGGCGGCGCACGGGGGAGGGGAGGAGGGTTCGGCTCGGGGGAAGCGGCGACGGCGACGGGGAGGATGACGACGACGGAGAGAGCAGCGGCGCCCGGTGAAGAAGAGCTCGGGGGAGGCACGGCAGTGACGGCGGCCGGGGAAAGCAGCGGCGCACGAGGAGGCGACGACCTCGGAGACGAAGCGGCGCGGGAACGGTGAGTCTCTCGGCTCCTTTGCACGATTTCTTGCTCGGGGAAGGGGAAGCAAGTGAGGGGGAGGGTGCGGCCGGAGGGGGGAGAGGGCACGGCTCCTCTTATAGCCGAAGGGCTTGATCCGGGAGGGTAGCCGTTGGCGCTCGGGCGGGGAGTGCCGAGGCGCGCGGCGCTGCGGCGATCGAGGCGGGCGAGAGGATGGGGCGGTCGGCGCGCGGCGGCCGGGCGTTGACGCGGGCGACGTGGCCGAGGCGGCGCGGACCCGTGAAGAGGGAGGAGGGTGACGGGGAGAAGGCGCGGCCACCGGGGCGCTGGCACGGCCGGCGGGGGTGGAGGACCGAGGCGGCGGAGCAGGGCATGGTGGCGGCAGGGCATGGCGTCGGCAGGGCTAGGGGAGGGGGAGGGCTAGGGTTAGGGAGATTTTGGGGAGGAAGAGCTCGGTGCTTTTGGGGGAGACCCGAATCTTGAGCAATTTGGGAAGTTTTTGGGGTTTGCGTTCTTGAACTTTGAAGATCTTGCGAATCTGAAGTTTTGGATGTTACATCGAATCCGCATAAAAGGAAATGCAAGGGAACTCAGTTCGAAGAGAGATCAGAGTAGCTATGGGTAAAGTGGCACAAAGCCTGCGCAGTGCTAAATAAAATCATGAATTCATGCCTGACTCCTGGATTGGAGCATACGGGAACCACTGGGGGTCTTCTTCTCTCCGAGTGACTAGTAGTCTCTTTAGTATTAAAACTTGTCACTTAATGTTTCCACGAATTAGTTATTTTCAGAATAGGAGATGAACTAGAAAATGTAATAACCAGCAAAGAAGAGTCATACATTGCATATTTTGCTATTAATGCTTGCTGAGTACACTAGTACTCAAACTTGCTAGTATTCTCTTTTGTTAGATCCTAGTCCGACCGAAAACTATCCCGAGTGGGACGAAGGACACGTAGGTATCAATGCGATCGCAGGAGGCGAGGGCGCTCACTACGAGGAGCAGGGCAAGATGGGCACCATATCCGGCGCGTGGGACAAATAGAAGACCAGGCAAGCGAGGGGACTTAGTCCCACTTTTGCTATTGTAAATTAATATCTGTAATAAAAATTATAGCCTTGTGTGGCTAATTGGAATAAAGAGTACAATTTCTATCTTATTGTTCTGCTGCGTTGACTTTGGTATGGCTTACTATTCGTCGGAGTGGTGTCCTACCGGGCAGACAAATAGTAATCCATTTGCTTAACTGTGATTGCCCTCTGGGGTAATGACACGGGACGCCGCAATAATGTACGGGTGAAAAATCCACACAAATAAATCACTCAATTATAAGTTGGGAATCGAACTCTAGTAGGAGAATTCAGTCTTACAGAAGAAGAAGAGGAGCTTATTAATGATTCTTTCTGCTTTGGAACACACAGAAATGCTTCGACAACAACTCATCATTGCATGCATGCACATCATGGGTGGTGGAGTATCCTACCGGGTAAATCGTGGGAGCTTTGGGGCGAGACCACACGGGCCACGTCGCCCCGAATCCCCTCCCCCGTCCGATCCCGCGCGACCCTGCTTCCCTGCCGTCTGATTTTTTTTCGTTTTGCGTGCCTCGGTTCCTTTGCATCTTCCTTCGCTTTGTTCCTGCGTTCCCCAGTCTTCGTTTCCTCCACTGATTCACCCTCTCCCTCCCAAAAATAATTTTTTTGGGACAGGACCTGTCGGACCCGGATTTTCTAATCCCGAATCCTCTGTGAAAACACTGTGTTATTCCCTGGATCAGTAGATAGCACTCACAAGTACATTGCTGAATTATTCATACATGGCGTGAACTAAAGTACCAAATTTATTACAACCATCAGAGTGACATAGACCACATCGGGTCGAGTTTTACAAAAGGGGCCGATCAGGCCAAATTGATTACATTACAGAACACCGAATACGATAGCGGAAGCAAAAGGGTAGAGCTCATCTCTTCACAGGCAAGCAACTGGGGCAACCTGTGTACGACTGATATTAACCAAGGACCTGGATAATATCGATTGTACGCAAGTACCAACGAGTCCGCTAGACTGGAACGAGACCTAGACTACAAAACTAGTCTACTCTTCATCAATTCCTTGCCCATTGATTTATGGATCCTGGTAGTATGCATAGTCTCCTTTATCGGTGTTATCTGAAGGGTTTGGGGGAGAGCGAGAATGAGCACAACTTCCGTGTTCGCGAGGCAACACACAATGCAATAATATACATGCAGGGCTTAGCAAGGATGACTCAGGTTCTTTTATTTGCTAAAGCAAGGTTTTCAATTATCATACTTACAAATTCCTATTACTTAGCATTTTTAACAAATTGCATTTTGTTAAAGAGAGTAATTGTGCAATAATTGTATCAGCAGAGGTTTCCTCCATCGGAAACTCTACCCGATGCTTATTTTGATTGGGGCTGACACCAATTATTAATCGTGCTGAGTCTGAAACTCAGGAAAAATCCAATCTCAGGGCTAGGAGAGCCCACTATATTTTTCATACCACCCACAAAGGATTTTTGAAATAGAACTAACTCAAATTAAGTTCTCATGTCTGCCTTTGACCGTAGGCACGACTGTTTAAACAATTTATAACTCTGCAGAGATTGTACACTTTACCCACAAGAGACAATTAACTCGTTGCCCTACACGATTCCTTGGTCGTGTAGTCGAGAGGTTGTCACAATAACCTTTCTAAATATCTCGTCATTTCCATCGTCTCACCCATATGGGGTTACGCCCATACGTTTGCAAGGGATGTTGTACCCGCAGTGCTTGGCATAGTTGAACTAGCCATGGCGTTGGCAACTTCACCTTGTATCGGTGTCCCCGTCAAGCTGGATGTACCGCAAGCTTGCGCTTGCCATTACTCCACCAGTGAGATGACTTTCAGGATTTGATAAATTTACTAAGCCAAGTCGCGATTTGTCGCAGACTTGTGGTTATACTTGTTTTACACGGGAGGTCGTGATAAGATTAAGTCCTTAGGGGTTATCTAGGCGGTTCCTTCACATACCAACTACAAAATAACATTCTTTGGGCTACATTAGCACCCAATGCTATACCATCCACCTCTCCATCCGCCCAGATAGGGTAATAAAAATTTAGCGACGGTGACGGTAAGGCTTCGGCCTCCTTCTTTCTCCTTGCTTCTTGATCTTCTTTCTCTCAGGTTTCTTGCTTGGGGGAAGAAGGGGGGTGGAGGAGAGGGAGGGGAGGGCACCGGGTTTTAAAGGTCGAGGGGAGGAGCGGGGAGGCTCGGGGGAGAGGGGGTCCGGGCGGGCATGCGACATTGAGTGATGATGGAGCTACGGTGGCATAGCTCCGTGCTAGGAGATGACAGGGCAGGGGAAGACGACTACAGCGGCATCCTTGCGACGCGACAAGACGAGTGCGGCGCTGCTCTGGCGCACGCATGCGCACAGCTCTGACCGGGCGCGGCGAACGCGACGCTAGCAAGGACGAGCCGAGAAGTGACCGGGCAAGGGAGTAGGTGGCGGCGCACAGAGGACTAGAGGGCGGCGCGCGGGGGAAGAGGGGGGGTGGGTTGGTTTCCGGCGATGGTTGACCCGGGAGAGAAGAAAAGGGGGCGCTACAGGACCTCACGAGAGGCTCCTCGTGATGCCGTCCCAGAAAATTTGCTTCCCTCACTCCCCGGCCCCCGCTGCTTCGTCCTCGTCTGTTGGCACCGCCGCTGCTTCGTCTTCCCCCTCCCCCTCACTCGCCCCCTTTTCCCCATCACCCTCCCCCTCCCTGGCCCCCCGCTTCCACCACCAGCAGGCGAGGCCTCCATCTCCTCCCCTTCTCCCAGCCGGCCCCGCCCGCACCCCCTCCATCTTCCCCCGCGATGCCACGGCCGCTCTCTGTTGGCGCCGCCACCACTTCGACTTCCCCTTCCCCCTCACTCGCCCCCGCTTCCCCGTTCTCCTCCCCCTCCCTGGCCCCCCGCTTCCACCACCAGCAGGCAAGGCCTCCATCTCCTCCCCTTATCCTCCCCGGCCCCACCCCCATCCCCTCCATCTTCCCCCGCAAGGCCACGGCCGCTCTCCACTCCTCGTGGCTCCCTCCCGCATCTGCATCCTTCTCCCCCGCCCTCCCCCGCGCTCTTCTTCCTCATCCTCTCCACCCCATCCACTCCTTGCCGGTGTGACGAGGCGAGTGCGCAGGCGCTGCTTCGTCTTCCCCCTCCCCCTCACTCGCCCCCGCTTACCCGTCCTCCTCCCCCCCCCCCCCGCTTCCACCACCAACAGGCGAGGCCTCCATCTCCTCCCTTGCCGGCGCGACGAGGTGAGTGGTTCCCGATGAAGCAGGCCTGATGCTTCATGCTTCCTTGTTTGTTCGCGATATACATTTGGCAGTCGCATCCTGCTAACTGTAGTCGACAAATTTTGGTTAATTCCCACCTGAGGCCTGATGCTTCATGCTTCCCAGTCTGTTCAATCTTTTCATTCAGAATGGTAATCTGATCTTCTAAACATAAGTAACAGCTACTTTCAAATTTCGAAGAAAAGACTAAACTGGGAAAAAATATACGATGGAACAAGTTTACCTGTCTACCAGGTTTTCATATAAAACTTGCCATTTCCATTTGATAGTTTGCTGTTATTTGTGTGTCATAACTCATAACAGATTAAAAAAACTCTTTTCTTTTGGATAATTCATAATTGTCACCAGCATGCTGCATTTCTTTTGGATAATTGTCACATGCGGGCTGCAGATCCTTCTTGTTGTTTAGTGATGCATTACTGTAGTGACTGCCAGTTTTGTGTAAAAATATATCTTTACACACTAATTGTTGTTTCTTTACTTCATATCTCATATTTTTGTTCTCAAGTTAGATTGGATCTGTTTAATGTTAGGCTATTGCCTCTGCCAGAATGAAAGGAGAATATCCTGAGAGAGTGCGCCAACCAGAATGTCATGTAATTATGGTTATTAACTCTTTTGTCATTCAGAAGTATGGTTTAGTTATGAGTTTTACATGGATTCAGGCAATGGTGTATTGGTTAACAAAGTCATATGTCTTGAGTTCTGCTTACACAATACTATGAGAAGCAATTGCTTACCTGGTTAACTTATGCTTAGAGAAAACCTATGGAGAAACAGGGTATAAGAACTGATTATCACGTGACAACAAAAACCAGACAATATTTACAACCATTGGTAAAAGTACTCATACAGCAAGGAAAGAACTGCTAGATGATTAGCTTCAGGATGCTAATACCACCCTTTCATAATATCCTTTTGTGTAAAAAAAATGGCAATTTTTTGTTTGTCTTGACATGTTTTTAGACTCTACATCTTGCAATCCACTGGTGGTAATCTTATGTCATGTTTGACAATTATTGAATTGAAATAATTTCTCTCTGTTTTTCATTTAGTGCTACCTGAAGACTGGAAAATGCAAGTTTGGGCCTACATGCAAATTCCACCATCCCAGAGAAAAGGCAGGAATCGCTGGGAGGGTGCAGCTAAACACATTAGGATACCCACTTTGACCAGTTTGTAGTTTACTGTTTACAGTATACCATTTGTCCACCCTTTTTCTACCTTTTCCATTTGATGTCTTGAATCAAGTCTATTTTCTTTGTTGTAGAATGAAAAGGAGTGTGCATATTACTTAAAAACAGGACAGTGTAAATATGGGAATACATGTAAATTTCGCCATCCAGAACTTTTCAATGCGGTGGCTTCTTCACGTGGTTCTCCTATTTATCTTTTTGTACATACATTCCTATACTGGAACTATAGCAAGCTGGACATTTCCAAGAGGTTCTTTTATTCCAAGCCCTAGATGGCAAAGTCCTTCAAACTATGCACCACTGATTGTACCACAGGGTCTTGTTCAAGTACCAAGCTGGAACTCATATCCTGTAAGGTAATTTAGACCCTTATAGAAACACCTTGTTTGGGCTGTTGATTCACACATTTGTTCCACATTCTGTCGCTGAGATTGAGATGAATTGTAGATCCGAAAATGTGTTGTATGTGTATAAAGATGCAGAATCATGATAAATGAAAAGAAGAAGGCCATTTCATATATTGCCCTGTTTCTCAATTAGGTGATTGATTCTGCAATGGTGTAATTCCTGATCTTGATGATCAATATATTCTCCAAGCAACAAATGTACTGCATGTTAATTTACTAAGTAAGCTAGATCCTGCAGATTCAACGACTTGTGTAACCATACTTCTCTTGGTTACACTCTGTTCTATCATGAAAACTGAAATGTTTAATTCACAGCCGATAATCCCACTATAGTAAGCAAAGGCCCATTTCTGAATTCAGTTTACCAATTAGAGCATTGTTATAAGACGCCTAGCTGACTGGGCAGCTAGAAAATACCTATATTCGGTTATAGATTTGTTAGGACTCCATATCTACCGGTTGAACGGACACTTCTTAGTCTGAGTGCTGCTAATTAAGAGAAGACGCATTATGCTTACCTAATGTTTTTTTGCACTGCCTCGAATAGTTCATCTTTGTCTATTGTGAGTCGCCATTTTATCACAGCCACAGCTGCCTGCTAGCTAGACTTTGTTCTCTTTTTGGTTGTAATGAGGTCATCTCGGTCATCTTGGTCAGGTTAAAGAATAGTCCATCTATATTTAGTCACGGTCTCAGTCGATCACGCTTTTCCGTACCCTAGCCTATCATCGGAATCAAACATGTAGTTAAATTACCTACGAAAGTGCACCAGTCATACATTGTCTGGTTTTTAGCTTCGCTAAACCATCTTTTCTTTTAATACTTACAACATTTATAGCTCAAAAAATGCTTAGCGTACTTTGCATAAAAAAACATATCAAAAGTCTTTGCCCATCTTTATATGGCTATAGATATACATTTGCAGTTTTTTTATTCTATCATGCGTCCCTGCTATCTTTTTTATGCTATTGCGTTGCCGCAATAGAAATATTCCGAATATGTTAATCCACCATCTGTTAGTCTACTCCACATCTAAACAAATCCGATAGTGATTGCATCGCATACATTTGCATGAACAGTAAACTCAAAAAAAAATTGCACGCCGCCTGCATGCACCGTGCGACGCCGGCCCGAAGCTGTGCAACAGCTGCCTTGAAGCGCCGCCACCCCGCCTCCCTGGTCACCGCCGCTTGTAGCGGCGCCGCCACGTTCTACCTCCGGCCGGAATCCGCATAGGGCCGACGGACCGCCGCCGTATGAGGAGCACCGTGTCCGGTCCGATGCCGATGGACCGCCACGCCCTGGATGCCCGCAACGGAGCCGCCGGTCGCCGCGCCCGGCCCGCCACACGCGCCGCATGCGCGCCCGCGCCGCGGCAGCCTTCGGCCCGCGCGCGCCTCGCAGCGGCTTCGACCCTGCGCCGCCGCCAGCGCGCGCCGCGCCCTCGGCCGTTGCGCGGCGGCCACCGACTACATGCGCCGAGCGCCCTGCCGTCGTCGCATCGCGCCGCCGCCGCCGCCGCGCCATCGCTCCGCGAAGCACCGTCGGCCGTCGGCCGTCGCGCGTCCGTTGAAGCCGTCGCCGTGGCGGGTCGTCGCGCGTCCGCTTGTGACCGGGTCGTCGCGCGCCCGCGCCGTCAGGTCGCCGCGGCGCCTTCGGTCATGAAGCGTAGCCGCGCCGGCCATGTGAATGGCGCCACCACTGGTGGGTACCGGGTGCTAGGGGAAACCCTAACACCAATATGAATGGCCACGGTTGGGCCCTAACGGGCCAATGGGAAAGGCCGGCTGGAGGGAAACCAAGCTCGGGCCGAAAAGGAAGGCTCGGCCGAAAAAAAGGGGGAGAGAAAAAAAACGAAAAGAAAAGGGAAATTTGCAAAAAGGCCCTCTAGGATTCTGAAAATCACAAGGATTTTTGCGCGGGTGAGGAAACTTTGCAGAAAGGGCCTCAAAAAATATGAAAATTACGCGCAAATTCTTCTCAGAAATGAAATTTCGCGTGTTAACCCCTGAAAGTTGTAGAATTTGCTGAAAGTCATTTTTCCAGCAGAAAATGGCCTCGGGAATCCAAATTTTTGCATATTTTTTTTAGCATTTGAAGCATGTTTACCTTTGTTATTATTATTTCTATGCAATTTATTTATTGTATTTATTGTTTTGATTATCTATGATTGTTTATATTGCTTTTAATCATTGAAAATAGCAGTAAATCATGAAAAATGCATAGAAAATACAGGATCATGAACCGGGAGTTCGAAGAACATTATGAGAATTTTGTAACCATTTTATGTAGATTACTAGCAGTAATCCTTTAGACTTTTTGCATGAATATGAATGTGATTGGCATCACGAACCAGTAGTTCGAAGAACTGACCCAGTATGGCCAGAATTTGTATAGAATTTGTATCAGTCTTCAACTCTGTGATAATGTAATCACGAATGAAAAAAAAATTAAGAAGACTCTCTACCTTTCACCCGAACGTGGTGCAATCCGCACGCAACTATCGTCAAGACATCTACATGAAGTATGCCGAATTAATTGACATCATGCAAGTTGCGGAAGCTCAAGATAATGTTCTAAGAAAGAACTACATCTCGCAGTCACCTAGTTGCAATGTTGGTCATGAAGCCACTGCTAGCAGCTACAAGGTGATGAAGCCTCTCACGAATGAGAGGAACAAGAAGGGTAAGGTCATGCATCGCACGTTATTGATGTTTTCCAGTCTGAGAAGAAGGGAAAAGAACAACATGAGGCATACCTCGCCATTGCAGGCACAGAGGATCCACATCCATTAGTTGCACTTATGAATATGGATAGCCCAGTAGCAGCCCCCCATCACCCCTCCTTTGGACATCGCAGCGGCCGCAGCCGCAGTTGCCCAAGAGAAGAAGATCGCCATAGAGCAGATTGAGGCAGAAGTTCCTGAATACTTCGCTGATTCGATCTAGTGCACGCAATGCACTTGCATCTTTTATAGAAACTTGCAGTTTGTAATTGAAGCAGAACTTTGAATTATTAAATAATGGTTGCAAGCTCTAGGAGAGCAAAGCATTAAATTCTTATTATAAGTCATGCGAGACTTATTTTCTCGTTTTTATAATAGCAAGTTACGTTCTGATATCTGAAGTATTTTATTTATGTGTTGCTTGCTTTCTGCTACATATTAATAAAGTACATTATATTAGAACGCGTGTGGCGTCTTATGAAGGAAGTGTGTTTAGCATGTAGCGGCACAACGAATACCATCCTAAGAAACAGAAATTTTCCAGTCGATCAGCAAGAATGTTGGTAGTCTTACAACAATCGCAGGCATCGATACTTGTATAATAGGCTCAAGAAGGGCCATAATTATACTCCCAATGGGCACAACTTTGGTCATTGAAGAAGACTTGTACCTAGAATCGACTAGAACTCTCAATGATATTTGCGCTAACAGTTTCCACGTAGAGACTGAAGAAGAATATGATACATAATACCTGCTCATTACAAAGCGTGAAGAAAGTGAAAAATAGCATTAGAATGTCTTCCTTCATATAAAACTGAGCTATACTACACTAATATTAAGGCACCTGCAGCGTATACTGCTTTGAAAATCAAATTTAGAAGCTCTGAACTTTTCTATCTCTAGCATGATAGATTATGTCGCTTAGGTCTTAGGATAATGAGAGATATAATTAACAATTCACAGGGACATAATATGGATGTAAAGAATTCCTCCAGAGAGCTTGCATCTATATAAAGACTCTGAAGGATCGTTATAGGATGGCCAATCAGATCCAAGAGATCAAGGCTCGTGTGATCCAGGCAAGTGACCACCGAAAGAGGTACAAACTTGACGATTGTGTCTCTACTTCTAGATCTGTGCTTGTTGATCCTCGGTTACCGGCACTCTACAAGGAGGCTGCAAGCCTTGTGGGTATCGATGGCCCACGAGATGAGCTTATCAAGTGGGCAATGGATGAAGAGCCGCAACTGAAGGTGGTATCCATAGTAGGATTCGGAGGTCTAGGCAAGACCACACTCGCCAACGAGGTGTATCGTAGGATTGGAGGGCAATTCAATTGCAAGGCATTTGTGTCTGTTTCTCAGAGACCAGACATGACAAGGTTTCTCATCGCCTTACTATCGCAACTTTATGAACCAGAAAAACCACCTTCTCATGGTTGTGAGGTGCAAGACCTCATTAACAACCTCAGAGAACGCCTACAGCATAAGAGGTGCCTATTCGATTTCAACAAGTGAATCTTTTTAAATGTTTTGCCATATTCCATCTGCAGCTGCATGCTGTTTTTCGTGCAAAAATGTAAAGGCGGGACCAAATTGACCAAGCTTGAAAGTATAGATGTTAACTTGATCCGATTTAAAATAGAGAGACCAAGTGAACCAGAATGGAAATTGGATCACCTTTTTATCTTATCCATTTTATTAAACATAGCTGCTACATTTTCGTTCTTACTTAATTTCTAAGCGCTCCCCCGTGGAATGCTTCTCTGGCTAGATTTCAAAAGTCACATGCTCAGTTGATACCATCTGAATATCATATGCTATTGTCGTCTTCTAAGATTCATAAATTCGCTCGGGTGGGGTTTGTTTCGTTCTTTATCTGCGTGAAATTCATTGGAAAGTAAGGGCAGTTTCATTTGCAACTTAATTTATGCTCTATCCTACCCCTCGAATAACTTATGTTCTATGTGAAATAATTTCACAAGTACTTCATCATAGTCGATGATTTGTGGGGTGTGCCAACATGGGAGATTATTAGATGTGCTTTTCCTGAAAATAATCAATGTAGCAGAGTGATGGTAACTACACGAATTGAGGATGTGGCCAGGGCATGTTGCAATAACCACAAGTGCATTCACGTTATGAAACCCCTAAGTCGCCCAAACTCAAAAAAGTTATTCTTTAATAGATTGTTTGGCTCTGAAGATAGTTGTCCTCCTCAATTCAAAGAAGTTTCAGCTGAAATTCTGAAGAAGTGTGGAGGCTTGCTGTTGGACCGAAAAGGCGACTAGAGGGGGGGTGAATAGGAGCACGATCTCTTTTTCTCCCTAATTGAATTCAATACGAATCTCACTCCAATAGCTATGAAAGCTATGAAGATCAATCAATCATGCACAATGGAAGACTTGTATTGAATCCAATCAAAACCCAAAGCAAAATCTTCAAAACATAAAAACTCAAAACCTAAATGAGTTGGGCGTTCGACCTCCAACTAGAAATCGGTCGACCTTTGGAAATCGGTCGAGACCTCTCAATATGGCGGTCGACCTCCGGGCCAATGAATAGTGAAATCAGCCCGAAAAACCAAAACGCAAATTGATCTAACTTTTGATTCGTGCGTCCAAACTTCGTGAAACTTGACACACACCTTCCTAAGGATGTCAGGAACCTATTCCAAGCAACGATCGTGAAGATCCTTGCCAAAGTTCAGACCTTTTCCGTTTGAGTGAAGGTGGGTCAAAACCGAGTCAAGAACGAAATATGATCTAGAAACTTGCTCGTGGGTGATTGATGACTAAGATGACCCTAGATGGGTTCCCACATGTTGCAGCAAGTTAGATCATAGCAAGAAACCAACCAAAAACTCGCGGATCAAAGAAAGACTCAAAATCACCAAATAGAGAGAAAGAAGGCAAATGAACTCATCTTTGAGAGAACTTTCTTTGGATTGATTTGATATGGTATTGGTTTACAGCCACTCCATCAATGGAGGACAAAGACTCAATACATGAGCACGAAATCAAATCCAACACTCTAGAACCCTAACCTCCAACTATCAACTCCCTAAGCACACAAGCAAAAACTAGGATTTTCAAGTAATGAAAGGGTTGAGGGGGTGCAGCCACCTCCCTCCTCTATTTATAGTGGAGGCCTAGACCTTCTAGAAGAGTTTCCCTAATGGGCTCCCGTTAAGGCCCAAAACAAACGGGTCACACACGCACGCATTTTAAAGCGTCGTCTTCATCTCCTCTTGACCTAATCCGCTTCTCCACGCACCGCCTTGCGCCGCAGGTTAGCAAAAGGTCACCAAGGCGGTATTTGGTAAGATTACCAAAATACCCCTTCTCGGTCCTTCTCCGAAGACCGAGTCCAGATTGTGCGAAGCACTCGCTTGCTCCGCCACGTGTAGGTTGATCCAACGGCTCTCATCATGTCGGCAAGTCTCTCCCATCCGGCTCCCACCGAAACCACCATGGCACTTGCACCACCCCGCGCCGCTTGATCCAACCGATCGCACCAACGCCTGTTCGGTCACCTTTGTCCATCTTGCACCATACTTGAGTCCATTGACTTCACGGCATCGTCGATCGTTCGAACCTCGGCTCTCCAAGCCTAGTCCGATCATCCTCGCCGTTGACCGTCGTTGACCACCAAGCAACTTTGCACAACAATAGACAAGCAAATCGAAGCCGAAACAAGTTCTTCACAACTTGACCCGTTAGTCAAAACATGCATCATGCAACACATATGCACTGAAACCCATGAGATTGACCTAACAAGCAACCATCGCCGCCACGGGCGGCGAGTTAAGTGAAAACCGGTCGACCGCCACCCTTGGCGGTCGACCGCATCGCCGATCGACCGCCAACAAGGCGGTCGACCGCCACCGAGGACTTAGCCAAAATTTCAACTCAAAATCCGCAACCTCTCGGAAATTTCAAGCGAATAGAACTTTTGTCCGAGACTCCAAAAATTATGGGACCAAAAATAGTAGAACCTTCTCTCTTGCCTACACCTCTATTTTTGGCCCACTCCAAAATCAAACTTCACTTAATGACCGGTCGACCGCTCGTGAGAGCCGGTCGATCCGCCACTGGCCGGTCCGACGCCTCTGGGCGGTCGGACCGCCACCGCCACCAAAAAAATACCCAAGACAGGGACGGTCGATCGCCACCATGGCGGTCAAACCGCTGAGACTGACAGAATCGAACTTTGCGAAAACTTCGTGTTTCGCAAACCTTCAACGTCATTGCCAATTGTCACATCATCCTAAGATCATGAGCATATCCCCATGATATCCACAATCTCCCCCTTGATGAACACATTGGCAATTTCCAACAAATGCAAATTTTGAGGTTTGAAAAGTAAAAACTCGACGTTTTCGCGCAAAGGCACAACTTGGTCCATATGCAAGAGAAAGCAATGGAAATGACCAAGTCGGCTTGAAATAGTATAGGCAAGTGAGATAAGGCAAAAGAAAGCGAGAAAGCTTCATTTTCCAGAAAGAGTTAAAATTCTCACTTAAGGTCCATATAAAAGAACAATTGTTCGATATGACCTTTGATCATCGTGAGGCTCAAGAATTGCAATTCACGTTCGAAATGGCAATCTGATCAAACGAATGCAAATAAGAAACTCCCCCTCACAATGATCCTCAAATTTCAGAAAATTTCAAATTCTCCAATTTTCTCCCCCTTTTTAATATTTTTAAATTTTCTCCCCTTTACACATCTCGAAATATCTTCTCCCCCTTTGACAATGGAGTCATCAAGGAATCACGCCTTCCTCTCGTCCAGAGATAACAAGTGCAGAATGAGGAAAAAGCATAAGAAGGAGCATGTATGAAATGCAATGGAGTGGCTTCATATTTTTGAATTTTTTATTACAAGAAGCTTTGAAGATTACCCAAAAAGAGCAAGCTAGCATTTCTAATCACACTCAATACATATCAAGCCTATCAGCGCTAGCAAGATCATGTTAAGACATATATAACAAAGCTAAGCAAGAAGGCTTAAGGTAAAGCAATGAATTTTAGCATTTTAAGCAAAGTTTCAAATCTAGCAAGTTCATCGTGAGGATCCTAAGATGATCTCGCCATGTCAAAATGTCAATGTGAGATCAAGAAGCTAACAATGACCACATTAAGAGACAAGCAGTCTGAATTGAATCATTTTGCTCAATTTTCTCAACGCCCATTTTTCAACGATTTTCATTTTCAATGAATATTGAAGTTGATTAAAGGTATATCTTAGTGAAGAAGATCTGGACTAGGGCCATCCACAAACTCTTCCTAAGCTTCTACGGGCGACAAATCTTGAGGTTCATGTCAATTGTGATAAGCGATCCCCATGAGATCGTGCGGATCATCAAACTATCTCCAAGTTCATGTCTATGACATGCGTCTCGAGAGAATAGTTTGGCACATTTTAAGCACAAGACAATCTTTAAATTTGATTTTTCATTTTTCACAAGAGCAGATTAGATTCTTAAAAGAACAAGAAGCTCAAGCAATGATCAATACTAGATTCAAGAGCTAACACCGCAATTTTGACAGGGCCAATGTCACAAAAGGAGCACTAATTGCGCAACTAGCTAAAACATCCACAAATTGTAGTTTTTTTAGTTCAAGTTGTCTTAAAGTTCTGACTTATTCAGCAAAGACTTAGCTACACATGTGAAAGCATGATAATTCTAGCAAGTCAAAGAACTAGACATGACATTGAGCAGAATTGAAATACTAAAGCTCAAAAGGGTAATAAGCAAAGCTTCATCAATTTTAAAAGACAAGCATAAAAGCTTATATTACAATGCATCTTTTTGGTTTTTCATATAAATGCAGTATGATACAATGAGATGCACAAAAGACTTAAAAAACCTAAAAAGATCAAAAAGATCAAAAGAAAATACCACTAGAAGAAGGTATCAGAAAAGATCAGAAAAGCTCAGATGAACAAGGAAAGTTCAGAAGAACAAGGAAAGTTCATAACAGAGCCAACTCCCCCTCAAACCAACCCGTAGGGATAAATTACCCCTAACTCACTTCTCAAGGTGGCAAACCTAGTTGGGTCTAAAGGCTTGGTGAGGATATCAGCTAACTGAGCCTCGGACTCCACGAAATGCAGCACAATATCACCCTTCTCGACATGATCTCTAAGAAAGTGATAGCGAATGTCTATGTGCTTGGTCCTAGAGTGTTGCACAGGGTTTTTAGCAATGTTTATAGCAGAAGTGTTATCACAGAAAAGAGGAACATTATCAAATGCCAACCCAAAATCCTTAAGAGTGGACACCATCCACAAAATCTGACTACAGCAACTAGCAGCAGCTACATATTCAGCTTCAGCAGTGGATTGTGCAACAGAAGACTGTTTTCTAGAAGACCAAGAGACAAGAGAAGTGCCTAAAAAGTGACAAGTGCCTGAGGTACTCTTCCTATCTAGCCGACAGCCCGCAAAATCAGAATTAGAAAACCCCCGAATGGACAAGGACGAAGAGGAAGAAAACCAAATGCCATATTGGAGGGTAGAGTGTAAATACCTGAAGATGCGCTTAACGGCTTGGCGATGGGAAGTCCTCGGAGACGCCTGAAACCTCGCACAGAGGCAAACCGCGAAGTGGATGTCCGGTCTTGAGGCCGTCAGGTACAGGAGGGAGCCGATCATGCTGCGGTACTCGCGTTGATCCACTGCTTCTCCTTCCTCATCCGGATCGAGCGATCGAAGTCGCCATGGGAGTGGCGATCGCTGCGATCACCATCTCGGCGCTTGAGCGGATCCTTGGTGTGCCGTCGATGGATGAAGATCCCTTCCTTGCATTGCTTGATTTGAAGCCCGAGAAATAATTGAGTTCTCCCATCATACTCATCTCAAATTCCTGGACATGGTCTCGAAAAACTAGAAACAAGAGCATGAGAAGAACCACCAAAGATAATATCATCTACATAAATCGAGCAAGCAAGAAGTCATTGCCACGCCTAAGGATGAGCAGGTCTTGTCTACCTTACCCATCTCAAAATCATTCTTAAGCGAAAGGTCTTAAGTCTATCATACCGTGCTCTAGGGGCTTGCTTAAGACCATACAAGGCTTTGGATAGCTTAAAAACATGATGTGGATGTTTGGGGTTCTCAAAGCACAGGGTTGCCTAACATACACTTCCTCTTCTATAAAACCATTCAAAAAGGCACTCTTAACATCCATCTGATATAATCTAAAGCCCTTAGAAGCAGCAAATGCAAGCAGAATGCGAATGGCTTCCAATCTAGCAACAGGAGCAAATGTCTCATCAAAATCTAACCCCTCAACTTGGCTAAAACCCTGAGCTACCAACCTAGCCTTGTTTCTAACCACAGAACTGTCCTCATTTTGTTTATTTTTGAACACCCAACGGGTTCCTATCACATTATGACCACTAGGAGGCTCTACTAGGTTCCAGACCTTGTTCCTCTCAAAATTCTCTAACTCTTCATGCATGGCATTAACCCAGCTAGAATCAGATAATGCATGTGATATATCGCGGGGTTCGAAAGAAGCAACAAATGCAGAATGAGAGTAGAGACTCGGATCGTGATACCTGGAGCGAGTGACTCGCTCATGAAGACTACCAATCATCTGATCCGGAGGATGACGCCTCTGAATGTGAAGTGGAGCGCCCGGGGGAGACAATATCTCCTCAACCTCCGCAGTATCTGATGAAGAAGATGCGGCGAGAGCCTCAATTGGAGGTGAAGCGATGTGTGAGTGTACGGAGCTAGGGCAGAGCCTCAACGGCAGCAGTGGAGGACAAGTATCGATTCGTCATCATCTTCCTCCACAAAAATGCTTTACACACTGTGTATCACACAAGCGTCGGATCTAGCTCGGGGCTAGTCTCATCAAAAGTGACATTGCATGTCTCTGGACAATGTTAGTTTCAACATTAAAACCCGAAAACCCTCGAATGTGCAGATAACCTGAAATAAACCATCAAAAGTCCTTGATTCAAATTTATCTAGGTTTCCTGTCTTGAGAATGAAACACTTAGCTCCAAAAACTCGAAAATGAGAAACAGAGGGTTTTCTACCAAATCGAAGCTCATATGAAGTTTTGCCCAAGGAAGGTCTTAAAAAGACACGGTTTGAAATATGGCAAGCTGTAGCAATAGCTTCGGCCCAAAATCTCCTTGGTGTGCTATACTCATCTAGCATCGTCCTAGCCATCTCGACTAAGGTTCTGTTCTTCCTTTCCACAACGCCATTCTGTTGAGGGACGTGTGGAGAAGAGAACTAATGCTCAATTCCACGCTCAGCACAAAAAGAGGCAAACGAGGCATTCTTGAACTCCGTGTCATTGTCACTGCGGATAGCTCTCAAGGCACCAGAAAGTTCAGAAGCCAAACGAAGAACAAGATCACGATAATGACCAAAAGCTTCATCCTTTGAAGCAAGAAAGAACACCCAAGTGTATCTCGAAAAATCATCAACTATGACAAGAATGTACCACTTGCCACCAATTGGCCGAACCTAGCGGGACCAACGGTATCCATATGAAGCAACCGTCTGTGTCCGCGGTCATGACCAAGGTCACTGAAGGGTGTGGCGGCAACTTGCTTGCCATGCCTACGAGGCGCATACAAGATCCTGGCGACTTTGAGTTTGGGCAAACCTCTCATGAGATCAAGGTTGCTAACTCGCGTCGGATGATCAAACCCAATGTGCCCCAACCGTCGGTGCCAAAGCGAACTCGAAAGAAGATGTAATCAAACATTTAAGAGAACCGACAAGAGATTCGAAAAAGTCGGCTCCAAAGATCCTAGCACTCTATAAATCCCAAAACGAGCTCACCAAATGAATCAAGTACCGACAAGCATTTTTCTTAAATATAGTCTCATAGCCATCATCAAGAAGTCGTGAGACAGAGAGTAAGTTAAACTGAGCTTGTCCACAAGGGCGGCGTCTTTTAGGATGAAATTGTCGTTCACCCCGATTGATCCCATTCCTTCAATCCGCCCTTGAGTCTCGTCTCCAAAGGTGATGAAGACATCACCGATCGGCCGCGTGAAGGAGGTGAACCATTTTGAATCTCCGGTCATGTGGCGTGAGCAAATGAGTCGACGAACCACGTGTCCTTCCTTCCGCGGCGATCCCGGAAATCAAGGTACGAAGGGCGATGTGTCTCAATCTCAAGGTTAGTTAAACATGACTTGGGAACCCGATCTTGAGACACATATCTGCAAGTAGTATGCAAGCGAAGTGCTATCCTTGATTCTATTTGAAATTACATTTGTGAGCAATGGTTACTCTAACATGAGAATTATCCTGTCTAGAAGCATGTGAAGCAAATCCTAGACCAGGTTTCTTCCTTTCTAAATTACCATGTCTCACAAAAGCTCTAGGTTGATTAGATGACATCCTAGCAATATTTTTCTTAGCGTTTTTCAACCTACGCCAACAGAATTCAATCAAATGCCCATCCTTCTTGCAATAGGTGCAATGGTACTTGGTACCACTGGGAGAAGCACCTTTTGACTGAACAGATGGTTGGGCAAAACCTGCAGATTTGAAAATAATCTTGGCAGGTTGGGTATCGAATTCAACTAAGCCATTTTTCAATATTTGTATGCCCTTAGATTTGTCATGTGCAAAGTTGTATCCTAACCCCTGGTTCTTATAAGGAGTCTTTGACTGATCAAGGATCATGTTTAACTGTTTCTTTCCTTTAGAAAATTTTTCTAATGTATCATTAAGGTAAGCAATTTCTTTTCTAAAGTTAACACATGAATCACAATTTTTAGCCATAGACCTCTTCTTATAACTAGCAACCTCAAGCTTAAGAGCTGGACATAAAGCACATGTAGAAGTCTCAATACTGTCCTTAAGCTTGGCATATTTAGCTCTAAACGCTTCTAAGATATCTTTGGACTTCATTTTACCTTTTAAGCAGAAAGTGCAAAAGCTAGATTTCACATTACCAGAAGCATCCAACTTGCTGGACTCTGAGCATTTATCACAAGGAGTAGATTTAAATTCAATTAGCTCGGTTCTAGTATTTTCAAGTTGATGCAAGGCAACATCATGAGCAGATTGCAATTTAGAGAATTCAGTGCGAGAACATGGCAAGATGAACATTCATCGATTCAAGAGTCTTAGCATTTACAAGTTCTAGAGTTAAATTATCCACTTGTGACTCTAAGTCCTTGTTCTTAGCCATGGTAGTTTTTAAAGCCTTATCCTGACTCAAGAGTTGCTCAAAGAGATTATCACATCTAGCAAAAAGATCATCATAGGAAGGAGGTACCTCATTGTCATTGATGTCGACGGAGTCGGCCATGAAGCACATGCCGGTAAAATCTTTAGCCTTCCCTTTGTTCTTGTCTTGAGAAGCTCCTCCTCTTTGTCCTCCTCACTTCCGAGTCCACATCGCTCAAGGATTGTTCTCCAAGAGCGGCAAAGACCCTGAACAACCTTCTTAAGCTTGGCGACATCAAACTTGGACTTGTACCCTTGAGGCTTCTTCCAAGTGGCTTCTCTTCCTTGTGGTTGCTCTTGCCTTTCACTTAGGGCAATTTGCCGGATATGATAGAGCTCTCCACACTCATAACAAGTCACAGGCCGCATCTCTTTTTGTTCCTCATATTGTTGTAGGCCCTTGTGAACTTCTTAATCAAAAGTGCCATCTCGGGCTCAGAATACTTTCAAGATCCTCTTCTTGGATTGCGATAAAGAAGCAAGAGAAATTCGAGAAGAAGACTCAAGCGACCCATCGAGAGCTCTCTTGGCGGTGCGCTACTAAAGCCATGTTACCCTTCTTAGAATGGTCACTTTACGGATCTCATGAGTCCCGAGCTTGCTATAGAGCAGCTCAAGGTCGGATCGAGAGAAGTTGACATTTTCTGAATGGCGGTAGCCTTTATCTCCCACTCCACGGTGTTGATTGCAGCCGGAGATGGATGACATTTTCGGTGTGTAAATTCAATACCAACGACCTTCATCGATTTATCAACGTGTTAAAGCGATCGAAAATGTCATTGATGCTCTCACCAGACGCTTCTCGAATTTGTTATATTCTCTTTTATAGACTGTTGACGCACTTGTTTGATTTGGGAAGAACCCTCATGATAGGTTTGAGGGTCTTCCAAATCTCATGTGCGATCTCGAGATTGCAAATCCTATCATATTCTGTCTACCAAGCCCACCATACGAAAAATTCTTTGTCTTACGGTCACTAGCCAAGAGGGCTTGAGCCGCGTAGCAACCTCGAGCAAGATGAGCGGATCACAACGACCTCCCAAATACCCCGTGGTTCGCTCTCAAGAAAGACACGCATGCGGTTCTTCCAAAAAGCATAGTCGTGCCCATTGAAGATATGCGGTTTGGAGGAGTACTTATCCATCGCCAAGTTCAGTGACCGGTTAAGATCAAGATTGAACTAACCGGGCTCTGATACCACTTGTTGGACCGAAAAGGCGACTAGAGGGGGTGAATAGAGCACGATCTCTTTTCTCCTAATTGAATTCAATACGAATCTCACTCCAATAGCTATGAAAGCTATGAAGATCAATCAATCATGCACTGTGAAGACTTGTATTGAATCCAATTAAAACCCCAAGCAAAATCTTCAAAAACATAAAACTCAAAACCTAAATGAGTTGGGCGGTCGACCTCCAACTAGAAATCGGTCGACCTTTGGAAATCGGTCGACCCCTCAATACATGGCGGTCGGACCTCCGGCCAATGAATAGTGAAATCACCAAAAACCAAAACGCAAATTGATCTAACTTTTGATTCGTGCGTCCAAACTTCGTGAAACTTGACACACACCTTCCTAAGGATGTCGGAACCTATTCCAAGCAACGATCGTGAAGATCCTTGCCAAAGTTCAGACCTTTTCCGTTTGAGTGAAGGTGGGTCAAAACCGAGTCAAGAACGAAATATGATCTAGAAACTTGCTCGTGGGTGATTGATGACTAAGATGACCCTAGATGGGTTCCTACATGTTGCAGCAAGTTAGATCATAGCAAGAAACCAACCAAAAACTCGCGGATCAAAGAAAGACTCAAAATCACCAAATAGAGAGAAAGAAGGCAAATGAACTCATCTTTGAGAGAACTTTCTTTAGATTGATTTGATATGGTATTGGTTTACTGACCACTCCATCAATGGAGGACAAAGACTCAATACATGAGCACGAAATCAAATCCAACTCTCTAGAACCCTAACCTCCAACTATCAACTCCTAAGCACACAAGCAAAAACTAGGATTTTCAAGTAATGAAAGGGTTGAGGGGTGCAGCCACCTCCCTCCTCTATTTATAGTGGAGGCCTAGACCTTCTAGAAGAGTTTCCTAATGGGCTCCGTTAAGGCCCAAAACAAACGGGTCACACACGCACGCATTTTAAAGCGTCGTCTTCATCTCCTCTTGACCTAATCCGCTTCTCCACGCACCGCCTTGCGCGCAGTTAGCAAAGGTCACCAAGGCGGTATTTGGTAAGATTACAAAATACCCTTCTCGGTCCTTCTCCAAGACCGAGTCGGTTGTCTGCGGCACTCGCTGTTCGCCACGTGTAGGTTGATCCAACGGCTCTCATCATGTCGGCAAGTCTCTCCCATCCGGCTCCCACCGAAACCACCATGGCACTTGCACCGACCCGCGCCGCAGATCCAACGGTCGCGCCGAACCGCCTGTTCGGTCACCTTTGTCCATCTTGCACCATACTTGAGTCCAATGACTCCACCCGCATCGTCGATCGTTACGAACCTCGGCTCTCAAGCCTAGTCCCGATCATCCTCGCCGTTGACCGTCGTTGACCACCAAGCAACTGCACAACAATAGACAAGCAAATCGAAACGAAACAAGTTCTTCATAACTTGACCCACGTTAGTCAAAACATGCATCATGCAACACATATGCTGAAACCCATGAGATTGACCTAACAAGCAACCATCGCCGCCACACGGGCCGACGAGTTAAGTGAAAACCGGTCAGACCGCCACCCTTGGCGGTCGACCGCCATCGCCGATCGATCGCCAACGTAAGGCGGTCGACCGCCACCGAGGACTTAGCCAAAATTTCAACTCAAATCCGCAACCTCTCGGAAATTTCAAGCGAATAGAACTTTTGTCGGAGACTCCAAAATTATGGGACCAAGAATAGTAGAACCTTCTCTCTTGCCTACACCCTCTATTTTTGGCCCAGCTCCAAAATCCAAACTTCACTTAATGACCGGTCTGACCGCTCGGCAGAAGCCGGTCAGATCGCCACACCGGCCGGTCCGACCGCCTCCTGGGCCGGTCAGACCGCCAGCTGCTCACCAGCAAAACAGCCCAAGACAGGACCGGTCTGACCGCCACCATGGCGGTCGGACCGCTGAGACTGACAGGCGAACTTTGCGAAAACTTCGTGTTTCGCAAACCTTCAACGTCATTGCCAATTGTCATATCATCCTAAGATCATGAGCATATCCCCATGATATCCACACTTGCCTCTCGCGATTATAACTATATCTGGCCTTCTAGCTAGTCAACCAGCAAGACTAAAGGAACATTGGGAGAACATACAAAATTCTTTAGGCTCTCAGTTTGCAACAAATCCCACGTTGGAAGGGATGAGACAGATCTTGAACCTCAGCTACAAGGATCTTCCTCGTCATCTCAAAACATGTTTGCTCTATCTTGGTATGTATCCAGAGGATCGCAATATTCGGAGGGATGACTTGGTTCAACGGTGGATCGCCGAAGGTTTTGTGAGCACTATGCATGGTCGAGATTTTGTGGATGTTGCAGAGAGCTATTTCAATGAGCTCGTCAATAGGAGCTTCATTCAACCAAAAAGGATTTACCATAATGGTGAGGTTTACTCTTACGGAGTACATGATATGATGCTTGATTTAATCCTAAGCAGGTGCGCAGAAGATAATTTTGTTAGTGTGGTGGATGATCCACAATCCAATCCATGCTAGGACAGCACGACAAGAAGGTCCGTCGCCTGTCCGTGAACTTGGTTGATGCAGAAGATGGCACAACAGTACCAGCCACCATTACAAACTTATCACAACTCCGATCACTTGTCGTCTTCGGAAAATCAGCGTGCATCCCTTCTTTGTTGGAGTTTAAGTTTCTTCGAGTGCTAGAATTTGAGGTTTCACGTGCGGTGGAGGGGGAGACCAGACTAGACCTCACCGGCATTACCAAATTATTTGAACTGAGGTGTTTAAAGATATCAGCAAGAAAGTATGGTTCCGAGCCCTCGATACAGCTACCTAGTCAAATTCGCGGGCTACAGCGATTGGAGACACTGGAGATATGGTGTAAAGGGGTTGTTAGCCTTCCGGCAGATATCGTTGATTTACCCCACTTGTTGCATCTGATTGTTTTTTCAGATGGTACAAGGCTGCCTGACAGGATAGGCAACATGAAATCCCTACGAACTCTGAAGTGGTTTGATTTAAAGGAGAGCTCACTAGACAACATCGAGGCCCTCGGCGAGCTAACAGACCTGAGAGAGCTGGAGCTCCGTTTCTATGGAGGATCCTTTGCAGCCGACGAGGCGACAACAACACGGATGGATGCTCTCCGCTCTTCCGTTGAGAAGCTCCGTAACCTCAGACTGCTGTATGTGCGGGGCAGACCCGTGATCAGCGCTGATGTCTTGAGCTCATTGTCCCCGCCTCCTCACCACCTTGAGGTACTACGCCTGCAAGCATTGGGTTTCTCCAGGGTTCCCAGGTGGGTTGGTCATCTCCACAACCTTCACGTCCTGGCGCTTACGATTAGGGAGGTGCTGGAGTATGATGTTCGTGTTCTTGGAGAACTACCCTCACTCACCGACCTCCGGTTGCGCATCCCACAAACACCTGCAGAAAGGATTGTGATATCTGGCTCCGGCATGAGATTCCCAGCTCTCAAGGTTTTCGAATTTGAATGCGACTGGATGTCATACCTGACCTTCACGGCAGGGGCCATGCCCAATCTCCAAACCCTCAGGCTACTACTCCCCTTGGACACATGGGACCACGGTACACCTGTTGGCATGGAGCACCTGCTGAGTCTCAAAGAAATCTATCTATGGCTGGCCAAACAAATCTCAGAAAATACGACACAATCAAAAGAAGAAACAGTATCCCAAAATACAACACAATCAGAAGAAGAAGCTGCCGAATCTGCGTTCAGGAATGCGGCCCAAGTGCATCCAAGTAGTCCTGCATGTACCAAATACCATTACAGCTACTAATATGTAGTGTATACTACATGATAAGAGTGTTGTAGGCCTATAGCGATGCAATGCCAAATGGTGATGCTATGATTCATCCTCCTTGATAACTCCACCGATTCTACATCCACCAATTTAATATATATCTTCAGTGATAAATTCCACACCGAGAACTCCCTGTTTTTGGACAAATTTTCACTGAGCCGAAGACCTTTTTGTGCCTTTTTTTACACCAATATTCAGCTTCCTCTAGATAGCTGCAGCCAAATGGTATAGAATTATCAATTTGGCCAGCCCAGATATCCAGCAGGTTTCCTTTTATTTTTTCCAACGTGTTCATCAAATGAGCAGCTTGGTGATCTAAAAAAAAAGAGATCATAATGGTGCATTTCCTAGCATGTTAAGCGTGGAAACCATATGGTATAGTCCTAATCTATATGTTGAATAATTGACACCGGTGTCAAGAAGTTTCAGGACTAAACCCTCGGTTTAACAAATTATCAAATTTACTGTCAGGTGGCTGGTGATCTAACCGGCGTTGTAGAGCGGTGTGACCTGCCAAGAAAACGTTTTGAGAGCTTTTTTATTATTTAATCCTTTTTTGAATTTTATTTTAAAGTTAACCTTTCACGAACTTTATTTTCAATTATGACATCTTTAGTCACGCTACCACTAGTGACGTGACAAAACAACACTGTCACGTCAGCCCGTATCTTATGAAGTTCTTGTCACGTGTGGCAGTGTTGTTTGGTCACACCACTGGTAGTGGTGTGACAAAAAGTACTATTTTAGCGGATTTATCTTATGACGTGATAATGTTGTTTTGTTATGTTACGGGTGGTGATGTGATCAAAGAGGTCAGAATTGAAAATAAAGTTCACGAGGGGTTAACTTTAAAATAAAATTCAAAAAATGGTTAATTAATAATAAAAAAGCTCACGTTTTGAGGGGAAAGAGAAGTGGGAGGAACGGGATGTCGCCCTACGACGAGAGGACGTCCCCACAAAGGAATTGGCGAGGGTAACCTCAAATTAGCAATGCATACACATAGATATTAATTGCTTTTCATAATATTTCTTCCATGACGCGATATACAAATTAACCTGCGATCAGAGATCCCGTGCCTGTTGCCAATCTGAAACGTAATTAGGTGGTCTTTGCTCTAGCAGACACGAAATTCCGGCCCATCCCGGGGACGCAATACCCACGGACGTCCGACCCACTAACATATGGGCCACTAAGATTCGACGTCGACGCAAACGCAGCAGCCTTGAGTTCTCCCCGGCCGGACAGGAAGCTGTCGCCGACGCGCAGCTGCATGCCATCCGTGGAGAGGCCATAGCATGCTCTGTCAACTTCAGGCCTGCTCTGTTCTTGATCCGCGATGCTGCTTCTTCTTCTTCTTGCACTCAATGGGGTCGGTCAATCTGTTCGTGCTTAGTTTTGCTTCGTCTGGACCGGCGTTGTTTCTTCACATTCAGTGAAGAGTGTCGTGCTCGATCTGTTATTCTGTTTGGCTATCGTTACTTACTGCGTGGAGTGGAGGGAAATTAGAGTGTAAACTGAAAAAGGAACAATTTGCAGGGGTTGATCAGTTGCTAGCATGCTGCACTCTTCTTGCTATTTTATGCTCAATGCTTGTTCAGATGTAACTGTTACTAGGCTAGATTCAGCTGGCCGCCGGCCGGCCGGATCAAGTTGGCTGATCCAGAGCCCAACCCGCATTTCAACACTGCAAGCCGAAATCCCATTAAGTGCCGGCTCCAGCTGCCTTGTGCGAAAGCCCAATCACCTCGTTTAATACTGGTTGGTTTGATTCAGCCTGTCTGAAATTAATGGGGTGACTCTACTAGTCTGCTACTGGTGGTGTTATCGCCATTCGGTTGTCAGTCTAGTTGGCACTCCTCACGCTCACTTTGTGGATGTCTTGCTTGCTGATGCCATGCAATGCAATGCAATGCATGTTTCCATTTTTATGTGAGTGTTGCTACGCCAAACCCTGCTTTAGCTCTCTGCAAATCACACGTCGCCGCATCGGTTGTTCAGTTGCACCGGTGAACACGGCTTCCTTTTACTCAAACCCAAAGTTGCATCGCCGATGCCTGGCTTATCACCTCCTGCCAATTTCTTTTACTACTTTTCCAGCCTTCTTTTACTATTCCTTATCTCCTTGCTTTCATGTCAGATCAGATTCCTGTTTTACTCAAAGGTTGGGGAGAAAGATTACAAAGGTGGTCGAGCTAGTCTGGTTGCCAGTTGGTTGATGGATATATCTTGATTATTATGTACAAAGACGAAACCAAACACAAGTTGACATACATAGGAAATTAAGGGAAAGCTTATTCTTCTTCTTCTTCGTCTTTCCTTTCTTTCCCCTCCCCCATGAAAAACCCGTGAATCCCGATTTGGTTTCACGAAATATGCATACGGATTTATAAATATGAATACCGGAGGGGGTTGGATCCCGGCCCCCTCCGGTACTGGTCAAACCGGATTTTGTTCGGTCGAAATTCGTTCAAATTTGATTAAAATTCATTCAAAATCTGAAAATTTGATTTCGAATTTGAAAAAACCGTCAGGATCTCATTTCCCGACCACCCCGGTAGACGGTTACCGGCCGGTCCGCCGGGTTTTTTTTTCCTGCGTGGGATATCTACGAATCTGCAGTCGTGATGGAGTCAAATTAAGCAGCGTGCGTGATTAAAAGTAAATTAATGAAATGGGATGAAGAATCAATCAACCATCCACATCTCATTTGGTGGTGAGAAGTATCTGGGAGGCCCCACACATGAAGGAGACACATCCAATCAAGTCGTTCTGGCGAGCTAGCATCTTGTTTGTTTGCACAAAGACAACAACTTTTGAACGCTTCAAAGCCCCTCTCTCCCTCTCTTGTCCTTCATCACACAAAGTTAAATCCATGCGAGTACTAGTCTTCCTACTACTATGTCATGTCAGAGGTCACCGTGGGGTCTCAACGCAAACAGTCAAGAGAAATAGTACTAGTACCTCATGTAAAAACATCATTGGTAAATTAATTAATTTCACTTCTTTGGGAGTATCTGAAACTTACTGAACTTGGTTTTTTTTTTTGGAACAAGTTGCTGGTTTTTAAAACCACATAACCGTTCCTAGCTAACACCTCTAAGAAAAATCCAGCAGGCACAAAAATAAAACCATAGAACCATTCTTATACACCTAAAAATAATTTTTTAAAAAGAGCGAGTATAGGCAAGGTATAATCCCTATATACAACTTGTGTTTTTGAATTGTGAAAAGGTAGCAATTGCACATTCAATTTTCTAGAACTACATGTGTACTTTTTTTTCTCCGGAAATGAGTTGATAGGGAGGTGTCATGATAAGTATCGATCTTACGAATAAATGCTAGTGACTCTTCTTGAGCGAAATTACATAGAAAAAGACACGAGAATTTTATACAAATTCAGGTCTTTTTCTGATAGAATAATAACACTACTACTATGTTTCCTGTATTGATTGTGTTTACAACAAAAAGGAGTCACTAAAGCTAGGGCTTAATCTTCTTGTATCTCGCTTCTCATCTTTGTCTCTCTCCTCTGTCCACCGACTTTACTCTTTATATAACTCATGAAGGGTGACAATTATCTACGTCAAAAGACATCTTGTCGTTTGATGCAATACACACGTTTAAGGGTAGTTATTGTCAGAGACGTATTTCTCACGTCGCCTTGAGGTTATGTCAAAGACAGAGATTTAATATGCACATTTATCTCAGGAATAATAACACATGTTAACCACTACGTGTATTAAACATAGAGCACAAATGTCCCTAGTCGATTGGATCCGCGTGTCTGTAGGCTTTATCGACCATAGGGTGGTCGTAAATGACCTTAGTATAATAAGACTTACAACTATAAGATAATTGTAGTAGGACTTACGATAAATAGGTAGTCGTAGAAGAATTTACGACCTTATAGGGTGATTGTAGTAGAACTTACAATCAATAGGTGGTAGTAGAAGAACTTACAACCATATAGGGCAGTCGTAAAATAACTTACGACCACTAGGTATGTATTATCTCCCTCATTGTTAATCTTGAGTACCTTTGAAGGTTATATAAAATAAAGTATTATCTATAGATAAATAACTTAATTAATTAAGGATTATTAGATCCTCATCAGGAAGGTTATTCAAAATGTAACCATATATGAAGATGTATATAGATGGGATTGAGACTAGGTCTTGTAGGGGAGGTGGAAATGATGCACGAAACTAAGTAAAGATCACTACAATATGTAGAGGTGAACTAGTGAGACGAACAATGTTGCGAATGGTGTCAGGGGTGGGGTGGTGAGAGCAAACTTATCGATTCTGTTCTAGTACCAGCCGATATAGCTGGTATGTACTATTCCGCCACCTAAAATGATACAGAGTATACCAGCCTCGATACCGGTCAATATCGGCACGATACCGCTCAATACAAGTCATACGGCTTCAATATCGGACAATGTCGGCCATATCAGTGGAATTGAAAATACCGTCTATAAACTCATCGAAGTATATGTTATATTTAATCCTATTAATATGTATTAGAAATAATATTACAAGTCAAATTTTATATACAATTAAACATTTATTTACTTATAAATATATATTATTATATTAAACTCCGAAACGATACACCAGTATGAAAATGTACCATTCTAAAAGCTAAACCGGTATAGCCTCTGGAATGGTATTAACAAGTATGGTCGAGAGTGAGAAGCAAACATAGCCAGAGAGGATAGGAGAATACCGGAAGAAGCTAGAATGGTTACGAGCAAAACGTACAATTTACGATAAAGCTCACTAAAGTCGGGTAATTACCATGGTAGGGATCGACCTTGTTGTTTTTCCTTAAAAACAGAAGAAGAAGAAGAAAAAAAATACAAGTATGGCAGGAATAAAAAAAGATTTCTAGGCTAGGCAAATAGTAGCATCTTGATAGTGGTACTTTAGAAATGCTTACATTTTCTTACTAAAACTTCAGCTTTGGACGAATATTTCCTAGACAAAGAAACACGATGCTCGATCCCTCAAAAACAAAACAAAAAAGGGAAAGACGATGCTCAACCTCAAACCGCGTCGCCATCTTTTTCATATATTTTTTTTGTCTCGTACAGTAGTAGTATTCATTCCCCCTCTTCTCCGCTCGTAGTCGCGGTGTTGCCCGGTCAAATCCCCAACCCGGCCAAGTCTTCGCCCTCCGTTAATAACACACTCTTCCCCTCGCCTCCCCCCTCCCTTGGTATCCCTCGCGCTACCCCTATCGAAATCTCCATCCATAATAAGGTTGCTTCCTCCCCCCGACCTTCTGATCTGCCCTCCTCCCCCTCGCGCGGCGGCCGCGCCATTTTTTGCCCCCAAGGTATTCTCATTCTCCCAGGTTATTGATGGCTCTATTCGCATTCTTTAGGATGTGCTACAAATAAGTGGTCAAGAAACGGTCTTTTCTTGATTCTTGATGCGTAGTTTTTGGTTAGTAATGGTACAATCTTGCGTGAAATGGGGTGAGTGCTAACTGTGGCCTGCTAATTTTCAGTTCTTGATCCGTTGTCCTGCCGCCGTCTGCCAATAAGTCGCCGGTCGCCGGAGAGAACCGGCTTTGATTGCTGCCGGATTTTGGTGCGTTTTTGCTGCTGTGTCAGCTGTGGATTCTGTCAGAGAGGACCCGGATTCTTGTGGTATTTAATTGGGGCGAGTTGCTGTTGTCGGTAACAAGGGTGGGACGGTTGCTTCGGAGACTTTGATGAACTCCCGCCGATCCAAGTCTGTGAAGCTCGTATCCACGCTCGCCAAGCCCCTTGAGGTCGAGATTGCTGAGGAGGACTCGCGGATGAGCTCATCCGCCGACAACACGGTGTACTGTTGCATTGCTAAGGGGGAGAAGGTCATATACTGCTACAACAGTAAAGATGGTGATCCACAGATGGAGGCCACGGCCGCGCTCTGCCTTGAGAATGCGCCTTCATATCACCAGCATTACATCCACACATCGGGGTCGAGGAGCTGCGGCTATTTGATGGCTGACGGGCACACGTTCTTCGCTATAATCGATCCGAGTGTTGGGAACGTGGGTGCCTTGCAGTTCCTGGAGCGTGTGCGAGATGTGTTCAGGAACACAAATAGGAATGGCTTTCACGACTCGCTGGTACCTGCTGTCCAGAGGCTGGTGGCTTCGCTGGAGAAGATGCCCCGTGCAGCGTTTGTCCTTGAGGAAAATGTGGAAAGGGGAGGGTCGAGTGACAGCTCGAGCTGCACATCATCGAAGGTGCCTTTGCTGGGAAAGAGCGGGAGCCGGAAGGATAAGAAGAAGGCGAAGGACAAGGCAGTGTCGGCGGGCGATGGCGAGGATGAGCAGCATGGGACTAGGGGGTTGAGAATAGATGTGCCACCAGAGGAGGTAAGTGGCATGTCGTTGGAGCGGACTACAAGCCAATCCAGGCTACGATGGCAGCCGTCATCCCGGTCGTTGTGGATGCGCCATGTAAAGATCATCATCATTGTTGATGCCATCGTTTGTTTGGTGTTGTTTGCTGCTTGGCTTGCCGTCTGTAAGGGTTTCCAGTGTGTGTCTGGGTGATGAAATGCAACCTCTTCATGATTTGTGTAGCTGTTGGGGGAGGCCCAGAAGTTTCTTAATGCAGTGAGTTGTGATATGCTCCTTTCCATAAAGGTAAATATAATCCAAGAAAATGGTGAATGGAGAGGTTTTGGACTTGGTGAAGATTATGGCGGAAGCTGCAACTACCCGACAACAATATGTTCAGGATCGGACGATAAAAATGGAGGCTTGATGGCGTGAACATGTACATATGCTTCACCTCTTGTACATGATAATTTGATAGGATTTTTCCTAGAGGTCATGTGTCCGTGGTCTTCCTGTATTACGAGGATTTAGTGTCATATATGATTCCTTTGCTGATTGTTGTGCAGATGATACACCTTGCTATATATGCTTTATACATCTTTGATCAAGTCAAAAATTTGAAGCTTATTCTTTGTACATTTGAGCATCTTTCTGGTTTAAAGATTAATTTTCATAAAAGTGAGACCTTTTGCTTTGGTGAAGCAAAAAAAAAAAATTGAATCTCAATATTTAACGATATTTGGATGTAAGAGGGGTTCTTTTCCCTTTAAATATTTGGGTATTCCGATTCATTTAAGAAAATTGAGGAATAATGAATTTGGAAGAGCATTTTGAAAAAAAAATTGAGCAATTGGAAAGAAAAAAAAAATCTTATGGTGGAAAACTGGTACTTATAAATTCGGTTTTGAATGATCTTCTTATGTTTATGTTTTCTTTCTTTGAGGTACCTAAGAGGGTCCTTAAAATGCTGGATTTTTTAGGTCCAGATTTTATTGGCAAGACGACAACTATAAAAAAAAAGTATAGATTGGCTAAATAGAATATTCTTTGTAGGCCTAAGGACTAAGGCGGTCTGGGAATTCAGAACATTGAGATAAAAAATAAGTGTCTTTTGACTAAATGGTTGTTCAAACTTTTGAATGAGGATGGGGTTTAGCAACAATTGCTTAAAAATAAGTATTTGCATGATAAGTCTGTTTCTCAAGTTAAGAGTAAACCTGGGGATTCTTATTTTTGGAGAGGATTGATGAAGGTGAAGTATGATTTTCTTTAGTGCTGTTTCTTTTAACCTTGGGGATATAAAACAAATCAGATTTTGGAAGGACGTTTGGGTTGGACATAGGTCTCTTTATGAACTTTATCCAACATTGTTTGAGGTAGTCCGGAATAAACATGCTTTCGTTGCAAAATATTTTAGGAACAACTCATTTAAATTTAAATTTGAGTTTTAGGAGAGCGATTATTGTCCCTAAGTTGCTTGTTTTCAATAATCTTGTGATGCGAATAGCCAATGCTCATCTTACCATGGATCAGGATACAGTTCGGTGGAACTTGCATAGGTCTGGACAATTTTCAGTCAAATCTATATATGCTTTTTTAGGCGACACCAATTGTCGTTTTCGCTATAAAAAGTTATGGAAATTTAAAATATCTCTTAAGATAAAATTTTCTTTTGGTACCTTTGTAGAAGAGTTATTCTGACTAAGGATAATTTATTAAAACGAAACTAGAGGGGTGATACAAATTGTTGCTTTTGTGGTTAGCAGGAGACCCTTCAACATTTGTTTTTTAATTGTTGCTTTGTCCGTTTTGCTTGGTGAATAGTTCAGATTGCTTTTAATCTTAACAGACCTAATAATATTCAGAATATCTTTGGGAACTGGTTATTAGGTCTTAATTCGGATTTAAAAGCAACTATTTGGGTAGGGGGCGGTTGTACTATGCTAGTCTATCTGGTTATATCGTAATGATATCATTTTCGATAAGACAGTTATTAACAATCTTTTGCAGGTTATATTCAGATATATCCATTGAATCCACTCTTGATCAGCTTTGCAATACTAAAGAAGGAGGGAGACCTTGGTAGCTGGGTGCAAAACATTGGAGATCATTATAAGGGAGATATTCAACTAACATGAGTGGAAGCTATGTGATAGGCTTAGAGATGCTTGATGATCTTTTAGTTATTGTTTATTTTTATAGAAATGTTTATTGTTTTTACGGCGTTTGTTTTGCCGGTGATTTGTGTTTTTGTAGTCTTGCCGTTTCTTTATGGCTCATGGAGCTACTGTTCAGTCTAGTTATGAATTTTTAGATATTTGTAATAAATCTTGGACTGTGTGTATCTTTAGATACAGAGACCGGAAGAGGTTTTCTCTTCCATTATCTAAAAAATACTTCATACATCTCTCTTTTTGTTGTCTTCCCTGGCATTTCTGTTGATTGCACGGAGATTCAGTTTTGACTTTTTCTTTTTGCCGAGTTCTATAATTGTGATGAAAATACGGTTTTAGATGCTGGATAAAGAGTATGTTCTCACACTGTGCACCGAAATAATTTTCTTCGCTAGATAAGGCTACATTGGGTTAAGAAAAATTCTGCAAGAATGCTCATGAAGTTATCGCATCGTATCATTTCTTTAGTCTGTTAGCTTCCATGAATGGAGCTGGCGATAACTCAGGCGTGTGTATAACATTCCAATATTACTCCCCAGTTGTGTCGAGGTCATTTAAATGCATCAAATTGCCTGGTGCCATCGCGTGCAGCTCTTTGTCGTGTTCGAAGAACTGATTAAACTTGGAAAGTGAAGATTGGCGCTTGTATAGCTTGATCAATAGTGGAGTGGATTTGTTTGTCTTTTGTTGAATCTTTTTCACGGCTCGACAGAGATTAAAAAGTGAAGATTGACGCTTGTATATTTATAGTCTCGATATGATGTTGAAGCGTATATGAACAAGGGCACCATCTTGCATTTCCATGAGATCCTGAGATGTTAGCATAGCTTGTGTATTTTTCAAGTGAACAAGGTGTTTTGCTCTACCATGTTTGCCAGAACTGATACGAATTTAGCCAGCCATACTGATCATAGTTATAAAGACCTGGAAGCAGTTATGTCCTGAAATATGGAAGTGCACGTCCCTGTTTGAAATCATGCAAGTGAAATCAGAAGACTGCCACTGTTATTGTACTAGTTTTTTATTGTGTAGGGTAAGTGGAGTTCTATTCATTGATCAGCTGTGTGCTGTCAGTAGACTGAAACTGAAATATTCGTAGGCATCTGCATTCAACAATTGAGCTGCCAACTATATTGTCAGTGTATCGAAACTTGTGGTTGTCGAAGTTACTGGCTTAAGTCTGAATTGATCTCCATGTTTTGAAGTGGGAATGAAGTCAGCTTGTGTAGTGGTAGTACACAAGAGAAACAAGCTTCTGAATTTACTTCAATGGCAGGTTCCGACAATGTTAAGAAACCAAACAAGAAACAACTTTTTATTTTTGTCAAGGGAAAGAATTAATGTATTAATTTGCTTCAGTACTGTTCGGTTTCAACCATGAAACTGAAGATTAATTGAAAGGTGTAATCTGATGATCTCCAACGCGGTCCTGTCCCCGTCATCGAAACCAAAGATCGAGCCCATGCATGGAGCATTGGAGCTCCTTGCTCTCTTTACCTCGCCGAAATAACGGAGGCCAGGCATCTCGGAGGTGGTACACGGTGGAGTTGGAGGTACCGCGAGCGGCGAGGGGCTGGCTCGGGCAGCGCGGAAGGGTGCGGGTCACAGAGGCTGGTGGGCATGGCGCGCTACAGAGGCTGGCGTACCCGACACGCTAGCGGTGCTGCGACAGTGAAGCGGCTGCGGACTGCGGTGGTGCGGCGCTGGGATGGAGGAGGCTGCGGCGGCGGATGTCTCGACCGGCGAGCGCGACGGAGACAGCTGGTGCGGCTCAGATTGAGCAGAAGATCGTAGTGGGAGAACTTTTTCAGACAGAACCCCTGCAATATTCGCTATTAAGCGCTTACATCCCGATTTGGATCGCGAATAAAATCTGCGATCTTGGCACGTTGGATCAATATTGTGCGGTTCGGATTGAAGGAGAAATGTAATATTACATGTGACTTGCAGGTGGTTTGTTTTTTTAAAAAGGATCCTTTCACTATTCTGTATTTACCGGATTTCGATCGCAGATAAGATTCGCGATCATACGCCGTTGGATCGACGTTGGGCGGCTCAGATAGAGGGGAAAATTCATGTGACCTGGAAAGAACATTCGTGCGCGGCCTCGCGGGGGTGAGATTCTCTCTGCGCTGTCAGTAGACTGAAATAACGGGATACTCGTACGCATCTAGCTGCATGCAACAGTTGAGCTGCCAACTATTCTATTGTTAGTGAATCAAAACTTGTCGTTCTCGAAGCTACTGCCTTGGTTCTGAATTGATCTCAATGTTAAATGTAGCAGTACAATACAAAAACAAACTTCTGAATTTACTTCAATTGCAGCCTTGCAGGTTCCCTTCTTAGTTCTGACAATGTTAGGAACCAGTTCCAAACAAAATCATCTTTTTTTAGACAACAGGGTAAACCCAACTTGTATTTTTGAAAGACCAACCCAAAAACTTATATTGAAAGCCAGCAGGAACAGTACAGTGTGTCGTTCAGCAAACAGGTACAGTTCTAAGAAGAAGAGTTCACTACAAACGATCTCATTACCGACTCAAAAACTTAACCCGGGTCAACTTCAGAAGCATTGGATATTCCTCCCAGCAAAGCAAGACGATGATGGTTTCTTCCACTTGTACGCTTCAGCATCTTGCCTTTGTGCCTGAACCTTTGGGTTACAGATTCCACCACTAATTTCTCCACTGAGCGGGTTCCCATGAAGACCAGCAAATAACCCCCAAACAAAAAATCCAACTGCCTCTGACATAACACATCACCCTCCATGAAGACCAGGGAATTAGGACCTCTGTCCCAGGAAAGTATTTCTCTCACACAACACCAAACATAACGAGCAAGCACACATTTAAAGAGAATACGATCACCATCTTCCTGCCTCTGGCATAACTGTGACAATGATCTCCTCCAGGCCAGTTCCTTTTCTTTAATTGAACTTCAGATTGGATTTTGTCTTTGTAAGTATGCCACAGCAAGATCTTTATTTTCAGAGGTAGTTTAGATCGATTTCCAAATATTCATCATCCTTGTATTGATAACTCCTCCAAAAGTCATTTGTCGGTACAAGGATTGTGTAGTGAATTGGCCGTGCTTTTCCAGACCCCAGCTCACAATATCCTCTTCTTTATCTGCTACAAAATCTATTGTGTCCAATCTATTCATCAGATCACTCCATTGTTCTAGCTCTGCTACACCAAAACTCACCCTGAAATCCAATTGCCACTCCCCTCCATGATGACATTCTGATTCTGCTACTGTGATACAGCAAATATTCAAGATTTCTTGTGTTGATCACTGCCAAACAAAGAGCATGCATCTTAATTTATTTCGAGAACACAAACCAAACAAGAACAGTTTTTTCTTTTTTCCGAAACCGTAAACCAAACAAGAACGTCAAGAGAAAGAATTATTGCATTACCTTCTGCATCCAACACTGTTCGTTTCTAAAATAGGTGGCTGTACTGTACTGTACGCTCTTGTTCATCGTGGCTGTACTGTACGCGGGCGACTGGTAGGTGGTTGGAGATTGGCTTCGTCAGTTCGGACAACACAGTGACCGGTGCGACGACGGCACGACGACCAGCACGGGCCGTTCAAGGGTGGTGCCTGGCCGGCTTCGGTGCGACAAGTGGGTGTGAGCGGGCATCACGACGGTTCGGCAGCCCGATGCGCGGTAGGTTTGTGCATTGAAGCGGCGCGTTGTCGGTGCTCCGACGCCTCAGTGTGGCATGCGGTGCGAAGATTAGCAGCACCTTTGTCCAGTAGCCGTCATTTTCCTTCACCGATCTTCCTCATTGTCTCCGGCCTCGATCCGAGGTGGATCTTCTCATCTTCATTGTCGGCGGCCCTTGATTTGTCATCGTCAAGCTCGACCTATGCCAGATCCGGGCGACCCACCGCTGGGAGCCGTTGTCTCCGCCAGATCCAGACTCGGCTTCGTCTTCCCTAGCGTCGTCTCTATCGACTCGTCCTAGGCATCGTCTTGTCTGGCAACCCTCTTCATCGTCAACGTCGTCCCCGGACTCCCCCACCGGATCTGGCGGGATTTTCTGTTGCCGTCGGATCTGGTGGGATTTTCTTTTGTCGTCCTTGATCGCCAACCTCCCACGCCACGCCACGTCTTCGTCACCGAGCACGTCGTCCTCGAGCTCAGGAGATGAGTTGAAGAGCCAAAAGGGCACAGACATCCCCCGTTTGTCCTTCTCCTCCTGCAAACCCGCGACAGCTTCACCGATGTCGAGAGTCCTTCTCACCATCGAATCCAAAGCCGTCCTCTCCAGATCCGTCGTCATCACTTGTCACCAGTGCTTGAGCTGTCGGTTCTCAGCTACACCCCCCCTGTTGTCTGTTTCGCTGATTGGCCTGCTTGCAGAGCGGGATAGTCGTTTGAGTCGTCGTCTTGAGCTACATGATTACTGTGGTTCTATTAACAAGTATAATGCTGCCAGGCGCTGTTGTTATTTGATACGAGTAATTTTTTTAATAAAAGGTTCGCCCCCATTTCTATTAATAGAAACCAGCTGCAAGGTTCCATTGTCACAGAAAAGAAAAGCGAAAATCACAATTAAGGATTGAACAACTGTTGTTATTTGATTGACAGGGAAAACTGAAGAAGCCGAACACCGTCTCATTTAGATGCCTGAGCGCCGCTAGGGTGGGGTCGACGGTGAGTGCGAGGATGGCGGCGGGGAGGAGCTGGAGCGCCGCTACGTTTGAGAAAGAAGGGAGGAGGAAGAAGAGAGACAGGGTAGAATGGTCATTCCGCACCATTGGGATGGAAAATTTGACTTTCAGGTATTTCCGATCGTATTTTGTTGTTCTCGATGGTAGTTAGTTTCTAAGATGCTCGCGATTGCCAGCGAACAAATTTACTCTTTTAATTTCTCTCCGTTTGTGATTCAAAGCCACAATAAACCTTCATCAGCTTTGCTGTCCGCCGCTCATAGACAAATGAGGACCCCATAAATTTTATATCATCATCAAGGCTTGATATCTGTAGTGAAAATAAAGCAATGAGCAAGTAAATTTGCTTCACAAGTTCCTTCAAAACAAAATTGTTTCCCAAGGAAGTACCTGTCTGCCTCCCTCTGAACAAAGAAAAAGAAGAGAAAAAAAAAAAGCAAAATTACAGCCTACCCACGTCTCCACTCAGCCCATAAATGGCCACCATCAAAGGTCCACGAACGTGGCAGCCCAACGGCACAGATGAAGGCCACAACTACCAGCCCAGCACAGCCGCAAATCGATTGCTCCAGCGACAACTGAAGCAGACGAACAACAGTGAGACGACAAATATATAGATACGAACAAGATGGTGACATAGCAGAGTTGAAGTAACTAAGCATGTCCAGGAAAAGAAGCTACATGTACTAACTCAGATTAGCAAGCAGAAGGTGCTCCAGCCTTCGCTCAGGAACCGAGTTGCAAGCTTGAGACCTTTGTTCTCATCTCTCTGTGTGTGTACCTCTGAATTCTGATCTTGTCAAATAAACTTTTCTGCAGAATGATCGAGCTCCATGGCAGGTGCAACGCGATCACTCAAAAGCACAGCTCTTCTTCCGCGGGCCCTGATGGAAAAGGGGAAAAGAAAGATTGATAAGAATGGCCAGATGTCAAGTGTTTTAAGGGGATCTTCGGAACTGCCAATTTTGTACTACATACCCATGGCATAACGCTCTCGAATTGTGCTGGCACCTGTACATCAATTTTGGCGGTGTCACAGAGTAGCACTTTTGAATTGCCTTTTGTCCCCCATTTCCGTTTTAGATTCATGCAGATTGGTACAGTGCGACACAGTATTCATGCCTCCAAATTAGGTGATGCAAGCAACAGATTATGTTGCCCAGATATTTTCTAGACAAGACAAAACAATGAGATCATTAAGGTTTTCCCTGGTTGAATGAAAAAGACCAATTCGAAGGAACGCAGAAACTGATCAAACAGTAATAAGTACCTCCTCTCTGTGTGCGTAGCCCCAGCTTGCTTCAGACCTTCACATCTTAGCGGTGATTCTCAATGAATGTTTGATCAAACAGGCACCAATGCATGGACCAACAAGCGCCAATGGCAGTGGAATTTCAAAGCAAGCAAAACTATTATGTAAATGAGAACACAGCTAAAAGTACGGAGCCGGCCTGCCGGATTTGAACCGGCTAGAAAGGACGAGCATGGAGTCTTTCAACCCCACACCATCCAACACTCTTCCGAACGAGCAAAGCCGGTGACATGACAACACTGGATTATACATGTTATGTAGTAAGTATGTGATTGCTATATGAGAAAGAACATTATGGTGAGGCAGTGACCACTCACTAGAAAAATGAAGTCGTCCATTAATTCCTATTCCAAGCAACATGGCATACTGATACTACCAAAGTACCAAAGTTATAGCAATAAAGCCAAAAAAAGTTATGCTAACAAACGTGAGTTAAAAGTAAATGTGGCCAAAACATGGTAAATAATTAAGATTCATTTGCATAGCAATTCTTATCTGGCTCATTCATCACCTTCTCTCTCTCTCTAACCATGTGTCCCCACTGATTTGTCTTCTTTCCCCCTTATATATGGTAGTCTATAGTCTCCACTCTCCACGCACCACCTGTATCTTTCAGAGATTTTCCCACAAGTCTAAATGTTATATTGATTTGCATGCGACGGCTCTGCTGCTGACCTTTTTCCTTTTTTGAGGACTTGTTGCTGATCATTGATACTTGAATAAGACTGCAAGGATTCAGTGCGGCAGCAGAAAATCCTATATACTAAATAACTTTTGTTTTGGCGTTCTTGGTTTGTCAAATGATTGGCAATGGGAAGAAATTTCCACAAATGCAATAATGACGTCATCAGTAGTTTTAGGGGCTATACATGTACGTACACATGTATAGCTGGCCTGAACCAGCCCTACATTGGCATGCTCACGCCTGAGTAGAAACAAATGTCCAAAAATGCTGATTCACACTCCCAATAGCCCCTCTCATGAAAGCTACTCATGATCTGCATTTTCTGAAAAGATTATGTGACATCATTTTGCTGGATGCAATATTGCTAATTTAGCAAAAGCTGAAGTTAGTTATGTTAATGCAATGGCAAACAAAAAGCTTAGCAAACCATTCAGTGATTGTGCTTAAAGATATATATATATATATATATATATAGGAAAATGGTATGGTACTCCTGGGGGTACGTATGGCCACCTCTCATATACCACTTAAATGATATGATGATACCTCTTTATCAATTTGAGTATACTCCAATAATGATTATAAGATACCTCAAAATGAGTTACATGAAAAATTTCATGAAAATCCACTTTTTATACCAAAATCCGTGTATATACTTCTTTTATGTATGAAAAAAGGTATATAGCAAAAATAAAGGGCTCCAATGAAAATTTTCCGATCAAGTCACATTGGAGTATCTTATAATTGGTATTCAAGTATACTAAAAGTGATAAAGAAGTATAATATATTCGTTTAAGTGGTATATTATAAGTGGGAGTACGAAACGGGCGTCCTATATATATATATATATATATATAGAGAGAGAGAGAGAGAGAGAGAGAGAGGGAGAGAGAGAACGGACATACCCTACTGCTCCCCTCTTCAATTTTTTTTTTTTTTTTAAAGTTCTGCTTTCTAAAAACTTAGCCGTTAATGCTACAAACCATTTTGTCCTTATCCTAATGTTTGACTTACCAATCAACTGTTTTCCATCAGAAACTGATTCCCATGCTCTGCTGGGATATAAAATCACAAGGAATGCATGGCCCCATTTTGAAGTACTTTTATCTTTTCTTTTTAGTTCTCTTTCTGTGCACCCATTACTCCGATACGGAAAATAAACACTTCAGATACATGTGTAACAACTCACAACAGATGTCTTCGCACAGGCAATCTGTTGATGTCAATGGCCTACAAAATCAATCAAAAGAAGGCAGCAGGTATTGTAAGTTCAGCAAATGCAAATTCGAGAGGATTGGACAAGCAAGGGATGGAACACATACTGGAAGGATTTGGCAAATTTGAAGATGGGCAAAAAAAAACGCATAGTTTTATGTACCTGCAAGAACAGAAAAGGTTCATTAATAAACTCCCCATATTGGTTTTATAAAAAGAAATTTACTTCCCAAAAGTGTAATATGATGTAAATTAGCAGAGTGTGATTTATCAAAACAATGATGAGAGGCCCTCAAACATGAAGTTACAAATGCCATATTTTTTTTCAACCCAAACAACAAAACCAGTACTACATAGTGGCAACCAAAATGAAAAAGGCCAAAAAGCATTTATTTGGCAATGCTTGACAAAGTGGCTGTTTGGTTTGGAGCCAATAATTCGAAAATTTTGGTCATGCTGACCAGATTTCACATGTGTTTGGCTTGTTTCCAATCAAGGATCCAAAAACCGGAATCGGGCAAAATCCCGCTCGACGCTATTTCTCCGTTACCAGTCGGTTACCGACCGGTAACCGGACATCCCGAAAAAATCCCGGCTGAATTTCGCCAGATGGAGTTTGAATTCGGGATGAAACCGACGGAATTTTGAATTTGAATTTGAAGGATTCCGGCCGGGATTTTGGATCCCGGACCCCATCGAGAAATCCGGTAACCGGCCAGGTTTTTTTTCCCTGTTTCCAATATTTTGGCATTCCGTCCATATCCATATCTTAGTTCGTTTTCTTGCCAAATCTGCAGTGACCAAATTGGGGGGAATTTTTTTGGCACAAACCAAACTGCCCAAATCATTTTGAATTTCCTGAGGAATTAAATTCGGTGGAAGGCTAGTCATCAAGCACGCACAAAAATAGGAGGGTCCGTTTAAACGGGCGGATTATTCTCAAGCACCAGGCCATTTGTCATTTTTTGGCTAGTAGTTATGAGTTATGAGTTATGACCAAGGAAAAAACCGCCAGTTAAACCAATGGGAACAGGGAGAGAAAAAAAACCGCCCGAAAATTTTTAAATTTAAATTTATGACTGCATAATGCATTTCCTAGGTTGATTTAGGCCTTTTTTGTGCTAAATTACCTATTGTATGAGCTAAATATGCTTGAGTTATTGTATGAGCAAGTCCTAACATTTTTTAGAACATCCACAATTCAATTTTCCGGTTTTGGTAGCGGTTTTTCTGGTTTTGGGTGGTTACCGGTTTTAAAACTTCGTCAATTCAATTTTCCATTTTCGAATTTTGACCTTTTTTTTTGTTTTTCTGGTTACCGGCCGCCGGGTGGTTTTTTCTCCGGTTCCGACATTTTGATCCTTGGTTATGACTAGGGAAATTCATCATGTATTGAAACTGCCATGCATATTTACTGATGACAAATGGGGCAACATGTATTTATGTAGAGAAAAACGAGTTATTACATGTTGAGGAGAATATGGGAAATATCTTCGTAGTACCATACTGCTACGAATGTAAAGTTGCATACTTCTCAAAAAATAAAACATTAATTTAAACAGCTGTACCATTTTTACAACTCACCAAAAAATAAAAAGGAAAAGCATTACATGACTAAATTTTTACCATAACCGGAAACCACCATGTCACCGCTATATCGGTATCAACTCCATAGAAGGGAAAAAAACGCATGGGCCTTTAAATGTTTCATTATTGTTATCCAAAAATTAGAGAATGGTGTTAACCTTTTTCGGCAGGAAATGCTTTCTTATCTTAATTAACTGATTTGTATTTGTCCATTAGGAGAAAAGAAAAAAAACTAGGAACAGACTTCTAACCAATATTTTCTTATTTATTAGATTCCTTAAAACACTTAACACCAATTTCATCTAATCGAACTTGTGTGTGAACAAGTGATCTGCACATTATTTATGAATTTATCCCAGTGATTTCAGACATCCGATATTTCTGCCAAGCCCCTAGTTATCAAAGGATCCATAACAAATCCTCTAGAATATAGTACATTTGTTTTTGTAATTAGATGCTGCCAAACTATCTTCGGATATTCTAGGCTACAGCAGTTACTAGATTAGACAATCTCTTCTATAACATTTTGGTTGTATTCTGCTAAACAACAATGGCAGGAAACCATTAATTATCACTTCCTACTATTTTTGTTCTCTATTTTGTTACCACAACATAAGGATGTCCTCCACCAAGGCACTACCTCAATGCCAATGTTTTATCTTCAACTATGTCTTCTCCACTCCCACGCTCACTTGCTCCTCTTTGTGCGCCTTACATGCAGAAATTACAAACACTGGTTCCTACATGGTAATCAACAATACCAGCTTTACCTAAGCTATCATCTCCTTTCCTTCACCAAATTGGACTGTCTTCAGGAATGGTGCTTGTCTCGGTTCATCTTGGTAACAGCCTCTACTTCCATAATCCCTTTTGATTACTACAGAACTTTGACATCTTTTAATGGGATATGCTGCTCGTTTAATATACATTGCTATTGACTTTTAATGCTCTCGTGGGTGACACCATATGCATTACATAATTTATACTGCTCCCAGTTCAAGTCACAGGGGATAGTACTATTTTGGAGCATATTTAGGGCTTGCTGTGTAGAAACCCTTGGCACTATAAAGGCGAAATTACCAAATTTAGCATGTGATTTATTGAGTATATCGCTTACGTATCATGTAATATCCTCTGTGGATTGTCCTCGATAATGTATAGTTCTAAATTTGTGAGTAAACGATCATACAATCAGGCTTCAGCCCACGAAAAATGTACAAGAGGTAGCCTCAACGCAGAAACGCCATTTCGGGTAAAATACAGACAAGAAGTAACCTGAAAGTAACTTCCTCAATTCCTCTTGTAAGCTTATTTGAACATTTATTAGGGCTATTTGGTAATGAACTAGTGCCATGAACCTCATGGGGTAAATACCGTGCGGGAAGAGGCCGGATGGTGCAGCTAGAAGGGGATGAAACGCTAGGAGAAAGAGATGCACAGAGAATGGGGAGACTACTTTATTCTTTCTTTGCTTAACAAAAAGGATGGCAATGCCTCCTTATTTATAAGGGGATCCTAATAGATTTGTTCTAGAGGTAAATCAAAATAAACCATAGAATTGGAATATAAATAAATGACTTCCTATTAAGCCGCTAACTAACTAGAAATATGGTTGCTGATGCCGATGGGTCCATAGTCCATACGAATAGCATAGCACTGTGGTGCTACAGTGCCATTAGCAGCACTGTGAGCATGTGAACAGTGGCATCTACCGTGCCTGCACCCAGAGCATCTATTTATAATAGTTTCGTATGCATATCAATATCGTAGTAGAGTGTACTTTATATTGGTAAAATTAATGTTATTTTGAGTTATCATATTAAAAAAGGCTAATCATGTCAACCCATCGATAGCCCAAACGCAAGTATAATAAACCAGAACCCACAAAATCATGCCATGGTCGTGTTGTGCTATCGCATGATGTAAAATTTTGACCATCTACTCACCAACATGCAAATAAGAAGTATAATCCACGAGTACATACAAAGACAATAGATAAAACATAAAATCTCCAAAATGTTTTTTTTGGGGGAAAGTCCTCACTGCTATGTTATTCAAACAAAGCACCTGCCAGTAAGACTGATAACTGGTCTTACATATTAACTTAGAGATCTGGAATATTAAATTGCTTGGTAGCCTCCAGAGATACCTACATACTGAATCATGTTACAGTTAGACTTGTAGCAATGGAACAAGAAACAGAAATGGCAACATGATGGAAGTAGCTGTTAGATTGAGAAACATTCTATTTCTATACTGACCATACCCAACAAATAAAGGTTGCTTAACTTTTTATTGTTGAAGTATGAGGAGATTGCCCACCTTTCCTCTGGGTTAACTGTTTGGTGCATAAAACTCAATACTTACCACAAACTCAAACCTCTAGGGATTAAAGTGGTTTTAGATTGGGGAGCTCATGGTCCGAAAATCAAGGTAGACAGAGTAACATCCATCAATGACATGATGAGAAAAACCAATATTAAAACAGAGAACTAGCTCCCCACAAAAAATAGATCCTGAGAAGTACGAGCTTCAAACAGCAAATACTAAGATGGTTGGTGTGGTGATTACCTCATATGAGCTATTAGCCTATTACATAATTAACTAATTAAGCAATGCTGCACTGAAGCATCTAGCGGAGAATAATACTCATTACTAAAGTAAAAAAAAAAATCAAAGAAAGAAGGTACAAAACACAATCATCTGCTATCTTTTTTGTAAAATGTTGCTAATTCTAAAGGGGAAGATATTTGGTCTTACATTTGGAGCAATGGTTACTTTTATTCTGTAAAGGCTTACAAGATTCTAATGGGAGACATGGAGATGCAGCAGCTTTTTGATGGATTTGGATAAAGTATTCTTTTGGCTGTTACTTTGTGATAATTTGAACACAAGGAACCTTTTGAGAAGAAGAAAAAAATCCACATTGACGGTAATAGCTATAGTTGTGCTCTGTCAGCAGGAAGAGGAAGAGAGACTATTTCATATATTTTTTGGCTGTGAATTCAGTTTGGCCTGCTGTCTTAAGCTCGGGGTGGAACTAAATGTCAATTACTCCACCTGGGGAATTTTGGATCAGCTTAAGGCTTGCCTTCAAGTTCCTTACTTTCTGGAGATCATTGTGCTGGCTTCTTGAGGAATTTGAACAGTGCAGAATAAGAAGATTTTTGGGCATCTTATACCTTCTTTGGCGTGTGGGCGAGCTGTCTTAAAAAGAAGTATCTTTCTTCGGTTAGTACCTGGTTAGATGGTTTTGGATAATTTGTTGGGCCTTTGGCCTTGTAATTTCTTGTACATAAACTTTGCTTTCTAATAACTATTTAATGTATACACAATAGAATCCTTTCCTGCTGTTTCTCCTAACAAAAAGATACAAAACAAGATTGCTTATAATACTGCGATGGTGTTATGGTCACAAATAAGCACCCAACTATTACTGCAGCCAAACACTCAGCAGGTCCCTCCACACAGGGTTCAAAAACCTGGAACCGGACCAAATCCCGGTGAGGGCCCAGGAATGGTAACCGGCCGGTTACCGGAGATCCCGGTGGAAAACCGGATGAATTTCGTCCAAATAAATTTGAATTTGAGATGTTTTCGCTGGAATTTTGAATTTGAATTTGAATATGAAGGATTTCCGGCCGGGATTCAAAATCCCGAACCCCACCGGGAAATCCGGTAACCGCCGGTCAAGGATCGGAAACCCGGTACCGGGTTGCATCCCGGCCAGCCGCCGGTACCGGTAACCCGGTCCGGTTACCGGTCAAACCGGTTTTTTCTCGGATGAAATTCGTTCAAATTTGATTAAAAACCATTCGAATTTGAATTTGAATTTGAACAGCCCGGGATTACCGGCCGGGATCCCGTATCCCGGCCCCCCTCCGGTAAGCGGTAACCGGCCGGTAACCGGCGGTTACCGGCCGGGATTTTAATCCCTGCCGCCGGTAACCGGCGGTTAACGGCCGGTTTTTTGTTCCATGCCTCCACATGTTGGATTGATGATATCTCTGGTGTTAATGAGATTTTTGAAAAGCCAAGACTACAAGAGTAAACTGAGTCTTGTGGACCAAAGCAGGTGTCTGCCCTAGTACTGTCACCAGCATATTGATGGAAACCCAAGTGCTTGACATTATATAGCATCTTAGATTCACCAATAGAACTAAGCACACCAACACGCACAGAGGCAATCAGATAACACCTCCATATATACAATCAACAACTCAAAGCACTAGAAATTGAAGTCCATCCAAGGAGAACTTTCAAATTAAAGATAATGATATGGACCAATACCAACAGCACAAGAAAATAGACTTCCTATTAAGCAAAGATAAACTGTGCAAGTATGCATCAAGAACATACCTTGCCAATCCCACTTCTTAATTCATGAATCCATGACATCTGCAAAAGAATATAAAGAAGGTGAGGGACTAAGCAATATAGAAGTAATTCATAGGCAACATAGAACGTGTAACCATTGTCACCAGAAGAATTTAAAGATAAAACATGTTAATATTGTCTTCAAATGTTCAGCAAAGTGGTCGCAGCTATTAGCAGCTTTATGATCAAATGAAGGTTCATCTATTCAACATAAAATGAAATGATTCTTTCTCGTAGAGGTAACTGTATCACTCTTAAAAATAAATAAACTACAGCTCTGAAGAAGATCTCCGCACTTAATAGTCCACTTCTCAAGATAAGAGTATATAAGAAAAAAAAATAGTGAAATGGTGCAAAATGGCAAGTTGATGACAATGTTAGAATACCATATCTAATGAATCAGCTTCCAAGAAATATGGAAAAAGAAAGCTATCTGTGCAACAGGATCACCTCCGGACTGGAAAAAAAATGATAAAATGAATAATGTAACCATATATGGGAAGTTTACTTTTTTGAACCACATGAGCACGGAATTTTCTTCTCATTCAAAGGAAATCTATAATTGTAGGTCAGCTCTTCACCCGCCATAATCGGCTTCTTTGCATAAATGAATATTTTCTTCTGTCCATTGACAAGGATCACTTTTGTGAAGCAATTTGGCTGCAGTAGTGAAAAAATAAGACAGCTTGTTAGCAAGTCTCTAGCAACCTGTGTGTGTGTGTGTGTGTGTGTGTGTGTGCAGCTTACCTCGCAAGAATGATTAATATATCGAGCGATTCCACCCCGTTTAGTAGCATCAATCTACAAAAAATAACAGAGCACACATAATCCACAAGAAGAGAAAAGTACAAGGTAGGTGCACTCCTGGAATAAGATAGGTCTAAATGATTATACAGGTTGAGTTTGCAGAGCAGTCTTCTCCATCCATCACAAGTCTATCCTAACCAGCTGGCAGGTGACAAATCAATGCCATAGACCTTAAACTTCATTAATTATATTTTTTACTACTTTCCAACAACATCAAACTCTCTTGCCACTCAAGATACGTATACAAGCTACACATTTTGTTACTATTTTCTAGAAAGAGCTACATTTCGTTGTTAGGTGTTAAGAACTGGGTAATTTCTTGTCAAATTTTCCACAAACATACAGTTTAGTTAGCAATGATAAAAATAAACAAAGATAGTATTCACAAATCAATTGAGACCCAAAAGAAACAGAAATCGCCAACCACAAAATTTTGCTTACCACATAATCAACATCAATCTTGAATAAATAGTCACAGGTACCTTCCTTCTCATATCGGAGTTCACGTATGTCTGAAAGCTGTAGGGGGATAGACTATGTAAGTCTTAGCATGAATTTTAGCACATTCGAAAGGGATTATCGAATGGATATTGCATACTTACCTTCTTGTGTATCACTTCCCCAACATATTCCACAATGAAATCTTCAGAACTAATATGCTCATCAGCCACAACACCCCACCCATGGATCTTGCTCCTTGAAAAGCGCAATTGTTTTGTTCTACCCTATGAAGTTGTGCAAAAGAAGGTTGATTATTCAAACACATAGACTGAGAAAATTTGTGTGCGTGTAAGAATTTTCGTCACCTTTGTCTGCACATGTTTTACAAAGTTGGAACCTCTAGCGCCTGCCATCAGGTTTCGTAATTTTGCACGATAAGCTCGAGCATCAATGTGTGGACTTTTCTTCATAGCATTCCATCCCCAGCCTCTTACACGTTCTTTGTATTCTTGTGTAATACTATGTGACCACCTAAGCCACTCCCATCCATCTATAGAAGTTCTCGCGCTGCCGCGTGTGCATGGAATCGGACGCTTTTTTGCGCTGCCGCGTGTGCATGGAACCGGACGCTTTTTTGCGCTGCCGCGTGTGCATGGAACCAGACGCTTTTCCTTCTCATTCTGTAGTGAATCACTGGAGGAGACAAGCTTCGAGTCTTGTTGGCTCTTTGAATTAACTGCATCAGATAGATCTTTGACTCTGGTGACCGTGCCCATGATCAATGAAGGTTTTACGTTCTGACTTGATATGTTCCCACGTCTTTTTTTCTTCATAGGACTTGCGGGAAAAGCACCAACGTTGGTAGGTGATGCCTGATCAATCGGGCGCTTCCTTTTCAGATTATATGACCTGCTTTCTGCGTAAGGGAAGATGTATATGATGCATTCTGTGGAAGTAAGTATCATAGGAGGATGGAAGAAACAAAGAACACTAAAAACTCACCCCATGGTGCATCACTGGAGGAAACAAGCTTCAAGTCTTGCTGACTCTTTGAATTAACCGCATCAGATAGATCTTCGACTCTGGTGACCATGTCCATGATCAATGAAGGTTTTACCTTCTGACATGACACATTCCCACGTCTTTTTTTCTTCATAGGATTTGTGGGAAAAGCACCAATGTTGGTAGGTGATGCCTGATCAATTGGAAGCTTTCTTTTCAGATTATATGACCTGCTTTCTGCGTAAGGGAAGATGTATATGATGGATTATGTGGAAGTAAGTATCATAGGAGGATGGAAGAAACAAAGAACAATAAAAACTCACCCCTTGGTGCATCACTGGAGGAAGGAGGTTCCCAGCCTTTCTGTTTATTAAAATCAGAATTAACATTAAGATTCTCTAGAATCTCACTCTTGCTCGCCTCCTGAATGCTCTTTACAGGAGCTATATAGCAGGTGCCGAAACGCCCATTGTCATTACCTGAGACAAAATCTCCCATTTGTTTGGATGGATCAACAGCAAGTTTTATTATGGTAACATGACTCTCATTTTGCCAGATAAGTGCCAAACAAGGTGAGTTATTCTTCATTCCAGCAGGACTGGATGTTTCATCAGAACCTTTTTCAGAAGGCCCCGTTGTTCTGTCAGTAGTCATTCCAGCTGGAATGTCTGCTTCCTCTGCAGACATTTGAGAAAAATAGGGTGGTGTTCTATCCATGGACATTTCAGCAGAAGTGGGTGACCCTTGTGCACCAATATATTCAGGTACATCTGCTAGTTCCTGCAAACATATATACACATAAATCTTTACCATTATAAAAGAAGTACTTGGTGGTGGTGGTGAGTCTGCCATCTACCTCCTCACCTCTTAAGTTTGTGAGATCTTTTGTGGATAGATATGTGCATACATGCATATGTTACTATAAGGATCTTCTGTAGATAATTAAATCATCTACGCATGTAGTTTGTAATAAGACTCTTTGTGGCTTATGTGCATACATGCATGTATTACTATAAGAATCTTCTGTAGACGATTAAATCATCTACGCATGTGGTTTGTGATAAGACTCTTTGTGACTTGTTGATAGGATGCGAATTATGTATGCAACTTTTAGATGTAAGGATAATTACCTTATGTATATTGGTTTTTCAAGTTTAGAACTTATATATGTTTATTTGAGATCCGTTGCAACTTGCAACGCACGAGCACTCGACTAGTTACATAAAAGCTTGTAATATCAGTTGGCCATTGCCCTTAAGCATACTATCAGTCAGCAATATTGAGAAACTTATCAGGATACAATGTTACCGTATCGTGTGTCTCACCTGACTAATGCTTCCACCATATTGAGGGCATAACAGTTTTGTTATTTCCTCTGCAATCATTTCTTGGAAGTGATCAAACAACGGGCCCTTTGCTGCGACGTATAAATCATTCGCCATATTTCTTAGACTCTCGACCACATGACCAGAAAATGATGTAAAACTGTGTCCTGGGTTGCCATCAGCTTTTATTTCCCTGCTAGGTCCAACTCCAGAAGGGAGATCCATACCACATCGAGGAGCATCTCGATACCAGGCCGTTGGCTGCAAAAACATGAAAAGTATAAAAAAATCCGAAAGCTCCAAACAAAATAGACGATTGGAAATTTCGTATATGTTGCACAATCACACCCCACAACCCCCTTGCCCTGATTGCCTTTGCAAACTTCACCATTCGCAGAAAATTTGTCACTGGGGGTATTATGGAAAACTGTCACCTACTCAAGCAGATCTTCCTGTGAGGGTCAGTGTGCTGAACTGTCAGTGCTTTTCTATGTTGCTTCACCCTTTTCGGATATAGTAAATAAGTCCATTTATGTCAAATTCCACAATCCTGCTTTCAACGCCGTGTACCATATGACCCTTTTTCGCGCCAAATCTTTCGAATAGAATAAAACAAAACTACCGGTTAAGTAATAAACGGTCTCCAGAATCTTTTCCCGCCGTCAGATAGACGAATAAATGACCATGGCCGCATGCAGCGGACAAACAAACCGCTTCCCGCCTTCATGGCTCACCTCTCCCACCCCGCACGTTGGATAGGCGAACAACAGTCATGACTGCTTGTCGCATACAAACCAACCGCTTCCCGCCCTCCTAACTCACCCCTAGCACCCTGCCACCCTCGCCTTGAACTTCTTCCTCCTCTCCAACCCTAAACAATTGGCACCTTATTCCCCTTTCCTTCTCCAACTCCCTCACCCTTGCCCTCCTCCTCCTCCTCCACCCTCTTCCAACACCATCTATGCCATCTGCCTCCCTCCCCGCCGCAAAAGCCGACACCCAACTCCTGATAAGCAGCACATTAATTCCTCCCGTGTGGATCAATCACACCCTGATACGCACAGGGAACCAGTCGAGATTGCAGAGCAAAACCTGATCTCACCACACCACTCTAGTCCCAGATCGCCCCTCATTCCAACCAAAGACTAAACCCAGCAAGCCATACACCCACAGCAGATCAGCAATCCGTAGGACACCATGAACCCTCACTAGTCTGCAACACCACGAGCAGCAGCAAAAACTAAATCTAAAACGGGAAACAAATCAACACGGTCACAGCACCGGAACGCTCGGAACTCAGCAAATCCTAGGGAATCCAGCACGCTACACGCGAGATCACCGAACAAGGAATAAATCTAGACCGGAATCACACCATACAAGACGATTCTACCAACATGCATTGGATAAAAACTAAAAGGATCAAAGTACAGCATCGATATGGTACGGAACAGTGAAGAGAGATAGAGAAAACGGTGGGGACTGAGGAGGAGTCTCACCATGGGGGGATCGGGTTGGGGATGGGCGACGGGCGTCCGGGTAGGAGTCGGGCCCGACGTGGCGGTGGGGTTCTGGCCGGAGTAGAAAGGATTAAAACGCAGCATGATACGATACGAAACAAGAGTTGAAAAAAAAAATAAGCGGGGAGAGGGGGAGGTCTCACCGTGAGTTGGCGATGGGAGGCCGGCGTCGGGCGCGGTGTGGCATTCGGGTTCTGGCCGGAGCAGAAAAGGGTCAAAACGCAGCATGATACGAATGATACGAAACAAGAGTGAGAAAAATAAGCGGGGAGAGGAGAGGTCTCACCATCGGCGGATCGGGTTGGGAACGGGCGGTCAGCGTCGGCGTCCGCCTGGCGGTGGGGTTCTGGCCGGAGTAGAAAGTATCAGAACGCAGCATGATCAGATACGGAGCAGGAGCTAGTGCAAAAAAAAAAAACAAGAAGAAGAAGAAGCGGGGAGAGGAGAGGTCTCACCCTGGGCGGATCGGGGCGGGGAGGGACGACCGGCAGCGGCGGCGGGGGCGGCGTGTGGACGGGGGCGGGGAGGCGGCGGCGGCAGCGGCCGCGGGGGAGAGGGGGGAGGTTGGGGGAGGGGCGCATGGTGACTGTGTGAGCAGTGAGCGAGCGAGCGAGAGCGTCTCCAGCTGCCTCGTGCGTTGCGAGAGTGAGCGAGAGCGAGGATGGGGCGCGTTGAAATAGGGGCCCCGCGCCGGCGCTGCCAGGTGTCATGGGAACCAGGCCAGCCATCCCCTCTCCCCCGAGGTGCACGCCAGCAGTGACTCACCCCGCCGTTCGGACGTTGGCGTTGCATTCAAGGGGGGGACATCGGATACCATTAGATTAGTTTGCTCAACATGCACACTGGGCTATTCATGTAGACAGCTTAACTGGTTTAACAGGCTTCGCCATTAGCTAGCTACTATTTTTTAGAAGGTTGCCTGCTATATGTGTTGCTATTATTTCACCCTAACTCGGACGCATGCCATTGCCCAAGGGTGTAGACCTACCATTCAGACGACCCCTCCTCCGATGCCCACCGGCAATGGAGAAGGCGACCATGGATGTCGATGTGCGAGTGGGCTCGGTACACCGCCACTTAGGGGTGGAATCAGCAGGTGTGCTGGGTGTGCACCGGCACCCCAAAATATTTGAAAAACTGTCGGAGATCGGTTCTTCTTGAAAAGCTATGTTTCTGCCTGAAAGCTCACTAGCCCAGCGCAGCAACCAGCAGGCCACCACCGAAGGTCCATGTCTCCTCCCGAATACACCACTGCGACACTAACCACTCCAAATCGGCAAATCCAATCCTCTCATGTCTCCTTTCGGTTAGGCTCCCCAGTCCCCAACCCTAATCTCCCCTCAGTCCTATGGGGAAGCAGACGGCCAGGAACGCGACGCGGGAGGACGGCGGCGACGGCGCGGCGCAGCGCCAAACGCGCGCGCCGCAGCCGCACGGAGCGAGCAAGGCGACCGACAACGCGACTCGACGCGGGACGACACAGCGAGAGGGCTGTAGTGCGGCGCCGCAGCACGGCGCGGGACTCAGGATCTGGGACGTTGAGACAGGGCCAGACGGCCGGTGCTTGGTGCTACCGCGCTGGCGGCCTGGTGATTAAATTTGGTGATTGTGAAGGACTAAAGTCTGAAAGCGTGAAGGGGTATTACTCCAACCTGGTAAATTACTTCAAAATTTTCCATTTATTTATTTATTTTATCAAAAGAAGATGTTTGGGTTGCATTTTTTTTATTGCTTTTAGTGTACTAGTTGTGTGATCGCAAATCCAATCCTGTCATGTCTCCTCCCGGCTAGGCTCCCCGGTCCCCAACCCTAATCTCTCCCCTCAGTCCTCCGGAAGCGAGCGAGGCGATCAGCGGGAAGCGGCGGCGTGACGCGACACGAGGAGGACAGCAGCATGCGCGCGGCGAGTGCAGTACTGTGGCACGGCGTGGGACTCGGGAGCTGGGAGCCCGGGACGCTAAGGACGTCGGGACGGGGCCGGACGGCCAGTGCCCGGTGCTGCCGCGCTGGTGGCCTGGTGCTTGTGCCTGGTGATTAAATTTGGCGATTGTGAAGGACTGAAGTCTGAAGGCGTGAAGGGGTGTTACTCCACCCTGGTAAATTACTTCAAAATTTTCCATTTATTTATTTACTTTATCAAAAGAAGATGTTTGGGTTGCGGTTTTGATTGCTTTTAGTGTACTTGTTGTGTGATCGCAACCTATAAAGTCTATGTTTATACCATTGCACATTTGTGGTGTTAAGACTCCTCCCTACCTATGTTTTTTTATGGATCCGCCATTGCTCTGGCCCGCCGTTGCCATGGGGGTACTCATGTAATTTAGGGCATATATGGTTTTATACCTAATTTGCCCCACTAATCTTTGCCAGAATTTGGCAAACAGGAATGATTTTGTCAAAATTTGGTAGCAAACTAAATGCTAGCCAAACTCGATGAATGTTACTAGAATTTGTTAAGGCAAACATGAGCAGAGTTGGCATATAACCAAACACCTGGACTGACCGAAGACGGTGGTGATGATCAGAATGCGTAAGAAAACAAAGAAGAAAAAAAAAAGAAACATGAACAAATAGCCCGGATGGGCTGGGCCAAATTTCTACAGCCCGAGGCTGCGTCCACGCTGCAGATCAAACTCACAAGGCAAATTGGGGCCGGGCCGAACTCTCTCTCTCTCTCTCTAACAAGTGTAGGTCAAAGTGTCCAAACTCCAAAGCCAATAAAATACATCACATGCATGATGATGCATGTCCTGAGGGTATTTTGCTCAATCTGTATTTACACAAGAGTTGCAAAGGATCCGGATGGAAACTGGAACCATGTGTACCTGGGTGCCAGATTTCTTGCTGCAATGCAATGTCTGCAGCATGATTGTTACTTGCATCCTTCAGTATTGAAGAGAGAGACAGAGAGAGAGTTGTAAAATACTCCACTCATCAGACAGAACAAGTAAATGTATTCAACTGGAAACAGCTATACGGTGTATAATTGTACATACATAGCGTTTCTGATATGTGTAACGGCGTTGCATCGCTCAATCGAGACACCATGACCTGTCATGTTCCAGTTTGTCCAACACAAGAGTAACATGCGTACATTTTTTATATATATAGAAATGGAAGTACAACTCCTGGCCTCTGCACCAACTAAGGATACACACAGCCATAATAGGCATCCAAATTCGTCTCAAAGAGGACTTGAACCTGGGTGGTGGGGGTGTACATCCACATGCGTACATGGTTATCTGTCCGGAGTATGTTGCTCCACAGAATTAGCAACCCGTGTCTGTATAACTCTAACTTGTTCAGAGGGTGGAACATTTTATGAAAGGAAGAAAAGTAGAAGCTTTACATCATGCGATGAGCCTCACTATTTCGAGTCTTACCTTCAGTATTCAACATGGCACGCTCACTTGTCGGTCTCATAAGTCTACCCATATTAGCAAACGGAAACAGAATAGGCTTATGAGACCAACGAGTAGGTCAGCCCGTTGTATGCTTAAAAGTGCAGTTTTGTAAAATTTTGCTTAAAAGTGCAGTTTTATGATAATTTTACCAAATGTAGTGTGATTTTATGAAATTTACTCAAGTAATGAAGAAAGAAAGAAAAATAGCAGATCTACACCACGCGATGATTCGCACTATTAATTAGGTCAACACTTGTTATAATGGATGGAATTAAATGACTGAAAACGCAATTGCAGCTCTACATGAACCAGAATTACTTCCGACCATTGGGCTACGCTTGGAATTAAAAACACAAATCAATAGCTTCATCTAATCATTCCCATATGTATTGATGCAAATCGCTAATCCTCCTCTCTGATACGCGATACGCTTGTGCTAGCTATCAGCATACACTGACATTGGCATGGAGAAGCCCCCACGCATGAAAGACAGATGCAGCTAGCATTGCCCCAATTAAACCCATTGATTAATCCCAGTGTCCCTGAAAATCAACGTCACATGTGTTATGTGTACGATTAGATCTCTCTTAATCTTAAGTTCTACTTAACCCACATGTGGAACATGTCGTCATTTCGCTACCAAAAAACAACACACCACAAGTGGTTAAAAGTTGGTTCGCCTTTTCGTTGGAGTACAATAGTTAGAATATCCCCCAGCGCAGTGCAGTGCAGTGCACACACGCATCACTCTCTTTCTCTTTCTGCATATGCATAACATAATTCTCTTGTCTCTACATGCTTTCTATCTCTGAGTGAGAGTTGTTCAGATGTTCTTGCAGATAGCAAAAAAGAGAGTAGAAAATGACACCCACTGGACTGCATGTTGTTACCACCTTTTCAGCTCTCTGAGAGGGAAAAAGCTGCTGGGCAATATGGCAAAGTGATCCAGATTATTGCAGTAATTCTCCTTTTAATTCCAATGATCGGAATTCCTGAAAAATCTGGACCTCGGAGTCCATAATTATGGGCACCATGAACACTCATCACTTTCTACAGATTAGTGATCCAAAAAGTGTTGATTGGACTAATAGTCAAATGATCCCATCCCATTCGATCGTTCAAAAAAGGTCATCCAAATTGATGAGCATGGAGATGAAAGCAACAGGCAATCAAATAATACTCGGAAATAAAACAGATAAGGAAAGAAAAGGGTGCATTAACAATAGGGTGGGAGTGGTTCAGCCCAACCTAATGGTTAACCGAACCGACCCTAATTTAATCATAATTTTGCTTCATGTAATCTTGGGCTTGAAGAAGGTGTTCGCGGATTTTAGCAAGAAACTCATCACAGTCACGCCATTATCTATCAATGGTTGCTACTTTGGCCGCACCAGGCTGGTAAGTCAGCAATGTTAGCGGATCACGCCCATAGATGATGCGAAAAGGCGTGGTACGGAGAGATGAGTGGTACGAAGTATTGTAACAAAACTCCGCCCATGGAAGCCACAGAAGCCACTGCTTAGGACGATCGCCAGACAAACACCGCAGATACATCACAATGGTGCCATTAAGGACTTCAGATTGGCCATTTGATTGCGGATGAAAAGCCGAACTCATATGAAGCTTGACAATGGTAAGATGGAAGAGTTCGATTCAAAAATTGCTAGTAAAGATGGGATCACAATCATTGATGATATAGCCGAGAATCCCATGGAGGCAAACAATGTCATAAAAAATGTGCGAGTGACAGAGTTTGCAGTGTATGGATGACCAAGTGGAATAAAATGGCTATACTTAGAGAAACGATCAACAACGATGAGAATAGCTGTTTTACCTCCCATCTTCGGAAAGCCTTCAATAAAATCCATAGAAATATCTTCCCAAATAGCCGACGGAATGGTTAAATGTTGGAGAAGCCCGACTAGATGTAAGTGTTATGTTTTATTTTTCTAACAAATTACACAACCTCTGACATAATCCCAGACCTTTTTGTGAGCACCGAAGTTAAAGAAAGTTGCCCAAAAGCGATGTAAAGTCTCATGACCAGTGCCATGCGCATCAGCAAGTAAATCAGCCCAAAGTAGCGAAAAATAAGCCACAACAACACAACCCTTGTATAATAGTAACCCGTCCACGAAGGTCTAATCAGAACCCGCAATACCGATCAATACCTTATCCCAAAGCACGACAAACTCTGGAATCGAGGAGACCTCCTGCCGAAGGGCATCAAATAAGGCAAAGTCAGGGCATGACAAGGCCCAAACCGCCATCATCTCCTCATTGCGGAGATTCGGAGAAGCTAGAAAGAAAGACATGTATATGATGACTGGATTGAGAGGCTAGAAAGAGATAGGAAGCGTTTATCTTCAAGTTGGCTTCATATCCAAAGATCTTGAGTTGTCCGAAGTTTTAAAGTATCGGTTTGTCCTTCAAGTCCTTTGTGCATCGACATGTTTGAGTTGTCCAATGGATTGGTAGAGAAGAGGGAAAAGCAAAGGGTAAGAGAGAAAGCTATGAGGAGAGAAGTCTACCCCCCTTAAGCAAACGTTATACACAAGATTGATCATATCTGCGCATGACGTACCAAAAGAAAATATACTAGTTAAGAAGTAACACAACGTTCTACTCGATCGATACTCTTAAGCTGGTGAAACAACCCAATACACAGAATGGGCCTTTGGTAAATTTAAACTATATGGCTTGGCTGACAAAATGATCTTTGGTTCACGGTCCTCGATTAATCTTGTCCGTTGTCCTTGGATTGTGGAGATGATGATACTTCCTTGACGGCTTCATGTCTTGTGGCCTTCAACGTAATGGTAAAACGTGTTGACCATCTATAGAAAGTTCCAAGGAAAAGAGGATCCATTTGACATTATAAAATAGTAAAAAGAGAATTATGCAAGAAAGAATACCATGAAGAAGGTAAGAATAGAAAGATGACCAAAGATGAGGAGAGAACAATTTATTTATTTATTTATTTTTATATAAAATAAGTTTTGAAGTGTTCAACTAACGGCCATTCTAACTAGGTCACGACCTACAGTCGACACAGCTCTGATACCACTTTGTAAGGATCTTGGATTATCATCCAAATCTTCTGTGCATAACTGAACTAATCCCATAATCAGTGGCTAACTCACATAGTAAACAAATATGATAACAACCATAATCGCAAAGCTTTATTAATAAATAACAGAGTTGATTACTAGAAAGGTTTACGAGCCAATAAAGAACAAACACAGCGGAAGACGAAGAGCAAGTAGTAGAGCCCAGCTGATCTGCCACAGGCAATCGACTGGGGTAGCGGCCTAGTCATTGAGATCTTCAGCAGCGTGAAGTCCTTCTTCTCTGAACAACATTTTATTAAGCAAGAGTGAGTACAAATGAATGTACTCTGCAAGTTACACCCAATAACATATTATAATGCATGCAGAAGTATAACAAAGGAAGGTTTATAGGGTTGAATTTGTATAAAGCGATGTTTCTTTTCAAATACTTGTACTAAGTTCTAAAGCAGTTATTCTATAACTAAAATTCATTTTCTAAATTCTCAAGTTTTATAGTCAGATAACATTCACACAAGAGCGGTGAAGGATACCCTCCTATCACAAAGCTGTCCACTCAATTCCCATTTGGATAGAAATCCAAAACCATTTGATAAAGTCTTTTGAAATCAAAATCAAAATCTAACTTGGAGTGGCTTCGCTAGCATGTCCATGACCATGGACAAGGCTATTCGAATAGTTTTACACTCTGCAGATGTGTACAGCTTTACCCACATGACACGACTTCTCTAGTTGGTTTGGCATCCGTTGATACCACCACTCACTACCTTAGGTTAGCAGTCTAGAGCACGTAACAAGGCCTTTACAATGTGTCATCCCACCATAGTCCCACCTCGCTAAGGTTTCACCCCCTTTGGATAGAAACCTGCTGGGTTCAGGGCCCCTCTTGCGTCAAGTAGGAATACATAAAAGTAGGTCATAAAAGACACTCACGCAACCAGATGACACGACCACGGTGAAACGTTGTAAATTAGTTAGGCAGGTCCTGCCCACACAGGACATATGGTCGTACGATGTGGCTTAGCAAGATGTGGCTCGAAGACCGATCCTTAATTGACTTGGACAAATTTCTAAAAGAACCCCTGGGCCTCGATCATAGTAATGACTCGATCCCGTGTATGAACATGCACCCATCCATTTTATCCAAATCCAAACCAATTATCATTTTGTTTAACAAGTCAAATCATTTTTATAAACTTCTATGGTAAAGACAATACCATAGTATCATTTTCAAATCATAGTTGAACTTTTGGCTAAAGTTCCCCAAATCAAGATTTTTGGTCTAAGCTTTGACTAAGCATAATTTTCCAACATGTTCTGGTCATACTAACGTATTAACCAGAGTTTCATCTAGGCTGACAAGATGTGCGGGATTCAATGTTTAAGAATTGTCAAGTACGAGATCAGTAAGTCAACCATCAGTATTGTAATCGTAGTCCAACAATCCAACCATATTCTTTTTCTAATAATTCAACATCCATCAATCCAAACTTCAATAATAATTATATAGTCCCATATCTAGTAATCCAATATCCATCTGTTATAATTCTACAATCCAATCTCCAACCATTAATTCTAAAATCCAATATTCCATCAATAGTCTATTCTTATGATTCAACATCTATGAGTCCATTATTCAACAATATAATTCTATAATCCAATCTCCGACACCATAATTTCATAATTCCATTCCCAACATTTAATCCTATAATCAAACTTTCAACAATCCAATAATGATATACTCTCATACTCTAACAAAGCTATACTTCTATATCCCAACCAAGATATATTCTAAATCCAACTTCTCTAATCATTCATATCCGATAAATCCAACATAACCGAATTACCCAATTAATTTCATACTTCTTGATTCAACCTAATCTACCAAAATCAACAGTGCTATAATTCTATAATCTGATATCCATAATGTATTTCTATAATCCAATATTCAACAATCCAATATCCAACACAATCTATTTCTATAATCCATTAAAGATATATATACTTCTATAATCCACCCGAAATCAATGTCTATAATCCAACAAGGTATACTCCAATAATCCAACGAGACATATTCCAGCCATAATCTATTTCTATACTCCAATATAGATTAACAACCCAACATCAATGATGATATATTCTAATAATTCAGCAAAATATACGGGTATAATCCAACCAATATATATTCTTATAACCCACATCCGACAATATCACATTTTTATGATTCAATCTCCACAGTTATTTAATCATATAATCCAACAATCGACAATTGTAAAATTGTATAATCAATATCCAAGAATCATGTATTTCTACAATCCAATTTCCAAGTATCGTATACTGCTATAATCCAACAACAAGGTACTCTCATAATCAAGCATCCAACAATAATATATTCTTATAATCCAATCCTTTTAATTTCTAACCCCTAAGAACATTACATTCGGAAATGTTCTCCATACAATCTGCATTGACAATAATTGGCTATACAATGGAATTAGGAATAACTATAAAGCTCAAAACAGGGGTTTAAATTACTTGAATTTAAATAAGCATGCAATAATAACTTAAAATAGAATTTAAATAATTTGAAATACTGGGAATCAAATATGATCAAAGGATGTAACTTGCCTTGCTTATTTAGTTGTTGTTTTTTAAACGGCGTCGAAATGCAGAGAAGCATCGAAACCGGTTCTCTGAAGTTGTCATAATCTACACGCGAAACGAGCCAAATAAATATAACAAATCCAAAAATAATAAAGTAAATACCAAAAGGAAGATACCACCTTTAAATGAATTTAGGAATGAGAATCGGCGGAATCAGACTTCGTATGAGGGAGAACGAATATCCGGAAGTTGGACTTCACATGAAACACAGAAAATCAGACATGAATAGTGCGGGCTTGGGCAAAAATGGTAGCGTCGGTGAGGGAAAGGGAGGGGCGGCCGGCGAACTAGCAAAATAGAATTCTGGGAGCGAGATGGACCCACTGGTGGTGGTCGCGTCGCCGGTGGAGGTCCGGCGCGGCGATATCAAATACATATGTAGTCTTTGTAGCCTAGGCGCAACAGGCTAGGCTAACGTAATCGAAGGATTTCGGTTTTTCGAAATCAGGAAAGCACAACGTAATCGGGAAGGAAACTAACTCAAACTCTAACTCAATCTCTTAAGGAGATACTAACTTATCTCTACCTAATTATCCTTCCTGTCGTAGTGGTGAGACTAGACAGTAGAAAAGGGGAGGCCCCCTGCGTCAGAAGAACAGGGGGTCCTAGAAAAGGGGTTCGGATTTCACTTATCCCAGAAGAAAAAACCTCTCCTTTACATGGTTCCGGGGGAGGCTATTTATAGCCTCTTGGTAAGGTATCTGAAAGTACAAAAACACCCCTAGCTAAGTACACTGGTCGTAGGGGTGGCAGGGTCTTTTGCACCCTACTTGTAGCCTCCGGTGTATGACGTGTTCTCCTGGACACGGTGTATCGTGGGGGGGAATAGACCCGGCTTATGGTTCGTGCGGGCCCCGCGCCCCTTCGCTGGCGCTCCACCTTCTTCCCGGAGAGGAGTCCCCGGGATCCTCCGGAGGGTCTTCGGAGTGTCCTTCGGGGGAGGGCGTCGGGGCCACTCCGCGAAGGCCTTCGGGCCATCCTTCGGAGTGCTCCGGGGCCACTCCGAAGGGTCTTCGGTTCCCTCCGGAGGGTCTTTGGCTACCTCCGTAGGGTCTTTGGTGACCTCCGGAGGGTCTTCGGTTTCCTCCGGAGGGTCTTTGGCTACCTCCGGAGGGTCTTCGGTTTCCTCCGGAGGGTCTTTGGCTACCTCCGGAGGGTCTTCGGTTTCCACCGGAGGGTCTCTGGTGACCTCCGGAGGGTCTTCGGTCGCCTTGCTTCGCCAGGTCGTGGGGCCGGTGTGGCGCCCCTACGACACTTCCCTTCTTCCTAATTTATGATATTGCCGAACCGGCCACAATAGCTGTTTCGTGTTCGGCTATAGGAACCGAACCCGAGTCGAATTCAGCAACACCATCCGAAGTCTCCCCTACCGAATCCTCCTTAGAGCCCTTGCGCTTGCGTCACTGATACGTCTTGCCGATAAACGCGTCCACAACAGTTAGGATGCCTACTTAGCAAATGGCTTACTCTACAACGATGTTTACATTGAAAATAACAACGAAAACACCGCAAGAAAAGATAGCTTATTTTGCCTGGTAATTAAGCATCTCATGATAATTACAAATGCATGTTTTTTCTCTGACTTGGAGAATGTTTGGTGGCAACTAACGACGGTGGTGTGGGTTAGAAGATATACCTGAGAATGCATGCGATCCAAATTCTGGAATCTAACAGGTCACTGTTGTTGCTACAGCTCATACAGGCCTTCACACCGGTCGATATGAACTAATCGATGGCGAGTTAGCTAGCTGTTTAGTGCTGTTAGTGCAGGTTGTTAGTAGTTGAAGTGTCTGGTGCGGTGTTGTGATTTGTCGCTACAAGTTGGTAAGTGTCGCCGCTTCCCGTTTGCTTCTCCTCTCAGGCAACGCAGCGAGTCCTTGTATGTCCTAGCTCACCTAGCCTCGCACCAGCCACTCCAGCAGGACGATCGATGATCCAACAAAATGCGTCTCATTTATTATTACTATTATTCACTCCGATGTCAGTCAAAGATTTCTTCGTATGATCCGTGATACTCGTACTGTTTGCCCGTGAGCTGTGTACGTATATACATGCATGAAACCTGTCTGCAAAGTTAAGGGGTGGTCTATTTTATGCTATATTTTTTAAGGAAATTAAGCAATACAAAAGTATCCAAAATAAATGCTATTTCATCGATCCTGATGGTTTTATGCATCTGTTTTATGTGTCCGTGTGCGAGATGATGGCAAGAGGATCGACGATGGAATTATTTCTAACACACTGTTGGATCGATGGAGGTACAACCGTACAAGGAGTGAGTACAAGCGCTACGTTGATTTAGTACTGTGGCGTTGTTACATGCACGGAGCCATCACCAACAGCACTGTGCGTGCATGACTGAATTCTGGCTATTCGGTACACTTGTCAGAGAATTGAAGATTTGTTTCCTTTTTCTAATGGATTGTTAGAGATTTTCTAAGAATTGTTAAGACGTGTGCCGTTGCAACCGCGCGGGCGCATGTCGTCGTCGTCTAATTCAAGTGTTGTGCCGGTTGGTTTAAGCTAAGTATCCTAGCTCTCACCGTCAGCAGTATGTGTAGGCCCTGTTTGTTTAGATTTAAGTTTTTTTGTTTATAGTTTAAAGCTAGTTTTTTTTATTTAATCAGCTTATAAACCCTTAGCTTTAAGCCAAGCTATAGTGTTTGGTAATCTGACTTAATTTTTTATGAGCTATTTGCTTCTTGAGTTGTGTGTATAGGATAAAAAGTCTGAATTGCCCTTGAGGGTTTGGAGGACCTGTTTATTCATGTATTTAGACTTATTTTCGCACAAGAATTGAAAATATAGTGATACATGCAAGTTTTTTTTGGGTTTCTTTGATTGTATGGATGTACATATTTATTGATTCAGATGTTGCGTTGCTTCCAAAAACACGAACTTGATTTCGATACAAAGTAATGAAACACACATATAACATTTCAACGGTATCGGATAACAAAGGTCATAGAATTGCATTCATTCAAGCTTCTTTGACAAATTGCACTCAAGCATTCAAGATATCATTACATCATTTTTCATGACAGATTATTTATTACATCATTGGAAATAAATCGGCTAACACCAAATAGTACCAGGTTCACTGCAAATTCATGACCAAATAGTACCTAGTCATTCCTTTTCATTGGGCAAATTCATGACCAAATAATACTCCTAGGAAATGTTTGTCCTTCAGCATCAACCTTTGAAAATACTACAATAAACTACACTAGTAAAGTAGATTAATGTCACCAACTGCATAATTCAACCATGACAAAAAACCCAGAGGAAATCACAAAGCTAGTAACCTGATTAATGTTACCAACAGCATAATTCAACAATGTCACCAACTGCATAATTCAACAATGACAAAAAAACAAAGAAAATCACAAATCGGGCGAGGGGAGACGACGTCAGGCGAGGTGAGGTGGCGGCGGCGACGGCGGGCAACGGGAGGCAACGTCGGGCGAGGGGAGGCAGTGTTGAGCGAGGGGAGGAGGTGGCGGCGTCGGGCAAGGGGAGGCGGCAGCGGTGGGCAACAGGAGGCGGCGGCGGGCGAGGGGAGGAGGTGGCGGCGTCAGGCTGGGGAGCCAAGCCCTAGTTGACTGGGAGAAGAAATTCCGGGTAGGGGAGGAATGAGAAGAAAAAATAAAAGGATTTCAACTTATATACGATGACATTTGGTAGGTAATTTTATTAAAGTTTAGTGGTAAGTGGTTATTCTATCCTGCAAAACCTAAAAAAACACCTCTCTCATGGTTTATGGTTTTTAGACCTAAAATGGCTTAAACTTTTTGTAAGCTGGATGGAAAAGCCACATCTTTGTTTAAGCTTGGATTTTTTTTGTTTTTAAGCCAAAGAAAAAACCTAAACAAACAGGGCCATAGTATAGTCGTAATATTTCTTCAAGTCATGTTGCTTTCTCATTACTTCTTAACCTACAGAAAATTTTGGCATCTGAACATGACAAGGAGAAAGGATTTAAAAGAAGTATTGCATCTAAGGCTAATGAACTTTCGTTGCCACAATACCAACACCCTTTGTCTTGGTCTGGCCCGGCTCGGTGAGATCCGCCCCGCGGGCGGTGACGGTGGTGGCCCTATTAAAGATGACACCGGGATGAGGACGGCAACAACGGTAGTGGAATCGGCAGCGGCAGGTGAGTCGTGGGTTAGGGTTAGGATTGGAGATGATGGTGGTGGATTAGGGTTGGCTTTGTTACCATATTGATTTCGGAAATAATTATGTGTCCCACATGACCCTCCCACATCATTTATTTATAGTGTCAATATTACAACTGGACCCAAATACGAGTCACGAACTCACGACTCCCACACGACTTGAATTTTTATTAAACTCTAATGCTAACTTTCCAAGTGTAAGCATTTAAACAGGCAGTAAAAATCACACTAGTAACCGGTCCTCGCACGCCTGCATTTCCTGCACCATACTATTTCAGTGACATTTTCCAGGAATTTATGGAGGGGAGTCGATGATCGAAATGGTGCATTGAAGAACTGCAAAGGACAGGAGCAAGCGAATTACTCCAACAGCGCTTTCCGATCTGTTCACCAGGTGCCACTATTTTTCGCATATCACAGGTACAATCACAATCACAATCACAAGTATTTTGCCTGCCTGTCAAAGGATTGCCAAATTTTGGAGCTCAAAAGCCAGACAAACAGCTAATTCTGCAGTTAACAAATTGAAGTTACATACATGCTTACAAAAAATGTGAAAGGCGGGACCTGGATCTGAAAAAGGCAGACCAGGATATCCACAGAAATGAAAGAAAAGCCAGAGATAGACAAGCGCACAAAAATATATGGGATTTGCAGGGGAGGGAAGGAAAAGAAAAGAAGCTGAGGCCATTTTATCTTTATCTGAAGAAAGGGGAGTGGTGAAAAGGCAGACCAAACCAGACAAGAAGTGAAGACAAGGACTTGTAAGAACAGAAGAGGAGGATTACTAGAGAGAGGGGGACAAGTCTACAGAATACACACCAGCAAGCACACGCAATTCCCCAGAAACCGCCTAAAGCTTCTTCTTCCTTTGGCCTTTTGCTTCCAAAGATCCAAAAGAAATACTACTAGGGAAATAAATTCTTTTGGCAAGATTTGTGTGGAAAATGAGTTAGGTGTCAGGACCACTCATAAATTCTGCCTGTTCTTTCAGATCTGTTCCGTGCTTTGCTTTGCAACGAGAGGAAATTCTCTCGACCCAGCCAGGGCACTGTTTCTGCTTCCAGTTGGAGTTTTGGGGGCTTGCGAGATTCTTCCGTCTCATTTCATGGGTCGTCGTCACAATCCAATCTTGCCGTTTTCTGAGCTCAGTGTTGTTTCTTGATTTCTTCAAGGCTTCCATCTTTCCGGAGAAAGTTACTTCCTTCCAAAATTTCATTTTTCTTGGGAGTTTGCGTGAGTCCACTTTCGGGGGAGAGATTGCTCTTGAATTCCACACTACTCGCTCGAAGCAGAAGTCGAGTTTCGCATAAAATCCATTCCTTTTTTTTTTTGTTCATTTGCAGCATAATCACATCTCCTTTCGTCTTGCTTGAATATCACAGTTCACATCTTTCCATACTCGTTTCCTGTCTCGATTTCGTCAGCTCAGGTCGGCTCTTGCTCATCTCTGCCGATTTGTTTCTTCTTTAGAGGCTATAAAAATCCCACCTTTCTCTCCACAAGCTCGCAGTGTCTTTCTTGGTGATTTCTCTCTGAAAATGGGCAACGCGTTCGCGTGCATGCCGCGCAAGGAGCACCGGGGCGCGGCCGCGGTGTCGCGCAGCAAGCGGATGGGGAGCGCGCGGTCGGCGCGCGGCGCGGCGAAGCTGACGCCGGCGGAGGAGGAGCTCCTGCACCGGCAGGCGCTGGCCATGGCCATCCACCAGCACCTCGACGCCGGCGGCTCCATGTCGCGCCGCATCGACGCCGGTGGCTCCCTGTCCCGCCGCATCGGCCCCGGCTCCGCCAGCTCACGCCGCCGCGGCGACCTTCCGGACTCCGTCACGAATGCCAAGGCTGTAAGGCTCCGATGTCTCTCTTTCTGCTCCATTCTTCATATGCTTCGATGTTCCCTTGGTGCAACCTTGCGTTTGTGTTCTTGCGAAGCAAATAGAATATTTTTTGCGGAAAGGGAAGCAAATAGAATCTTGTAATCAACAAGTTCATTGTCAGTGCTACTCTGTAACTGTACAATTATGTTGTGTGTTTTGTGCTGGTATTTAGTCGTGAAAATTTTGCGAATCATAGAATCAGTTGCAATGCGTGCTTTAGGTATAGTGCCTTAGTTTTCGATCGGCAAGAGTTCTTGCAGGATCAGTTGGCCGTCATGATGATTGTCGCAATAGTGGCTTCTCATCAGGTATAGTAGCGTCTTCTCATCCGCCTAATTGCGAAGGTTTCTTGCATGGTCAGTCGGCATTTGGACTATGACTTGACTGCAACATTGGCCTGTAGTTACTTGATTCTCTATATTGTTTAATGTCTGGCGGCTCTAGGTTAGCTAATCGACCTGTGAATTGGTTGTTAGTGTTGGATTGCTCGTGAATGGGGAGAATTCAATGAGTTTCCCAGCATCCACATGCTGTACTTTTATGTTTGTTGAAGAATGTCTTGTTTTGTAAAAGGAAAGTGTCCTCATTTTTTAAATAATTTCTTCATAGTTTCCTTGCTTAGGTAGATTTTGAGCGGTAATCAGCAGCGAGTTCATTATAATGTATAGTTGAATGTCGGCAATCGAGGTTCTGAAATATGTTAGAAGTAGTTCCACGGGTGTAATTATATCATAGTGAATGCAAGGTTTTCCATGCATGCTTGTTGCTGTTCATCTGACTAGTACTGAAAAAAGATTTGCTGATGCAAATCTACCATTGGCAAAGCGTATTGCTGTTTCGCTCTGTGATTGCTGTTGTTTCATGATCAGCTCCACCCGTTGATACTTTTGAGTTCAGTCTTTCTGAAATCATCAACTCATATAATGTTCATATACTTTTCTCCAAAATTTTGAATTATTTTTACATATGGATTATTAACTATGCCACTATATGTCGAAAAGGCATCTTTGTGTACAACTGTTGTTCATACATAAGACAATGCTAGGACCTCAATGGCAGCCTCACTAGCTGACAACGTGGTCCCATTTCTTATATTGATCTCTCTCAATTGATAATTCTTTGCTATTTTCTTGTATTCTAGTAGCAGTACTCAGTTAACTTAACTGTGTGTTATTGGTAAAAAATTTTGGTCCCAACAATATATGAACAAGGAAGGGACCGTATTTGTATCTCTTTGCCCTTAGCCATGTCTACATCCAAATTAAGAAGCAAAGGTCTAACATTCTCATGCAAGCATATGTTTTGTTTGTGGTTCTTATAAAAAGGTTTTTCAATGCTAATGATGTTATGTGCTTTCAAATGGGCAATCTTGTAGTGATTTATCTTAGGAGTTAGGACCTGCCGTACATTAGGAGAAGTGTTCCCCAACTGCCCTTAATATATTTTTTATTCTTCTTTGTTCAACACTACGCGCAAGCAATCTCGGACTAGTTTGCATTGGTAGTAACTGTATGTTTTTTTGTAATGGACTACAAGTTTTCACACACTGTTTTTCCTTTTGGAATGAAACTTTCAGGTTCAAATTGTTTTAGAGAACTTAGAAACCAAGAAAATCGTTCTTGTCCATGGAGAAGGATTTGGTGCGTGGTGTTGGTACAAGACCATCTCTCTCTTGGAGGAAGCTGGTCTTGACCCTGTTGCCTTAGACCTCACAGGTTCTGGCATAGACCACACTGATACAAACAGCATAGTTACTTTGGCAGATTATTCCAAGCCATTAATCGATTACCTTAGTAAACTTCCTGGGAATGAGAAGGTGAGTGTTACAACTGTTTTTGAATCTTAAAAAAATAACTGGGTATTTGAGCGCTGTGTTCATGTCGGCAATAATGCAGGTTATTTTGGTTGGTCATAGCTGTGGAGGTGCAAGTGTGTCATATGCCTTAGAACACTGCCCTAAAAAGATCTCAAAAGCTGTATTTCTTACTGCCACAATGGTAAAGGATGGCCAGAGGCCCTTTGACGTCTTCTCCGAGGATGTATGCACTCCCTTCATGCATCTTTGTGCACTTGTATGTTCTTGTTGGATAACAACTCACGCTAAGTCATATTTTGCAGCTTGCATCTGCAGATGTTTTCTTGCAAGAATCACAGTTTTTACTATATGGAAATGGAAAGGACAAGCCTCCTACTGGGCTCATGTTTGACAAACAGCAGACCAAGGGGCTATATTTCAACCAAAGTCCTTCCAAGGTAACATTGCACGCTACTCATGTGCTGCGAACTGATTTTTTTTTTAATCCATTTTCGTGCCGATTTCTACTTCCAATGGATTAGGTCCAGGCAGCTAACAAGTTTGTGCACAATATTGTAGGATATTGCATTGGCCGCAGTGTCCATGAGGCCCATCCCTCTAGCCCCAATCATGGAGAAGCTCTCCCTCACCCCAGAAAACTACGACACCGTCCGCCGCTACTTCATCCAAACGCTGGATGATCACATGCTGTCGCCTGATGTCCAGGAGAAGCTGGTCCGGGAGAACCCACCTGACGGGGTCTTCAAGATAAAGGGTGGTGACCACTGCCCCTTCTTCTCGAAGCCGCAATCCCTCAACAAGATCTTGCTCGAGATTGCGCAAATCCAAGCTCCGGCGACGTTGTTCCCCGTCAAATCAAAGACGGAAGAAGAAAGCACCGAGAAATCAAAGACGGAAGAAGAAAGCACCGAGAAATCATGACTATATGTTTGTATGTACATGAAACGAGTAGAGCACATAGGTCGCAAAAGCAGATGAAATACCGGGATTAATTGAAATCACCCAAGTCAGTCAGTCAGTAAGAAATTCAGAATAATGTTAGTAGTTGAAGAAGTGTTTCTTTCTTTATTCTGTGATCAAGTATAGTGGATGGGCATGAAAGAGATCTTTTACCTTGCGAATTAAATCTTCAGTCAGAACACAATTACCTTGCACTTTGTCAGGTGCATTGCTAGCTACCGAGCTACTTGTCCAGTGCAGTGAGCAAGACAAGAAATGTTTGGTGCAGTCTTGTGGAGATGTTTCATTATCATTCCATAATCATGCACATATTCCGAATTTTGTTTCTAGCTGTAGTACATCTTCACTCGAGGATGTATATGGAGCATGATAATTTTTGACTACTGAAATTACGGGGCAAAAGAAATGAAGAAGAAGAAGAAGAAGAACATGTGTGCTAAGAACTGATTGGGCTCTTTGTCTCGTTACATAAACAAGGGTCCATTGCCATGGACATATGAAATCTTTCGGCCCATGGGCTGAAAGATTTCTCGTGTGAGGCCGGGCCCACGTGGAAGAGGCAAATCGACTCGGCCTTCTCACTTATCTCCCCCATAAAATCCCACCAAAAAAACAAACATAAGAAAAGGAGAATTTTTTTTTAGACAAGTCGAATTGGGGGGCGAGAAGAATCGAATCGAATTCGCGTCGACGAGAGGCGAGCATCGGAGGGAGAGGCAGCCATGGAGGATGTGAGCGTGGAGGAGCTCTCCTCCAATCTCTCCACCTACAAGGAACAGCTCCGCGAGGTCTCTCTCTCTCTCTCTCTCTCACTTTCTCAAATCTCGGTTTCGCGTCCAATCCCCCTTTCCTTCTTTTTTTCTTTTTGCGATTTCTCTCTCTAATTTTTTCGTGAAGTTATTTTGTTTCAGCGAGAATTCGGGCGCAGTTGCTTGCTCTTGCATTTCTGGGCTTTGGTGCTGCTTCTTCAGAGATTAGGTCTTGGGTGTTGTTCGAGTGTCTGAATCTAGGGTTTTGTCTAATTCATATCCAGGGCTAGTTTTTTTTTTTTCCTTTTCTTCTAGTGCGTATGCGTAGCCATGTTTCGAGGGCCTTGTTTGCACGGCTGTTAGCTATCCCCTTTGGGGAGTTCATGGAACCGTGCTTACCTTCACATATTGGGTTTCTATATCTGCAATGTGTTGAAAAGATTAAATTTTGTTCAATTTAACTACGTTTCTATCCATACAGGTGAGCATCATTTAAGTATAAGCTGTGATTGGATCATACTATTGTTGTATGACTTGCTCGTCGCATCTGTTTGTGTTTGCACACTAGAAAATGGTGGTTAAAACAAATTATGTAGTTTGATTGCCATGAAAATATATAATAATTCTATTGGAGTATGTTAATGCTGGTTGGCCGAGGAGCATGTTTTGATGTTTATTGGCATCTGATGCATTAGAAGTGCAAGTGCTTTTATTTGTTGAAGATGGTATCTTTGTGTTGAAAACTGATTAACTGAATAGTTCATCGGTTCACCAAAAGCATGCTGCTCTGTATGCACTATGCACATGATGGTTGAATTTTAGTTTGAGACTTGATGACAAGTGTTCTAAACATGAGCCTTTGTTGTTGCAGTCAATGTTTATTGTTTAATGTTAGAATATCATCACTCTATTTTTGAACTTATAATCATCTCATTCTTTTGACTCGCGAGACTTGGATTGACAAATGATCAGGTGATCTTCTAGCAACTTATATGACACCGTGTTTTGGTCTCTCTAAAACTAGCAGAGTTGTGCAATAACGTCTCACTTCACTTGAGGATGCAATCGGTGTTCACTGATCAATCTAGGGCTTGCGCTAGTGCAGAACGCAGACCAACCGTTATCCTCACCTTGTTCTCACTGCAGTTTCATGCTACTTCCTTTTATTGTTACTCATCACCAAATTCACTTTGTTGTGAATCTTTTGAGCAATCAATTCATGTACATTGTGGTAATCTTTTATCCTTGCATTGCAGGTTAGGAAGCTTATCAAGGAGAAAAAGGATGACGCTGGAATTTCTGAATATCTTGATATGGAAAAGGAGCTTCAAGAGGTGAGTTATCCTGCATGTTATAGCGTATGCTGCTGTGTGCTTGTGTTGGTGTCAGCTAATTGTCAGGTGCTGTTTCTGTTACTCTGATGCTAGTATGAGACTATGAGTCATAGTTACCAGAAACGCGGTTCGTTCGAGTCGCGGTACGGGATTCGGGTTCGTAGTTTGCCACTTTTTCTTCCAATTTCCACTGCGAACACGAACCCCGTACCCTAAACCGGTTCGGGTTCAACGAATCCGGTTTGTGATTCGTGGGGTTTTATAGCGAATCCGGTAACTATGTTATGAGTTAATGATTTCTACAAAAGGATGCTTGCTTTCTTCTTTGTTTTTGGGGCCAATTGCTATCAATCCCTTTCTCTTCTTTGTTACAAGGAGCCATGCCCAGAAAGGTAGCATGAAAAGGCAGCTTGCAACAGTGGATTTATTTTTGGGGCATTTAGATTTTGTTGTAACCTTGAAGGTGAGAAGGTTGATTATGACAATGGTAGGGACCATCTGAGCAACCATATTAATAGTAATGATCACTATATGTAAAATTCCATGGCTTCAAAGTTGTCCATTACCCTTTATCTTGATTGATTGCAGGTTTGTGTCTCATGGTAGAGTAGCTCCTTCCGATTTTGGGTGTCGATGCTGCTGTTCTAAGTTTGAATCACAAAATATGGCGAGATTTAATGATTTCGGGAGGTTGGTTTTGTTAATTGTGCTGAATGTAATTTTCTGTGACAATTGCAGGTTATTACATTAACTGAAGAGCTTTTGGCAACTGCAAATCAAAGTGAGAATGCCCAGAATGATGTAGGTCTATCACCGCCTAAATATTCAGGCGGAGTGCAGTCAGAGGTAGTTTTGTTCTTTATTATATGTGTCTACATTTTTTGAATTCAGCAATGTTGATTTTTTTTAGTTTTGTTAGCTGTGTAGGACAACGCTATATGTCAACTATTCCACATACTAGCAGAATATGTGAAAGTTTTACATTTGGATTACTCACGTAGAAATTACAAGAGCACTTGTGTTCTCCTGAAGTGTATCATTTTACTAACATATTTCATCTGGTGTTAGGTACTGGATGACCTCTTACAATCCCATGAGAAGTTTGCAGTTGGGACTAAAGTGCAAGCTGTGTGGAGTGAAGATGGGGAGTGGTAAGTTTCTTTTGATATACCTATGTCTGGTTGCAAGTATACATTCTTTCTTCTGCTTTTTATATATTTCCTTTACAATGTGTTTGATTAGCTGAATTGTTAGGTACAATGCAACAATTGAAGCTCTGACACCAAACGGCTATCATGTAAGCTATGAGGGCTGGGGAAACAAGGAAGAGGTATGCTCATGTTTGGTCATATGGCTGAATGCTACTTCTTTACAACTAATTCCCTATCTTTGACGGGCAAATTCATTATTTGCCCTCGCATTAGTTGCGTTTTCAGATTTTGCCCTCCTTCCCGATGTAATACATTTTTTGCCCTCCAGATAGTCTATTTCTTCATTATTTGCCCTCTTTGCATTATTTTAATCATATCTGGCTGTTTTCCCCGTTATACACACGCGAAATGTCGCTCTTGCCCCTCGGTCGAAACGCGTTCCGTTTCTGCCCGCACTGAATGATCCTCATGCATTTACTCAACGAAAAAAAAACAGAAGATCATCTTGATTTAGCAAAACAGCAACAAGAGCAGGGAAGATCATCTTGAATGATCCACGTCCTCCATCCATCTCCGCCTCCCAGCTCCTCCTCTGCATGACTCCACAAATAAATATGAACATTAGGGTGATTTGTCCAATCCACTGATTTCAGCATACAACTAATCTTCTTACCAAACTGGATACCACAAGAATTGCAAAAATCGTAACAAGGGGAATACATCTACTACTACTAATCTCAGTCTGACCCCAAACTTCCCATTCATCCAACCAAAGCATGACAAAGACGTGGGAGAGCCCCTCGGTTCCCAGCTCCTCCGCATCTGACCTTGGTGTCGGTGTCGACGCGGCCGTAGAGGAAGCCTACCCGCTTGACGGCAAAGGCGAGCGCCTCGGCGATGTAGAGCTGGAAGGCGTTGGTGGTGTCGCGGTCGAAGGAGACCGTGGCGCAGAGCGGCGCCTCCTGGCGGGTGACACGGATCTGGCGCACGATGAAGCCATGCCCGGTCGTCCCAGGCCAGATCCGGCCGCCATGAAGCCTCTGCCCGTCACGGAAGAAGGAGACTTGTGAGTGACAGTGGAGGAAGCAAGCGGTCATCAACACATCATCTTCCCCACGGTCGGTAGTGGCGGCGACGGGAGCGCGGCGGGGTAGAGAAGGACTGCCCGTCTCTTCCCCACGACCGACTGCTAGAGCGATTGGGCCGGCCCAAGATCTAGCAGCCCCCGACTTCGCCTCCGCCTCTGCCTTCCCCGCCTCGATCGGTCAGATCCGCTTAGGAGCACAGGGTTGGATCCAGTGTCCCGACGGCCGGCTATGACCACTTGGATCGGCGCACGCCGCTGCTCTTTGGTGGTTTTGGGGGCAGAGAGGGGAGAGGATTATGGACAAGGGGGACTCGTGAATGACAGTGGAGGAGGAAAGGTGGAGGAAGGGGAAGAGATGAGGCAAGGGCTGTTGGTGAGGGGTAAAAAGGTCATTTCGCGTGCCTTGTAACACAAAAACGGGCAAATAAGGTTAAAATAATGCAAAGAGGGTAAAAAACGAAGAAATAGACGAAGAAGAGGGCAAAAAATGTGTTACATCGGGAAAGAGGGTATTTTATGAAAACTCAACTAAGAGGAGGGCAAAATATGAATTCCCCCTTCTTTGACAGCTTCGCTATAAAAAATGCAAACATTTTCATATAGTACTAATGTGATTAGGTTTTGAATTTGCATATTTGTGATTATCACACATTAGATATATATTGCCACCATGATATTTTTCCCTAGTACAGAAGTGATTGAGTTGCCACCAATGCATCAAATACGCTTTCCATCTGCAGACTTTTCCCGCAGCTAAAAGTTTTTCGAATGAAATTATTGTAGCTGCATCTATTGCCCTGTTTTATTTTCCCGTTATAAAATTCCTTGGATCCATTTAGTTGACCTAAAAAAGAATTCATTTTTACATGTGTATTTTGTTGACTTTTAATAGGCATTGGCCCATTGCCTTATTGCCAGCTTCTGTCTTTTGTTTTATGGGCCAAATTGCTACTCATAATATCCTATCTCCAATTTGGAATGTGAATATGTAGTGTCATGAGTAGAACAGTGGCTCTGATTTATATGCCAGTCCTCTCAGCTGTGGAAAGTGGAAACCAAATTGCCTTTTACTTATTTCCTGTATGTCGTGTGTGAAAACTGTTAATTTTGCTGCCTTATATAGGTGGATCCTGCTAATGTCAGGCCGCTTGAGGAGGAAGCTACTGATGCTTTGCGGCAAGCTGAAAAGGATGCTGAAGCTACCAAAATAGCAATAAAAAGGAAAATTGAACAAGCAGCAACTTCTGACTTTCAGACGCGTAGCTTACCCACCAAACTTCTTGTCGATCCAAATGATCCTGAAGATGTGGTAAGTGAATTAGTCTTTTCTTCAATTTATTTACAACTGCAAGTTAAGTTGAATGTCTCCACTCATGTGCTGCCATTCAGCATGTGGTCTTCCAGCTATGATGAAAATACATGCACTTTTTTAGTTTTTTTTGCCTTGATGAAACAAAGTTGACTGCTCCTCACTTTGAGGATTGGATGCTGATATTTGTTACACACAAGTATGTATAGTCATGTCCATGAAAACCCCAGGTATAGCTTGTGACAAGTCTTACATAGTTTCCATATTATGTTTTGTGGTGTTCACCTAATCACCTTGTCTCGTTTTAATGAGCGCCCTCTGTCATATTTTCTTTAGACCCTTACATAATACAAGCCTCAAGCATGTAAGAGTAGTAAGTGCATTCTCATTTGTACTTTCAGATACATAATTCTTCTGATCGTGCAATACATGCAATCAGTGTGCCTTGTTTTTTTTATTTAAGCTACATCTGTGGGGTCATGTGTTCTGATGGACCTTTGTATGTGCAGAAAGCTGCGAAACGTAAGAAGATCCATGCTTTCAAGTCAAAAGCCCGCTTTGAGCAACTAGAACTTGCACAAAATAAGCGGCAGAACGCATGGCAGCAGTTTCAAACAACCAAAGGGAAAGCTAAAAAGGTACTAGCTCTGCCCCCTCCCGTTCTAACTTGGCTAGGGCGCCGTTCTTTGAAATTACTCCAGAAGGCAGTGAAACCTAAATCTCAAACTACCAGCACATCCTCCAAACATTACATTATAATGGCGAAAACTATCCCCAACAAAGCTTGCTAAATGCTAACCCTGATTTTCTTTGCCAGAGCAGTATAGCGCCTTACTGATTAGTATAGAACTAGCTCCTTTTGATTGAACAGAGTAGGCGCTTACGCTCCCTCAATTTTGGTGGTTTGCTTTCAGGTGGGATTCTTTTCCGGTCGCAAAAAGGAGAGCATCTTCAAGTCACCGGATGATCACAGAGGTAAGGTGGGTGTCACTGGGAGCGGGAAAGGCCTGACCGACTTCCAGAGGAGGGAGAAGCACCTGCATCTCAAGGACGGATCCGACGGATTGGACGAGGAATAAATCAATCGGTGTTAGCTGTGAGCGATAGTATCACAAATACTGCCATGTCCGGCACTTATTGCCGTCCTGGCCCCCGGTGGAGCTTGTACTCTGTACTTTGTATGTTCAACTTGTCGAAGCTAGAAATTGCATTACATAGAGCTATTAATGTTTTCTTTCACTCATGCCTGGGTGCAGGGGCGGAGCCAGCGCCGGCTTAGGCCTCGGGCCGGCCTAGTGCTTTTCAGCCCAAATTCAGATTCCAGCTGGTATTTTGATGTTGCAATTTTGACTTTTACCTGTATTTTTACGCTGGGTCTCGAGCCATTACCCGGGAGACTTGAGGCCCAGGTCCGCCCCTGCCTGGGTGGTGTGATATGTTGGTTTCCTCCCTCTGCTTGTTCAGTTCCTGGGCTCTCTTGAATTTGCCTGTTCCTAGTCTCCTAGATGAAGCGGAATATCTATTATATCCTAATTAATTTCTATTATACAAAAAGGTCTAGATAGACCGAGCAAAAAAGGGCTTCTTAATTTCGATTCTCCAATTTGGAAAATCATATTCATTTCCTTCGTATGAACAGAAAAAATGTGATGACTAAAAAAGTTCTACACCACAAACATTTCCTTCGTGTTCATTTCACTGTCTGAATTTACGTCCAAATTCCAAATTCATCAAGCTCCGTTTTCCGCATCCTTGCTTGGAGTTGATTAGTAAAAACTTAGCTGGCGTTTGGGAGTCGGAACATACGGCACAAGTAACGGTCGTGTAACACCAGGGCTGAACAAGTGTTGTGCATAACTGTCGTTGCCGTGTATATTGAACTAGACGCTTCTCGCTGTTGAAAAGCTTCTTTTGAACATTCTTCGTACTGGACTTGGAAGGTGGCTTAGACACCAAGACATCAAATGTCTTCATCCCAACGAAATCAATAGCAGCAGCTTCCAACGTGTTTATGTTCTTGTCCAATTTGTTCAGAGATTTCGTTGTCCTTGGAAAGTTACCGGATTCGCTATAAAACCCAACAAACCGTGAACTGGATTCATCAAGCCTGAACCGGTTTAGGGTACGGTATTCGTGTTCGCAGTGAAAATTAGAAGAAAAAATGATGAACTATGGGCCCGGATCTCGTACCGCAACTCAGACGATCGGCGTTTCTGGTAACTATGCCTGGAACCTTGCTGCTGGTACTGCTGAATTGTTTCTGATGATGCCACTACTGCGAATTTGTCAACTGCACAGATTTGGAAATGAGAGAGCTTGTCATCCATTCTGCTTCTCTCTATCTTCCTTTTGGTTTCTTCTGCTTGACTCTTGAAGTCTTCAGTGTGTTTCTCTGACATCTAAGACGACGGTAACCACTAACCAGCTGCAGTCTGTACACTCTACTGTTGTTTCTCTCTTTTCAGACAAACAACTTGCAGTTAAGTTTACTAGTAGTAATTAGAGCTTGCTATTCGTGATCGGCTCGATCACTAGCTGGCAACACATGTCTATAATCTATTAATTGTCACATGTGGCACACGTTGCCGCGGTTAAGCTAAGGTCAGCTCTCCCAGAAATCGGTGAAAACTCAACCCGATGACGTCGCGAATAAGGGGAAAATGGCGTCTTTTTTTTCTTTCTTTCTTTATTGGCTAATTTGGCCACATGATCCCCGTGAAAGGCTGAGAAGTTGGCATGTCAATTCTTGAGACCGTGGAGATCAAGGTGATCTGAAGAAAAAGAGAGAAGCACACACCATGACCTGCAAAACTGCAAGCACACACGGGTTTCTGAACTGAAAGAAACGTCTTAGCTTCTGAGACAGAATATCTCAGATCACACATTAGTTGACAACCGCGAATTGAGATTCCGATAGCTAAGATAGAATATCGATGATAAACTTATTTTCTTGTCAGTCATATAAGCAAAAAGTTAAGGATCAACAATAGAAGTTGAAGACTGAGTGTTGGCTCAGTGGAGGCGCTGCCGCTGTTCACGCCTCCCACCCGTGTTCGAGTTCAAGACTCAGCACACGTGTCTCACGAAGGAGGGCTGAGCTGAGGCTAGTGCCGAGCTGAGGGGGGTTTTCTTTCTTTTTTAATGTGGACCGAAGGGGTTATCTCGGATATAAAAAAAACAATAGAAGTTGCAACATGAAGTGCTCAAGGTGCAATGTGCGAAGAAATATGTGGGACCCAGATTTAGCCAATCCAAAATCCTTTGTGAATCCACTACACTATTCCCTAGATCAGTAGATAGTGCTCACAGATGTATCACTGAATCATTTCATACAGGACGTAAACCGTACCATACAATAGTTACAAAACATCAGAGTTCACATAGACTGTATCGGGTCAAGTTTTACAATAGGACCGATCAGGCCAAATGAATACATTAAATTAAAGCGAAAACGGTAGCGGAAGCAAAAAGGGAAGGCACATCTCGCCACATGCAAGCGACTGGGGTAACCTGTGTGCGGCCGATGACCCAAAGACTTGGATAATATTGGTGCGCGCAAGCACCGACTTAGTCGGTCAGATTGGGGCGAGACCTAGACTACTAGAGCCTAATCTAATCTCCCCCGTCTTCTTTGCCATCAACTTTTTGGATCTTCATAATATGCGTAGTGCCCTTGTCCACGGATTATGAGGGATGTTTGGAGCGAGGGTGAGCACACACAACAGTGCTCCGCGAGCTAACACATAGAATGCAATAGTTATATATGCAAGGTTTAACAAGGATGACTCAGGGTTTTTTATTTGTTAAAGGTAATATTTTTAACTACAATAAGTAGAAACTCCTATGACTTAGCATTTTAACCAAACCATATTTTATTAAAGAGAGTGAAGGTGTGCAATATTCATAGCGGTGCAGGCTCCAACCACCTGTTACATGGTTCCATCCACCATATGCTTAATTTTGATTACTAGGGTTACGCCCACCTAACTAACAACACTGTGTTACATTCACCTAGGAAAAATCCAAAATCAAAGTTATATTCACCCAAGAAAAATCCAAAATCAGGGTTACATCTACCCGACGAGTTTTCATCATACACACAAAGGTTTTTAAGATAGAAATGAACTCGAGTAAGTTCACATGCCCGCCCTTGATCGTATGTACGGCTATTCGAATAGTTTATACTATGTAGAGACTGTACACTTTACCCATAAGAGATAATTACCTCGTTGTGTTTCACACGATTCCTTAGACATGTGAATCAAGGAGATCATCACAAGGCCTTTACAATGCATCCCTCAGTGTAAGTTACACCCGCTAAGGTTTTGTTTGAGGGTGGTTACGTTCACCACACCCTGACCCGCTCTTGCGCCACACGACGGCTTACACCAGCGACACGACATGTGTCCACGACGGTTTACAACCAGCTACACGACTCGTGGTTCACTCCAATGACACAATTCGCACTGGTGGATACAAATTATTTAACCAGATCAACACCATTATAGACTTGTGGTTGCACTGTTTTACATGGAAGGTCATCACAGGATTAAGTCCTTAAAGTTATCTAGGCGGTGCATGCCACATACCACCATTTCTCGTGCTACATCCGAACTAACCATCTTACCATCCGTCAGATGTGGTAACAGCAAGTTGTTAGGGTTTTGAGATGCATAAAACTAAGTTATCTCAAATATACCAGTTATTTCCCTCCAATGACTGTCCAAAACAAGTTTTATGATTTAAAAGATGATGATTAGGGCAATTGATGCCCTAATACTTAAGCAAGACTAGTATGATGCTTAAGTATGACCTATATCTAGTAAAGTTACTAATAAATTATCTAGAGTGACAAGGAACATGTGATTCAAATATAAAGGGATGGTATATTAATACTAAAGTATCAAGTTGGCATGTATCTACCATACATTTGTATAAGGAATTAAGCATGCAATTTGATAATTTAAATGAATATAATTTTACGCAAGTGTAGGTTCAATATGATCAAAATGTTAACTCGCCTGGCTTAAAAGCATGTGGGTCTTGAAATTCTTGCACTTGCTTGAACCGAGGCTTCCCGCGTCTTTGTACTCTACTTGGATGATCGTACCGGAAAACGAACAAATAAATGAGCAAAGCAAATCAATATAAAAGAAAAATAAAATGAACTCCAAATTTAACAAAACCACTGCCAACAGAAAGATCTTTAATTTAGAAAATTTTAGAAACAAATTTCATTAAATTTAGAGCGAAAACGGGCTCTCCGAAGTTTAAATTTGGATTAAATCCAAAAATAAACGAAGGAGAGAGAAATTCTCGCTCTAACAGGTGGGGTCCACTGAATAGTATTTTATTTTTGAATTAATTTTCTGTTGAAAAAGGCCACTAAGATTGACAGCTGGGTCCCATGGGATTTTAATTAAATTAGATTTATTTTCTAAAAGAAAATCGGCTAAGGGGCTGACAGGTGGGACCTATTTACTGTGCACACAGTAAGCGGGCCCACTTGTCAGTGACTCTACTGACTTAACCGGTTAACAGGATTTTTAAAAGCCGACAGGGCCCACACGTCAGCGGTTGGTTAACAGTGGCTAAGCACAGTCATTACGCACTAATTACGTGTGGTTAACTTAATTACCTCGCTACAGTGCTTCTTGTTAGCCGAACAGAATGCGGCGTTGCCGCGCTCGTTGTCGGTGAGAGAGACCACAACGGCCGTTGGCAAGGTCAAAAATGGAAAAGCTGGGAACAAGCCGATTCTACGGGTTGTGATGGCACTGCCGACAGTGAACTTGAGCGGTGGCGCACTGGAGTGAAGCGACAGCGATGGCCAGTGACCATGGCAACCGCGACGCCGATGGCTAGGCTTTGCAAAAAAAAAAGGTACTGGGGCATCTACGGGCAAAGGGAACTCACCAGAGATGTTGGCGTGGTCCGAGGATGCTCGAGGCAGCACAACGACGGGAGCTTGAGCTACGGTCGTCGGAGGCTAGAATTGGCGTCGGAGATCGACCGGAGATGTCAAGGGGATGCTACAGGTGGATGGAATCGGCGAGAGGTGTGGTGAATTGCCGAGGCAAAGAGGTGGCCAGGGTTGAGGAAGACGACGGCTCCAGCGAGCTATAGGGGCTGAGTGGCCAATTGGGCGCAGTGAGACGATGAGGGAGGTGAGGCAATCACGATGGAAGGCTCGGCGAGGCAAGGGACTCACCGGAGAGTGGCCTGGCGGCGGCGAGTTCAAGCGGAGCTTGCTTTGAGCATGACGAGCTTAGGGGAGGCAAGGGCGAGGCGGGAAGGAGTTCGGGGATGGCTGCCCTGGCTTATAAAACTGTGGAGGGGAAATGGCCGTTGGGGCACCCGATGGACATGGCGCGTTACTGTGCTCGCACAGTGGTGGCGCGGAGGCCGAAGGTGGCGTTGTTTCGAAGTGCTGCGCGACCCAGGGTCGACATTGAAGGCGCAGATGCGGTGAAGCCGGGGTAGCTAGGCCGTGGTGTGGCGGGCGGCGCGGCGCGCACGGTGGGCAAGGGTCGGGACGCACGACGCGGAGAGAAGGGAAGGCCAGGGGGCCAGGCGTGGTACAGACGCGAAGGCGAGGCAGCAAAGATGGCATGGCACGAGGGCTACGGCTTGTGGGCGCTAGCGCGGAGCAGGGCAAGGCAGTGCACCGAGCGGACGTGGCAGGCGTGGGCCAGGAGTGCGCACGACGCGCTTTGGGCGTGAGCAGGGATGGCATGGGCCACTCTGGGCCAGGATGGGCCAGGGGCCAAGCTAGGCCAGGGGAGGCAGGGGGTGGGCTGGGCTGAGCCTGAAGAGTTTTTTTTTCAAGGATGTGCAAAAGCTTTGCACATCATTCCATTAGACGATAGAAACCGGAAGAATCCGAAAAGCACAATACAGGAGGATACAAGCTAATCAAGCGAGGACTCGGCTAAGAACCCTGCTCGACAACCGAAAGGAAGGAGAAACGACCACAAACAAACAATGGGAGGCGAAAAAGAGAAAGAAATGAACAGGAATAGTGAATGAAAGAAACTGAAAGCCGGTGAACAGGAAGGCGACCAACAAAACAACAACTCCTCCTCCGAGGCCGCGAAGAAACAACGCGCGATAGCCATGCCCCAAAGCTGATGCTCTTGCAGAACAAGCTGTAGAATCTGATCGCTAGAACTAATCATGTTGTTGAAGATCCTTTGATTGCGTTCCTTCCAAAGCATCCAAGAAACGAGAATGATGCACACATATGTTTGCTTTCTTCGACTCTTAGGTTGGAAATTCCGAGCAGCCAACCAATGGTCTTGAAGGGTGTGCTGGCCGCTAGGAACTAGGCAAGGAGAGCCTGTCTGTACTATGAAGCGAGTCCAAACTTGCGCAGACTGCACAACCAACCAACGGATGATCTATGGACTCTTCCTAGAGCTTGCAAAAAACGCAAACTCCCTGGTTTTGTAGACTGTGACGCCTTAAGCGATCGGCTGTCCAACACCGCCGCCTAACCACCAACCACATGAAGACTTTGCATTTTAGAGGCGCCCGAGCTTTCCATATGGCCTCAGCACATGGAAACCTTATCGATCCTGCGAAGAAAGCCCCCATAAGCCGACTTAGCTGAGTAGTGACCTGAGGGTTCCCAACGCCAACAAACTGAATCAACCTCATCTTGAGCTAGACGAATTTGTTGCAACCTATTCCCTAGCCGTAGAACCTCCTCAATAGCATGGGCGCCTGGATGCCCCTAGATGTCCATAATCCAATCATCATTGGTGAGAGCTTGAGCCACTGTTCTTTTCCTCCGGATCGAAGGAGTGACCATCTAGACGATTGATGGCACGAAGCTTTGAATTAAACATCCGTTCAGCCAGCAGTCCTCCCAGAACAGTGTACTCTCTCCGCTGCCTACTCTGACCATGATGGAAGCCTGAAACATTTCCTGCTCCTCTTGGTTAGTCTGGAATTGCAACCGCCCCCATGGACGTGCAACCCAAGTTCTCTGCAGCCATTGCCAACGGATGCGCATGGCTTGCCCTAGCACACTCAAGTTGTGCACACCGAACCCTCCCAGTTGTATGGGGTGGCAAACTACTGACCACGCCACCAAGCAATTGCCTCCTGAAATGTTTTGCGATCCTTTCCATAGAAACGCTCGCCGCTTCTTATCAATTTCTTTGACTACCGATCGCGGAGGATCAAGGACCATGAAATTGTAAACTGCTATGGTGGACAACACTGCCTTAACGAGAATCAAGCGCCCCCCCCTTGGGAAAGCAATTCGGCCTACCATGCTTGTAGGCGGTTAGCGACCTTATCCACGAGCGGTTGAAAATCTGCTTGAGATGGCTTCCTTAGTGAAAGAGGCAATCCAAGGTATTTACACGGGAAAGAAGCGATGTTACAGTGCAAACATTCGGTGATGAGCTGGGTCTGCTGATCATTGCATCTGATTGGAGAGAAAGAGCTCTTATTCACGTTGGTATGCAGACCAAAAGCCTCACCAAAAAGTTTGAGAATTTCCATAATGGCTAAAAGACCTCCACTCACTGGTGATAAGAACACGACCGCATCATCCATATACAACGAGAGGCGATCGGGTAAACCTCAACGCCCAATTGGATGAAGCAAAACAAGTTTTTTGAGGTTTTGAAAATTTGAAAGTCAGAATCTGAGAGGAATTTGAGTTGCATAATTTGAATTCAAATGCAAGTTTGAACTTTACTCAAACTGTCCCAAAATGGGATGTTACAAAATCCTTGTAAGCAATTGGTTTGGTTTATTTCTAATTCTAGCTAATTGTCAAAGTAAACTGTCCCTGCATGCAAACGCTTCAAGAAATCAGGACTAACGCAATGCTTCCAGAAGCCGGCTATTACCTACCCGTTTTTTGAGGTAAGGCTATTACCTACCCTTGGGATGTGACCCTCTTAATAACCTGGAAAATCAAGTTGAAACCTTCTCTGTTTCTTCTCATCTTACGCCACTCGTGCCCCTTTTTGCTGGTCATGTAGCAACTGATTTTCTCTCTCCTTTTTTTTTTCTAGATTAATTGTTGGTGACCATCTCATTGAAATCGCAAACTTACTTTGGAAAAAAAGACTGATTATTTTCATGTATTTTCCGCTTGCAAGATTAATAACCTCTTTTCATGTAGTAGTTATTTATCCTGCTTCTAGAGATGTATTAATTTCCTTTCATTTTTCTTTCATGGTAAGTTACACCAAGCTAGTCATGCAAGTATTTGAGAGACTTCCTGAATCTTAAACATGGTACTGGTTTGGTGCATATCATGTTTGTGTTTATAGAGTTGACACGAAGGGAACTTAACCAACACAATACTTGCTTCACTTTCCCTTTTTCATCATGCTGCTCCCATTTGTCTAATCTTGTCATGATATTCACATCAGAAAGGGAGGCATCAGCCATCAGGTTGATGAGTTTGCTTGCTGAGAAATGCACATGATGCAGATATATGGAGCTTTCATTTCATTTCACTTGTGCTAAAAGGCATGATGATGCACTAGCTTTGAGAGCTGCTTCAAGAACTTAGGAAGCTTATTAGTTTGGTTTGGTGAAGCTATATGTCGATCTCGGGGAGTAGTTTGGTTTGATAAATTTGCTGGTTGGTTATCCTGTCGCGATGAACTGTTGCATGTGTTCACCGTCAGAAGATGCAGAAAAGGATGGGGTTGCAATGGATTGATAGGTTCAGTTTGGTGAGGATTTTTCATACAGATGACAGGTGCAGATATTGCATGTGTGTGCAGGCATCGATCTATCCAGTTACTTAGCTGACAAGCTGGGACAGAAACCAGCCAGGGACTTGGTTGCCACCTACCACCTTTATATATGTAAATATCATCTCAGTTCATATCTGAAACAACAAATTGTTGGTTTTTCATGAGGAAGTTCTCAATTATTGTGAATTTTTACTGTACAAGAATAAGTATTCAGTCAAACATGAAATTAATCTCGATGCACGGAAACATAGTAGTAGCTTTCTTCTGTAAATTTTATATTAAAGATGCAGTTCTGCTGTAATATACAGTTCAATGAGAAAACACTGCTTACTTACTATAGCTTGTAGAGTATGATTGTTTCTTGATTCTTAAAAATTAAAATGTCTTAGTTCTGTGTTTAGTATGTGCTAATTAAACTCGTCCATGGGTGCACTTTTTCAACACAATTGAATTGCATAACTAAAAGTGAGAGCGGCTTCTTGCTTGCTGTTGCTGTATGATTAATTGAGACGAACAATTAAGCCATGCATGCAATTGCAAATTCAATTTATTACGTCTCAACTCTACGCTACCTCTAGTCGGCATGCACATCAGCACATGCAGTCGCCTTCTCTCCCTCTCATCTCCTTTGTCACCAACACGCACACACGCGGTTCTTTCTTTGCAAATGCAGTACTAGACTACACATGACACACGCTAATTCCGAACACCTATCTTGAAAATTCAGGATCCGCCGAACACCTATCCTGAAAATTCAGGATCCGCCACTGCTCTAAGCCTTGCTAATTAATGAATCAAGACCAACTAACTAAACTGGACGTGCAAGTTTGAAGATCACAGCAAGGAGGCCACTTTCCTTTTTTCCTTCCTTTGTACATTTTAGAGTTGTTCAAGGATAAGTCACAGTCGTTCAGAGTTCATTAACAGGATGCAATCTGTGTTCAGAGTTCAGACTTGAGATGGTCAAATATTAGTTAATTAATTAGCTAGTTCTTCTTCCTTGGTATCCGGCCCAGCTGTATATATATATAGTATATCCATGATCCATCATATGTATATGTATTGTGTAGTGCGATCAATGGCGTACGCACGGTTTGATTCTCTTTTGGAAGACCAAATCATGCATATCATCGCAAGAGTCTGAAATCGAATGAATATGAATAGCTCGTGCAGCATGCACGCACAAGCTCGTACGCACGCGCCAAGAACATTTCAACGATACGCACATCGATCTACTGCAGATCCACTGCAGCGCAGCTGTGACATCAACTCGACGGCTTGATTTCGTACGTCGAGATCTCTCAACTGAATTATAGATGCAGTGTAGGTAGGAACCGGCTGACTTATGATCGATACGGCCATCTGCAAGCAAGCTCGATGACTATTTTAATTCTGGAGGCAATTTCTTAATTTCTGCTCGATCACGTGAGGGAGGTGCAGATCGAACTGGATGCATGGCAGCATGCAGTGCAACGGTTTAATTCGGAAGAACCGAATGTCTGAACAGATAAAACTATGAATTGTAATCTGCATTGTTTGTTCTTCTCCTCGTGATTCAGCTGGAACAACTACTGATTCTTCTCTCTCTATATACGCTCTTTGACAGAAACATACTGGCTAACTAGGCAGGCTCACCTTCTAATAATATCCCCGGCCGGTTGTGTACCTGTGTTTAGATTGACCTCCGGCAATGCTAGATGAAGTAAGATGATCGAATTTCAGAAATGAAAACGACGTAGCCAATGAGATGAGAACAAGTCAATCATGTGATTATTAAGCCTGTCCCTAAGGCCTAAGCTAGGTGTAGGATCTGCATGCACTGTCACTTTCGTATGCATCGATCCTTGTATGTTTCGATGATCGATCCATGTCCTGATGAGAAAACAACAAATTAATTATAAAGGTGTGGAAACAGGAAGAAAAAAGAAAGTAACCCTGCCTGCTCAACCATCGGACAGCAGGAAATGCAAGTAACTGTCGTTGCTTGGAAAGTAAACAGTAGCAGCAGTCGTCAAGATGATTTTTTGTTTTTTAGCTTGTGACATGGACCGGCACAATTAGGATCACCATCGCAGGCAGCCACTAGCCAGCATTTCCTAATTAACCTGAAAGAGACGATTGCCGCTTGCAATTACCAGTCCTAGTTCTAACTTCTAACTTCTGTTCGACTTTGGACCATCGCATGATGCGTTAGAGGATTATCGCATGCATGATGCATGATTATGTTACTAGTAGGGATTATCGCTAACAGCTAGCAGTAGGGATTACATGCCTGATTAACCTGAAGGAGACGATTATTGCAGCTAACAATTATATTACTAGTAGGGATTCCTTACAGTACTATAGTAGTACGTAGTACTGTTCTGACTGCCGCTCAGCTTTGGAAAATCGCATGCATGATGCATCAGAGGAAATGAAGTTAAGCATGCAACTGCATGCCTACTGATTTCCATACATATACATCATCTTCACATAGATAGCAAGTTAACCGTGCCCAAACAACATCATGGTGATTCATGAAGCACCATAGATTATTCAGCAACAAATTACATTTGCATGCATGGAACAGTAATCAAAGAGATGGAAAATGAGATTAATCAGCAGTACTAGGTTCGATCGAGAACTGGTAGCCCTGTTTGATCTGGAGCTCCAAGACTAGGCCAGTAGCAGTCAAACAGTTGACAAAAACATGTCCATCGACCGGCCGGGATATATAAATTAAGGGATTGACCGTTTCCCTTTATGTATTGATCGGCTGGAAGGAAAAAGAAACAATTTTGTATGATCGAGCAACAGCAAATTTTGACATGGGCTCTACCTGTATGCAGGTGCATGTACGTACGTAGTCCACGCCGTATCGTACCGGCCGGCCACGCGCACTACTGGCCTACACGTATATACGCGTATATGTACTCGACCGAAAACTTGCCAGCTTAATTTTCGTACCTAACTACTTCCCTTCAACTTGTGATGCATTTACTATATCTCTGATCTCTGTATATATACATATGCATGCAGATCCTGAAATCAAATAAACACGTACTGTAGAAACATGTATATATTATGTATACATGATGTATATACTTGTTTGCATCGCTAGCTAGCTAGCTCCTCCTTCCTGGGCAGTAGTTAGGACAAACGAAAAAAATATGGGGCTGACTAAGCTACCGTCACGTGAAATTTTCTTAAAACTCAGTCACTTCCTTCGGTATGTTGGATCATCATCCAATGGTTTCTGTTTTTTTTTATGTTGAAAAATTCTAAACTAGATAAAAGTAAATCTAGGTGAACCCCTACAAATACAAAAACAAAACAAAACAAAAAATATTCTAAACTAGACAAAGTAAATCTAGGTGAACCCTACAAATACAAAAGCAAATAGAACTAAAAGTTACGGTAAAACTGTGCTAAAATTGCACGTTATTTGGGAATACAATTTTATATTTAGTACTGTGCAATTGCAGGTGACTGAGATTTTTTTTAAAATTAGGCGACAGAGAGCTAGCAAAATCGAAAAAATATGGGATAGCTATGAAGAATTAGGTATTGATTTACTTAGGAAAAAAAATAGCCACCTAAATCCGAGGCAAAGACTTAGCCCGGCCGGTCGACGTCAATTTTTGGCTTATCTACTGCCTACCTCTCCTACCTAACGACGTATACACTTATCGATCAAATTCAGCCTCCTCTTTCGGTCGCGGTTGCTTCGCGTACGAGACTACCCATCCATCTGTCTCTATAAAATTTAGTTATTAGCTAGTGACGATCTTTCCGTTATACCGGGGTGCAAAAAAAGACAGATCACTAATTAGATCAGTGATGAATTAATTCTTTCTCACATTAGTCGTTAGTTAGTTGAGAATTTGCATGCATGCATCACGAGTACTTCAGCACTTCATTTCATGGTACCAAGGTAGCATCTTAATTACAACTTGATGGACGGAAGCTCACTCTGTTGGCGGAGATAATTCACGCAACTGATTGATTGATTGATTGATTGTTCAAGGTACACGGGTTACACATATATATAGCCGGTCGAGCCCGGTGTGAACACGAGATCGAACCGAACAGTCAAGAGGCTGGTGTGAACACGAGACCGAACCGAACCGAACAGTCGACCGGTGTGAACACGACATCGGTGTGAACATGATATCTGTCTAACACGCTCCCACAGTCTAAGCGTCTACTCACAGACGTTCAGACTGGACCGAAACTCGGTGAAGACAGACGTAGGCAATCCCTTAGTGAAGATGTCGGCGTACTGTGACGACGTCGGGACGTGAAGCACACGAAGTTCTCTTATAGCGACGCGCTCCCGAATGAAGTGAAGGTCAATCTCGACGTGCTTGGTGCGCTGATGCTGCATCGGATTGGTCGAGAGATAGACTGCACTGATGTTGTTGCAGTAGACAAGTGTAGCACGTCATGGTGGGGTATGGAGCTCTTGAAGAAGCTGGCGCAGCCAGGACACCTCCGCCACAGCATTGGCGACAACCCTGTACTCCGTCTCAGCACTGGAACGAGACACCATGTTCTGGCGCTTGGAGGACCAGCAGACGAGGTTGTCGCCAAGAAACACAGCATAGCCTGAGGTGTACTTGTGGGTGTCCAGGCAACCTGCCCAGTCAGCGTCAGAGTAGACAACGAGCTCCGCCGGAGAGGACTGATGTAGAAGAAGGCCATAATCTAATGTGCCACGAATATAGCGGAGAATGCGCTTCACTGCAGTGAGATGGGGCTCCCTTGGGTCATGCATGTGGAGATAGACCTATTGTACAGCATAAGCAATACCTGGGCGAGTGAATGTGAGATACTGCAAAGCGCCGGTGAGACTGCAGTACTGTGTCGGATCGGTCACAGGCGGGCCAACAGAAGAGACCTTGAAGTGAGTATCCACAGGGGTACTGCAAGGCTTGCAATCAATCATACCGGCATGCTCCAAGATATCTAACATGTACTGGTGTTGTGAGAGAAAGAGCCCATTAGGACGGCGGTGAACAGCAACTCTCAGAAAATGATGTAGCTCACCAAGATCTTTCATAGAAAATTCTCGCTGTAACGCAGAGATAACCTGACGAAGGAGCCCAACTAAAGATGCTGTCAAAACAATATCATCCACATATAGGAGCAGGTACACTGTGTCGGCGTCGCAATGATAAATGAAGAGAGAGAGGTGTCCGATTTAGCTTCAACAAAACCAAGGGAGACGAGGTAGGAAGCAAATCGACTATACCATGCACGCGGAGCCTGCTTCAGTCCATATAGGGATTTATTGAGGCGGCAGACAAAATCCGGGCGAGAGCTATCAACAAAACCGGTCGGATGGGAGCAGTAGACAGTCTCGGTCAAGGTGCCATGGAGGAACGCATTCTTCACATCCAGTTGATGAATAGGCCAATCCCGAGAGAGTGCAAGGGAGAAGACCGTCCGAACAGTGGCGGGCTTCACAACAGGACTGAAAGTCTCATCAAAATCCACACCAGGACATTGTGTGAAACCGCGGAGAACCCAATGCGCCTTATACCTGTCAAGTGTGCCATCAGCCTTCAACTTGTGATGAAAAATCCACTTTCCAGTGACAATATTTCTGCGAGACGGCCGTGGCACGAGCTCCCATGTATTATTGGCCAGAAGCACCGCATATTCCTCCTCCATGGCAGCACGCCAGTGAGGATCGGTGAGAGCAGACCGATAAGTCTTGGGAATCGGGGACAGAGCGTCAACATGCAGGTTGAGGCGCTGTACAGGCTGGCGGAAACCCTGCTTGCCGCACGTGACCATTGTGTGTGAGTTGGCCACAGGCGGCATGGGCACGGTTCCAACAGGTAGGGTGACTAGAGGAGTTGGGGCGGCAGGCGCGGCTGTAACATCCAAAATCGTGGATTTGCAAAATCTTCAACTTCCAAGAACTCAAACTTCGAAAATTTCCCAAATTGCTCAAGGATTCGGATTCCCCCCAAAATTGCACCGAGCTTCTTCCCCGTTTCTCCCTAACCCTAACCCTAGCCCCTCCCTAGCTCGGCTCCGCCATGCCCTGCTCCGCCTCGGCCGCGCCGCCCGCGTCAACGCTCCGGCCGCCGTGCCCCTCCCTCGTCCCGTCCCATCCCTTCTTCGCCGCTGCCCAGAGCCGCCCTCGACTCCTGCGCCGCCCTAGGTCATCGGCTCCTCCCCCGACCTTTAAAACCCGCGCCCGCTCCCTCTTTCTCCCCATTCTTCCCCAATCAAGAAAACCGAGCAAGAAGAAGAAGACCGAGAAGAAAAGAGGAAGAATCCGAAGGACTTACCTTCGGAAGCCGCCGACGCCGTGGTCCCCGCGTCGCTTCGTCTCCTCGATGCGTCCGCCGCCGTCGTGCCGCGCCGCGCCTCGCTGATGCGCCGCTTGCCGTCGTTTGCCGCCGTCACCGCCGCACCCCCTCCCGAGCTCCTTCTTCACCGTGCGGCGCCGCCCTCCCGCTCCCATCTCCCTCTCTGCCCTAGCTTTCCCCCTCGCCTCCCTCTTTCTTTCGGCCGAGCCGCAGCACGCTGCGCGCCCTTGGCTCTGCCAGCGCGAGCCTGCCGCTTCGTGGGCGGTCAGCACTCCTCGGGCCCAACTAGCGCCGGGCCGAAAAGCTAGCCTCGGGCCGCTTTGCTTTTTCTTTTTCCGGCTGATTTTCTTTGCCCTTTTTCTTTTTAATTCAAAAGAGAGGTTTCAAATGTTCTTTTCTCCCTCTTTTTAGCTCCAAAAATTGCAAAGTTTGTTTCTAAAAATTTCTAAATTCAAGCTCTTTCTTTTGGTGCTAGTTTGGTTCTTTTTGGAGTTCATTTGTTGAGCCTTGCTATTTATTTAATTTAATTGCTCGTTTATTTCTTTCCGGTACGATCGATCGCGTAGAGTTCGGAGAAGCCGGAGACCCCCACTTCGATCAAGCTCAAGAATATCAAGACCATCTAGCCAGAGACCAAAGTAGTCGACACTTTGATCATATTGAACCTACATTTTATGCAAATTATGTTCTTTTAAATATCAAATTGCATGCTTTATTTCCCTTATGCAAATGTATGTTAAATACCCTAAGGTAGTTAAATGCCATGTTGATGCTTTATTATTAATACACCATCCCTTGATAATTGAATTGCCATACACCCTTGTCACCCTAGTAAATATTTGGTAACTATACTAGTATAGGCTATACTTAAGCGCCATGCTAGTCTTGTTTAAGTATCGGGTATCATCTACCCCATTCATCATCTTTTGAAATGAACATGATTTTGGGCGGTCATTGGGTGTAAATGATCGAGATGGTTATGATGTTGTATTTTCCTACCCTTAAAAACCCTAAAGAAATTGCTTGTCACATCCGGGCGGATGGTATGATGGATGGTATGTTGGTGGGTGCTAATGCAGCCAAGGAATGTTGGTTTGTGGATGGTATGTGGTATGAACCGCCCGATGGTCCCTAAGGACTTAATCTGTGATGACCTCCTAATGTAAAACAAGACGACCACATGTCTATAATGGTGTCGACTGCTAAATAATTTGTATCCGTTAGTATGAGTTGCACGGTGCAGATGACCGCTCGCCATAAGCCTATGTGGCTATGGGTTGGGGTGTGCGACTTACTGGTCTATGTGAACGTAGTCGTGTGGCGCAAGAGGGTGCAGGAAAGAGTTGACGGGTCTATGTGAGCGTAACTCTTCTCAGGTGAAACCTTAGCGGGTGTAACAAATACTGGTGGATGCATTGTAAAAGCCTTGTGACGATCTCCCCTTGGCTTACATGTCTACGGAAACATGTGTCTATGTCAGGATGATTGTCTCTTGTGGGTAAAGTGTACAACCTCTGCAGAGTGTAATGAACTGTTCGAATAGCCGTGCCCACGGTCAAGGGCGGACATGGGAACTTACAAGAGTTAGTTCTGTTTATAAAACCTTGTGGGTGGGATAAAATGTGATGGGTCGTTGTGACCCTGGTTTTGGTTTTCCCTGGGTGGATGTACCCCAGTGATGTTAAGTGGTGGATGTAACCGCTATTAAAACTAAGCATGAGGTGGAGGTAACCTCTACTGTTATAAATATTGCACAAGTAATCTCTTTAACAAATGCAATTTGGTTAAAATGCTAAGTGATAGGACTTTTAATATTGGTACTCAAAATATTGTTTTGTGCAAATAAATAAACCCGAGCCATCCTTGTTAAGCCTTGCATGTATAATATTGCATACTGTGTGTTGGCTCGCGAGCACGGTAGTTGTGCTCATCCTCGCTCTTTCCCCAACCCCGTAACCCGCAGATCATGGAGACTACGTGCGCTCACGAGGACCGGGCGCCGAGGAGCAAGGACATGAAGAAGAGTAGCATAGTTCCAGTGTCCGAGTCTCGCCTCGATCGTTGGCTCCGTTGGTACTCGTGTACATCCTATATTATCCAAGCCTGTGGCTAATATCGGTCGTACACATGGTACTCCAGTCGCTTGCCTGTGGAGAGACTTACTCTACCCCTTTTGCTTCCGCTAACGTACTCGAGATTTTTGTAACGAACTCATTTGGCCTGATCGGCCCTTTTGTAAACTCGACCCGACGTGGTCTATTTGAACTCTAATGCTTGTGTTAATGCATGATTTGGTCTACGCAATGTATGAAATGATTCAGCAATGTGTACTGTGGGCGCTATCTACTGATCCAGGGAATAGCGCAGTTTTCTCACAGAGGATTCTGGATTACGAAATCCGGGTCCGACAGAGCTGGTATCAGAGCATACGACTGTAGGAGCCCTAGTTAGATTGGTCGTTGCCGTAGGGCTTGAGTCTTATTTTCAAAACCTAAGAAAAGCTTTGGCAAAATATAGTGTATTTACTGCTCTTACTTGTCATTCCTAGTTCTGTACTCATCCTACTTCACTTTGATTTATTCTGTTACTGACTTCCTCGTGTTTTCAAAATTTTAGATGGCTGCTCCGTCGCTCGCTGGCTCTTGGGACTTTTTCTCTCACGGAGAAGACCTCGGAGGCTTCGTGGGGATTTTTCGCCAGCTGATGCAGTATCTGGGATACTGCCATCCGCCTATCTTCATGGGCCGGATGACCCAGGTTCTGGACCGAGAGACTTGGAGCATGGAGGTTTTCCTCTATGCTAGGGAGGGTGAGTTCAATACTCACACCTTCAAGGCTGAGCACCCCAGGAGCCGTGCTTTGGATGCTGTCCAGGATGTGGCACGACTTGCCGCGTCTCGCTTGTGCCAGATGCATGGAGACCTTCTGCAGAGCTCGCCCTTCTGCTTCCATCCGACTCTCCAGGAGGGAGAGCTTTACCCGGTGATCCGCCACGTCCGGGCAGATGACCCGCACCTGTCACATCAGCTCCAGCTCACGCAGGCCTTGTCGACTGCCCTCGCCAACGCCGTTGACGAGATCGGGACGCTTCGATTCCTCCTCACCGCCAGCCTACGAGCACTCGACACCCTCCGTGGCAACATGTTCAGAGATGATGAAGCCCACCGCGAGGTAGAGCGGGAGAGAGACGCTGCTGTTGCGAGATGGCCCGCCGAGCCGCCATCGCAGCCGCCGCCCAGCTCTGCTGCCGCCCCGCCTCTGCGCCGCCCGCCTCTGCTGCACCCGTCGTCGTTCCCGGCAACCCGGTGCCAGGCCGACGCTTTCCACCTGGAGGACCCCACACCGCCACGGCGCAAGAAAGTCGCCCACCGCCGACCGACCGCGACCTTGAGAGTCCACCGTGGGCGCACCCGATCGCCACTGGATTCGACGAGTTCGACCGCGGGCGCCACCTCGATCGTTCGCTCGCCGCCGACCATCGATCGCAGCCGTTCGATCCTCGTAATCGTACCACTTGTGGTGGTAAGCACCCATGAGGGGTAGTCGTCGATAGCTAGGTTAACTAGCGATGCTTGCCGTAGTCTTTTGGTTGCAAGCACTTTCTTTATCCACCTTTGTAGGCGTTGTGTTTGTATCTCGTGTCATGGCTTTGCATGGCCTATATGTGTGTCTTAGGAGTCATGTAACACTTATCCCCTAATATTAATGAATTGTAGCCATTCGGGCTTTGTAATCGCAATTGTGTTGTTCGTTCAATTTGATTTCTTTCTTACGTGTGTGCCTTAGAGGCCGTGAACCCTCATATACCCCCTCTCTAGTTCGAGCTTTAGCTTTTCTTGAGATGGCACCAAGGAGAGCCACCCGATCAGTGGTGCTTTGCAGCAGTCGTGGAAGAGGCCGTGGCTATGGCCGTGGTCGTGGACAAGACCTACCTCCCCACCGCCGAGCATCCAACAATGGCACAAGTTATGCAACAACAAGCCCAAATCCTTGAGCCTTGCTCGCTAATCAACAAGCGAGGAGCGACGATCGCCACTCTAAGTCGGCGATTTCCTCGAGACAAGACCTCTTACCTTTACCTCGGCAGATGAACCCCGGAAGCGTAAGATTGGCTCGTGGATACCGAGAAGAAGCTCCGCCAGCCCGATGCTCGAGGAAGACAAGGTGGACTTTGCTACGCACCGCTTGAAAGGAGCCGCCGCTGCTGGTGGGAAAACTACCTCGCCGCTCAAGGTGGTGAAAGCCCGAGCGGAGAAGAAGAAACCGGCAAAGGCATCCGCCATCGAGATCGCAGGATCTCGCCATTTGTTGAAGCAATTGTTGAAATGCACCGGGCGAGCCCGCACCGCATGGCGCCAATCTCTGAACGAGTTCAAGATCGTCTTGAGACTAACTTTGTACTCTTTGGTACAATGAGGCTAAAGAAGAATGAGTTTAGAACTCTCAAGCAAGGTCAAATGACAACAATGAATATCTAACCAAGTTTAACTTGACTTGCTCGCTACGCTCCCAAAGTGACATAGCCGATGAAGAAGAGAAGATAGACGCTTTGTGGAAGGAATGCGTGGAGACATGAGAAGCCGACTTATCCTCCATGATTTCTAGCTTCCACCACTTGATCAACAAAGCCCTCGTCTTTGAAAACGAGAAGAAGATTGCGGAAGTTAGCCGTAAGAGAAAGATGGTATTCCGTGGCCGCAAGGTGGCTTTCTCGAAGTCAACATTCCTCGGCACTCATCTTTTAAGCCACCGTAGTTTCTCCACAAGGAACTCAAGCCCGATCTCGCGTACCAATGGGAATGGTTTCGCATCCTTCGTCCCACGGACACTGCAACAAGCAACCCAAAGACTCATCTCCATTGTTTCCACTGTGGAGTGAGAGGACACTTGCCAACCGATGCCCTCAACGTCGAACACTCTGCCAAGTTCAACTCGGGAGCCGCACCACTCAAGGTCAAACATCGGCTCAGCGAGAACCATCGGCCCGCAAGCACCTAGATCTACCTCGACACCAAATCGCGCCATGTGAACCATGTCACCGCCGAGGAGGCTCGTGAAGCTACGGGAGTTCTAATGGGTACGTTCTCTGTTAAATCGCATCAAGACAAGTTTTGTTTGATTCGAGCTTCGCATTCTTTCATATCAAGAAAATTTGTTGAAAGGCTTAAGTTGCCAACCTTTAAGCTAAAGAAACCCGTGGTACTTAGTTCACCCGGGACCCTTGACTACCACCTTAGTAAGTCCCCGAGTAGAGATTGCTATGGAAAATTCGGATTCCTAGCAAACCTCTTAGTGCTTCATCCCAAACTCGGATATCATCCTAGGGATGGATTGGTTGGCCCGATACCAAGGAATGATAGATCTGTACAACAGGAAGGTGGTACTCACCAAAACCCGGGCACCACAATCGTGGTTAATATAGACCGCTCCTCGTGTTTGGATCGTACCATCCATAACCTCGAGAAGGTGACCCCGAAACAACACTGTAGTTCAAGATTACCCTAAGTTTTTCGGAAGAATTGCTCGGCATGCCACTGCATCGAGACATAGAATTTGTGATCAACCTAAAGCCGGAACAGCCCCAATTGCCAAGAGGCCATATAGGATGGCGGTTGATGAGCTTGAAGAGCTTAAGGTACAAATGGAAGAATTACAGGAAAAAGGATTTATTAGACCTAGCTCATCCCCACGGGTTCGCCAAGACTTTTGTAAAGAAAAGGATGGCACCGCCATGTGCGTGGATTACAGAGCCCTCAATGAGGTGACCATCAAGAATAAGTATCCTTGCCCGCATTGATGATCTATTCGACCAACCGTCGAGCAACAAGTGTTCTCCAAGATAGACCTAAGGTCGATATCATCGAGTTAAGATCGTAGTGAGGACATCCCTAAAACAGCTTTTACCACGGTATGGCTTGTATGAGTTCACGGTTATGTCGCTTGGCTTGACCAATGCGCCACCTACTTCATGAACCTTATGAACAAGGTATTCATGGAATACCGATAAGTTTGTTGTCGTGTTCATAGACGACATCTTAATCTACTCCAAGACTAATGAGGAACATCTTTGAACATCCGCATTTGGTCCCGAGAAGCTTAAAGAACATCACCGTATGCCAAGTATAGCAAGTGTGAATTTTGGCTTCAAGAGATCGATTTCTCGACATATCGTATCCATTGGAGGAGTCGCAGCTTGACCCATCCAAAGTAGAAACGGTGTTGGGATGGAAACAACCAACCTCGATGACCGGTGCGTAGTTTTCTGAATGGCCGGATACTACGACGCTTCATTGAAGGATTCTCCAAACTATCCGCACCAATGACCCACCCGCTCAAGAAGGAAAAGAAGTACGAATGGACGTAAGCTTGTGAAAAGAGTTTCCAAGAGTTGAAGAAGAAGTTAACCATCGCACGGTGTTAGTCTTGCCGACATACACAAGGACTTTGAAGTCTATTGTGATGCTTCGCGCCAAGGTCTTGGTGCGCGATTTATGCAAGGAGGAAACGTCGTGGCATATGCATCCGCACAACTCCGCCCACATGAAGACAACTATCCAACTCATGATTTGGAGTTAGCAAAGTAGTGCATGCCCTAAAGATTTGGCGGCATTACTTGATTGGAAATCATTGTAATATCTATACGGACCACAAGAGTCTTAAGTACATTTTCACCCAGCATGCACCTCAACCTCCGACAAAGGAGATGGTTAGAAGCGATTAAGGATTACGACTTGGATGTTCATTACCATCCCGGGAAGGCTAATGTAGTGGCCGATGCATTAAGCCGTAAGTCCTCACGCAATAATGTTATGGTTCAAGAGTATCAACCTGAGCTTTGCAAGGAATTAGAGGCACTTAACCTCGAGTTAGTAGAACAAGGCACCTTAGCAGCTATGGAAGTTCAACCAACCTTAGAAGAGCAAATCAAGACCGCTCAGAAAGGACACCCCGGAGTTCATAAATTTAAACATCTCATGGCCAAAGGAAAAGCCTCAAAGATGGTTGAAGACCAACAAGGTATCCTATGGTATGGGAAACGTCTCTTTGTTCCCCACCAAAAGGAGCTCAAGGAATTAATTCTAAAAGAGGCCCATAGCTCAGCATACACCATACACCCGGGCAGCACCAAGATGTATCAAGACATGAAGATTCTATATTGGTGGCCGCGAATGAAAAGGGACATCGCCGAGTTCGTAGCTTGTTGCGATGTGTGCCAACGGATCAAGGCAGAACATCAGAGACCCGCAGGATTGCTGCAACCACTGCAAATCCCTCGGTGGAAGTGGGAAGAAATTGGAATGGATTTCATTACGGTCCGCTGAGGACCAAGACCGGATATGATTCCGTATGGGTCATAATCGATGATTAACCAAAGTTGCCCATTTCATCCTGTGAAGACCACCTACAAGGGAGATAAATTAGCCGAGTTATACATGGCTCGTGTTGTATGTCCGCATGGAGTACCCAAGAGGATAGTCTCGGATCGAGGTTCTCGCCACCTCGCATTTAGGGCTAGTCTACATGATGCACTTGGAACTCACTTGAACTTTAGCACAAAGATATCATCCTCGGGTGATGGATGCATGAAAAGGGTAAATCGATTCTAGAAGACATGCTTGGGCTTGTGCTTTAGAGTTTACCGTAGATCGGAGAGATGTCTACCGTATGCAGAATCGCCTACAACAACGATTACCAATCCGGTTTGAAGATGTCCCGTTTGAAGCACTTTATGGGAGGAAATGCGAACACCCTTGCATTGGTCGAAATCGAGAAAGGTTATATCTTCGGACCGGATACGCTCAAGCAAGCGTAAGAGAAAGTCGATTGATCGAGATCGTCTACAAGCCGCTCACCCGCATGAAAAGTTATGCCGACAATCGTCGTAGAGAGTTAACTTTAAAGTTGGAGATCATGTGTATCTCAAAGTGTCACCCTTCGCGAATGCGGAGGTTTAAAGTGAAAGGCAAGCTTGCGCCAAGATACATAGGCCCGTTCCCAATCACCGCCAAGCGTGGAGAGGTAGCATATCAACTGGAATTACCAGGAAATTTGTCAGATGTCCACAATGTGTTCCATGTTTCTCAGCTCAAGAAATGCCTCGAGTACCGTAAGAGCAAGCTCCAATTGAAACCATTGCACTCCGTAAAGACTTGTCGATCCGAGCATCCAATCAAGATTCTTGACGTCGTGGAGAAGCAGACAAGACGTCAGATCATCCGCTTATGCAAAGTGCAATGGAGCAACCACTCGGAGAGAGAAGCCACGTGGGAGCGTGAAGATCAGCTGAAGTTGGATTACCCCTACCTGTTCTCCGAGGAGCTCGAATCTCGGGGTCGAGATTCTTTTTAAGGTGGGTAGGTTTTGTAACATCCAAAATCGTGGATTTGCAAAATCTTCAACTTCCAAGAACTCAAACTTCGAAAATTTCCCAAATTGCTCAAGGATTCGGATTCCCCCCAAAATTGCACCGAGCTTCTTCCCCGTTTCTCCCTAACCCTAACCCTAGCCCCTCCCTAGCTCGGCTCCGCCATGCCCTGCTCCGCCTCGGCCGCGCCGCCCGCGTCAACGCTCCGGCCGCCGTGCCCCTCCCTCGTCCCGTCCCATCCCTTCTTCGCCGCTGCCCAGAGCCGCCCTCGACTCCTGCGCCGCCCTAGGTCATCGGCTCCTCCCCCGACCTTTAAAAACCCGGCGCCCCCGCTCCCTCTTTCTCCCCATTCTTCCCCAATCAAGAAAACCGAGCAAGAAGAAGAAGACCGAGAAGAAAAGAGGAAGAATCCGAAGGACTTACCTTCGGAAGCCGCCGACGCCGTGGTCCCCGCGTCGCTTCGTCTCCTCGGTCGTCGCCGCCGTCCGTGCCGCGCCTCGCCTCCCCCGCGGTCGCCGCTTGCCGTCGTTTGCCGCCGTCACCGCCGCACCCCCTCCCGAGCTCCTTCTTCACCGTGCGGCGCCGCCCTCCCGCTCCCATCTCCCTCTCTGCCCTAGCTTTCCCCCTCGCCTCCCTCTTTCTTTCGGCCGAGCCGGCCGCAGACGCTGCCGCTTCTTGGCTCGCCAGCGCGAGCCGTCGCCGCTCGTGGGCGCGCGCGCCTCGGGCCCAACTAGCGCGGGCGAAAAGCTAGCCTCGGGCCGCTTTGCTTTTTCTTTTTCCGGCTGATTTTCTTTGCCCTTTTTCTTTTTAATTCAAAAGAGAGGTTTCAAATGTTCTTTTCTCCCTCTTTTTAGCTCCAAAAATTGCAAAGTTTGTTTCTAAAAATTTCTAAATTCAAGCTCTTTCTTTTGGTGCTAGTTTGGTTCTTTTTGGAGTTCATTTGTTGAGCCTTGCTATTTATTTAATTTAATTGCTCGTTTATTTCTTTCCGGTACGATCGATCGCGTAGAGTTCGGAGAAGCCGGAGACCCCCACTTCGATCAAGCTCAAGAATATCAAGACCATCTAGCCGTAGACCCAGGCGAGTCGACACTTTGATCATATTGAACCTACATTTTATGCAAATTATGTTCTTTTAAATATCAAATTGCATGCTTTATTTCCCTTATGCAAATGTATGTTAAATACCCTAAGGTAGTTAAATGCCATGTTGATGCTTTATTATTAATACACCATCCCTTGATAATTGAATTGCCATACACCCTTGTCACCCTAGTAAATATTTGGTAACTATACTAGTATAGGCTATACTTAAGCGCCATGCTAGTCTTGTTTAAGTATCGGGGTATCATCTACCCCATTCATCATCTTTTGAAATGAACATGATTTTGGGCAGTCATTGGGTGTAAATGACTGAGATGGTTATGATGTTGTATTTTCCTACCCCTTAAAAACCCTAAAGAAATTGCTTGTCACATCTGGGCGGATGGTATGATGGATGGTATGTTGGTGGGTGCTAATGCAGCCCAAGGAATGTTGGTTTGTGGATGGTATGTGGTATGAACCGCCCAGATGGTCCCTAAGGACTTAATCCTGTGATGACCTCCTAATGTAAAACAGTACGACCACATGTCTATAATGGTGTCGACTTGGCTAAATAATTTGTATCCGTTAGTATGAGTTGCACCAGGCAGATGACCCGCTACGCCATAAGCCTATGTGGCTATGGGTTGGGGTGTGCGACTTACGGGTCTATGTGAACGTAAGCCGTGTGGCGCAAGAGGGGGTCTGGGAAAGAGTTGACGGGTCTATGTGAGCGTAACTCTTCTCAGGTGAAACCTTAGCGGGTGTAACAAATACTGGTGGATGCATTGTAAAAGCCTTGTGACGATCTCCCCTTGGCTTACATGTCTCACTAAACATGTGTCTATGTCGATGATTGTCTCTTGTGGGTAAAGTGTACAACCTCTGCAGAGTGTAATGAACTGTTCGAATAGCCGTGCCCACGGTCAAGGGCGGACATGGGAACTTACAAGAGTTAGTTCTGTTTATAAAACCTTGTGGGTGGGATAAAATGTGATGGGTCGTTGTGACCCTGGTTTTGGTTTTCCCTGGGTGGATGTACCCCAGTGATGTTAAGTGGTGGATGTAACCGCTATTAAAACTAAGCATGAGGTGGAGGTAACCCCTACTGTTATAAATATTGCACAAGTAATCTCTTTAACAAATGCAATTTGGTTAAAATGCTAAGTGATAGGACTTTTTAATATTGGTACTCAAAATATTGTTTTGTGCAAATAAATAAACCCGAGCCATCCTTGTTAAGCCTTGCATGTATAATATTGCATACTGTGTGTTGGCTCGCGAGCACGGTAGTTGTGCTCATCCTCGCTCTTTCCCCAACCCCGTAACCCGCAGATCATGGAGACTACGTGCGCTCACGAGGACCGGGGCGCCGAGGAGCAAGGACATGAAGAAGAGTAGCATAGTTCAGTAGTCCGAGTCTCGCCTCGACCGTTGGCTCGTTGGTACTCGTGTACATCCTATATTATCCAAGCACGTGGCTAATATCGGTCGTACACATGGTACTCCGATCGCTTGCACGTGGAGAGACTTACTCTACCCCTTTGCTTCCGCTAACGTATCGAGATTTTTGTAACGAACTCATTTGGCCCGATCGGCCCTTTGTAAACTCGACCGACGTGGTCTATTTGGACTCTAATGCTTGTGTTAATGCATGATTTGGTCTACGCAATGTATGAAATGATTCAAAATGTGTACCGTGGCGCTATCTCGATCCGAGAATAGCGCGATTTTCTCCTGAGGATTCGGATTACGAAACCGGTCCGACAGCGGCCTGGCGATCGGCGGCCGGCGGCGGTGTGACCGAGGTGGCCGACGCGGTCGACACGGCAGGGGCACCCGGTGAGGACGCCGTGGTCGGCGTTAGCGAGGCGCCCGCACCGTGCGAGGAGCTGTCGAGAGAGGCAACCAGGGGCGGGTCGCGAGTGGCGGCGGCGGTGCGAGGCCCACCTTGCACGCAGCAGGGATGCCAGCGGGCGGCGAGGGGGCACAGGCACCAGGCGACGCGTCAACCGGGGCGGCAGAACCTGCACAAGGAGCAGCATGTGGCGGGCCAATAGGCGCTGGCACGAACTGGTAATCCGACAAAAAATCAAGCTCATGAGGGGTTAGTGCGGAAATCGACTCGGCGAAGGGAAACAATGTCTCATCAAAGATGACATGACGAGAGGTAATGACCCGATTGGAGGAACGATCAAGACACCGGTAGCCCTTATGATTGGAAGAATAACCGAGGAAAACGCGCATAGTGGAGCGAGGAGACAACTTGTGAGGCGTTGTGGCGGACAAGTTGGGATAGCACTTACAACCAAACACACGAAGATGGGAATAGGACGAGTGTTGAGCATGAAGTGCGAAAAATGGGGTGGATGAATTTAGTGTGGTGGTGGGGAGGCGGTTGAGGAGATATGTGGCAGTGTGGAGTGCCTCAATCCAGTAGGAGGGGGGAAGACTTTCTTAAAACAAGAGCGAACGCATGATGTTGTTGATGGAACGAATGGTGCGTTCGGCCTTGCCATTCTGCTGGGAGGTGTAGGGGCAGGACATGCGGAGAGCAACACCTTTGGTAAGGAAGAATGTGCGAGCAGTGGAGTTATCAAACTCACGACCATTGTCGCATTGGACGCGTTTGATTGTACTACCAAATTGAGTAGCCACATACGAAAAAAAAGTTAGATGGCATGTACGTGCGCTGCCGTGAGGGTCTGCTACGGGCCGACGGCATGTGGGGCCAACGTGCGCGCATGAGAACCAACGGAGGTACCGCTGGGAATAGCAGGCACCAGACCGGGCCACATCTGGATGGTCCCAGCCCACGGATTGTAGAACGAGGGCCACCCAGATGGGTTTGGTGCGGTGGTGTCGCCGGCGGGCTTGGAGGTGCCGCCCTGGCCGTTGTTGCCGCTGTTGTTGCGGCCACGGCGGCTACGGTTGGAGTTACCACTGCTGGTGCCGCCGGAGGGGGCCGCGCAGGTGGCGGTTATTAACGCGCCGCCGAGGAGTCGACGCCGCGGGCCCGCCGAAGAGGGGCCGCCACCGCCTCCGCCGCCGAGGTTGCAGCGGCGATGAGAGCCGTGGGAGGTGTCGTGGGTCGCGACGTCATGGTGATCTCCTCGAGAAGAAGGTCCGAGCGCACCTCGTGGAAGGTGGGCAACATACGTTGACGCTTGAGGAGGGCACCCATGTAGGAAAATTGCTCGTTCAAGCCGCGAAGGACGGCAAGGACGAGGGTGCAGTCAGCGACGGGTTGGTCGAGGTCGCCGAGGGCATCGGCCATGCCCTTGAGCTTGCGGCAGTAGGTGGAGACGTCGAGGTTGCCCTGCACAAAATTTCGAAACTCAGCATCGAGAAACAACGCTCGGGTCTCACGATTTCCAATGAATTGCTGCTCAAGACCAAGCCATATGTGGCGAGCGGTGGCGTCATGAGCCATGATGATCTCGACGAGCTCGGTGCTGATGGTGACGAGCTCGATGCTGATGGTGAAGGGTCGAAGGATCGACCATCTCTGATACCATGTTGGCGGAGATAATTCACGTAACTGATTGATTGATTGTTCAAGGTACACGGGTTACACATATATATAGCCGGTCGAGGCCGGTGTGAACACGAGACCAAACCGAACAGTCAAGAGGCTGGTGTGAACACGAGACCAAACCGAACAGTCAAGAGACCGGTGTGGGGGCATTCACGTATTACCACTGTACTTGCATGCGAGTTTTAGTTTTTGCCGCTGTTGTGAGTATGACATGTGGTCCCGGAACCCACATGTTATACTCACATAAAGTGGTAAAATCTAAAACTCACCCAATTGCAGTGGCAAATACACAATTGTTCCTTACTTCTAAGGCCGGCCACTAGCTATACGCTTTATTAAGAATAACTGAATGAGCCACTTTTCTTTAACAATTGGATCAATCATCAGGTGCACACACGTTTCAAAGCTAATCTAGTTAAAACGCCAAGAAAATCGACTTACAGTTAACCATTGGTACATGTTACTCGTGCAAGGAGTGAAAACTATCACATGGGTAGGGGGAAGACTAATCATTAGTTGCAACAACAATTAAGCTAGCATATATAACTTGGTGGCCAAGATCTATTCTTAATCATGTTGAATGGCTAGGATTAGTACGTACGTACGTACTATGGTTGATATATCATATATATAGTACTAGCTCCATGAATGAATCAATTAACATCTCCATCCATATTTTGTCCTGCAGGTACTAATCCTGCAAATTAATAGTTCTGGACCACTGTCAATTAAGCAATTAAATAAGACGCCTTACAAGTCAGAATTACTACCAGCTCAGATGCATGCCCTGCATGGTCGATCTCTCTATACCTAAAGCATTTAGCCAATGGCCTAGCTAAGTAATGGCATCAGTGAAGAGATCAATCTAAAATGGTTATACGATTGTGCAGTAGGAAATATATATGGAAAGGGGTATAATTAAGCGAATGCTCTCTTCCCCAAAACTTTCGAGAAAGTTCCAGAGAGAGTACGTAGCCACTCCAATACATTAATATAAAATAAATTAACGGTCAAAGTTCAAGAAAACACGCGCGAGATCAAACCAAGCCTTATAAAAATCAATGAATGGAGTATATCGTTATAGTATCTCTGTAACAATATATTGGTTGAAATTGACGGGCTCGATCGGGGAGGTTTGATGCGACGGAGAAAGTTGGTAGATGGATCCCGATATGATCTCGTTGATACGATAATTCCGACGAGCTTAAATTAAGGGCTTTGAGAGTGAGATCGATGCAACTTTTTTTTTTTTTTTTTGCTTCGATAATAGAAGATAAAACTCTCTCGGTCTTTGTATTAAGAATGCACATAATCCAGTTAATACAGAGTTTAAAGTACCAAAATAATTAAAAAAAATTAAAGGTAGTTCGAAACCTTACAGCTAAATGACTACCGAAAATTAAACCCAATCAATACCAGGAACGTACGATTGATACGAGCTAGAGTTAGCCGGTGGATTGATGCATGGAGGCGGCAGTAGTGACTCAGTGGGTGACCCAAGAGCGTACGATCGATCGGCTGATGGCATCCGTGCAGCCCTGACATTGGAGTCATCGCTAATCAGTAGCGATATCGATTGGACTCGGCACCGGATTTTGATACCGAGAACCGCTCGGTGCCCAAAGGAGAGAAAAAACGGGGGCTCTAACTCGGCCGCTAGCAAGCAACCACCCTGACAAGGAGAGTCTCGAAACCTGCTGCTGCTGCTGCTGCTGCTGCTGCATCATCTTGAGATGTGAAACTGAAAACAGCTAGTGCAGTCTAGGATCTGGTAAGGCTAATGTGAAACAAGAAAAGGACAGACATAGGGGCCGCCCAGCCGCTATCTTGCCTAGAAAGATCACAGGACAGCAATTAACATATTCTCTCTCTCTCTCTTTTGTTCTTGAGATGATTCTTCTCCTCCTCCTTATCTTCTTCTTTATGCATACAAGTCTTTCTTTCTCTGTGTGTGTGTGTGTCCAGACCGGAGATCGATCGATTGCATAACTGGCAAGCAAATAACCGCGTGGAATGGAATGGAATGGAATGGAAGAGTTCAATTCTCCAGACACGGGGCAGCTAGCTAGCCATGCCCTTTCCCGTGTGGTGTTGGTGTGGAGTTGACTTGCTCAATCAAGAATGAGAATCCTCAGCTCATCAATCCCTGGCACGCCTTGCCTGGCCTGGCCCCAATCTCAGGAGTTGAGTTGACCTTGCAAAAAATATAGATGAAAAAAACTTTATTAAGCTGGCTAGTATATGCTACACCAACAACTCCAATCAAGAATGGAGCTGTTTGGAAACGGTCAAGTATGGATGGAATCCAGCACCTGCACTGTTGGCCGTGCTCTGTTCACACTCTCTCCCCGGCCAGCCCAGCTGTTGGCCGTCCTCTGTTCACTCCTCTTTTCGGATCTAGCAAATGCACTGTAGCAGCTCAATCCTAACCGTCTATCCGTCTTCGATTAAACACTCCAGAAGTTCTTCTAATGCAGGCGACTATAGCTCTCTGCGTTACTTAGTTTGTAAGGAAGAGGGACCTCTTCTTCGGCCAAAATGGGCTGCCTGTGCACACGCTGCAGATGCAATGTATAAAGTATAAACACAATCGTGTTCTGGACTGTATATATGATAATCGCGTGATTTACCGTCGCATTATTCATTAATATCTGCATGCTCGAGGGTTTGGTAAATGCGGCTTATTTTGTTGTTTTCTTTCTCGTTTGGTAAGCGGTTAGAGCCTACACCAAATGCTTCTTCTTATCAAGAATAATTGGTTCATCTCATCAGGTTCTCGAGGACAAATTTCCTCTGTCTTAAATCCTGTGCGTAAGCTACAAGAAATCCGCTTGCTTCTAGTATTATATATATTCGATCCCTTGTATATTTGTGTGACTTTCATACATTGACAAATTACATAAGTGTTCACGGTTTGGAATAAAGAGGATTCTTGCTAAAATGGTTGTTACAAAGTAAAAGGAAAAAGGGAAAAAAATTATGTTTTCCATCCTCTTCAATTAAGGACTTTTTTAGTGGATAAAGAAATAATTAAGAATTCTAGGAGACCAGGAAATTAAGTAATTAACTCCATGCACCTACTTGCAGAGAACGAAAATGGGAAAGAACCACAAGGAACGAACGATATTGTAATACAAGACAGCAGAGAATCAAATCATTGTATGACTCATGATTGCATCTGTGTATTATGTATAGCATCAGTTTGTTGAATTTAAGTACAGCTGTTAGATTTCCACAACCCACACGTCACAATTTGGCTAACCTAGATACCAACCCCGAGAAAAATGTAAACAAATGGAAAAAAAAAAATAGAACAAGAACTAGCTCTGCTTACAAACCCCCACTACCCCAATCTTCTTTGTGTCAATCTCTACATGTCAGATTTTATCAAACTCTGTGATTTTTTTGTTACAAATTAGAACAATAAATTATAACAATTAACATCAGATGCATCGATCCGTCGCTTGGACAATGGATAATCTCTCTCTATTTTTTCTTTTATAAATTGTTTATGAACAGCAGCTAATTCAGCCTGTACCAACCGTGCAAAAACGAAAGAAGAGAAAATAAAAATAATTTTTTTTACATGTTTGAGTAGGACCTGGCATCATGTCCTCCGAGTCGGGCCGATCCGAAGCCGAACTCGCGCGTGTGGAACGGGCTCGGATCGTCCGACTCGGACCTCGACATCGACATGTCGGAGCCGCCGTGCCGAGAGCTGTTCTGGGCGCCGGTTCCCGACCGGACGACGGAGTCCTCGCAGAGCGTGACGGCCCACTCCAGCTCAGCGACGACCTCGGACATGATCGGCCGGGCGCGCCCGCGCGGCTGGACGCACTCGGACGCGATCTTGGCGACGCGCGCCACCGCCTCCACCTCGGGCCCGCGCGGCGGGGGCACGCGGCCGTCGAGGATCTTGGCGATGTTGCCGGTCTCGACGGCCGGCACGGCGAACTCGATGACGTTCCTCGGCGACCCGCTGCCGTCCTGGCTCGTCCGGTGGATGGCCTTCCGGCCGGTGACCAGCTCCAGCAGCACCACGCCGAAGCTGTATACGTCGCTCCGCTCCGTCACCTCCTGCAGCCGGTAGTACCCCGGGTCGATGTACCCCACCGTGCCGGCCGTCGCCGACGTCGAGGACGCCGCCGCGGAGCCGCTGGCGAGCGAGAGGCCGAAGTCGGAGACCTTGGCCGTCCACTCGCCGTCGAGCAGGATGTTGGACGGCTTGATGTCGCGGTGGATGATGGACGGCACGGCGTAGCAATGCAGGTACTCAACGCCGCGCGCGGCGTCGAGCGCCACCCGGAGGCGCGCCACCCACGACGCGAAGAGCGGGGAGTGACTGGCGGCGCCATCGCGCTGGCCGTGGAGGTGGTCGTGGAGCGCGCCGTGCGGCATGAACTCGAACACGAGGATGCGCTCGCCGCGCTCCTCGCAGAAGCCGAAGAGCTGCAGCAGGTTAAGGTGGTTCACGCGGGAGAGCAGGCTCAGCTCCGCCCGGAACGCGCGCTCCGCGTCGTACCGCCGCCGGCGCCGCCCGCCGGAGGACGCGCGCTCGGCCCTCTTGATGGCGACCTCGCGCCCGTCGCCGAGCTTCGCTCGGTACACCGACCCGAAGCTGCCGCTCCCGATCTTCTTCTCCTCCGCGAACCCGTTCGTCAGGCGCGACAGTTCCTTGAGCGTGAACTCCTCGCACCCGAGCGGTCGCGCCGGCGGCAGTGGCGAGGCCTCCGGCGCTGGCATGACCACGGCCTCGATGTCGCGGCAGAGCCGCCGCGACGAGGACTCCCCGAGCCGCACGGTGACGTGCACCTTCCTGTCCCACTTCTTAAACACCACCCCCACACCCACCGCCACGAGCACCGCGACGCCGACGCCGGCCACGCTGAGCGCGACCACCACCGCCGTCTTCCCCCCGGCACCGTCGTTGCCGGACTCCGCCGAGGAAGGGGCCCCATTGGCCACGACGATCCTCGACGAGCTCAGGGGCAGCTTGCACGGTTGGCACACCACGAGCTCGTCGTCGTCCTCCCCGCCGCCGTTGCCGCAGAGGATCCCTGAGCCCGAGATGACGTCGCAGAGGCATTTCCGCCTGGGCGCGCAGGCCCCCGGCATGGTGTCGTTGTAGACGAGGTGCCTCCCCTGGAAGCGGTCGCTCCCCCAGCACACGACGGAGTAGTTGTCCATCATGACGCCGCACACGGCGTCGCCGTTCGCCTCGATGGAGACGAAGGTGGTGTGCGCGTACTGCTCCGGCACCTGCACGCCCCAGCACCTCACCGTGCCGTTCCCGGACAGTATGCACGTTGTGTTGTGGCCCAGCGCCATGGCCCACATGTTGGCCGGCAGCTCGGCGGTCGGCACCTCCGGGGTCCCGTCTCCCCAGCACAGGAGCCCGCCCTCGGCGTCCACCGCGCACGCGTGGCGGCGGCCGGCCGCGACCGCCTTGAAGGCCGCCCCGGTGGGAAACTGCGCGGGCACCGTCATGCCGCCGAAGCAGCGCATGTCGGATTCGTTGCGGGCGACGACGCCGCAGAGGAAGTCCTCGCCGAGGGCGACGCGGGAAAAGTCGAGGCCTTTGGGGAGGGAGAGCTGCGGCCACTCCCAGCAGGTGGGGTCGTGGGCGTCGGAGAGGCCGCAGACGTGGGGGCCGCCGGCGGCCATCGCGCGGAGGGAGGCGCCCCAGTAGATCCTGCGGCCGACGGGTTGGGAGCGGTTGGCGGCGGCCTCCTCGGAGAAGGACCACCAGCGCATGGCGGCGTGGCCTCCGGCTGGGGCCATGAGGCCGCAGAGGAAGTCTTTGCCGGCGGCGATGGCGTTGTAGGGGACGTCGGCGGAGGGGTAGGACATGCGCTGGCCGTCGGGCAGCGAGGTGCAGTGGAGCTTGGAGTTGCCGCTCCCGGAGGAGGCATCGTCGGAGGATCCTTGGGGGACGACGAGAGCGCAGACGAGGGTGGAGTCGGCGGCGTGGGAGATGGCGACCGTGGAGAATTGCCGCGACGCCGAGCACACGGTGGCGACGGCGAGGAGGAGGATCGCTATTCTCACAAGGACAAGGCAGTGGGCATGGCGAGACATTGGCATTGGGAGAGGGAAGACGACATGGATGGGGCTTTAGTTTGTTTCTTTTGTCCTTTAGTTTTTGTTTCTAGGCGAATGAATTAGCCCGAGCTCGAGAATGGAGGGAACCATCCAAGGAGAAGGAAAGAGCTAGTCGAAGAGAACGCGTTGGTTGTAATATTCTATTCTATTCTATTCTATTTATATACACGCAGATTAGATGTATGCATTTTAATCTTAATGATGGGTTCATGATGCGGTCTGGCTTGACTCGGTCCGTTGAAATTCAAGTGTCAAGGGATGCGAATTTGCTTACTTTTGGTGGCTAGCTACTCGGTTTCAACCCATTGCTGCTGCAAATTGGGAGGATTATTACACGTCTTCCATTGTTCACCCGCGCTTGCTTTCCCAGTCTCATTTCATGTCTATTAATTAGATGTCGTTAAGTGCATAAGCGCATACGAGATGCCACCTTATTTGTAGATCTCTTATTCGTAAGCACATCTCTAAGCCTCTCACAATCAATATTTATTATTATTATTAATTAACTATTTTTAAAATTTTAATTTAAAGTTAACCCCGTGCACTTTATTTCCAATTCTGACCTATTTGATCACGCCACCACCCGTGGCGTGACAGTATTGTTTGGTCACATCACAACCAGTGGTGTGACAAAAAATGCTATTTTGGAGACTTATCCTGGCACGTGACAGTATCATTTTGTCATGCCACAGGTGGTGGTGCGACCAAAGATATCAGAATTAAAAATAAAGTAAGCGGGGTTAACTTTAAAATATTTTTTAAAAAAGGTTAATTAATAAATAAAAAAATTCCACAATCAACCGCGTGCGCATATAGTCTCTGGTACAATGGCGTCTGTTTCCGAGAAGGGTTAGCAGTGATTTACTAATCGGTAAAACTTTTACATCTATTTTGTCGCCAACTTACCATGCGTAAGCTTTTACTTTGACAGTCAATTCAAGTTCTTTTTATCTCACGTGTTCTGCAAGGGTAATGTTTCCCAACTGGAAAAAGTCTGTAACTTACTTTGGCTGTACTGCACACAAGTATTACCTCACCGCTTAACTAATTCAAAGCGAATAATTGTCAGAACCATAATGCTTGCAACAACAACAAAAAAAGTCATTAAATGAAGGTTAACGAATTTGCTTGCACATGCTTTCCAGATTGAAAAAGAATTACCCCTTTGTCGGAAAACAGCCACTATGGCTTAATGGTATCAGGTGACAAGTGTTAGCTAGGAATAAAGATGGGCCTCATCAGCAGAGCAGAGAAACCATACAGCAAGTGCCACCTGTGCAAGCATCATTCTTATGACAATCTGAAGGCACTTTAGGGTAGTAGGTGACAGTTTTAGGACCAACTGACTGGAGAATGTATAAATATTCAGTGCCAATATTCAATTCTGAATTATGTATCCCAAATCTCAATCAAACCTTTGTTTGAGTTTGAGCAAGCAACTCAGGTCAGGTAGCAGTTGGGGAGAAGAATCAGCCCAAATACTTAATTAAATCCTTCGGATCGTCCAGTTATACAGGGTTCAGGACAACCCTATGCCAGGCCGGCAAGCAACGAGACATGTGATTATCACAGTTAGAATGATAAAAAAAATGAAGAGTATACCAAGAGAATTCCCATACAATTGATATGTATCCCCAACTAATTTCGTACCAACATCATGCCAGAACCTGAGCTCAAAGATATGTTTCAACTAATCAGCTTCATTCCAACCAGCTTCCATGTCTTCAGGGCACAGCTTTCCCAAAGTCAACGCTGCCTGGAGCTTCTCCGACACGAAACCACTGCTGAGCAGCAGCGCTGCGATTCCTACTGTTCCATTATTGCTGTCATGGTGGCATGTAGAGGGCTTTCCTTTAATGAAACTCGGCGCTGTTGACGGAACAAAGAATGGCGGCTCCTGAAAACAGAACTCTGGTTCCTGGGGAAAAGGCGAGCGCAGAGTTGCAAGAATGAGTGGTTCTCCTGCTGAATGGGATAATCATCCAATTCAACCTCCTGGCTGGTTTCTGTCTGTGCCTGTGATGAAATGACAGAAGCAGAGTTTAACATTTTTCACAAATGGATAGGCATGCAGAAATGACTTTCAGCCCACTATGATGCCTCCTGGTCTGGTTGTTTAGATGTGAATTTTTTTTAGAAATAATATATTTTTAAAAAATATTTACAAAACTAGGTCATCACTTCTAAAAATAGGCTCCTGTCGTCAGTTCATCCGCGACAGTTCTGTCGCCATTGAACTCATGCAGCGAGGCGAGTTCTGTCGCCATTCAATCGCGACAGAATCTATAATTTTAAATATAGCAAATAAACTTAAAAAATTACAATTTTTTTTGTGGAGCATTCTGATAGAGTGTTCTTGCTTGTCTAATTTTTTCATAATTTTATCCATTATAAATTTGGCTCTAAAATTCATTTAAGTTTATTATTTGTAGAATTTTAAATATACGAGATAAGGTCCAAAATTATGAATTTTTTTGTGAACGATCCTTACATAGTTTAATTGTTTGTGTAATTTTTTCAGAATTTTATATGCTGTGAAATTGTCTCTAAAAATAAGGGTATACAATCAAGTACACTGTATTGGAAACCTAAATTCAGAATTTTAGAGACAATTTCACAAAGATATAAAATTCTTAAAAATTACACAAACAATTAAACTATGTAATAAGAGTTCACAAAAAATTCAGAATTTTTGGACCTCATCCGTATATTTACAAATTCTACAAATAATAAACTTAAATGAATTTTAGAGACAAATGTATAATGGATAAAATTATGAAAAATTACACAAGCAAGAACACTCTATCGAATGCTCCACAAAAAATTTGTAATTTTTAAGTTTATTTGCTATATTTAAAATTATAGATTCTGTCGCCATTGAATCAAGCGACAGAACTCGCCTCCCAGATCTGAGAGTTCTGTCGCTGATGAACTGGCGACAGGAGCCTATTTTTGCAATTTTTTGAGATGGTAACCTAGTTTTGTAATTTGTTTTAAAAAATATATTATTTTTTAAAAAAAATTCGTTTAGATGTGATGTGGGTATAGGTCATAGGTGTACTCATAGGTCATAGGTGTACCGACAGGACATGTGAGTGGGACCAAAACCACAATGCCAAGGTGATAGAAGAGCAGCCTATAGGACTAGATGATGAAATGTTAGTCAAAATGTTAATCAATCCATGCAACCTTTCTGTATAATTACTCATTACCAAAAAGCAAGATTGCAAATAGCGTATAACGGCATTTAGTGGCAGGGGTTCCGCTTAGCATTTCGCGATATAGCGTGATATATCGGTCGATAAACAGTTAGAAAATTATGATAGTAAGATCAGTTCAGCAAAATTTTGCATAGTTCAAAAAATTAATAGAACACACAAGATGACATAATACATCTACAATATATAAGACTATAATTTTTATCAGTAGTAAGAGTGCAAGAATGACATGGGCAAATGAAGTTGAACTTGCAAACTCATTGTATCATAATGAAATAGGCAACTATGGTTTTAAGTTCAACAAGATAGCATCGCAGATACAAATAGACATGGTAAAACAATTCTGAGAGTCACAACTCACAAACAAATTAGGGAGTAACCACTAAGTACTTAAGTTACAATTCCCAAACATCAAAAATCCGACTCGCCACCTCCAGATTCAGGAGATGAGCTCCCTGACTCAGCCATATGATTATCTTTCGCGTGATGCAGCAAAGAAGATGAGCAGCAGGCAGCAGCCGTCAGGTGGGAGCAAGGAAAAGTGAAGTGGCTAGGGTTACAAAGGAGAAGTTAACCATATATATCGATATATTGCTATTGGGCCTTAGTGGACTAAGTAGGATGGGTCAAAACTCCTCCCACAAAGCTGAAAAAGAAAAGTGACCGATATCGGCGATATATCATGTACAACGTCGCACGATATATCGCCGATAAACACGATAAATCGCCAATTGTGATATATGCATTAAATTTTAGCGCCAGACCTAATTTTGAGTTCTTGAAAATATAACAGCATATCGCCGTTATTTGCAACCTTGCCAAAAAGAAATTTGATTGTTCGGTTTTCAAGATTGAAATGCAAGCTGAAAAAACAATCACTCAACAATATAAACTATTAAGAACCTTTTTGCCTCTGTTGATCCTAGCCGCATTGTCAAAAAAAGCTATATCATACATTAAAAAAAAGTTGAGCATAATATGCAGCCATCTTCTTGCCTTCAAGGAAAGTGTCTTGGAGAGCTCTTGTTTTCTACTCCCCCACGGTATGATCATTTTCGGGTTTTTGGTTGTACCTGCTATGTTCTGCTTCCGCCTCATGAGCGCACCAAGTTAACAGCTTAGTTTGTTGAGTGTTTTTTTTATATAGTCTTGAGCATAAGGGCTATCATTGTTACGATCCCTCTGCTCGGCGTATGTGCATTTCTCGTGACGTTTCTTTTGTTGAGGATCGTCTCTACTATTATTCGTCTACCACTCGGTCCTCCTCTCCCGCTGAGTCTCTCTCTTTTCTTTACCTTCCACCCATTGTTTTGTCTGATACATCTCTTTTTGTGAAGTCCTCTTCTTCATCCTCAGTCATATCATCGTTTCCTCTTCACTATACTCGTCGGTTTAGGGTTCCTCCTGATACTCAGCCTCCAACTATTTTCTCCTCTGATGGCATGGCTAGTACTGATGATACTCTTTCTGATGATCCTCCACCGGCACCGTCATCTCGGTATAAGCTTCATGATCGTAGTACTATTGTTGCTCCTAACAGATATGGTTTTCTTTCTACTGCTATTGTGCTTGAGCCTCACACTTATCAGGAGGCTGTTGTTCATCCTGAGTGGCAGTTAGCTATGGCTGAGGAGTTAGCAGTTTTGGATCGTACTATTACGTGGGATCTTGTTCCTTTACCTGCTCATGCTGTTCCTATTACTTGCAAGTGGGTTTTTAAAGTCAAAACCAAATCTGACGACTCTGTTGAGAGGTACAAGGCTCGACTAGTTGCTCGTGGTTTTCAACAGGCACATGGTCGTGATTATGATGAGACATTTGCTCCTGTTGCTCATATGGTAACGATTCACACTCTTGTTGTTGTGACTGCAGTTCGCTCTTGGACTATCTCTCAGATGGATGTGAAGAATGCTTTTCTTCATGGTGACTTGCAGGAGGAGGTTTATATGCCATCACCCCAGGGTGTTGTGGCTCCTGCTTGTCATGTTTGTCGCCTTCGTTGTGCTCTTTATTGCCTCAAATAGGCTCCTCGTGCTTGGTTTGAGCGGTTCAGTTCAGTTGTGTTAGCTGCTGGTTTTTTCCCAAATAATCATGATCCTGCATTGTTTATTCATACATCTCCACGTGGTCGTACTATGCTTTTACTCTATGTTGATGACATGCTTATTATTAGAGATGACAAGGAGTACATTGCTTTTATTAAGCAACGACTCAGTGAGTAGTTTTTTATGTCGGATTTAGGTCCTCTACGTTATTTTCTGGGGATTGAGTTTACTCGCACAGATGATGGCTATTATCTGTCTCAGCAACGCTATATTCAGGATTTGCTTGCTCATTCTGGTCTCACTGACAGTCGGACAGCTGCTACTCCTATGGAGCTTCATCCTCAGCTTTGTCCTACTAATGGCACTTTGCTTGAAGACCCTTCTCGTTATTGTCATATTGTTGGGAGTCTTGTCTATCTTGCAGTGACACGTCTTGATATTGTTCATTCTGTTCATGTGCTTAGCCAGTTTGTTTATGCTCCTACGTCTGTTCACTATGCTCACTTGCTACGTGTGTTGCGCTATCTACGAGGGATTGTTGATCATTGTCTCTTTTATTCTCTGTCGAATCAGCTTCAGCTTCTTGCTTACTCTGACTCGACTTGGGCGAGTGATCCTGTTGATCAACGATCTTTCTCTGGCTATTGTATATTTCTTGGGTCTTTGCTTATTGCTTGGAAGTCCAAGAAACAGACTGCAGTCTCACGGTCTAGTGCTGAGGCTGAGTTTTGAGCGTTGGCCACTACTACTTCAGAGATTGTTTGGCTTCGTTGGCTTTTAGCTGATCTTGGTGTGTCATGCGGTACTCCTGCATCTCTTCTGTGTGACAACACTAGTGATATACAGATTGCTACTAATCTAATGAAGCATGAGCTGACTAAGCACATTAGTGTGGATGCATCTTTCACACGTTCTCATTGTCAACAGAAGACCATTGCTCTTCAGTATGTGCCCTCTGAGATTCAAATCATTGATTTCTTCACCAAGGCTCAAACTCGAGAGCAACATCACTTCCATCTCTCCAAACTCAATGTTTCCGATTCTCCTCTCCAAACTCAATGTTTCCGATTCTCCTGACCCATGTTGAGTTTGAAGGGGGCGTTATGTATGTGTGTATTTGGCCATGTGTATATATGGCCCATGAGACCCATGAGCTCTAGGGTTTGTACTGTAGTATATATACCTTGGGTATTCATCTAATAGAAGCTGAGATGTTGAATAAGTAACATATCATACATAAAAAAAAAGTTGAAATTGCCCTGACATAGTCTGGCTGAAGTTACCTTCTGTTGGTGATGCGTTATTTTGGAGTCATCATTAGGCTGAGTGGAAGTATGTTCTTCCTGACTGTTCAGATCTTTATACTCTACCTCTTCTTTTTCCTCAGAGTATTGTCTGGAGCCCTCATCTTCATAGCCAGGAGGTGGAAAATTAGATGGCCGATTATTGAGGAATTTTTCAAGAGTTTCCATCTGAATCCATGTATCATCTGCTTCCGCTGTCTCCTTGTACACATTAGTTTGTGGTGGATGCTCCTGACTAGAGGCAGTGTCGTGGCTACCAGGATTACTAACACCAGAGTTTACCTGGCATGCAAAGCATAAGTTAGTTCAAGGTGAAGATGATCCACACGGCTGGAAAAACAAATTTACATTCTGAGAATAAAATTGTCCCAACTAGAAAGTAAAGCACATGTACCACTACCACAACTAAATGAATGGTGAGAAAAGCTATGACTATACAATTCAAAAATAACACTTGGAGCACTTAAGCAGATGCATTACGTACCAAGCATCTTCTCAATATAGCGAACACTACTTTAATGTGTACAGACATATGTTAGTTCCATTGAGCACAGTGTGGTGTCATTCAAACAGAAAGGGAGCAGCGAGATGGAGAAATAAAGCCAATGTACATTAGGCAACACCTCAACCCAAAAGGCAAGAGGGGAAAATTTTAAACAGACAAGACACGCAGAGTGCAATATGCATTGGAACCAAGGATTTAGATGTTGATTCTAACCTCCATGTTGTGTTGGTCAGAAATGTTACTATTCATTACAGCTGTTTCATTATCAACAGCCAAGATTTCATCCCTTTCCTTCTTACGTCGTGTAACTTGACAAACAGCACACGCACAGTCATTTTTGTGTCGATCATTCCTGTATTCAAACACATCATGTAAGAACATGGAATAAAATGTCGATCATTCCTGTATTCAAACACACAATGTAAGAACATAGAACGATATATCCTACAGTAACATAGAGAACCACAAATTCAGCAGCAGGACTTATTGGGTTAATACGCTTTCTATTCATTAGAAAGTAGATCAGAAAGCGTTTTTGTGTTTCGGTTAAATAATATTAACCTAACATGAATAATTAGGGAAAATATGTTTGCCCCCAGTATTGATGGGTGATGATCCACCACTTAGCTAACTATATGCACCTATTCATTTCAGGGAACACTGGTTCAATGCCCCTCAACTCACATGTTGCAACCAGGGAAAAAACCGGCGGTTACCAGAAAAACCGGTGGGAACCGGGAGGGAAAAAAACCGTCCGGATTTTTTCAAATTTAAATTTAAATTCATGACTGCATAATGCACTTCCTAGGTTGGTTTAGACTTTTTTGTGCTAAATTACCTATTGTATGAGCTAAATATGATTGAATTATTGTACTCCTAAGTCCCAACATTTTTTAAACAATCTAGCCTAGCTAGTGTTATAAATAATGTGTTCATCTATTCAAGAGGCCCAATGGGCAATATATATATAGGGAGTACAAAGGGGGTTGCCATATACAGATAAGGAAACCATAAACCATATACAAGAGTCCTATTCTAACACCCCCCCCCCCCCTCAAACTCATGGTGGATCACACACACTGAGTTTGGAGAGAAAATACAAATGTTGTGCTCTAGTCTGTGGCTTCGTGAAGAAGTCAGCAACCTGTAACTCTGATGGCACAAATCGTAAAGCAAGTACTCCCTCCGCACTGTGTGCGAGTGTATGAAGCATCCACACCAGTGTGCTTGGTGAGCTCATGCTTCACGGGTCCCGGCACATCGACGCACTGTCTTGTCGGACAAAAGTCGTCGACGTCCCATCATAGGCACTCCAAAATCGCAAGTAGCCACCTCAACCAAGTAATCTCACCGCCTGCGCTGCCATAGCTCTCAACTCAGCCTCTGCACTCGAACGGAAAACTGCAGTCTGCTTTTTAGTCTTCCAGGCAACTAGGGAGGAGCCAAGAAAAACACAGTAAGCAGAAAGAGAACGACGATCAGAAGGATCACTAACCAGTGTCGCATCGGTACGCTGAAGTCAGAGTGAGGTGGAGCTAGGGAAAAACAAACGACGAGAGATGGTCTCGCGTAAGTAGCGAAGAACACGAAGAAGGTGACTGTAGTGAAGATGGGTAGGACGAGCCATGAACTGACTCAAGATATGAACAGCATAAGCAATATCAGGACGAGTGCTCACAAGGTACACCAAACTCCCAACAAGATGACGATATCGAGTAGGATCCTCAAGAGGATCGCCATCAGTGACACGAAGCTGGAGGGATAGCTCCATGGGAGTCTCAGCGGTGCGAGTGTCAGTCAGATCAAACCGGTCAAGAATATCCTGGACATACTTCTGCTGGAAGAGGTAGTAGCCTTCAGGCATGGAAGAGACCTCAATTCCAAGGAAGTATGTAAGAGAACCAAGATCAGTCATAAAAAATTGCTCACTGAGGTGCTTCTTCACATATGTGATGAAGGAGGAATCATCACCAGTGATGAGCATGTCATCAACATACAGAAGAACCAATGTCCTACCCCGAGATGAGATATGGACAAAAAGAGCAGGATCGTGGGAACTGACAGTGAAACCGACAACAGTAATCACTGAGGTAAAACGCGCAAACCAGGCACGAGGAGCCTGTTTGAGGCCATAAAGAGCACGGCGAAGACGACAGACATGCCCATCAGGAACAGAATACCCAGGTAGTGGCTGCATGTAGACCTCCTCATGCCAAACACCATTAAGAAAAGCATTCTTAATATCAAGTTGAGAGATAGACCACCGGCGAACAGAAGCAACCGCAACAAGAGTGCGAACAGTGGTCATATGGGCAACAGGGGCAAAAGTCTCGTCGTAGTCACGACCATACTCCTGCTGAAAGCCGCGAGCCACAAGACGAGCCTTGTAGCGCTCGATACTACCATCAGACCGGGTCTTAATCTTGTACACCCACTTGCACGTGATCGGACGAGCATGCACAGGTGTCGGTACAATATCCCAAGTCTCCGTACGTCGAAGAGCATCAAGCTCCTCTGCCATAGCGAGTCGTCACTCGAATGAGGAGCACCTCACGATAAGAACTAGGCTCGATGTGAGAGAGCATGAGATATCGGAGCAAATCCAAGATGATCAGGAGGTCGAAGGGATGTCCGGTCACAAAGGACGTAAGGAGGAGCATCATCAGGAGGATCAGATGTGGGTGTCGGCAAGATACCAGGAGAGGAGACTGGTAAAGGACAAGGACGTCTAGAGTAGTGAATACCAGAGAAACGAGACGGTGGTGGTGCAGGAACAAGAGGCGGTGCTGCAGGAGGCAGCGCCGGAGGCGGAGGTACAGAAGGAACCACTGGGGACAGACTAGGGGAAGACTGTGATAGTGGAGAAATGGGTGAAGAGTCAGAAAGAGACAACCACGAAATCGACTCAACGGTGGAAACAGGAGGAGCCGAATCTCGATAGAAGAAAGGTCGAGATTCGTCAAAGACAACGTCTCGTGAAACCCTGATCCGTCGAGCAGAAGGATCCCAGCAGTGATAACCCTTATGCTCAGAACTATAACCAAGAAACACACACTCAACTGACTGGGCCGACAGTTTAGTGCGCTCACGAAGACTGCAACAGAACAAAACAAGTACAACCAAAAACACGAAGGTGAGTGTCTTGGGGCTCGAGAGTAGAGGCGCTATAGGGGTGACACCCTTAAGAGCGGTGGAAGGTCGCATATTGATGAGATATGCAACAGAGAAACAAACCTCGACCAGGCGTGGTGGAACGTGAGAGGCAAGGAGAAGAGTGCGGGCGCCTCAATCGATGACGATGTTTGCGCCAAGAACCCATTCGAGCATGGGCACTAGGACAAGAAGATCGGTAAAGAGTGCCTCGCTTCGTAAAGAAACCGCTAAAAGCGCCAGCGATTACTCGCCAGAGAATCACAAATAAAAGTATGGGTGGGAGAATCAAATCGAGTACGAACCATCGTTGCAAAGCTACGATAGATTGCAAGAAATCGACCACAATTAGACATAGGGAAAATCCATGTAAAGCGTGAATAATCATCAATGAAGATCACATAAAGTTTATGCCCGCTTTAGAGATAATAGCGCAGTCCCCATACATCCGAATGAACTAAGTCAAAAGGCGAGAAGACAAGGACTCACTAGAATGATAAGGAAGTCGAGTCGCTGCCCGACTTACAACCCCGACAAAACATGGTCGTGTCAACGAGAACACGCCCAAGAACACCCTACGAACTAATGAAGAAAGACGGATCCACACAAGTGACCTAACGGTGATGCCACTACGCAAAAACTCCAGGGTGGTGGCGATGGCGGTGGAAGTAGTCGTAGAGGTGACAGAGCAAGCTGAAGTGGACCGGCGGTGGAGGCGATCAAGGATGTAGAGACCACGACGATCCCTACGGCGCGGCCACCCAATACCGCCCTCGTCACGCGGTCCCGAACAAAGCAGTGTGAGTCAAAACCAACCCTACGTGAGATCGGTGAGTGACCACCGAGAGAAGCCGCATGGTAAGTCGGGAACATGAGAAACAATTGGAATGTAAAAGTCGATGGACAAAAGAGTGCCTGACAAATGACGACAAAGGAGTACCGTCACCGTCTCAACAGAGATAGGAAAAAGCAGAGGTCCGATCGACGTGAGAGATGTTGAGTCCGGTGTCATGTGGAAAGAGGCACCGTAATCCGTAACCCAAGAAGTACCGGAGGAGACGCTCGAGCTAGACCGCGTAACTCGCCGAGTTGTGAGAGAGCTGAAGTAGAGCTCGCGAAGCTGCTGAACGTAATCACCTCGCCGAAGGTCCTCGGCATGCCGGTGATGCCCTCCCGTCGAGGAAGCGCCCTCTCGCTTCTGTGGTCGCCCACGTGCCTTGTTCTCGCTTTGCGCACCGCACAACGCCGTAGTTGTGCCCGTTCTTGCAATAATTGCATCAACCCGCTTGGTGCAAAAGCGAGCGCAAATGCATAAAAGCGAGAAGATCTTGTAGTCGGCGAAACCGCGCGAGTCGAAGAAGAAAGGGTAGCAAGCACGATCGAACAAATCGTGCCGCTAACTCGCGCGGCTCCTCGGCCTGACGTCGAAAGAGCCTCGATAATCGTTGGTCGTGGTGGCGGCTCAAGAATGAGCCCGATGAGCTCAAACTCGGGCGCAGACGGCAGACGGTCATAAAGCGGCGATCACGATCCGCCTCGACTTTATGACACTCGACAGAGCGAAAGCGAGCTCGTCCAACCGGCGCCGAGACGGCCGTGGCTTGGAAGAAGTCGCCGACGAGGAGTCGCCTGGCGGCGTCTCCAACTCACGCCGAGCGAAAAGAATCGAGCATCGCCGCTCTGCTGGTATCGCCGCGCAAGTACTCCCAGATCGACGAGTGGCACGCAGACCAACGATGTCCGGCCGGATGGAGTCGCCGACGCCGACCACCGGATGGCTCGAACACGGGCCTCGCCGGACACCGGCGCCAAAAGCGCCTATGGTATCTTGAAAGGCCTCATCGCCGGCGGTGGCGGCGACCTCTTTCTCTCGCTGGCGCCTCATCTTCTGTAGAAAGTGCGAAGTAGGTCATGCGGGAGAGGTCGAACCGGCGACGGCGACAAGCTCGAGCACCGTGACATGTCCCGAGGCGGAGACCATCGAGGTGATCTCCATGAGTGAAGACCACAACTCGTAGTTCATCCCATTAAGCTTGGTTCCGAGAATGGGATCGCAATGATGGAACGGAAGCCATCGATAAGCGTTGGGCGGCGGCGACCAAGGCAACGGTCTAACAGCGGCGTTGGGCGACGCGGTTAGATCAACGTTTTTTCTCTTTTTTTCTTTTTTTGAATTTTTTTTTTACCGGTGGGCGGCTCACTAAAAGGCCTTGACGCTTTAACCGACGCAACCGATGCGCGCGGGGGGAATTAGGGTTCCCCCTGCTGCTGCATGGGCGACGGCGGCGGCGGCCGGACCGGCGACTCCGACGGGTGGCTCTCCGGCGACGGCCGACTCTACGGCGGCGCCCTCACGCACGTGATCCGGCCTCGGGCGCAGCAGCAGCCGAGGCGCGTCGCGCGGCGCGAGACCGGCGGATGGCGTCGTCGAGGGTGTGGCGGTGTCGCCGACTCTCCGGCCGGGTCGTCGAGATCGCGCAACGCCGGCCGGCGACTTGAGCGGCGGCAGACCGAACGGACGTCGGATTGATGGCGGCGGCCTCACGTCGGCGACAACGGCGCGGCGGCGTCGCCGGCCCACCAACGAGCAGCACCGCAGCCTCGCGTCGGGTTCCCGGCGGCGGCGTCGGCGACAAAGCGCGGCAGCAACGAGCGGCGGCGGCCTCGCGTCGTATTCCGATCAAGCGGTGGCGGCGACAACCACGCGGCCTCGCGCGCGCGACGGATCTGCGGCGGAAGGCCTTGGCTCGGCGGTGGTGCTCGGCGTCGGACGACCGGGAACACGAGGCGGCAGCGACGGCAGCGGAAGCGGAAGGAGAGCTAGGTTAGAGTCTAGCTCTGATACCATGTTATAAATAATGTGTTCATCTATTCAAGAGGTCCAATGGGCAATATATATAGGGAGTACAAAGGGAGTTGCCATATACAGATAAGGAAACCATAAACCATATACAAGAGTCCTATTCTAACAGCTAGTACATGCTAGTTGGAATTTTGAAAAGGATCTTGGGCAGCATGAGCAGTAGGGAATCCTGGAAAGCACCTTGGAGGCTTGGACTTGGACTCTTTTACAACACTACAGCAGTAAAGAATATGTCTAATTGTCTATCAAATATACATTTGGGATCAATACAAAGCCCACCTAGCTCAATCTGAAGGATTTCTCCTAATTGATAACAATGAATACATTGCACATCCTTCGCGTTTCTTGGTAATGTATTGGTATGAATTGCTACTATATTATTGTTTTTAGTATGCTAGTCAAGTTATCATTCATTACCATTAACTTATGTTTTTATTATTTTGGATGCTTTATAACACTTGGAGGAGAGGGCTTCCCTTAGATAGTCAAGCTAGCAAGGAGGACTTTTTATGTACAACATCAGGCTCCTTACAAATTGCTAATTACTTATAACTGGTTTTCTCTGTTTTCTTCCAGTTTGGGTAGCGGTTTTTCCGGTTTTTTGAAGCAGTTTTTCTGGTTTTTGGGCGGTTTAAAACATCCCCAATTCAATTTTTTTATATTCGAATTTTAACCGGTTTTTCCGGTTACCGTTACCGGCCGTCGGGCGGAGTTTTCTCTGGTTCCGAGATTTGTATCCTTGGTTGCAACACAAACATAGGTCAGCAAAGTAATACTTACTCCATTCTAAAAAAACAAAGGGAAAGCATCAATAGCCCCTTAAGAACTGTGAGAATTTCAAAGAAAAAGGTGCATGGCTCTGTTATGATCTCGGAAGATTTACACTTTGTTCTGTTTTAATAAAAAAAAACATGCATAAGCATCCCAAAAGAAAAAATACATGAATAAATAAACTAAAAGTAATATCAGCACTTGATACAGGGTCAACAGAAGTCTTAGTGCATGCTATGGTGGATGGATCATTTTTCCCAAATACATGTTATTTTGTTCATTCCAGTTTCTTCCTATCCGCACGTTACTTCACACAGTGTTCTAAACTTCCGATTGATATGAATGCTGAAGAGCATGGCACATCACACATCAGATTTGAGATCACATGATAGTTTAGTCTCTAGAATAGAGCAACAAAACTTACATGCGGCTGTCAGACAAGATTAATTACATACCCTAGGCGTTGCCGTTTGCTCTTAGACTTGCTTTTTGAATTGCCTTTGGCATCCTCATCGCCAGTGTTGTCATTGCCACCTATAATTTTTGGGTAAAACTCATCATATATACGAACACATGTATTTGTTCAGGTAAAGAAAAACCATATATGACTCAAAATGAATGTCAGTGATGTGTACAGAATTGTTAAACTTCCGCCACAATGAAATGCACAAGGATAGTAGCATAGCAGCACTATTATAGCTTAAAAGATCCTTTTTTACTTGCTATGTTATGCAATAAATAAGTCTGCAATGCAAGAAAAAAACTGCTTTGTTTTCTTCCCTGTGTATTGAATCATTTGAAGACAAAATCATAATTAGTGGTGGTATAAATGAATCGATGATACAATAGGCATTACAGTATACAAAATATTTCATTTGCTCCCTTGGTATTGAATAATTCGCAGTACAAAGCTTACTACTTGAAACAGGAACTATTATCAAGTACTCAGATTCAAGTTACATATTAAACAAAAGCATGAACTAAGGACAAGTGTCATCTGTCCCATATATACTACAGCCAATTTTTTGAAGCCTGCTGCCAAAGGGCCTATTTGGCATGGCTGCTGCTTTTCTAAAAAGCAGCTTCCGACTAGGCTTAACGACTGAGCTGAAGACGTTTGGTGTTTGATAGTCTGGTTTTTAGGTAGACTGGTTGGAGCTTCTGAGTTGAAAAATATCTAAAATACCCCTAAGGCAAATGACGGCAATTGACGACAATTAACGGAAATTAATAGCAATTAACAACAATTGACCGTAATTAACAACAACTAACCGCGCTGATGAGGGAGGAGGCCGACCGGGGCGACGCCGAGGGAGGAGGAGGCCGACCAGGGCAGCGGCGCCGAGGAAGGAGGAGGAGGCTGGCCAGGGCAGCGGTGGCGCCGAGGGAGGCGGAGGCTGCGTGCGGCTAGGGTTACGGTTTGCGCAGGCGGGCGGAGGCCGGTGAGGATTTGGGATTATATACGTGGTAGGAAGGGGTAAATTTCTCCAACTCTAGGAGCAAACTCGGAACACAATCCCGTCGAAACCGTGGGAAGTTGCCCCAGGGCGGCTTCCGGTTTCCCCACATTGAAAACGGTTTTCGAGTGAAAAGCTCCCAAACAGGCCCAAAATCAGACATATATCAATAACTCAGATTCAAGCTTAGTACTTGAACAGGAACTGTCATCTGTCCAATACTTACCATTCTCCTGAACATCAGAATACAAGCCTGCTGCCAGCCAATTTTTCATTAAGCCCTTCTTCACCCGTTTCATAAGCTCTATTATGTAATCACCTTTACTGTTGTACTTGGTACAGTTATCCCATATAAATTGTACATCCTTATAGACATCCTCTGAGTTCATATACTTGTTACCACGTTCTAAATCTTGACATATTGTGCCAAAATCCATAGGAGTGTCGATAATATCAAAATAGTCCTACAAAATTTGCTAAGTGTCAGGGGCATACAGACATAAGTTGGAACACAAATGAAGTGAAAACGTAAACAAATTCTTTCCGCCAGCAGTAGATTTAGCCATTTAGGAGCATATATTTATATAATTAGTTACTTAGGTAGTTAGGGCAAAGATCATGAGACATGTGGTTACAGAAATCTACACGAGAAACTGCACACAAAGTGATCCTCATTTGTGATAATTGTTTCTTACTCTCTTAACTATGTTCAAGGAAAAAAATGCACTTGGGGGTGCAGAACTGTTCTTGCAAGCAAGCTAACCCATCTGACAAGGTTTAGCCAAAGAGTCATGAAATTAGGTAGAGTTTTCACCTTAGCTAGAGATAAATAGCCATATGATAACCATCTAATTATCAAGAATGGAAAAATGGAGAGCAAGCTTTAGTTATCCAAACATAAAACTAGAGATAAGGCAGCAACCCACTGACCAAAAAAAAAATATATCAAGCACAAGGGAGATGGAAAAAATGCATATCTAATCTAATGGATATTAACATATACATATCTGAACCCATTCAGTGGAATTGATCGATACAACACCAAAACTAAAGAGGGGCTGAGTCAACTAAGTGTTTAAGATCATTTGGAAGGAATATAATCCTGGGTGAAACTTACAATTTCTGATCGTTTCAAATGAACGAAACTAACTATGTCTAGGAGTACCAGAAAATACTCACAGGTATTCCCAAAGCAACAGGATCCACTGGGGTGTTGAACGGCTCAGCTGCATCCATCTTCATGACCTTCTTAATAGCCTGAGAGCAAAAGAGATGTATGAACAAACTAACAGTATAACTTCATGTATTTTCAGATCTCTATCATGTGATGTTTGGAGAATCAGAAGACCACATAAAAAGTTGAGCCAAATTCTACTCACTTCAAGTGCAGCAGTTAGTTCTTTCTCATCACGCTGACATTCTGTAGTAGACTGCTTTACCTCCAACTCTTGTGAGTTGCTCGGCTCCAATGCATTCTCGCTTTCTTTGTTTTCCAAAACAGTTTCCTGCTTACTTGGAAGAGGTTCATCAACTGAATCAGCTTTCCTGTCCTGGGTGTTACCTTCTACTGAAGATAATCCGGCAGACTTGATCTTGATGCTTCCTACTTTTCTCGCCCCCCTGTCCTTACCAGAACCACTCAACTCCAATGCCTGCCCATCAGTTTGTCTATCTGATAAGACAGTAGCCTTTTCCGCAGCAACTTGTTTGCTCGTTTCAGGGACAGCAGCACTTCCAGATTTACCAGCATCAGTAGGTGCTTGTGCTTCTGAAGAAGTCTGGTGCGGCTCTAACACTTTGGAAGATTTAAACTTCAACTTCACACGACCATAGACGGCTCCCACTTTTGGCTTAGCATATGGTATATCGGCAGGGTTAGCTGGCGCGGCGCTTGGCTTCTCGGGTTCAGAAGGAGGTGTTTCAGGCACTGGTGGGGAGGCGACAAGTGTGTTCTCTGCCTGATCTGCTGGGCTGTTCTCTTCTGTGCTTGGACTGGATGGGGACTTTGGCGAAGCATTTGTGGTGGCAGTTTTTGAAGGACCTTTCTTGCCCGGCTTACCCCCACGCTTGCGCTTCATGTTCCTCTGAAAGTCTGAATAGCACCACACAAGTAGTTCAACAACAAGAAAGAATGACTCTAGGTATAAACACACACAGGAGTAGAAGGAAACCGTTTGGCTCCATAGAATTGAATCTGATTCATTCAATTAGATTCCAAATCCTATTATAGTAGAATTCGAATTTGATTCAAACCAATTCAAGCTCATAATTTCCTGTTTGGGTGTCCTTTGGAATTGGAATTAGAAGATTTCGACCTCTGGCGCATCATGCCCATGGACGCGACGCCCATGTCGCTCTTGGCCGTCTCCTACGCGGCCGCCATGCTTGCAGCAGCCAAGGAGGAGATAGATCAAGAAAACATCACAAGGATTAAATCGATCAAAATCGCTTTGCTTTCTCAAATCCTCCCGCCAATCGAATCAAATCTGATCGAGCAAAAGAATCCAACACTGCCACATCCCAAATCGGAGCATGGAACTCGTCGACATCGAACCAAATAAGTGAATAACTGAGGACGATGGGTCAGTTCATCGAACAACGAAGCAACAAAACCACTAATTAGGCAGTTCCCAAAAAACGAACCAGCATGGACTTGACGATCCCAAACATCTCCACAAAAACTCAACCTTTCTCAGGGAAAAAAGGAGGAGGAGGAGGAGGAGGAAGAGGAAGAGAAGCGCACATGAGAAAGATGAGGCAGCCGAAGAAGAGCTCTGCGGCGGGGCTACCCCTTCCACAACTCCGGCGTGGCTGCTACCGCCGTCGACGCCGGTGGTAGAGACAGGGTCTCTGTCGACGAGGACTGCTCCAAGCTAGGGTAGGGTAGGTGGCGGGGGTCGCGCGACGGCACAGGGGGCTCCGGTGGTCGGAGAACGTCGGCGCACGGAGACGGAGACGGAGACGGGGGGAGCCGGAAGCAGTAGGCCGCCTTGTTAGTTGCAATGGGCTCTTCGATGGGCCAACATTTCTGGGCTTCATATTGGTTGTTATATGGCCCTTGGGCCCTTGTAAGCTATATGGGCCGGGCCGATTCTGCTCAGGGCGCGGCCTCGCGGGAGATTTGTGTGGCCTAATGGAAGGCGCAAATCTTATAGTACGTCAATAGCCTAACAAGGCGGCTTTGGGAGAACTTCGGCATATGTAAACCAAATCAGAAGGCGGATACTTGGGTGTTTCAAGGGGGGAGCTTAGCCAGGTTAGATTTCGCGTAAAGCTATCTGCATCTACATACACAATACGCTTCCGTGGAAGAAGACGATCCACTGATTTATTACGCCCAGTGTCATTTGCATCCACCCGTACACACGAACATCAGAGAGCTAATTAATACACCATCTATTCAGTTACACAAGCAAAAACTTCCTACATTAATATATCATCTGCCCTTGCATTTCTCCTCTTGTCAGTTGCAGTCGACACACAGGCAGGCAGACAGATGCCTGATCAGTCTGCAGCTGCAAAACAACACAACATTAATTGCCACAGGCAAATTGATTAACACAGGCAGCGAGCTTTAAGAATCACTTTTGTCAGATAAAAAAAAAAGAATAATCAATTATTTACCACTGCAAACATGTGGATTTCAGGATTTGCCACTCCATGTGTGAATGACATCTGGATCCCGAGACCACATGTCATAGACACATCAGTGGCAAATCCTGAATTGCAAATCTTTGACAGTAGCAAATAATCAAATCTCCCGATAAAAAACGGTACTGCGTAATTGTAATGCGGTGTATCATCTGCATGCGAGAACACACCGTTACTGGCTGTTGTTTCGCGCTCTAGGATCCTGCGCAATGTAGAGCCTCTTCACTGAAGCAACGAACAACCTGCATGCGTATACGCGAGATCGATCAATTCGTAGCATGCATCGAGTAGGCATGGGTGAATGGATGGAAGAAAAATGCCAGATATGATGGATCTCAACGCGCGTACGTACTCCCACGGGACGTCGCCGACGAGCATGCGGTCTCCCTCGTTGTCCTCGTACAGAAGAATGTAATTCTTGGGCCCAACCTTGCCCTTCTCCAGCACCTGCTCTTCGTCGTCCTCTCTAGTAGCAATCCTCCCGTAGCCATCTGAAATCAAACAACAACATCATCATTCGATCAATTACAATCTACGCCATGAACACGGTTACTGCTGCTAGTAAGTAAAAATCGACAGGATGGATGGAGCTCGATCATGGCGGTGCAAACCAAAGATGACCTGACAGGAAGCCGTGGAACATGCTCTGCAGAGCCCGGGACAGCGCGTCGTAGCTGGGGTGCGCCTTCAGGTTGATCTTCCTTCCGACGGCGTAGCCTTCCAGGTTCACCTTCACAAACATGGTCGACCTCTCGTCTCTTGCAGCTCCACTGCCATGGACTTCTTCAGAGCTGGGTTTCGCTTTGCTCAAGTCGTCAACATCTGCAGACTTCGGGGTGGACAGCTTCTTCCGGAATGTGCGCACCGGCGGCCACCCGACAAGCTGAGGTGCTGCGGCAGGGCGATTTTCTCTGGTCATGGTTAGCAAAAGTTGGTGAGATGATGATTGACAAGATGAGGGGCTAGACATGGCCGCAAATGCAAAGCAAACAAGATTCACTGCCTTTTGGTTTTCAGTTCAGGACACCAAAGAAGAAAGAAACTTTAGACATGCTTTTGCTACCTTCAGTTATTCCTCCTAACTGCAAATATTCCCTATAGCTGAAGAATTCAGTTCGTGAGAGCAACTCGGCAGGTTGAAACAAATGTGAAGGTCCTTTTCTCCATCCACCTTTGTTGTTTTGTCAAAAGCTATGGGGGTTCTACATGATGATGGCTTTAGTGGCCCCTTGTGCTGCTTGCTTTGTTTCTTTTAAATCCTTCTTTTCCCTTCCCTTTTTTCTCTTTTGTTTTGCTCATTCTCCTCTTTTTACATGCAAATTCTGTCACTGAACATATATAGTGCAGTGTTTTATTCTCTTGTCTGTTGACTAGTGTTTTTATGCTACTCTAGAACAGGTTCTTTTTTTAAAGAAACTATTCTAGAGCAAGTTCTGACTAGATGAAAACAAGGATCAACTGAAACTTATGTATACTTGGCTCCTCATTGAATGAGAGCATTCTTAAATGAATTCATAAGATATATAGAGATTCTATTGTCAGAACTACGCTTCCTCTCAACCTAACACTACATCATGTTTTCATGACAGAATTGCGAAGAAACAGCTATTAGTTGGTAACTGATAACCAAACCTTTGGACAGAACACTCATTAGGCCTCTGGTGAGCTTGCTCCAAGGCTGCCTTCTCTTGCCTGGCAGCCAGGCTCCAAGGGTGCACTCCAACACCAAGCCATGGACTAGTAGCACCACCACTCAGGCCATTGTCTGAAGAGATGCCAAGCCTAAGCTCAAGGCTGTTCAGGCCACCTTCCTGCAACTTACTATCATCTACTTGCTCCTGTTTCAGGCTTGGTGCAACTGAAGAGCTCTTCATGGCCTCTCCCAAGCTGTAGCTCTAGTACATACTACTGGTGTGTGCACTTGTGCGAGTGTGAGAGAGTGTGTGAGAGAGGGCCTTGTATGTCTTTATGGTGTTGAGTTAGCTGTGAGGGAATAATTAAAGGGAAGTGAGGAGGCAGATGAGAAAGGCAGGTGGCTTTGTGGGGGGCCATTGGTGAGTACTAAAGTGGAGTGGTGGGGTCTAACTAAAAGTATGAAGTAATGATAGCCATGTAAAAGTAATTCTCTGAGGTTACAAAAATTCCTAGTACAAATTTTGATCTAGACACTGTAGGTCTGGAGTTTAAAACCCGTTTGCCTCATGTATCTATTTAAGTTGTGGTGTTTGCAGGATTTGGTGATGAGGCAAGAAAGGTCAGAATCACAGCGAGGCCAAGTCGAGGCATAAGGGGGAGTGATGAAGTATGAATGGGATGCACCCGTCCTCGGCGGTTCATATACTTTTAGAGTGAGTATAAAAAGTGCATGAAACTCAACAAGATGCAAGTGGTCGTGTGGGTGGACATCTCCTTATCGTTTGCAAGAGTTGCTTGTATGGTTTTGTCTGACCTTACGTCTTGTGACGGGATGCAAATGCAATGGCTATTGGAGCTCCAGCTGAAACTTCAGTCCACTTCAGTCTTTTCTCCTGAAAGTGAGGTTGCTCCCTGCCTTGTTCTGTAGAAAATTTGACAGGCAGATTTAGATAACAGTTACATTGAACCTGAACAAGTGTCTAAAGATGCTTTCGTACTTTTGCTTCATTGCATTATGTAAGCTTTAAAGAGAGCCACTGAGCCTAAAATTAGGTGCTTTGTTTCCAGTATAAACGTAATCCGTGAAACACATTTGATTTTCTGTTGTGAAGAATCTCTAATCATGTTCTTTTTTTTTTCTTGCGAGGCTCTAATCCTGTTCTAGAGTTTCTGATATCTGAAGAGACATTGCTGCTTGTACTCCCAGCATAGTGAATGTCCTCTTCTTGAAAAGACAATCTTAGAATTACATTCTAAGAGATGTAGGAGGTATTGACATAGATGTTGATGTTACTCGGTTACTGCACATTAGTGGTTATCTAACTGCAAATGAACTATTCACTAGTTCCTAACGTGTCATATTTACCGAACTATTTTGAGCTGCTAGTGTAGAGTACCTATCAGCACATCAGTCAACCAAGCAATTATTCATATTCATAGAGACCATTTTTTTTACCTGTAACATTTTCCAACCATCATAAAGTTAGTGCTTGCTGTGGTGACTGCCTGACTGGTGACACAATGAAAAGCGCACCCCTCATTGTGACTTTAACTTAACAGCAAAATAAACTCAGGAACATTTATGAAGTTGCGAATCAGAATAATAACTAAACTTGAGGTAAAGAAAATTTTGGGCTTTCTTGAGTTATACGACACCAACACTTTTCACTAAACCAAATGTACCTTTATGGCTTTATCTTTTCTGCATACATGAGGCCTTGGTAAAGTAACCAAGGGGTAATTTGCTCCCTTCTGCATTAGCACAGATATATCTTGCTTTTCTAACCAAAGATTACCCGTCTATTAAACCCGGCAAGTTGGATTATCTATGCTTACTCGGTTCGCTTTACATAAATGTGGAAGCAAGGCATATGATTCCATGATGCCTACATATGCCTCAAAATCCTCACTTGAAGAAAAAATGGCTCCTAAGAATCTATCGAATTGTACTATCTTTTTATATAACCTAGAAAAGAAATATATTACTTTGTTCTTGATCCTCTGTATACAATGACAGCTCCCCACACTCCATGTTAACATAATGTTTAGTATCTATTCTTTAGATGTAATGTGGGAAGCTTTACTAGAAAGACACTCATCTTTTCACTTATCAGCTTTACCACTTGCATGCAGATCATCTTTACTCTTGACATCTCTTAACAAGGATGCAAGTTAAGATCTAGATCTAATTCTACAAATCCATGCATCCGTACAAAGCACAAACCTATTAGCTAGCCCTAAGGATGCATCCGTACAAAGCACAAACCTATTAGCTAGCCCTAAGTAAGTTCCATTCCTCCATGATTGACCTCATTAGTTGCATGCCATAGCAAGCGTATAATGATCAGTTGCCGGGGTTTGCTTTAGTACACCTTTTTTTTATAAAAGTTCCCGAATCTTAAAGCAAAGTAGTTAATGTTAGGTGATGGCAAATATGTACCAACATATACAAAATAAATCAAATTGAATATTAGATAAAATATAGAGTTGAATATTAAGTAGTGGCAAATCTTTGATTTGATTTCTTTTTTAGGATATGCATATTTGCGCCTACCCAATATTAATTATTTTGTTTTAAGATTCATAAACCTTTTTAAAAGAGGTGTACCAAATCATACCCCTCAGTTGTTTACTAAAGAGTATCTTGTCCCATCTAAAAAATCATCATGATATAATAGTCACTGGAATAACCCTTTAGTACAGATTTCTTCCTTAGTGCTTAAGGAGTAGGCAGGTTAATAGGTGATGCAGCAATATGTCCTGTCTGCTCTACATGACATGCCATTTTCAGAACATAAAGTGGACTTCACAAGAAGCTTTTGTTGACTTATCTTAACACTGCATAAAATTCAAGCTCATAATGATGAGTCAGGGCTCCTCTAATTGCTCCTGCTGCTGCTTTGATTTCTCGTATCTTTATAACTGTAAGAGTACAGAAGCGACCAATTATTGGAACATGAAAAGTTGCAATTAATTGGCAAGAGAGGAGGTGGACAGATACCTCATATATATCTTGTAGCGGCTCTTCTTACTAATGTCCCAGATGATAGAGTGCAGCATTTGCCTTCTGCCAAAAGGCTGAGTTCAAGAACATCAAGAATCATTCAGGGAACTGCATGTTCTAGTTCGCAGCATTCTTTTTCTCAGTTATTCCTGTGGATTAACACGAACAATAAAAGAAAGAAACGAATAAAGAAGGGAGAAAGGAAAAGGATAACGAAGCAACAATTGTTAGGACAAATTAAAGAAGTTGATCAGATGAATTGAGGGATGATAGGTACCGGAAAGGTAATGCATCTGTCTGGACCCCATCATACACAAGAAGCAAATCAGATGCAATTCAGGCTCTTCACTTCTCTTCCGACATACATGAGGAAGAAGTTAGCATGACTGACACCTTTGCTCTTCCAAAATTATTGCCAAAACATTCTCACAGTAACACAAAAAGGATGAGAATCTTGCGAGGCAAATGATCAAACACCTGATGCGCACTCTCTTTAGTTGTACCTTGTCAGTCTCTACTCTTGCAAGATGATACTCCACGGTGGGTGAGAAATCCACCGATAAGATGCCTTAGCAATCATGATCAATGGCTGTGGATCACCAAACACCCAATTTTGTGCCCCATTGTTCACGAGTTGAGACCTGAAATGTTGTTGCTTCATGTAACTTAACCATGCAAGCTTCTTTCCCCCCAACACATGAGCCAGCGGTCCAATCCTACTTGAAAACCAGTCTTATTCGGCTTGATCGAGTGACACCACTAGTGCAACTTGCCTCATCTTCTATGCGTACGAGCAAAGCACTTCTGAAATTTCATGCATACATGGGGTGGCCATGGGGGCGGATTTGCCGATGTGATACGGTAGGTGCTTGGCCATCGGAGTTCCTTATATGTCTTCTAAGGTAAGGCCTGCCAAAGCCGAAGAAGATCAATTGACCAATGATCAACTACGACTGCCAAAGCTCTCTCCGAGCCATCGCCGCGAGCTTCTAAGGCCGTCGCACTTCTTCTGCACTGCACTTCTGTTGTGCTTCTTGTGCACTGCGCCGCCGCCGTCTCGGGCTTCGATCGGCGCCTTTATGCTTTTATCCATTCATCTTCGGCTTGATTAGACGGCTCTCTCTATTTTTGTCGATTTCATCGTCTTCTTCGTCGTGTTGCCGCGGTCGACTTTGCTCCCGCTTGCCTCTACTTTCTCAGCCCTGCCGGCCGGAAAAATCATGTTCCCATTGTTAGTCGCTGGACTCTTACTATTGGTGATAGCAAGATCCTTACTCTCATGGAGAGGATGACACTTGGAGATGGGGCAATTTTTCTTGTATATTTCTCTTCACAATGCCATACCAACCTGGAGGGTTGGGGATACATATTTATAGGGCTAAACAAACCAAGCATATGCCAAGCATATGCCGAGCATATGCCAAGCATATGCTAGTCTAGATGCTCATCCTAGATGCTCTGTCCTCTATGTCCTCTAAGATGCTAAAGCAAAGATGTTGTCCTAGATGCTAGTCAAAAGCTAGTCTAAGATGCTAAAGCAAAAGCAAAGCTAGTCTAAGATGCTAAAGCAAAAGCAAAAGCAAAAGAAGCCGACACACAAAAAGCCGACACGAGACTTATCCATCAATCTCCCTAAGTCTTGTGTGTCTCCTTGTGAGGAATCTGAGCCATCCCGATCTGGCGCGAAGATGACGGAGCCGACGCCTTGATTTCCACGCCGAGGCGCCCCAAACTTGACGGAGCCTCGGACGCTAGAGTCAAGCTCGCGAAGAACTCCGTCAACCGGTCATGTCATTGCCGAATCGCCGCCGAGGAGGACGTGTGCTTTTGGCTCGTCAAGGTGGAGGAGAGCCGCGCGGCGGTGCCGCCGAGGTAGTTCAATGCTCGCCGAGCAATGAACGAGCCGGTGCTCCTCCTCCTCCGCTTTGCGGCGTGTGGCCCGGCCGTCGTGGTCGCCGACAATCCGCCCAATGACCAAGCTTGCGCAGCTTGTAGCAAGAGTCGCCTCGTCGGGCTCTTGCTTGCCGGCCGCGCCGCCGGGCGCCTCCACGGTCATCACCTCGCGACGTCCTCGTGCCCATGCTGGCGTCTTTGCGCGGCTTGCCGCGCTTGCCACGTATGCGGCCGCCTGTCGTGGAAGAAGGCTCCCCCTTCTTCCTGTCACCTTGGCCGGCAGCCCACTCCTCCCGAGTGAGGAGGAGCTTCCCGCCAATGGTGACGGGTCCCGAGAGGGACTGTGGCTCATCACTGTTGACGACCTTGAGGCGACCTATCGCCTCCTCGATCGAATCGTGGAGAGGTCCAGCAGAGACTGGATCGACTGAGCCATCTGCTTGTACTTCTCGGGGCGCAATAAAGAGCTTCTCGACGCCTCTCTCTCATTGCATGCGTGTCGTCGCCGAACTTTACCAACTTTTGCAGCAGAGTGTTGAGACGGAGAGCAAAGTCATCAACGTCCTCACCTGGCTTGAAGGCCAGGGTCTCCCATTCCGCGCGGCGCTGCGGCAGTGGACTTGCGCGCGCTGTCGCCGCCGATGCGCGCCGCAATGATGGCGCCCCAAGCCTCCTTGGCGATCGCTTGTTGGAGAGCGAATCGCATCTCGGCGGATCTGCAGGCGATGAGGGCATCCAGCGCCCGTCGATCCTGGTCGTAGTCGACGTCGCCGTACCGGACTGCCTCCCACATGTGCCGTACTTGGAGCCTCACCTTCATCACCGCGGCCCACTCGACGTAGTTGGCTTTGGTGAGGGTAGGCCACCCACCGCCGGGGTCGGCGTCCCGACAACACACGAACCCGTGGTAACCACTGCACCGTCCGGGAGAGAGCCACGCCGTCTGCGGAAGGCCGCGCTCTATCGACTGCTCGCCGCCGTTGTCGTGGCGCGCTCTTCCGGGGCGCCACCGCCGAGCGCCTCCTCCAGAGCGCCACCGCCGCGGCGTGCCTCCTCCAGAGCGCCACCGCCGTCGTGCCTCCTCCAGAGCGCCACCGCCGTCGCGCGCCTCCAGAGCGCCACCGCCGAGCGCCTCCTCGAGCGCCATCAGCGCGACCGCGCTGTCGATCGCCGCCAAGCTCGTGGCGCGCGGCTACCCATCGCGCCGCCGCCGCGCGCGCCTCCTCTCTCTCCGCTCAAGGTCCGCGTCGGCGTTGTCATCGCAGAGATGGAGCTGCTGCTGCCGCCGCAGACCTTGACCTCTCTGCGCGCGCCGCGCCGCATCTGCGCCGCCGCTTTCACTCGCCGCTGCTGCCGCCGCTCCCGCGCCGCCGACTCGCGCCGCTGCGCGCGCTGCGGCGGTCTCTGCCGCCGCTTCGCTTGCCGCTGCTTTGCGCGGCGAAGCTCGGCCGTCACGACGCCGCGTGCTCGAGGCGACCGAACGCCGAGATCGCTCTGCGGACATGGCGCGCCATCGGGGTGTTGCGTGGAGAGGGTCGCCGACGAGCCGCCGTCGCCTCCGAGAGGAGTGAGCGTGGATACCGGAGCTGCTGCCGCTGCGGTCGGGCGCTGCGAGGCCGGAGAAGGAGATGAGCAGGAGATGCTCAGGCTACAGGATACACAAGCTCTGATACCACTTGTTAGTCGCTGGACTCTTACTATTGGTGATAGCAAGATCCTTACTCTCATGGAGAGGATGACACTTGGAGATGGGGCAATTTTTCTTGTATATTTCTCTTCACAATGCCATACCAACCTGAGGGGTTGGGGATACATATTTATAGGGCTAAACAGCCAAGCATATGCCAAGCATATGCCGAGCATATGCCAAGCATATGCTAGTCTAGGATGCTCTGTCCTAGATGCTCTGTCCTCTATGTCCTCTAAGATGCTAAAGCAAAGATGCTGTCCTAGATGCTAGTCAAAAGCTAGTCTAAGATGCTAAAGCAAAAGCAAAAGCTAGTCTAAGATGCTAAAGCAAAAGCAAAAGCAAAAGCTAGTCTAAGATGCTAAAGCAAAAGCAAAAGCAAAAAGAAGCCGACACACAAAAAGCCGACACAGAGACTTATCCATCACCCATTGTTGCACAGCATATCCATGTTGCTCTATCTTGATTTCTTTCCCGGGCCCGGCATCCACCATTAATTGGAGGTGGCCGTTTGTCAGTGACACACCGAGGTTTCATAAGAATTTGACTATATCACACATGGCTGTTCATACGTCTATCATTTATGTCGATGAACAACACAATGCCAACACAATTATACAAAGACTGGCAATTTGTCGAATGCTTGGCGGTCGTAGTTGAGTGGAGGAGAGCCCAGAGCTTGGTCCAACAAATTAGGTCCAACAAATGAGTAGGAGGCGTCGTTTGTCTTGAAAAAACGTGCCGGTTTGGGTGATGTGATTGGGGATGTAATGTTAGTGGCACACCAACGACACGAAGAAGAAGATCACCATGATGCCCATCATGCCCGTCGAAATCTACGAAATGGATTGAGTGGCTTTGCTCTTTTCACTAGTGTTGAGACATTGGAGTTGAACCATTTGTATGTACCGATCGACTGGTAGATACGACTTTTGAAATGTCAACCTTATTTCTTTTCTAGTTTTCTCATCTCATCTTAATGCAAAGACACGCAAAGCTTTTGCATGTTCTCTAATAAAGTTATTTTCTCCTCCAAAAGGAAAAAAAAATATATTTACTTTCCTTTTAAAAAATTGGCTAGATAACTAGAGTCTAGGGCAATGATCTTCGTGCCGAGGTTTCACTTGATTCCCGATTTCAAGAATAACTTGGTGGTTATGTGGCTCAATTGATGTATTACGATTGTAGCACGATGGGCCAATATAGAGTACATGAAGGCACATGAGTGAGTCTGATAAAATACAATACGGGACTAATTGTAAAGCAACATAATCTTATGCCCTTAACAGCGGAGAGAGCCAGAAGCACTTTTTTTTTTGGTGTGTGCGCGTGTGAAAATAATCTCATGCAACCAATTTAATGAAAAACAAAAGTAACATGCGAAATGAGATAAAGGCCCAATTTAGTTAAGTTAAAATCCAACCATGAAGATACCAAGCTACTCTGTATTATACAGGCTTTGCAATGATCAACCATGTATTGGAATACTTCATTTTCGTCTTTTTTTAATCTATTTTTATTCGTTTAATGGGCTTCATTTTTCATATATGATCTTAACTATTCTAGCTTCCTCCTTGTAATTGCTATTTTTTTTGTGTGATGAAGTGACAAAAGCTGAATCTTGGAATGATCATTGAACAACATAAAAAACTGAAAAAGAGGGTATTACGTGTTTGCGAAAGACAGTGCCTATGGATGGACCCCTTAAATCTAACCAAGATTTCCCAACTTTTCAAGTTCCTTTTTTATTTTCTCTTTTTGTAAAGGCGAGATAACCTTGCGAGTTTCAACTGCTGATCTTGTCCAATATGCACCCACCCAGCATGCACAACGACCTGCAACACTTGCAGGCAGCCTTGTACTAGGCTACTACCACTCAACTCAAAGAGGGGGAACAGAAAAAGGTGCAGAAAGAGATGATACAGCAAGGGTTGACTTCCAGCTTAATTCCTTGATGCTTCCTAAAGATAAGCTTATACACTGTTCAGGATGACAGAAACACCAGGACCTGAAAAACATTCTAGTTCAGAATTCTGATTATCAGATAGTGGAATAGTACTATAGCAGGGCTCTAAAATACATAAACAGCAGTTAATCTTGGAACTGTGGCATGACTGATGGCTTTTGAGTCAGATAAATGAAAGAATTTTTTTTTAAATAATATTATTTTTAAAGATATTTACAAAAATAAATAGTCGATTAAAAAAATTACAAAAATGTATCTCTGTCGCCAGTTGAACTGGCGATAAATGAATCGCTAGCTCAATCGGCGGCAGGCCCCGCCCGCCCATCGCCGCTTGAGGTATTTATCGCCGCTGAATCGGCGGCGAGAATGAATCGTCAGTTCAATCGCGCAGGACCTATCGATGGATAAGTCTCGTGCCGGTTTTTGTGTCGGCTTCTTTTGCTTTTGCTTTTGCTTTAGCATCTTAGACTAGCTTTTGCTTTTGCTTTAGCATCTTAGACTAGCTTTTGACTAGCATCTAGGACAACATCTTTGCTTTAGCATCTTAGAGGACATAGAGGACAGAGCATCTAGGACAGAGCATCCTAGACTAGCATATGCTTGGCATATGCTCGGCATATGCTTGGTCATTTAGCCCTATAAATATGTATCCCCAACCCTCAAAGTTGGTATGGCATTGTGAAGAGAAATATACAAGAAAAATTGCCCCATCTCCAAGTGTCATCCTCTCCATGAGAGTAAGGATCTTGCTATCACCTCAAGCAAGAGTCCAGACTAACAAGTGGTATCGAGCTATACTACTATCCTGTAGCCTGAGATCTCCTCGCTCATCTCCTTCTCCGCCTTGCAGCGGCCCCGTACCAGTAGCAAAGCGGCTCTCGGTACAGACACTGCCACTCCTCTCCGAGACGAGCGCGCTCATCGGCGCCCTCTCTCCACGCAACACCCCCCAGTAGCGCGCCATGTCCGCAGGGCAGTCTCAGCGCTCGGTCGCCTCGAGCACGCGGCGTCAGCGGACGGCCGAGCTCGCCGCGGCAAAGCAGCGCGAGCGAGCGGCGGCAGAGACCGCTGCAGCGGCGGAAAGGGCGTCGAGGCTGGCAGCGGCGGAGCTGGCAGCAGCCAGGGCAGAGGTGGAAGCAGCGGCGGCGGCGCAGATGCGGCGTCGCAACAATGAGGTCGAGGCTCGCGCGGCGGCGTCGGTAGCTCCATTTCGGCGACGATAAGCGTCGATGCGGACCTCGACCACGGCGCGAGGAGCCACAGCGAGAGCGGCGGCGCGATGGCGCCGCGCACGCCCACGAAGCTTGGCGGCGATCGAGCACGCGCGGTCGCGCTGGTGGCGCCTCGAGGAGGCGCGCATGGCGGTGGCGCTCTGGGAGGCGCGCGACGGCGGTGGCGCCCCGAGGAGGCGCGCGACGGCGGTGGCGCTCCGAGGAGGCGCGCCGGCGGTGGCGCCCCGAGGAGGCGCGCGACGCGCGTGGCGCTCTGAGGAGGCGCGCCGACGGTGGCGCTCTGAAGAGGCGCGCACGACAACGGCGGCAGACGGGTCGATAGAGAGCGCGCCTTCACAGCGATGGCTCTCTCTCCCGGACCGGCACCGTGGTTACCACGGGTTCCGGTGTTGTCGGGGACGCCGCCCGGCGCGGGTGGCCTACCTCACCAAAGCCAACTACGCCGAGTGGGCGCGGTGATGAAGGTGAGGCTCGTGCACGGCACATGTGGGAGGCGATCCGACGGCGACGCCGACTACGACCAGATCGACGGCGCTGGATGCCCTCATCGCCGCATCCCCGCCGAGATGCGCTTCGCTCTCCAACAAGAAGATCGCCAAGGAGGCTTGGGACGCCATCGCCGCGGACGCGACGGCAGCGATCGCGCCGCAAGTCCACACCGCAGCACTTCGCGCGGAGTGGGAGACCACGCCTTCAAGCGGTGAGGACGTTGATGACTTTGCTCGCGCTCAACACTCTGCGCGAGGTTGGTACGCCGGCGGCGACACCTACGGCGAGAGAGAGCTGCCGAGAAGCTCTTTCGCCGCGTCCCGAGAAGTACAAGCGGATGGCTCGGCCGATCCAGTCTCGCTGACCTCTCCACGATGTCGATCGAGGAGGCGATAGGTCGCCTCAAGGTCGCCAACGATGATGAGCCACGCCCCTTCGGGACCCGCCACCATTGGCGGAAGCTCCTCCTCACTCGGGAGGAGTGGGTCTGCCGCCAAGGTGACAGAAGAAGGGAGCCTTCTTTCACGACAGCGGCCACATACGTGGCAAGCGCGCAAGCCGCGCAAAGACGCCAGAGCATGGGCACGAGGACGCGCCGAGGGTGATGACCGTGAGGCGCCAGGCGGCGCCGCCGGCAAGCAAGAGCCGACGAGACGACTCTTGCTACAACCGCGCAAGCTTGGTCATTGGGCGAGGATTGTCGATACCACGACGCGCCGTGCCCACGCCGCGACAAAGTGAGGAGGAGGAGCACCGGCTCGTTCATTGCTCAGCGAGCATTGAACTACCTCCGACGGCACCGCCGCAGCGCTCTCCTCCACCTTGACGAGCCAAAACACACGCCCTCCTCGGCGACGCCTCGCGAACGACATGACCGGTTGACGGAGTTCTTCGCCGAGCTTGACTCTAGCGTCCGAGGCTCCGCTCAAGTTTGGGGCGCCTCGCGTGGAAATCAAGGGCGTCGGCTCCGTCATCTTCGCGCCAGATCGGGATGGCTCAGATTCTCACAAGGAGACACACAAGACTTAGGGAGATTGATGGATAAGTCTCTGTGTCGGTTTTTTTGTGTCGGCTTCTTTTGCTTTTGCTTTTGCTTTAGCATCTTAGACTAGCTTTTGCTTTTGCTTTAGCATCTTAGACTAGCTTTTGACTAGCATCTAGGACAAAGATCTTTGCTTTAGCATCTTAGAGGACATAGAGGACAGAGCATCTAGGACAGAGCATCCTAGACTAGCATATGCTTGGCATATGCTCTGGCATATGCTTGGTCGTTTAGCCCTATAAATATGTATCCCCAACCCTCAAAGTTGGTATGGCATTGTGAAGAGAAATATACAAGAAAAATTACCCCATCTCCAAGTGTCATCCTCTCCATGAGAGTAAGGATCTTGCTATTACCTCAAGCAAGAGTCCAGCGACTAACACTATCGCCAGTTGAACTGGCGATTCATGCCCCAACCCTAGCCTGTTCTTGATTTTTCCTATTTCACTTAGGCAGTTTGTGATTTTCATAAATTTTAAACGATACGAAATCTGTTAGACTCGTAATAACATTTTATCATCATCGTATGTTGTTCTACTACAGTTAATTTTCGGAGAATTTTGCGAGGACGTTTGAGGTATGAACGATTCGTAAAAAGGAAGATAAGTGATATTGCCATTCGCTCGGGAATTCATACACTCTGATATTACAGAACTTGAAGAAGAACGTCATAACACTTAACTAAAATGATAATTGACAACATTGATAATAATATTTTTGTCGTGGTCGCGACGCCAACGCCTCCCATGTGGATCGCCTCTAGTCGGGCACCGGATGAGGTCCCGTGGTGACGCCCGAATGCCGATGTCTCCTTGGTCCCGAGTATTTCGCGGGGCATGCCTTGAAGGTGTGCCTGACTCCCGCAAATGGAGCACTTCTTCGTTGGGGTCGCACGGACCTGAATCGTTGGGCGTACTACGAGGCGCCTTCCTCGATCCACCGATTCGGAAAAGTTTGGTGTGTGAAAGGCTCGACTAGCGGCATGATAGCGGCAGTGGTCTCATGGGGAGACACCCAGTCCTTCAAAAGCTTGCGGATTTTCTCCCATTCCTTCTCCTTGTCCATATTTTCTACTTGGTGGTGTTGTTGTGAACTAGTTGGACGAGTTACGCTGTATTTATAGTTAGAGCGGACGGAGCCGTTGCCGGGGCTCTCGTCTCGGTAAGTCGTCCAGAAAAGCTGGCCCGCCTGGTCACATCATCCTAAAAAGCTAGCCCGTGTGGTCACATCGTCCTGAAAAGCTGGCCCGCCTGGTCACATCGTCCTAAAAAGCTAGCCCATGTGGTCACATCGTCCTGAAAAGCTGGCCCGCCTGGTCACATCGTCCTGATAAGCTAGGCCGTGTGGTCACATCGTCTTGAAAAGCTGCCTACTCTGGTGCCATCATCCTGAGAAGGTAGCCTGTGTGGTCACATCGTCCTGAAAAACTAGGCCGTGTGGTCACATCGTCCTGAAAAGCTGCCTACTCTTGTGCCATCGTTCTGAAAAGCTGACCCGTCCGGTCACAGAGTACTTAAAGGCTGCTCCGTCTTGTCACGTCGTTGCGAACAGTTGGATCGTCAAAGAAAGCAGGCATATTACTCATATTCAAAAGATGTCATAACAACAGTTGGCATAATGAAAAAAAATTACATAAAGGGAAATCTAATGGCGTCCCCTCTTAGGCTGCACCCCGCGTGTCGTCCCGGGCCTCTGCCGTCGCTGCAGCGAGTATGTCAGAGGGTCAGGTTGCCTCAGTACCCGACCCACGCGAGTAGTCCGCGGTGGTGTAGCCAGGGGCTGCTCCTGCGTCGGCTGATCCTGCGTCGGTTAGGTCTGCGTCGGCTGAGTCTGCATCGCCTGGGTCGAACTCGGCGCACCGTACAGCTGAGAAGCCTCCAAAGAGAATTGCGTGTCACGCGGATCCCTGAAGAAGTCCTCGATGGGTGCCGATAGGTCTGCATCGTCGGCCGAGAATGCATCGTCCTCCCAAGCCGTTCCTGCGAAGAATTAGGTTACAAACATAGTAATGACTAAAAGTACGTTACGCAAGCAAACGGAACTTACCTGTTGGCCCAAAGATGTGCTCGGACGACGCGACATAGTCCTGGCCCGCGTACGGGTGGAGCTGAGGACCTGTAACAGAAGATCGTCGTTACAAACTTATGAGGTTCGAAATGAAATGAAGAAGCGATGTCAGCGTGTCGAACTCACCTCCCACATGTCCGGAGGTGCTCCCCCCGCCCTGCCACGCCGACGTGCCCGCCACGTGCGGAGGAGGAGGCTGTGTCCTACCACCTCGGTGACCGACTCGTCCTCGGATCGCTCGGTCCCACCGGTCGGTCGGCGTCGCGACGGCCGCGATCCGCGACTCCGCGTCGCCGCTTCCCCGATCTCGCAGAGCCCTCTGATCTCCCCCGACATTGCCATGTGCTGCGCGGAGTCTACCATCTGGACGACCTCCCGGTGAAGATCCACCTGCACAGGTAATCATCAAGTTGTACACGTAAGTATGTAAAATTAAATATGAAATATGTAAGATTGAGTACGTACGCTGCGGTGGAAAGCGGAGTCCGGCTGCGTGGGGTACGTGTCCGACGTCGCGGCCACATGTCGAGCAGGGTCGACCACGACCCGGACGCAACGGAGCCTCGTCCGAGCTGAGTACCACTCCATGTAGTGCTCGTACGTCTCGGGTCGTGGCCTCGCCCGCAACCTCGACGAGGGTCTCGTGGCGCGCACTCCAACCGTCCACCCAAGGGGCCATCCTGTCCGACCAGGTCATCGTGCCACGAACTCCCTTCCTAGTGTACCTGTGGACGGCAAGAAAAATATTTGGTTGCGATGTAACACATATTGTACGGACATAAAAGTCAACAGTGAGCTTACGCATGTATGTGCGCCGGCACCCGCCTCCCCCCCACGGGGCTGGGACCTCCTGTGGCAGACCGAACTGGCGCATGACCCGCTGTATCTGGTACTCCTCCACGAAGATGTCGTGCACCAAGGCACTCCGCGTGTACCAGTGCACGTAGTCTCGCGTGCACAGCACCGACAGACCGTTGGGGGCGTGCGCGATCACCTTGTCGTCACTGTACGGGGTCCAGATGACGCGGTCATCGGTCAGCTGATCGAACATCGCAACGTACTCCAGGTAGGAGCCCTGCAAGGTGACCGGCGTGAAGGTGACCTGTGCAATACAACACTGCAAACTAAGCACACGAAAATAATGATTGCAAAATAAAAATAATAAATGATTACGAAACTAACCCGTCGGCGGCACCAGAAAGTGCCCATGGTCGGCCGGTCCAGTCGCCCCGCGGACGCATAAGCCGCCCTCGTGACGCCGCCAAGTCCACTCGTGGTCGTCCGATCCGAAACGCCCAACGACCACAACCGCAGGAGGAGGGCATCTCGAGAGGATGGAGCCGCCACGCCAACGCCGCACGCGCCGCACAAGGCGCGCAGACGTCGCGACAAAGACGGCCGACCCCACGCCAGACGCGGATCCGCCGATCGGTGACACCGCCACCTCATGCGCGCATCGGATGTAGTGCTTGTCCACGCTGCCGCCGTGGGAGCTCGTGAACATCACCCACCCAAACAACCACGCAGTAGGCTTTCAAGTGCCTCGTAATGACGACGACGCCGCCCGCAGCCATACGCTGCCGCAAGAAGACACGTACGCCGCAGGTTCACAAACGAATTGTTACGAGAAAAATAGTTAGGAAAACACTTACATAGAATCGCGATCCACTTCGGCGTGGGCCCGCGGCCGAACTCCACGCACGCTGCCGCTCGGCGGCAGGATATCGCGAACTCGGCTAGGAGGTCCGTGCGCCACGTAGCGGGGACGTCGTGCGCCACCATCGGAGCGCCTGCGCAGGGCAACCCAGTCAGGTAGCTCACATCCTGCAGCGTCGGCGTCATCTCCCCGCACGGGAGATGGAATGGTCTCTGGCCTCCAACGGTCAACCAGCACCGTCAGGAGGGCCCGGTCGTATGGAAACCGCCTAGACACACGACCGGCACGGTGGTCCTGGTCGTCCTCCGTCGTCGCCTCCACCATCCTCGCTAGTGGAAGGAGGTCTGTCGCTCTCAACCTGCGTCGAAACGATTAAGAACAAACATGAGTCAACACCACATAAACAGACCGCGATTGAGTGCATCAAGGTCAGAACTTCACGTACCTCGGAATCCAGTCTCGGTGCAGCCTCCATGCCCTAATGGGGGTGCGTAGCCGAAACGCCCCAAGTTCTATCGGCATACCGCCCTCCGGAGGAGCACGGCATCGAGGCGCTACGGTGGACGCCGTCAATCACCGGGTCAAGCAACTCGTACTGACTCGCGTCTGCCATACCTGAAAATGCAGCAAGAGAGAAAGTTCATATTTTTCCATGCATCTTTACATAGCCTATGTAGCAACTACGAATTTCCTTTACAAATGTAATACATGTCATGCTACTTTTCTAGTTTAACGGTGTTTTCGGACTAACAAGATATTGACCGCAAGACTAACACAACTAATAACAACGACTAACAAAATAATAACCGCGCACAAATATTCTCATTGTTTTTTAGACCTACACAGCTACTCCGTGTTTTTCTCACAATTCAAAAATGTATCGTGCATTAATTATGTTACTACAGCGGTCAACCACCGACATACTCAATTCTATGTCGCTATTGTCGCAATTCTATGTCCAACTCAAAATATGTACTACACAGTTCGACTACATTTATGTAACCTACTTGATTCTATGTCGCTATTGTCGCATTTCCAGGTCGCTACACAACTCAAAATATGTACTGCACAGTTCGACTAAATTTATGTGACCTACTCGATTCTATGTCGCTATTGTCGCATTTCTATGTCGCTACACAACTCAAAATATGTACTGCACAGTTCGACTAAATTTATGTGACCTACTCAATTCTATGTCGCTATAGTCGCAATTCTATGTCGCTACACAACTCAAAATATGTACTACAGAGTTCGACTACATGTATCTAACCTACTCAATTCTATGTCGCTATTGTCGTTTGCTAACCTACAAGGTTTGGACGTAACATACAGCGCTTGTAAAAATTTACCGCAACACAAGATGATCGATCAAACCGATGCTCTATCAATCTCTCTCCACCGCGACGAACTGACAGGGCTTCGCCGCAATTTCTTCTCTCCCTCTCCAACTCTCTCTTGTTTTTTCTCGGAATTAAAATGAATTCGATTGATTTTTCGGGATTTTATAGTTCGCTTTCATTGCGCTTGAATCGGCGACAGAACCTATCGCCGATTCAATCGGCGATAGCTACTTATCGCTAGTTCAACGGCGACAGAAATCGCCTTGTCTTCTCGCCGCCAGCTCAATCGGCGATAGGTAATGCCGCCCGCATGAGTTCCTCGTCGCTAGTTGAACTGGCGATAGGTTCCTGTCGCCAGTTCAACTGGCGACAGTGATATATTTTTGTAATTTTTTTAAACGACTATTTATTTTTGTAAATATCTTTAAAATAATAATATTTTTTTAAAAAAAATCATAAATGAAACTGCTGCTGCTTCCATATATTCTCTTGAGTTCATCAGATCCACACCATCAATCACAAAAGATACAATAAGAGGAATCCTGATGTCAGTTTCTGCAACCTTAAAATAGAGCTATGAATCAGCTAAAAACTCTCAAGAAAATGCTGATGATTTGGGTGGATCCTTCTTGGGTGAGCTAGGATAAGTAAGAAGCGAAAAACATGTGCTGTATGACTCTGTCCAACCTGACTGAAAGGGATGTTCAGGTATAACAAATATCACGATAAAAGTGAAAAATTTCTGTTCCTCAAACGGACTTTTGTACTTAGTCTATTGGCACGCACAAGGACCGGTGACAACGACTAATGCAGATTTCGGTCCTTTGCAAACACTGACCATGAAATAAAAATGTTTGGTTTTCCCTTCTTGTTCAGACAGGATGACAACAGCAAATAGGCTGGGCGAGCTTGGCCCAGCCAGACATATTACAGGCCATGTTGAACTCAAGAAGAACGAGTTTTTTTTTAACGAATGGATCGTTCATGATTTAATGAAAAGAAGCTGAAAATGAGCCTTATTAATTTGCCAAACATAAATCAAAGTGCCTTACGAAATAAAATTGCCTGATACAAGCGGAAATTTTAATCTTTTCTTACACGCAGCCTTTGCTGTCCAAGACCCGGGGAAAATAAGGAAAACGAACGGGATATGCACGTCATGGATGATCACATGGATGCACAAAGAAAACGCAAAACATAAGCTCAAGACACCAGAAAAACAACAAACAGCAGGACACCACACTACCACAGGAGAAATCTGGGACCTCAAAAATCAAAATTTATTTTTGAAGACGAAAATTCATACCGAACCAAGACATAAATAACAAAACCCAACCATATTAACGATCAAAATTAATTTTATTTTCAGGAGATATATTCCAGTGTAAATAAAAGAGTCCCTTATTTTCAGTCCTCTAGTAATTTAGTTTCTTTTCGTCTTCGTACTAGTCGTCGTAGTAGTACCACGTTCTGCGCCCTTTGCTTCGCTCCGCTGGCGCCGCCCATGGCTTCTTCCATGGCCGCCGCCGCCGTCTCCTCCCTCTCCCCGTCGCCTGTGACCGCAGATAGGCAAATTGCCCACGGCCGCCTCCTATTACCCGGCTCCCCCGCCAGGTCCGGCTCCCTCCGGCTCCACTCCGCCCGCCGCCGCGGGCCCTCGCCGGCGACTAGGAAGACACGCGTCTTGCCTCGAGCGGCCAAGGTATTACCAGCCCTTATGGTTTCGTACTTGTTCCATGAACAGTAGCTCGGTTCGGTTCGCAGCTAGGATTGGATTGGAGGGGAAAGAATGCATGCGGGGTATTGCTAAAGTTGGGATTTTTGCGACGCCGGCAGTTGCTACTTCTTGATCTACTCGTGATTCGGCCACAACACTACGCAAGTTTGTGTCTTTATTTTCTTCTTGGATAAAACTGTGTTAGTCCTTCATGTTAAGAGTATTACGGCATCAGTTCGTATTAGTTCTTCGTGCCTAACAACATCGATACATACATCAGTTAGAGCCTAGATCCCGAAAACCCTAACTTAACCCTATTTTCCTAGCACTTTAGACTTACACAATCATACGAATTTACCCCCAATATTCTTACCCGTTGGTTCTTGATTTCAGGTCGTGGTGGCGGCCAAGGCTGATCCTCTGAAGGTTATGATAGCCGGGGCACCGGCGTCTGGTAAGGGCACGCAGTGTGAGCTCATCAAAACCAAAGTAAGTCATTTGGGAATTTGGATTAACCTTGTATATTATTTCAGTGTTTATCATTCGTACGTATATTGTGTAATGAGGGCAATGTGGTGAACTTAACAGTTTACTAGTTTAGTAAACATTCATGTGAGATTCATGGACTGGTTTTCTTGATGGCATCAAGTAATGGACACTGTAATTTGCAGTATGGTCTGGTGCACATTTCTGCTGGAGATTTGCTAAGGGCTGAAATTGCCGCAGGCACTGAGAATGGGAAGCAGGCCAAGGAATTCATGGAGAAGGGTCAGCTGGTTCCCAATGAGATTGTTGTTAATGTGGGTGTCTTTTTTCCATTGATGCGATTTGCAGTTATCGGGTAATGCTGAAAAATAGTTTTGGTTACCGCCAGATGGTGAAGGAACGCCTTCTGCAACCAGATGCTCAGGAAAAGGGTTGGCTTTTGGATGGGTACCCAAGAAGTTATTCACAGGCAATGGCACTGGAAACTCTTGGAATCCGGCCTGATATTTTCGTTCTATTGGATGTAAGTACCCAATTAGATCAAACTATTGACATGTAATACAAATTGCAAGACATATTTGATCTTTAGATTACGGCACTTGTCACCATTATGCTATAGTACTAGACTACTAGTACTACCTGTTATGAATATTGTGTGTATATTGAAGAGGCCCAATGGGCAATATATATAGGAGTACAAGAGTACAGATAAGGAAATATAAAAGACTCCCTATTCTATCTCTAACATATCTCTAACACCCCCCGCAAATGCAAGGCATATGCAATAGTATTGCATTTGGAAAGGGTTGACACTAAAATATGGAAAATCCAAAGTCCGAGTCTTGATAATGTCGTCGTAGCATGCAGCTCTTGGAAAATATGTCGATAAAAGATCTCCTCCCATCTGTGGTTCCGCAACAGCCCATAAAACACAATATGTAGGAGCAAAGTCGACTGCGGCAACATGACGAAGAAGATGATGAAACCGACAAAAAGATAAAATTGTCAAGTCGAATAGGAATAGATAGAAGCATGACGACGCAGATCGAAGCCCAAAACGGCGGCGACGCAGTGCACAAGAAGCGCAATAAAGACGCAGTGCACAAGAAGCGTAATAAAGACGCAGAGAGCACAAGAAGCGCAACGGATGCACAGTGCAAAAGAAGCGCGACGCAATGCACAACAAGCGCAGCAGAGACGCAGTGCAGAAGAAGCGCGGCACAATGCACAAAAAGTACACCGGAGACGCAGCGCGGAAGAAGCGCAGCGGCCTTAAAAGCGGGGCGACAGATCTGCAGCGGTTCAAAGAGAAGAACAGCGGCTGCTGCTATGCAAAAGAAATTCCTATGCTTCTACGACAGACAATAAATTTGTGGACTCGCATGGCTTAGACGAACTCAGAGATAAAGTGGTACGGACTTGGATGGACGCAGACGGAAGACTGAAAAGAAAGGACTCGACACAAAGAATAACCAGCAGTAGAAACTAGCAGCAACAACTGACTACATAACTAAGCAATTGTGTAACCGAGCCATCCCAACCACAACCAATCCCAATCGGGACAACACGTGTGGAGCTTGAGAAAACAGCAGCACACATATCACCTCCCCTCGTCTTCAACTCCACCGACAGCATCATCCAATAGCAAAGCCGATACCCACCGGAAAGGCTTGATGCACTCGAGTCTCGACTTGAAGGAAGCCGACCAAGAAAGCACGGACGGAAGGAGACCATGCTTCCGCTCTCACAATCCAAGGAGACCGAGCAAGCAACAACCAAAACCGTGAGTCTTAGTTTCGCGTAGCCTCCCACTCCCACGCCGTCGCGGCGATCCACCGGCAGCGGCGGCGGCGAGATGTCTGACGCGATCAACGGCCTCGTCGGCGCGGCTACCCTCCGCATCGTGAACGCGCGCGAAGACGGAATAGCGAGAGAGGCTGCGGCGTCGGGCTCCATCGGATCCGTGGGCCTCAACATCCGCGGGCGAAGAAGACGCGCAGACCGCCCGTGCCGGGCGGCAGAAGCGAGGCGAGTTGGGAACACCACGAGGAGGCACGAGCGCGACAAAGATCGCGCGACAAGGCGCGGTCCGAGGAGCCGACGAGCAATGGAGTTGGGAACGCATACGAGAAGCACGAGCGCGACGAAGACCGAAGCGACGAGGTGGCGGTCGAGGAGCCGCGCGGGGAGGACATCGCCAGATGGATCCTGGACGACCAGAGGCCGCCCCCGGAGCAAAGATTGGTCCTCCGGGGGCAGCAGCAGCGGAAAAGGGGTAGAGCCTAGGAGGCGGCGGCCGCCACGGTAAACCCTAACCTTTGCTCTGATACCATGTTATGAATATTGTGTGTATATTGAAGAGGCCCAATGGGCAATATATATAGGAGTACAAGAGTACAGATAAGGAAATATAAAAGACTCCCTATTCTATCTCTAACATATCTCTAACACTACCGATTATATTTCTTTGAAGTTTGAACACTCCTTCCAGGCCTTGAAACATTGTTGTTGGCTACCCTTAGGCTAATGAATATCTTGAACAGTACAAATGCTGCCAATTGTGACCAATGCAGCAGCTTTTTAATTGTGAGATAAATATAGTTTTTCTTTAATAAGTTACATAATAAAATAAAAGAGAAAAATAAAAAAACTCTATAGCGTTGCTACGGGATAGCTTTCAACCGTTCAATCCGATTCATCCGATGCTTAGCATCCTTTGCGCCATCCTCACCCCAAACTCACTTTTATCCACTCATCCTGAATACCTTATCCACTGTGAACCCATCTCGAGTGTCTCCTCCATCTCTCTCTCTCTCTCTCTCTCTCTCATTCTCATCCAAGGAGAGCAGTGGGAAAATCGTGTCCCTCTCTCTCTCCACTCCGTAGCTGACAAATCGGGCAAGGCGAGCGGTGGGTGGTGGGCCGGTCCTCGAGTGACGCACGGCGAGCGACAGTGGGCTGGTCATCTGCTCCTCATGTGACCGCAAGCATGTGGGAGACCACAGTCTGGCACGATGGGGAGTGGCGGCAAGCGGGCTCGGCCAGAGTGAGGTGAGTGGAAGCGACTACCGGAGGCACGCTCGGCGACGCGTGGGAAGGTGAGCGGCCACAGCAGCCCGGTGAGCACGGAGCAGCGGTTGATCTCGGTGGTAGGAGGGAAGGCCAACGGCCGCAACGTCCCGGCGAGCGCGGAGTTGTGTCGGCGAGTGGTCGTGCGGCTGCAGGTGAGTACGTCGGGATATTTTTTTGCTCTTGTTTGATTTTTTATGAAACTTCTTGAAACATGTTCAAACTTGTTGAAACTTTTCTATCTGAAACTTGAGTTCCAAATTCTTAAACTTGTTGAAACTTGGGCTTGAAACTTTCTTAGAATCTTCTGAAAACTTCTAGAAATACGCGAAACTCACTGAAACATGAAACTTTTAAAATGTTTTCATGAGACTTCTTGAAACTTTTTTTGTCTGAAACTTGTTAAAACTTGAGTTCCAAAATCTAAAACTTGTTAAAACTTGGACTTGAAACTTTATTTGAATCTTCTGGAAACTTCTAGAAATACGCGAAACTCACTGAAACTTGAAACTTTTAAAACGTTTTCACGAGACTTCTTGAAACTTGCTGAAACTTTTTTGTCTAAAACTTTTTGAAACTTTAGTTCCAAAATCCGAAACTTGTTGAAACTTGGGCTTGAAGCTTTCTTGGAAACTTCTAGAAATACTCGAAAGTCACTGAAACCTCCTGAAACTTTTAAAATACTTTCACGAGACTTCTTTGAAACTTCATGAAACTTGCTGAAACTTCTTAAAACTCTTTTGTTTGAAGCTTGTTGAAACTTTCTTGGAATCTTCTGGAAACTTCTATAAATACGCGAAACTCATGTGGAAGTCCCACTGAATAGCGCGAAGGGGGAGGATGCCGGGGAGGTGGAGCGCGCGACGGAGGAGGACGAGAGGTGGAAGTGTGTCGTCCGATGGAAGGAACCGATCGAACCGTTAGATGCTATACCGTCAGAAGGGCATCCCAACGGTATAGCGTGGGCTAGCAGCTCCCAAAATTTAAATATTCACCCATTTCAGAATAAAAAAGATTCACAATTTCAATTCCAGCCTTTTGCAGTCATTACTTGTGCTAACACGGGAATATAATTATGCATTTAATATATTTGTCATGCTTTATCTATCGCATTGAAATGAACTGCAATTTAGTAGTAGATTTCAGAAATGTAGAATGTACATAACTACAAATATTAACTCATTTTTTGCCAATGTAGGTTCCAAATGAAATTCTTGTTGAAAGGGTGGTTGGGAGACTACTTGATCCTGTAACAGGGAAAATATACCATCTAAAATATTCTCCACCAGAGAATGAAGAAATTGCTTCAAGGCTTACACAAAGATTCGATGATACAAAAGAAAAGGTACATGTTTCTACAGATTATCAGTAAAGAGAAATGGCAAACATAGTTGTGCATTTATCATTAGACAGGGTGTAAGTGCTCATTTCTTATTAGACATGCTGAACATAGTTTTGCTCCAACACGTTTTTCTTTGGTCTCTTGCTAATTAAAACTAGCTTGACATACTTTATTATGTGCTGGTGGACCATACATTAATGTCAGTGTGTGTATATATTGACATCCACTGGGAACACTCGACATTGATGCTATGAAAGTTGTACATTTGTAGTGTGCAAGACCTTGCACTGATGTTCAAGGGTTACTTTGAGCTGATGGTGTGTTGTGATTCTTGTGATCATGGAGGATAATTGTGAATTTAGGTAGTAGAGTTATTGATGTAATATGCCAGTTCTTGAATTGCACATTATGATGATGGGACTTTGCATAGAGTGCCCATTGAGTTTGATTCTTCTTTTTCCATTAGATATTTCTCATTGACTGCTTAACTATTTTTGTAGATTGTGAAAATCAAAGAACACAGTGTTATCAGAATCTAATTTACACGTGTATGCGTCTTTTCTTTTACAGGTTAAGTTGAGGTTGCAGACTCATTATCAAAATGTCGAGTCCTTGCTATCAATATATGAAGATGTTATAGTCAAGGTAGGCAATTTATCTCTTTTTTGTTTATGGCAATTTATCTCTTTTGAATTGAGAACTCTCTGCCTCATTGCTCAGCTCAAGGCTGATATGCTATCCTGCATCATGTTGTCTATATTTCGTGGAGTTATCTTATCACAGATTAATCTGAAGTCCTGAACAATCGCAGACAGTTTTTTGTTATGCTACTTAGATGGAGTAACTCTTATCATTGTTAATTTCCTTGTTCCTCTATGACATTCTTATGATTGATGATTCTACTTCTCTGTACAGTTGTAGCTTTTGTTGAGGTTATGCTCTGCTGTACCTTCACTTCAGCTACACATTTTTTTGCCTGTTATTTGATTTGCTGGTATTAGTATGGTATTAACTATTTCTACTCATGTTGGATAAAAATAACACAAAAAAACATTGATTAAATGACGCTAAATCATACTGTATAATGATCATGCTGTATTTGGTTACCTCTCTGTAGTTATTATACCTGCATTAAGACTTAAGAGTGCACTAACCTTCCACATATCTCCTTCAATGTCCTCTGTAAATTAGATAAAAGGAGATACCACGGTGGAAGATGTGTTTGCTGAGATCGACAAGCTGCTGGCTTCTAGCCTCGATAAGGAAACAGAAATGGTGGCTAGTGCTTGAGCAGAGAAAAGCTGCGCCAGATGGACATGCTCACGTAAACTGTCTCACATGATACTTTTCCATGTGGTTGAAGTAGGGAGATTTTGTTTCGAAGAATCCCATGTGTTGTTGTAGACAAATGTAAGTGACAAAGCATCGATAGGATGAATGTTAGAAATCCATCCATCTGTCATACATGGATGTAAATGCATAACTGTTAGAAATCCATCCATCCATCATACATGGATGTAAATGCGTCTCTGTTATCCTGTAGCTGTAAACATACAAATCTCCACTTAAGAAATGGTTAGGAATGTATTATTTTACAGCCCAAATTGAAGGGCTATCTTAAGCTTGCAGTGTACATATGTGTTTCACAGCCCCGGTGCCTGTTTTCATTCTACTCCAGAGAGTATGAGATCTATGGTACTAGCTGAAAGTCTGAAACAAGTTCTATGGCGGTTTTGCACCATTATAAATCAGAAATCTGGTTGCAAAAACTCTCAACGCTCAATAAATATGATTTGTTTCAAGCACTGATTTCCAGTCAAATGGTATGCACAGAACAGGCAGTGTGTGGGGGAGTTCAAGCTGAAATGTGAGGAAACAGACGAGCTAGTTGCAGTAGTTCCTTCACTCTTCATGCCGAAATAAACAGGGCAAATCCTAGTTGCTATAAGCCTTCTATAACACACTGAAAGACATACGCAGGTAGGATTATAACACATAGGAAAGAAGATCAAGTTGAGATAGCCATCTCCATGCAAATTTAACCATCTTTTAATAAACAATTTCTGGCATCCAATACAAATCAGGAGAGACCATGCAGAACAATACTGTAAGACAGCCTGAGTTCATGGAATGCAGTGTCACTGCCTACTTATTTGTTTGACCAGGATTTGAAACCACAGGATAACCTCATCAGCACTACATGATTTCAACTACAGCTCGGCCAACGATCTTGCCCTGATCAAGATCCTCATAGGCATTGTTTGCCTCTTCGAACTTGCATTTCCTTGATACGGCATTCTGGAGATTGAAGGCGCCACTCTCAGCAAGCTTGACTATCTGAGGAAGATCTTGCCTGGCCCTTGCACCGTACGAGCCAATGATTTTCACCTGGTTCCAAGTAAACATGTAAGGAGCCAAGTATCTAACACAATGCAAGCAAGGCACTCAAGGCAAATGTCAATTGTAATTTCAATATAGCAAAATGTTGCAGTTAATTCCTAAGATTAATAAACTAATATCTTCAAGCAGAAGAACCATAAAGTGGCTGCACCAATACTAAATGAGTAAATTAAGCAAAGGGATTGCTTTATGTACCAAGAAGGTAAATTTGAGCACATCGGCATTCGGCAGGCACTAGCTTAAGTTCTGGACTAACAAGTGAACAGTACTTTGTTGGGGCTGGATTGGGTACCTGTCGGCGAACAAGACGGGTTATATCCACCTCTCCTACTACGTTTGCTGCAGCAAGCCCAATCATAACAGCTTTGCCTCCATCTCGTACACTTTTCGTGCACTGGGCAAACGTCAATGCCTTACCAAGTGCCTCCACAGCCACGTCCACACCCCTCCCATCAGTAATTTCCTGTGAACAATCAGACACATTTTAATGGGAACACTAGCTGAGATTCAAGATGCACATTTGAACACAGCCCACGAACAGAAAAAAACGGAATACCAGGACAAGCAACATCTACAGTGATAACAAACTGCATTGAGTAGTTTTAGAACTTCAGTGGTAATGTGGCTAAATCACAAAACTTGATGTATACCTTGATCCTCTCAACAGCGTCTTCTTTTGCTGCATTTACGGCATGGGTTGCTCCAAGTGTTTTAGCATTCTGAAGTTTCTCATCAAGAACATCCACCGCAATGAGTTCAGAAGCTCCAAAGGCTCTCGCTATCTGTAAACAGCTGCAATGTTCAAATTATGAGAGCAGGCCAATATGCAATCTATAATAAAGCTACTCACAGGGAAGAGATTTACTCATGTTCCTAATTTGGCCAAAATTAAACAAAGAGATACGGATGGAGAATATCCCTACATCAGCTAACCTTGATCCAACCCCTCCAACTCCAATCACAGCTACTGAATCACCAGCACGCATTGCAGCAGCATGCCTCAAGGCTCCGTATGCGGTAAACACAGCACATCCTAGAATTGCTGACTCTGTGTATGGCAATGAGTTAGGAAGAACTGCTAGTGCATTGGCTGGCACAACACAGTATTCTGCAAGCCCGCCCATACTGTACATGTACACCGGTTTTCCTGGAGATGGAAGATATCTTAACAATATAAGCAACACTAGAATTATAATGCGGCAGTACCGACATATCATGTAAAGAAACATTCTCAGATTACCATTGCTGCGTAGAAACAGTCGGGTTTCACCATCGTACAGTGTTCCTTTAGCACGATTATACGCAAAGAAAGACTCACACAGATCTTCTTGGCCCTATATCAAATCCATGTACATGTATGCAATCAAGAAAACAATTAAAGGAGCACTTGTGTTAAGGATGGCGTGATCCAAAGAGGTAGTACCTTAACACAGTAAAAGCAATTCCCACAGGGCATTATGAACGCGCCAACAACATGACTGCCGACTGGGAACCTGAAATGTTTTGAGGAATAACCGATTAATTCCAAAACACCACTGTCAGGAAGTTTGCAGAGTGAATAAACAGATCTCGGCATTATGTTGTCGATGCATTTGTCAGCCTAAACAGGCGTTCATGTTTCAAGAAAAAAGCCTAAACAGGTGTTGTTCGTTGAGTATATCCTTTGGGATGCATGCATTGGCATACCTGTTGATGATCTCAGCAGGTGTGTGCGTGCCATGCTCAATAACCTCCCCGGTGATCTCATGGCCAACGACACAAGGACTCGAGAAAGGGAGTTCACCTTTCAGAACATGGAGATCAGAGTGGCAAACTCCGCAAGCTGCATAAGTTGAGCCCATATCACTATATCAGATCAAGAAAACCTTATTAGGGACTGTGAGTGACATCCCATTGTCCTCAGAGAAGAGAATGTAGGCGTGCAGCAAACAACTTGGGCATTTGATCATCCATCCCATTTTGCTCGAATTAACAAGCCAAATAATTAGTTCTAACACGCCCTTCTTACCCGTAAGGTATGACAATTCTTCATGAATTAATATTATATACACATAATTAATACCCAACCACTAGCATCATCCACTCGGGAATTCTCTTGTAGATTAGAGAGAAAAGAATATAGAGATAGCAACGACAGGAATAATAATCTCCCTATTGGGAAGGGAAAAGAAAGGCGGAACCTTTGGTCCTGATGAGGACCTCGCCGGCCTTGGGCCGCGGCATGCGGAACTCCTCCACCGTGAGCGGCCGGCCGGGCTCCCAGAACACAGCCGCGCGCATGAAGCTGGGCCCGCCGGCGACGTGGTACCCCGCGGTGGACTCCGCCGAGAAAGAGCGGCGGAGGGCGCCGCCGATCCGGCGGAGGAGGGGGAGGGCGCGGCGGGAAGAGGAGGAGATGGACATTGGAATAGGACACGCGAGAGTGAGTCAGCACAGCGGACTGCTGGTGGAAGCAAGTGATGAACTAGTTTTTTTTTTTTTTTGCGAGAAATTGATGAACTAGGTGTGTTTTTTTTTTTTTTTTTGAGAAATTGATGAACTAGTTGTGGTTGTAGAGTTCTAATACATTTGTTTGCACATATGAAGTTGGGTTTTGCTAAAAAACAACAACAAAAAACAAACTTGTAGTTGTACTCTTTTTGGAAGGTAACTTGTACTTGTAGAGTTAGTTTTGAACTTATTAATGATAGTTTAAAAATCCAAAAGAAAAAGGACATATAAACTACAAATGATCGATCGAGATGCTGGCTGATATAAAGTAAGGAATCGAATCCCTTTCTTAATAAGCTATGCAAATAAACTGTACTGGTATTTTAAATAAGAAATTGACAATAAGCAATCGATGACCAGTGTAGTGTCATAATATATTCGTCGAGAGAAGGAAGATCAGAGAGATAAAGCTGTAATAAGCAGCAGGGCAGCGGCATAGAATACTAGTACTTGATTATATATTACCATATCCCATGTTTGCTGAGATTATGTCTTGTTCTACAGTGTCGGATAAGGATCGGAGAACACAACACGGGTTCCTTTCGTCTTCTTTTCATCAGTCTACAGACACAAAGGTGGTAGTATAGTCTCAAGAACAGTTACACCCAGACCCAGTTCGTCCTTGCTTTGACTCATACTACCGGATGTGCATCCAACCATACGTGCCCTCAAGCATGAACAGTGAACACATTGCGCTACATGCAACGTACATACAAATTATCTTCCTCACTTTACCGACCGAACCCTTGTTTCTTTGTGTTGTTTAATACTATCTATATCCAGAAACAGAAACAAAGGCATATGGTTCTCTGGATGCATGTTTGCTCCCAACAGAACTGACAAATACACCGGGCACAAGGATCCAAGCCCTTTGTATACGTACACAGAAGGTGAATGAAATGAATCACAAGTAATCGGTTCTAGCAATCTGTACACCCCCTCCCCTCCCTCGGCGAAGGAGACCGAGCTACTGTGCAGCACCGACACGCAGCTTCTCATCTCCGATGATCCACCTCGTCAGCTGGCTTGGATCCTCAGCAAGCGCTCCGCATGACGGGATGATGCTCAGGTCCGACCCTATTATCTGGTAGTCGTCCAGTGCGGCTTTCATTACTGCCTCTACTCGTGCATCGTTTGTAATTTCAATATCCACGCTAAGGGCCTCCGCGTAATGCCTTTCTTTCTCGGGATCATGCTCGAAAGGATCCATGACTGGCCCCTACAACATCGGAGGCACAAACAGGTGAGCTTACGCCTTCAGAAGCAAAAAGAAGAAAGAAAAAATGATGAGATTTTAGCCTGTCACAACAATGCGAATCCTATGAGTTGCTTACCTGGCAAAGTTCAGAATAATGTTTGTAAGCCCCGCTGTTCTCATCTTGATCATATATCAGTGTTCCACCGTACCAGCCATTCTCTACATCTGCTGTTGTGAATGCTAGATACCTGTGTAATTAAGAGTTAATAGAATTTCAAATATATCCATGGTAGCTTGTGGGCATGATGGATATCAAAACCAATGACAAAAGATCCATTTGAACTATTTCTGGGACCACCTTCTGAAATTGTCCTCCTCGCATGAATCTGCTGAGGAGAGCCAATTCAGTTCCCCACGTAGAGAGACATTCAAGTCATCTTTTTTTCCCTCGTTCGCATTTTCCACTGGAGTAACTTTTGTTGTTGGAATTGTCTCTGCGTGTTTTCTTTGACCAAACAACCAGTTTGGGCTTTTCAGCTGTATCTCACTGAATAATAAACACAAGCTGTAAGTGCAACATCAAGAAAGTAAAATTCAACAAAGAACCAGAAATGAAAAAAGGACGTACGCTGCGTCTGGTGCCATTCCAGAAGTTCCAACACTTCCACTTGGTTTTAGGTCAGCATCACAGTGAAGCCTCACATCCCTTATCAAACTACATGTGCTTTCTATAAGTTTGTCAAATGAGGTAAGTTTCATCCTCGAGAAGTCCTCTTTACACGCTGGAACAGGGCTCAATGCGGCTCTAGGGCTCAATGCCGCTCCAGAACCCTCGGGCAAATTATTTCCAAGTGAGGAACTGTCAATTAACATAAATGACATACAATTTATGGCAGAAAACTTAACACCAAGTTCTAAACCTCATCACGTTAAGGGACTAAAATTGTACTGTCATGACAAATTGTAGAACCAGATTTCAATTTACCTCATATGGTAGCTATCAGACATGAGATCATCACCAGCTGTCGTCACATGAAGATAGTAATCAGTATCCAACTCCCAGAGAGCTGGTTTTCCTTCTTGAGGTTGGAAATAACCCAGAAATCTGATAATATCACCAAACTAAGAGTCAGGGCAGGTAATCAAATTCTACTTACTGGCAGTAAACAGCTCAAGAGTTCATCTACCATCTTGTCTGGTTAAGATTTTCAAGATGATAAAGCCATATGAGAGACTTACAGATTTATAGCATCTTGTTTCTCACCATCAGTGTAGGCATTGCTGTAATACCGTTTAATTGATTTCAGAAACTCCCGAGACTGAGTGGTAGCCTTCCACTTCCCTTGTCTTTCAGGGAAAACCTGATAAGAAACAATTAGATGTAATTTATGTTCACTGGGGAGTGGGGAGTAATTAAATTAGGGGAAGAGGGGCAAGATATTGACCAGACCAACGATAATACCATCAGCAACAGTAGATGCAAACAGAAATAGAAAAAATATAACCAGATTAGCACCATACTCCACCACAAAAAAATCGTAAATATGTGTTTGCTACATCCACTCTGAAGTAACAAGAGGAAGTCTCCTATGAGGGCCTTATGGCCATTACAACCGACTCATAATTCCTCTTGATTCAACATACGCAGAGAAAATAAGAGGTGGAAATATACTGACTGTGTTATGTGCTGCAGAGCCTCCATACTGATGAGCAAGTGCATCACCCATGCTCTGGTACATTTCCATTAAAGCTGAAGCAATGCTGCTATCTGGGTGGATTTTTGAAACATCTGTCAGTCCCATTGCATGAAGTTGTCTCCCCAAAGCAGCAAGGCCATAAGCATACTGTGCAACATTTGTGCGATCCAGGCAGTCTATGCAATTTGTACGAAGAACTCCAGTTTGATAATAAGGAGCATCACCAAGAGGCTCTTGTTTGCTATCCTCTTTTCTCATATCCTGAAAGGCTGTGGTACCAAGTGCATCGGCATTACTAGATAGCCTTGAAAGGTCTCCAGAACTAGCTCTTATATCAATGGAGCCATCCCTGTGGAAAGAAAGATGGGAATATTGTCAGTTTGCAGCTATTAGGATATGTTCTCTCAAAAAAATAGTAGATTTCACTGCAGATCCTCATTCCTTGTGTAAAACAGCCCTCACTTTTAGTTTTTGTCAAACAGGTCTGTGAAGTTCCATTTGGGTTCAGTTGAATCCCATCATTTAATTTTACTGTGGGCTTGATAACATGGAATGTATGTCAGCAACAATTTATACTAAAATGTGTCAAGAACGTCCACTTAACATGGTATAGCATCAAACTAGTGCCACATAGCACGTCAGCATCTCGTGTGATATGGCATGCCAAGCCAGCAGTTTTTTTAAGGAAATTTTTAGAATGTGTGTCCATTGAATATAAGTTTTGAGTAAAGAATAAGGACGTATAGTGAAACTTCTTGAAAACGAAATGTGCATTTAAAGTTTATAATTTTAAACATGATTTGGGCGGTGATCAGCTGGGATTCGGCCAAATTCAGAGTTTTGCGTTCAAATTTCACAATTGAAACCACCCTGGAGAAAACCGGTTCCTACCTGTGGTCCTCGATTTTTCCCATAATCGGGTTTTGAATCCTTGGTTGAATGCAATCAGGCAGTAATTGTACTCGTTTAGTTTTAATAAATTGGGTGAGTTATCACTTCTTATTTTCCATTTGCCAACTCTCCGTTAAAAAAAATCTATGGGAGGCAATACACATGTTTGTTATAAGCTGTATATATTTGCCTTATGTAAAAGGACACTGTTATACAAAGCTATACCGTTGGGAGCCCTCCCAATAGTACAGGGGTTTCAGACACTGAAACTTGAAGTTTTAAGTTCCAAATTTGAAACATTAAACTTTTGATGAGTTTCAAATCTGAAACTGGGAGTAAAAAAAAAAGAAGAGTTTTGAGTTTTCAAATCTGAAACTCGAGTTTCAATAAATTTCAAATCTGATACTTGAGGTTTCATTAAATGAGTTCTGAGTTTCAAATCTGAAACTTCAAGTTTTTACTAGTTTCAAATATGAAACTTCAAGTTTCAACAAGTTCCAAATCTGAAACTTAAAAGATTCTACTAGTTTCAAATCCGAAACTCGAAGCTTCAACAAGTTTCAAATATGAAGTTTCAAGAAGAGTGAGTTTCGAGTTTGAAAATCCAAGACTTGAAGTTTCACATGTGAGTGCCAAGTAAGTTTCAGGTAAGTTTCAAAGGTTGAAAGTGAGTTTCAAATAATTCAGGAAAGTTTCACAAAAAGGTCTAAAATTTCGAGCAGGTTTCAAAGATTAAAAGCGAGTTTCAAAGATTAAAAGCGAGTTTCAAACAAATTTCAGGGAAGTCTCACAAAAAATGCCTCAAAATTTGAGCAACTTTCAAAAGAAAAATAAAGCATGTGCATACATCAACGGCCTCGCCAGCCATGGCTGCCCATTGTCCACCGCCAACCACACAGCTGCTCGCCGTCTGTGGCCCCGTATCTGCTGGCCGCATGCCGTTGTGTTCGCCCGCAACTCCGCGCCCCCTCGCAGACCACCGCTGTGCTCACTCATGTCAGTTTGCCACCGCTCACCAGGGCCTCGCCCCATGCCAAGAGCATATGTCTTCATCGCCAGCACCGGCGCCACTGGAGATCCATCGTGCTCACCGAGCAGCCTGTACTGCTGGATTTGGGAACAGTTGGGGGATTGGGTGGGGGGGGGGGTGAGGAGAGAGTTTTCGATATGATTTGGGAACAATGAGACAAACTTCTGCTTATGGGGTGCCCGTGGACATCATCAAGAAGCCTATGTGAACAAGATCTGACGGTCTGGGGCTATTCCGTTGGTATGGGTTGTGAGTTGTGACGCTATACCATTTGTTAGCTTTTCCTATGTAAAATCGTATACTTGCTGAAGAATTGAAATATGTACCTTGCAGTGCTAGTTCGACTGAGCTGAGTTGACCTTCTTTTCTTAACTTTTGGCTTTCCACTGTAGTAAAATCCAGTAAGGTCCAGTGCTTCACTCGCTACACCTCCTAAAACACCCAGTACATTTGCAGACTTGCTGAAAGAACAGGTGGATAATCATTAGCACATGAACAAGCACTAACTCACACAAATTTGAACTTATCAAGAATCAATAGAAAAACCTTTTTGCAAATTTATGAAAATCCCAGTGGATAAATCTCAACTTCCTTTCTTCAGGGACATTTTGGTTGAGATATCCAACTGCATTAAAATATTCACGCCTGAGCATCATCTCTCGTGGCCTTTTCTCAACAGTCTACACAGACAGCACGAAAACTTGATAAGTAATATACCGAGGACAAAGGTAACATGTTGGCTGTACAAACAAGTAAAAATGGGGTAGCAGCTCCCTACCCCATTTATTCAGGAAAAAAAATTGGAAGAATTATTAGGTGAAATCGACAATGTTTTTCAGTTCAGTTTTGGCTCCAAGTGGCATATCACTCTTACATATGTCTTATACTGGGAAGCATAAAGAATCAAGTGAGATGAGTGCATGCAAAGAAATTCACAATAAATGCTGTGAATGTAACCGAATCAATTTTTATGCACAACGCAGTCTAGCAGTTGAGCTATTGAATTTGAAGCCAAACCTCAAATACCCAAAAACAAGTTTGGTAAAAGATTTGAATATGAATCAGGATAATGACCCTTTCACTGTCTCATAAACAGGAATCATTAGTTTCATCATCTTGAAGTTAAAAGGAAGGACAGTAAAATCATGACTACCAAAACAACAGATGAAGGCAATTCGGGATCACAAAATCAAGTAGCAAGCACATACCTTTATTAAATTAAGTATTATGATAGGATGTCCGTATCGCTGAGCGAGATCATCAAAATGTAACTTGGTTGCTTCATACGTAGGATCGTATCTCTGCACTGCAGGAAAATCCAAAGGTGAGAATGCATCGAGAAATTTTATGCATTTCAAACTTTTAGAAGCATGGTCAGATAAAGAATTTGGTTTTGATATATAAATATCCTCCAATCAAACTATGTAATTTAATGCTGTCTATCAGATTATAAGGTATTCTTTACAGAGTCTATTTACCGAAAATATCAGGCTTAGGACTAAGTCGGCCAGCCTCTTGTGACCAAAAAAGAGGGATCGATCCTCGCATCTGTACTATTGCACTCATTCTTCCCTTCCAGGAACCAGCTTCCTCTTCAAATACTATTTGCTCTGTTTCGACATCATTAGCAACTTTTCCATGATCATTCACACCTCTTTTTAAATACCTACAGATACCATGTGGAAGGTAGTAATTTTTTTCATTGAACAAGAATAACATAAAATGAGCAGAATATAGTCAGTATTTTGCTTGGTCTCAGTTGGCAAAGTAGAGGAAATACATAGCATTAGACCGTCAAGTGTTGATTTGAAAAATTATGAATGAACACTGATTCACCCAAAACAAGATCTTACACGTGCATGTGATAAGTCTAACAGAATCAAATGAACACAATCAATCGAAGAGGATGTAAGCCTGAATAATAGTCAGTTTACACTTTACATGAAGTGAAAGGACAACCAGAAATATGCCACAATCTTAAAGCACATGAAACCTACCGTGTCCCTGCAAAATGCCGGGATCTTCTAGAAATGAGCACAACATTTAACTCCCTGCCAAATATTGACAGCTTGACCTGGAAAATAAATACATTATGTTAGTTATGAATATGCAAGGTTTCAAAAACAGTTCTTACACATTTGTTTAATCATCTTTACATGGATCAGCTGCAAGTTGAGCATTGTTGTTCCGGATGAACTGAACAAGAAACTAATCTACAGTAGCATCACTCATCAACCAAGCAATAAATTCCAAAGCCTCATATAGTTCAACTGTTCCAGTAATAATGGATTCATTCAGTAAGGAACAGAGATATGACAACTACAAAGACCTGGTCCAACATCACTAGTAATTGCAGGCTTGCAGCATGTCCTATTGATTTCAACTTCTTTTGCAATTTATTTTCTGATGGAAACAAAGTCTGGGATTGAAATTGTAGCCCTTTTCTCGGTCAGAACTATCTCAACATTCTAATCTGGTAAATGAGAAGTAGGTATTTGAGATCCATATTTTAGTTAGTATGACTTTACAGGTAAAGCTCCCAATCATGTTGATGTGAATACATTCTTGACAGGATCCAAGGAAATAACTAATGTAAAGCTCCAGGTAGAACATTAGTTATATCAGACATGCACAAGCATACCATAGAAACATAAATAGTAACAAAACCAATATACGGAGCAGAACGTTTGTCAGACATAACCTGCTTGAAGTGCCCATGGACCAGAGCTACTGTCCAAAGAGTATTGCGGCACCTTGATCGAATTGGCTCTGTCAGAAAAGTATTCCAGACAAATAAATTTTCATAAGGAATTTCCTTCATCCCTGCAGTAGTGACATTCTGCTGCAGGCTCTGCATGATGGGGTATGTGTAGCTATAGAAGAAATCCTTGGTGAGATCAACACTAGCCAAAAGTTTCTTGTACCTGTTACAGAGGCAATAATATTTACTAAAGTTCAGCAAATATGCAAGTACCAGAAAATTAAAAACTGTGAAACAGTATGGAAAAGGCAATGACAAGAATGGACAAGAAACATTGATACAAAAAACTTGTACCTTAGCTCATTCTTAGAGGCTGCAACATCTGTCTGCACCGATGAGTGTGGGATGGTGATCATCTGGCTCTCATCTATACAATAGATAGCATGTCCACAAATGCAACCAATTTGACGGCGCTTGGTCACCAAAATCAGATAATATGACTCCAAGAACTTGATGCAACCTACATAGCAATAGAAACAAAAACAAATATGTTCAGAAACAATGGCAAGACTCAAGAGGATTTCTGTCAATATATGGGGTTAATAAATTATCTCTCCTTTTTCATCAATATCTACGCATTTCCGTTTAGAACCACTCCCAATATCTGATTGGGCAATCGGATAGCTCGTTAATTATCGCGTGTCTCCATAAGGAACAGTTCCTGTAAGGAACAACCAAATTGTTGGCAAGGGATACTAGGGGCATTCATATGTCTTAAGACAGAAATATGACTTCTTTTTTGCTCTTTTGGAGGTCAGACCAAAAACAATTCCACCATGCATTAAGCAGACCATCTCCGTACGACAATCTGACAATCCACCTGGAACAAGACTAGCGGGGATTTGAGGCAAAGAACATGAATGGTGCGTTTCGCTCACTGCTACCACCAGTCACTACCAATTTTCCAACATACGGCCAACTTATCCATTAGAGAACAAAATATCGGCATTCCTAACACAATAAATCGGACGAAGAATCTCTATATTTATTTCCTTACAAAACATATACCCCCTCCTACTTAATTAAGAATTCCCAGGGCCAGGAGATGGGTTACGAGGGAAACTTCCAAGGAACTATTAGGGTTAGGATAACAATCCAATCTAATGCAATAGGATGGATGAATAATGGTGGTGGTGGTGGGTGTTAGGACGGAGGGAATAAGAGGTAGGGGAACCTGCGATGCCGTATGCCTTGGTGACGACGGTGAGTCCGCCGGTGGAGCGGTTTCCCTCGTCGATGCGCTTGAGGAGGCTGTTGACCTCCTGCTCGGAGTACCAGACGGCGTCCTCGCTGAGGTTGAGCTCCGACGGTTCCGAGCGGTCGATCTTGAGCACCCGGAACCACCGCTTTTCCCGCGAACTCCCGATCAAGTAGAACCTCTGCACCATGCGGCCATCAATTCAGCAAGCAAGCGATTCGCGGCGACAACCGAACCCAATCGATCGGATGGGAACAGAAGAAATGGGTGCTTACGGCGCGCGTCTCGTAGAGGCAGAACTTCTCCAGCGTAGCTGCCGTCGTCGGGTCGTCCGCCTCCGCCGCCATCGATCCCGATTCCCCCTCTCCCTCTCCCTCGATCAAGAAGCGCGCAAGGAAGAGGACGAGGGGAAAGGGGAAAGGCCGAAGGCGTTGTGAATGACGTAACTCAACACTGATGGCGTACTTCAAACAATACGCAACTAAACGATAAAGGTGCCCCCCCCTCACTGACTGAATGTCCAAAGCCGTATCATGAAGCAATAACACATTGTATATTTGTACGTGAGCCAAGAATGACCGAAGGCAATGCATATGCACAAGCTGAAGCACAACCAATTGAAATTTACGGCCCGTTTGGAACAGGAATTTCATTTGAATTTTGGAGAAATCGTACTGATTCCGAAGAAAATATGGGATATGACCCACGAGTGTAGAGATGATATGATACCAGCAGGCAACAGCCACTGATCGACAAATGCACCCCACCGACAGATAGAGTCAATACCGCCGCAGACAAACCAGACTCTAAACCCCACAAGGCCACAATCTAAGGTGGATTTCGAGATTATCGCTTGTCAGTGAGCCCATGCCGATTGATTTGAGAGAGAGAGAGAGACGGATGTTTGATTGCATCATATCATGACTTATCTGACTGAACTCTGTTTTTGTTTTTTGTTTTCCCATATACGTCGTGTTTTTAATTGAATTTTTGACTTATCTAACTAGTGTTTTTCATGAATTAAATTCACGATCATTTGTATCATGTTTTGAAAAAGGAATGCATCGATAGATAGGAGGCACTAATATGCCCTCATGGATGTTCATATGAAAGATAAGAGAGATGCATAGCCTTTTTCCAATACTAATGACCCACCAGAGCAACTTCACAAGGCTGCTCTGGTCCATTTGCTGCCGGCTTAAGGTATCTGAAATTCTGAATAGCATTGCAATCCTCTCTGACACAAACAATCAAATGCACACCAATAGTACATAACAGCAACTGGAAAGGGCAGAGTAGAACAAAACTTCAAACAAAAGTATCGGGCAGTGCAGCAGATCCATCACAGCTTGCCACACAAGCATCTATAGAACTGAAAACTCACATCACAACATCAACCAACTGCCTCCCAATAATGTCAGCCAAAGAGAACAGTAAGAAAAAAAATGAACAAGAATTAGCAAGCCAAGTGTACAGACGAGGTCAGTAAGAAGACGAGGCTGAGGCAGCCTCTCTGGACATGGATGTATTTGCCGGGCAAGCACAAGATCATCCTGAAGAACAAAAACCTTTACGCACTCACTCAGTCCCCATAATCTGTGCTGCCGCTACACGAGCTACTGCCGTCTCCGCTGTGCAACGATAGGCCCCTAAGATGGCCCGGCAAGTTTACTGCATCCATGCTCTTCTCCCGGAAGAACCTCTCCCTCTCGACATGCTTGGAAGGCGGTGGCGGAATTGACATAGCAGGTTCGGGCATCAGCTCTGGGTCCGGCGAGCGGATGTTCAGAGCACCCAGCTTCTTATCAGGGTGTGATGATTGAATGGTGAGTGGGCGGCGCATCTTGTCTTCGGGTATGGGTCGAAATGATGGCACGGAGTCGTCTGGATAGTCTTCCGATAAAGCCTTCCCCTTTCGCAGTCTGTTTCGGTAATGGAAATTCTGTAAGAAGGCTAACTTCCAGCATTGACGGAAGAAAGAATGATACAACATACCTCCGATAAAGACTTTCAGCATCTTCTTCCTCCTCTTCTTCCTTGAGATTAGAAGCTACGGCCGTAGTTGGATGAACTGAAAGCAATGCATCATGCCGTACAAGGACTCTGTGTAGCTCTTCATTCAGCTCTATAGCTTGTGATACCACCACTTCATCCCTAGCAATAGCAAATAGCAATAACAACACACATATCAATATAATGATAGAAGCTTATGGCAAATTGCAGACTGAAGGAGCAAAGTCAAAAGAAAATGTCCCCACTTGAGTGGTAAGCAACAGAAAGACTCAAGAGCAGCACCGAAAATTGAATCCTTACCTTGACGTCATAACAAGGTGCATTATTCGTTGCTTTTGAAACGTACATTGCTCTACGAGATCCAACACAAACTCATCTGTTGCTCCCTACAAAATACAGTACTAGGGTGTAAGAGCTCACGGTAGGTTAACATGTACGAAGAGAAATAGATTAATAGAATGTATTCCATGCAAGTTACTTTCCCCAGAACAAAATGAGATGAAACCAGAGACATCTACAACCCGTAATCAAAACAGAAAAAGATACAAGTATCAATCATATAATTGAGGATGCAAACAATGGTTTCATCTATACCTCAGGGTTTCTAGGATCCATGGAATTAAGCACATCCCTTAAAACTTCCATGACACTAGATGCCTTCCAGATTATACTGAAATACACCAAAGTGTACTGTTAGAACAATCGAAGATCCAACAGGCATTCGGATAATCAACAGAAAAAGGTCAATATTTGTCACATCCTCAAACAATAATCTTGTCTGTAAATGTTAATAAACAATACAGAGTACATACATGCTAGTCATGGCACCCTAAGGACGACTGCAGTGAGCAGAAATTAGTCTACGTCTCTGTGATAAGTCTTCACGAGAATACAGCAATGATCAAGAGGAAAGGCATGCTACTAAATATGGAGTAATATCATGTAGAAACATGTGTTTAGATCCTTGCTGTTGCATTTGGGGCATCACCCACTTCTTCTATAAACACCAGGCTATTTACCATGATACATCAGCAAGGATAACTCAAAGAAGCCAAGGATGGCACATAGAACAATAAATCGGTATTACCAAGTGATAGAGATGAACTCCTCACTGTCTGAAATGTCACGCCAAATCTAGAATGCAACATGGCATCCAAGTGCTTACACGTCATTACTCCAAAGCATAGTGTAATACCATATTATCTGCAGTATAATGCCCATAGCATCAAGGTGTGTACACTACAAACCTATAGTCCTGTTTCTTAAATGGCATGAGATGATGAGAATAGATTATGGATGGAAATTATCAGTTCATAACTCCTCACCAGGAAATAGTCGAATTGAGTGTGTTGCAATGCTCTAGGATTAATCAAATATTCAAATAATCAATTTCAATTACTCAGACATGGAACTTTTGATAAAAGTATTTTAAGGCAAATCAGTTTATCGCTATTTACCAGGAAAGAACTGAACAAGTGTGTGTGTCTGTGTCACAATGCTCTAGGAATAATCAGTTTCAATTACTCAGACATGGAACTTTTGATCAATGTATATTTCAAACACAAATTTAAAGGTAGTTTACAGCATGAGATGCTTACTATCCACACCATATAATACCTTGACTCAGCAACAGGCTGCGTGTGTGCTTCCCTCTGACTTTCATTCAGTCTGCTAGATAAGTTGACATTATTCGGTTCAATCCTTGCTTCTGGGACTGGAGCTTGTGCTTGCGTAACAACAACATTTGGACGATTCGAAAATTTCACACCAGCAGACTAAGAAAGAAAAGAAAATGGTAGCTTCAGCTATATACCAAAAAGGTAGTTATTTTCTATTTTAAGCTAATGCTAAAGTGATATGCAAAGATCCGCTGCACACATTGGAGTTGCAGAGGTGGTTAAGCTATAAAATCATGCAACGACCCATAAATACCACTGCATCAGACCTTAGGACTTCACAAATGATTAATAAATTCAGTAAAACATGAGCACACGCATTTCTCTTGGTGCAGGAAAAAGATTCCAGTAAAGAGAATCCGTATGGTATACAGATTCTTTTACCACTGTCTAAATTCTCAACGTGGTGCCATCAACAAAAGCAAGGAAATCAAGATAAAGTGATAACAAATAAAACATGATACCTACCACCAAGTCATAGTATGCCTCATAGTACTGAGGGAACTTCGCTTTAGCTCCACCAAGGGATGTTTGGGTCGCATCCAGCAAAAGAAATATTTTTTCCCGAACTGGTAATTCTGTCTGCAACCGAGGTAGCATGTTATGTCAACATCATTTAGTAAAGGTTCACAACTGTCCTCCAACATTCAGTGAAAAAGATGCCACCTTTTTCTTCACTATCTTCACAAGTATCGGGAGAAGCCCATTATCAATAACCTGCTTGTGGATGGGCTCTCCGCAGTTATTCATGAGCATCTCCAATAGCTGGAACAAATAGCACAGCGACTCAAGGTTAAAGGTTATAATAATACAGAATACAGATATCCCCATGGTAATGAATTTATTATAAAATTTTTCCATAGAATATGACAGATTATTTAGTTACAGCGCTAGAAGGAAGTTTATACCAATACCTGACCTAAGAGTTTAAAAATACAGGCGTAGTGTATAAAGCACACAACTAACCCCACAGACAAGCAAACATCAAGTACTTCTACGCTCTCTCTCTCTCCCTCTCTCAAAGCAAAGCAATCGTTGGGGCCTCGGGGGGTGATTTGCACCAAACAATTAAAGGGATTTGTGCAGTTTTCATTTGCGGGAGCATAAAAGCACCGCTAATCCCTTTTTTCATATAAGTTCCAGATATGAATAAATACTACGTATAACGAGAGTGTTCATGTGACTAATCTAGAACCGCTAGGCGCTGCAGTTGATCGAAGAATCGGGGCACAAGAGGGCTGCTTCTGCGTATAGTACTCACCATAACAGCGTTAAGTTGAGTATTGTTGCTCCTGCTTCCTATAAACTTCTTTATAGACTTGATAACATCCTTCGCTTTCCTGGTGACAGTAACAGGGAGAGAGAAAAATAAACGGATCATTCAAGGAAACAAAAGCACTCTTTCCAAATGGCAACCCATGAGCCGTGACTTCTGTAAAGAAAATCTCGAAGTTAATTGGCAATGAAGAACTGATAGCTCCTTCAGATCAATTCATCTTGCACTCAAAATCACGAGAGAGAGAGAGAGAGAGAGAGAAATACTATGTTGCAAACTCACGCATCAAACAAGCAAAATTGCAATGCTACTGGCATAACTGAAAACTTCGAAAGAAGAAACTAGTGGAAGAGAGGTATGCAAGGGGGCGGCAAGATTACCCAGGATCCCGCGCGACGAGCTCGCAGATTTCGATGTTCTTCGCCCAGTCCATCTCCTTGAGTTTGTCGTTCGTCGCCGCCTTCACCATTTCCGAAGCCATCTTCTCCCCCGCCTCCTTCACTCTAGTATCTCCTTCCTCTTCCGGGCAAACCCAAGCCTAGATTCCACAGCATAGATGAGTAAACGAACCCCCCAAAAAAAATTCCTCTTTTCCTACACAACGCCACCATTTCGGACATAAAGATCGCGCCTTTCGGAAGAAACCGCAACCCGCAAGCACGAAAAGAACATTATTTCCGGACAAGAGACGACGAGAAATACTACTAATCTACAACCGCAAGATCACTTCGAGGGAAACAAAGAGAAAATAAGCCATAGCACACACGAACCCGGATCGGTCGCAACTGCCTCGAGAAGAGTTTCTAGTGTCTCGTCGCCGGCGGCGGCGGCGAAGCCATGGCGGGGGTGGCTCGCGCAGTGATCTCACTGGGTGGGGAGAATGGAGAGAGAGAGAGAGTCTGGTGTCTGGAAGCTAAGGTTATGGAAATTTCAATACAATTTCTCTTTGTTAACAATTACAGATTGCACCCTGTCTTTTCAGGTATCGACATATCGCCATCAAAGACTGCCACAGCCTGGCTAGAAACTTCCCAGCAGTGTAGGAAAAGAGGATGTGAATTTTCATTTCGTCCTCAGTTATGTCTTCTTATTATTATTTTAAGCTATTTTAAAAATATATTTAAAAAATAGCTATAAGATGGTATTCATTATAAAAAAAACGGCAATGAGATGATATGCTGTGTTGTGCCAACAGAGCATGATAGCACACGCTCGATGGATCAACCGGTATAATAGTCAGGGGTCTATCCCACAAGTATAAAACAATTTGACAATATTGACACAAAATCAATCTATCACGCCACAAAAATGGAGAACACACACCAAAAAAAAGACAAATCATGCTGAAAATGAAACCCAAAAATGAAAAAAAAATTAAAGATAAAACTATTGCTCACATTTTCAGTTGAATTACTGCAGGATACTTGATTGCAACATTACTTATCTAACTTTCTTTTCAAAAAGATTTCATGACTATTTGCATAGTTTTATTATTATTATTATTAAGTGCGTATCAAACGGGGACTTGGTTCTGTAACGTGGTTGACGGGCACTGCCTCATTCAGTCGTTTGTGGTCGGAGACCAGAGACAAGTCAAGACAAGAGAGCAGCAAGCTGATCAGAATTCTGGAGTGACGGACGTAGGAATGAATCGAGGAAAGTACAGGGGCCTAGGCGCAAACAACAAGAGAGGAGCGAAAGGAGGAGCAGGGGGGCGACAGCTTAGGACGGCGTGTCCCGCCCGCGTTGGGGGCGGCTGGGGCCCACGAGGTCCACGCCTACGATGCGCCGAGCCCAGGGAGCCCGACACGCGGGGCCTGGTCTGGCCGGCGCCCTCCTGGACCCGGTCTTGGCGAAGGCCCGGGGGGAAGCGGCCGGAGGGCGGCACATGGGTGGGCCCGCGCCGCGTGCTGTGCTAGCCTGGGTACAGTAGCCGCGCTTTCCGTCTACACAGGAGGCAGAGATGCCAACTCCGTCACTGACTGTGGGGCCGGCGCGTAATACGGCTTTAGGAAGGATGGAGCAGCTGGTGGTGATACCGACCTAAATTGCTTCGTGTCACAACAACGGGGAGAAAAACCGAAGAATTGACGACGGATGTCTAGTTTTGTTTAAAAAATGGTTATTTATTTATGTAATTATTTTTTAAAAAATGTATTGTTTTTTTCAAAAAATTCTTTAGGGCTAGATTTGGTCTTAGATCTGCGCTAAACAAATGGAATGGAGCTAGTTTTTGTAAAAAAAAAATGACTATTTATTTATGTAATTCCTTTTTTAAAATGTAAATTAGAATTGAATTGACCACGCAGCATAATACTGTAAATTAGATAGATGCTTTTTTAAAAAAGGGTGAAACCCAGCTTTTATAGAAAGCTAATATGAGTTCAAACAGAAGGGATAAAACCAAACTACTGGAGAAACCAGTTTACAAGGCCAGCAAAGACAGAAACAGCAATATCCAACCTAAGATAACACTGGAAAACAAACAGGTTCTACCAATCTTCAGTAGCACGCTCAGCCCCGGAGATGAGAGTTCGTCAATACTGCAAACAAGATAGAAATTTGAATATCACATCCATAGGTTGCCGAGGAAAAACCCCCTTAATCGCCATTATGTTTCTAACTTTCCAGATATTCCAAGCTGAAGCTGCAAAATTAAACAAAATAACATTGTAATCAGTAGCCCCCCTCCTATCTAACCAATTCAATTGGAAATCTTCAACAGAATTTTGAGCAAGCTCCCAATTGAGCACCTCTTTGATACAAAGCCAAAAAATCTTGCCAGAATACAAGAGAACAGGATGTGATCAATGCTCTCAATGTCACCACAAAGAATACAATTTATCCCCCCTTTCCACCACTTTTTGCTAAGCTGATCCAAAGTTTGAACTCTATTATGATAACATTGCCACAAAAAAATTAACTTTTAAAGGAATTTTGCTCTTCTAAAGCCTTTTCATTTTCCTACAAACCGCACCTCCAATGGTCAACTGTCTATATAGAGATTTCACTAAGAACATGCCAGATTTTTCAAAGCATCACACAACTCTGTCCCGATTGTTATCAAGTTCCACTTCTGATCAACTTTTTTAGACTCTCCCACTGAAAAGCTTCCTCTTCCCCAAAACTTTTTTTGAAAGTTATGTTCCAATTATTATCAATCAGGCCATTAGCCACACTCATGTTAGGAGATTGGCAAATATGAAACAGATTCTTATATTTAACCTTAAAGGGACACTCACCGGACCAGACATCTCTCTAGAAAGAAATATTTTGCCCATTCTTAAGCTTATATTTAGCACCCCTGTTGAACAAAGTCTGAGCTTTCATCACCTGTTTCTAAGACTGGGAACCTCTAAGGATTTTAACATCTCTAAAAGCACACCTAGGGAAATACTTGGCTTTTAAGATTCTGAACCAAAGATCATTGTTAGAAGAGTGTATTCTCCAAATCCACTTAGCTATAAGACATTCATAACCCTAGTATTGATCACCCCTAACCCCCCCAAACTCTTTTGGTTTGCAAATGGCATCCCATTTCACCATATGATATTTGAAATTATCACTAGCCCCTCTCCAAAATAATCTGGATCTGATAGCATCTATATGTTTGTGAGCCTCCTCATTCAATCTATAAAAGCCCATCGTGTAAGTAGGAAGACTACTCAAATTACTAATTAGATAGATGCTTTGGCAAATGCTGGATTTGGTCTAATATACCCTGCACGTGCCGATCAACAGAAAGCCTGAACCGTTGATCAGCACGTGCAGGGTCGAATCCATCCGTTTGTTTAAACGCAGCACACCAGTGTATCAGTTCAGGTTAATTACTGTGCATGGAGCCAACAAAACTGCCCAACTATACAGGAGTAGTATCCTTGATCCATGGAAGGTTTCTGAGCATAGCAAGTTTGTACCATAATCTGGACATACCAAACCATTCATGAAGGAGGTAATTTGCAGTAAAATTGATCCACACCTGGCTGATTTGCTTGTGAAAATAATGCAGTTCGACGGTGGAAGTTGCTGGTCATTATCAGGTGTGTAACTGTAACGCGAAGGTGGCAGGCAGAGTCGTCGACAGCGAGCGAATTAACTGCAGATCAGTTTCAACGCCACTAGCTAATCTGACCTGATCGCGGGAGGGATTGAAGTGCCTCTGCTGCCTGGTTGTTGGCAGTTGATTAGTAGTGGGATTAGGTCGAGGTTACGTCAATCCGGTAGTAATGGCATGCTACTCCATATTGATATCGGCAGTTTGGCACCAAGTGTGCGTGTACCGGACGCACTCGATCACCATCCGTCAGTCCGGCCTTCTTCTTCTAGCACTAGCAGTAGCAGGCAGCTGGTCCTAAAGAAAACTGGCATGGATCCAGAGGCAAGTCAATTTGAGAGACCCAAAAGTCCAAAAACCAACCAACCAATCCATCACTAGCTCCATTCCATTTGTTTAAGACTAGCGTAGATCCAGCCCGCGGGATACGGATCCTCTCCAGTAAACTACTGTATAGCTCTACTGTATGAACAGTGTTCGTAAGCTGAATTTTCTTTCCGTTTCTCTCTCCTTTCTGCGTGCTTTTCGAGTCGATTTCAGGGAGCAGCAGTACAGTAAACATTTGTGCTACTGGTACTCGCAGCGGTAGTGTGTGTGTGTGAATAGATGCATGTTAATTAGCGGCTGTGGCGCTGCGTGATTGGCAGGTCAACAATGTGATGAATGCTCTCCAAACTTACGAACAGTGTTTCTTTCAGTTGGTTGGTTCGGTTATTTGTCGCTAGCTGCTAACGAGCTCTTGTTATGGAACAAATCAATCCATGCCACATAATCGTATCGGGCAATTAAATTACCTCCTCCCTATCTCAGCTGCATGTGCCGTCACTTCACTCTGTAGTCTGTACTGAGGTTCTTGTATATTTTCATTTTCTTTTTGGGAGGGAGAGAGAGTAGAGAGTAGGTTTTTTATGTACACGTATGATATCACTCACGCGCATACATTATATGTACACCCATATACACATCGGTATGTTCTTAACACATATCTAATCTAGAGTATGGGTTGAACTCTATAGAGCTCAGGTACACGCTTTATATATATACACTGATTTAAATCACTGAAATGGTTTTTTTGCTGAGACAACCTCAGATCGATCCCAAGTGAGCTGCCCGCTCGACGGCAAGGCGAGCCAACCGAGCTAGCTCGGTCCTCCGATTGTAGACAGTAGGTTGATGCCGCATGTAGTTGTGGGCTTCATGTCATCTGGCCTACCAACGACTCGATACTGTCTTTCTGTCGGCCGGGCCAAGACAGCAGTAACCAAGCAGCAGTGAAGGCCCAACTTCGTTTTCCCTCATAATTTAGTAGCACCTTGATTCGTCGTCCCTCCGGAAGACCTCGCTGTTCCTGCACTTTCAGATATTGCAGAGGACGGCGAGTCGGACTGTGTCCACGGCAGTGTTAACGGAGAGCTGCCTGCCAGGACACTGGTCCTAATACGGTTGCTTCATACATTCATTAAGATTAAGCAATCTAAAACCACACTCGTGATTGGCCAATATGGAAAATTTCAACTTGGGCAAGAGAAAAGAAAAGGCTTGCAATCTTATCATCGAGAATAATCCAAGTACGTCGCACCCTCTCGAGAAGCAAGCACGATTATAGGCCATATACGGCTTAATTATATATGAGATGATAGATGAAGTCATGTGGTTATATATTTTAGGGCCTAGTGTGATTGGTTCTCACGGGTGCCGTGCAGGACACACCTATACATACATGCTTCCATTGCTGATCTCTGCATAGATAGCTACATCTGTTTATCACAGCTTTCTTCTTCTTCTATTTAAATCCAATCATTGTTTGACTTAGATTCTAATTTGAACAGATCCTGTGGGTTCAGCTTGTTTACCTTCAGGTAATTGATGCACGCTCTCATGCGCTTGCTCCGTCCGATAAGACCAAGAAAGTGATGTTCTGGGCACTACAATTTTGACCACCAGATTAATAGCATCGTTGTAGATTCGGAAAACCCTATAAAAATTGCAATATTAATGTAGTGAAAGTCTATTTTTGAGACAATAGCCTGCTTATTTAATTTCCATATGGCCAATCTAAACATTTAAAAAGAGACCGGTGGTTAACGTTAAAATAATTTGAATATTTGATTGCATGTATTCTAGAACGTCACTTTTTTATACTACTTTGCTAGAGGTAGTACGTTGGATGAGCAAGAGAGACACATACATGATCAGAAGAGAAGTAGGTCGTGATTAGTTTTATCAGGGCTAATAACTCATCTGAGCCTGTTTAGCAGCTCACTGATTGGAATTGAAATTGCTAATGATCAGAAGAATTAGATGATCCTGTGGGTTCAGCTTGTTTACCTTCAGGTAATTGATGCACTCCGCTCCACTAACACAGTAAATTACCTTCAGGTAATTGGTAATTTAGTTCTAATGCAGGACAAGCTAGTCACGCTCTCATGTGCTTGCTCCATCGGATAAGACCAAGATCGCGAATAGTTTAATCTCCAAGGTACTTTCATTAAGGTTGTCCAAGCACATGAATAGTTTTATCTCTAGAAGTCAAAGCGCTTTCATCAAGACGCACTGCATACAAGATAACTTCCTCTATGTGCAGAAACTGGTCCGCAGTTATCACCGCTCCAAAACTCCAGTTCTCATGATCAAATTAGACATATTGAAGGTTTTTGACTCGACCATACTTGCTTGATACTCTCCATCACTGCAGCTTCGGGCCAAGATAGAGGGAGTGGATTTTAATCTTACTTGTCATGGCCAATTCGACAGTAATTCTAAATGGGATTAGGGGACCAAGAATCTAGCATCGATGTAGGGTGCGACAAGGAGACTCCCTATCACTGTATCTATTTATACTGGCAATTGATGCTCTACAATGTTTACTGGACAAGGCCACATTCGAAGTGTGGCTGTCTCCTCTGAATGGGAGAATGGTCAAGGCGAGATTGTCGTTGCACGCGGATGATGCGATGATTTTTATACCTCCCATCAAGCAAGACTTGGATAACTTAAAAGGGCTCCTAGGTATATTTGGCGAGATGACCGGGCTAAAAATAAACCTAGACAAAAGTGCAGTTATGCCGATTCAATGTCAAAACTTGGATTTGGAAGCCATCCTGCACGACTTCTCGGCCGGCAGGAGATGCATGCCCTGCACATATCTTGGCCTACCTCTCTCTCTCTGCGCAAGTTAAGAAAGGTACAACTATAGCCCCTAATTGACAAGATAGATGTAAGATTAGGGGGTTCCAAAAAGAATTTGCTGTCCAAAGCTTGGAGGCTGACAACGCTCAAGGCAGTTCTCACTTCCATACCCATCTACCACATGACACTGGCTGACCTACTGGTATGGACAAGGAAACAAATCGATAAGCGCCGGAGGGCTTGGTTCTGGGGTGGAGGTGACCTTTCCGCGGGACGGGAGGGGGGAGGGAATGCTGAGTCAACTGGAATACAGTTTGTTGCCCCAAGAATTTGGGTGGCCTTGGGATCCTACACCTGCCACCTTTAGTAGGGCCCTCCGTCTTTGCTGGATATGGTATCAATGGAAGGATCCTGAAAAGCAGTGGAGCGGCATGAAACTGTCAGTCAATGAGAAAGATCGAGAACTATTTCGAATCTCAACGAAAATCGTTCTAGGAAGTGGAGACAAGGCAAGCTTCTAGAAGGATGCTTGGATGGGGCAATTGCCCCTAAAAGACCTGGCCCCAAGTCTTTTTGCAATCGCGGCTAGAAAGAACAGAACGGTGAGACAAGCACTTGAGGGGAGCACTTGGATTGCCGACCTCAGAAGAAAGATTTCAGAGTAGCACCTTGTGGACTCTGTACACCTCTATGCAAGAGTCACATAGGTGTCACTCATGCCTGAAGTTTCGGATGATATCACATGGAAATGAACTTCGACAGGAACATACACTGCCCAGTCGGTATATAAGGCATAATTCTTGGGATCAATAGACAAACCATACGTCGGCCTCATTTGGGATTCCTGTGCGCCACAAAAATGCAAAATTTTTGCATGGTTGGCGATTTAAGAATGGCTACCAACGGCAGATCTCTTAACAAAAAGACACATGTCAAATGATTTTTGGTGCCCGCTATGTACAAATAATCCAGAAACAGCACATCATCTCCTTATTAGTTGTGGCTACACTAAAAGGGTATGGAATGCTATCGCAACTTGGGCTCAACGCAATAGTATGTCCAGACGCAATGGGACACTAATGTGTCGATCCTAGACTGGTAGATGGCTGTGTCACAAAGAGAAAGGGCCGTGGGTAAGAAGGGCCAAAACTCTCTAGTTATCCTCACCGTGTGGCAAGCCTAGAAAGAAAGAAATATAAACAAAATTTAGCACCAGCGAAATGACGTCATCGGGACTGTTGCGGTCATCAAGGAAGAGGACAGGGCATGGATAATAAGTGGGGCCAAGAATTTGGCGGTCTACCTACCGGCGGCAGATTTGGCTATTTCATAAGGATCGGCAATTAATTTTGTTTGTTTTGTTTTCTTTGCTCTCTTTATCTTTCTTTGCTCTTCCCTTATTTTCCTGTTTCTCCTTTGTTTCGTGTTTAGTCTGTTTTCGGTTTCTTTGATTTGTATCCTGTGTTCTTCTCCTCTTTAATGCAAAGATGGCAATATTCTTGCCATTTTCCCTAAAAATAAGACCAAGAAAGTGATGTTCTGGGCACTACAATTTTGACCACCAGATTAATAGCATCGTTGTTGTAGATTCGGAAAACCTTAAAAAAATTGCAATATTAATGTAGTAAAAGTCTATTTTTGAGACAATAGCCTGCCTATTTAATTTCCATATGGCCAATCTAAACATTTAAAAAGAGACCGGTGGTTAACGTTAAAATAATTTGAATATTTGTTTGCATGTATACTAGAACGTCACTTTTTTAAACTACTTTGCTAGAGGTAGTACGTTGGATGAGCAAGAGAGACACATACATGATCAGAAGAGAAGTAGGTCGTGATTAGTTTTATCAGGGCTAATAACTCAACTGAGCCTGTTTAGCAGCCCACTGATTGGAATTGAAATGGCTAATGATCAGAAGAATTAGATGTATAAATGTCACGTCGTGACGTCCATATGGGGGTGGAGCAGCTCCTCAAATCCGCTTTCTGAAGACACGAAGAATGGATATCCGAGCATCAAAGGATATTAGAAAAGACAAAGCTAACTACTAGGTCAGACTCTGAAAGAAAAGAACCAAAGCTGAACTTTGATTTGATTCCTATTGGCCAATGACCGTGGAAGATGCACGGCTTGTGGGCCATGGTAGCCTCAACAGTAGATCACAATTAACAATTGTGGTGAGGATGGTATGTAATTCATGAACAATAGACTTGTATTTGCCGTTCCATTGAAAAAAAAAGAATGGGTAGGATTGAGCGGGAGAAATTAAGGCGTTAATCTTGATAATTTCTTATATACGTTTGACTTCAAATGGTTATTCTCTGGTAAGATGATTTCCATGCATGGTGACTCGTAAGAATTCAGGGCCTGCTTATGAGCAACTTGCTTAATAAAATATTGCTATTTCAGTGCAATAAGCTTTATAATTAAGCATATTGGCAAAAGAAACAATTTGTGTCATTATCCCTGGGAACTGTATTAAATTCTTGGAAAGAGTAACTTAAGTGGTCAATTTTCCATCTCATAAACTCTCTTACATATTCCCTGTAATAATCATACAAGTCTGAAATTGGAAGAACGCAACTTGCTATTTTGAAAAGTCGGATTATTACTTTGAGACTTTTCCTTTCAAAAAAACTGTATTTTTACAAACTGGAGTTGCATGTACAGTGCCAATGGTTTACACTACAACAAGTTCAATGCAATGGTGAACTGTTAAACAAGTCCAAGACAGCTCCATCAAACAATTAAATCATCTCCAAGGCAAGTAAGGACAGGAGCCACCACCCCTTATTTTACTCTCAATAATACAGTATTTGTTGTTCTGACTTCACATAGAGGGATGTGAAGAACAATACCAAGAGATAATTATTATATAAAAAAAGAAACAAGAAGTTGACCCCATCATTTGTCCCAAGAAATGCAGTGAATGAGCTTGCTCGTGTGTATATAAGTAGGGGATTACTTGAGCCAAGAGGTTAAGAAGGTAAGGTAGTAGGATAGATGGAGAAAAAAGGGGAGGAGATGGAGAGGGGCAAGTCAGAGCTGTGGATGGCCATGGAGGAGCTCTGTTTGTTCAGCTCAGGAGACGGGGTGGAGCAACAGGAGCAGAAGCAGCAAAGGTCGTCCACCATGGACCTCCTCTGTGTCTCCAAGCAGCTCCTCCATGTCCTTGGTTTGTAACTAACTGATGCTCTTTCAAGATCAGATATCATCATGATCATTTCCTAATTCAATAGGAATAAAAGTTCAAGAAGATTAAACTTTTCGCTGTTCTTGTGAGAAATCACCCTTGCTTATTTTGTTTGTCTATATTTTGCTCTGTCTTGTTATAAAGTTAAAATTTTATTGGGAAGAATCATGGAATGGAGTGAGATAGGTTCCTGCATGCGGTCAGGAAGAGTGCTGTTCTTATTTACAGTGTTACTGTGCATTGTACATGTGCAGTAGTGGCTAGAGAATAGAGAGTTGTGTCATTTGTGCAGAACCAATGCAAGTTTAGGGTGCATGTGTTGCTGATCAGGTCAGGTATAGTGCTCTTTTTTTGTAGCCATATGCAATTGGACAATTTGGTTTAACCCTTTATGTCTTGTTTGTTTTTTGGAGGGGATGGACATCTCATATACCAGTATGTGGTCCAGAGGCCTTAACCTTTTTCTGTCACGAGGCATGGGAATGAAAATACCCACCTGAAATGGGGAAAGGAGAAAATTTGAAAGTGTGATTTTTGTAAAGATTTGTTGAAGGATAGCACAAATGTTTGAGTGATTTCTATGGTGGAATCAATTGGGAATGTGAATCTCATATGTTTTTTTTTTTATATGCCAAAGTATTGATTGTTTATTTGGTGGGAGTGGTATATGCTCACATGCTCAGAAAAAAGAGGTCGCGAAATGAAACTGAGACAGTGGCAAATTTTTGTTTCTTCAGAGCTACTCTATCCAAATGTTCTTCTTTTTTCTTTTCCATTTGCTCTTGTTCCCATTAAAAAAAAAAGATTGAACTGACACATGCTACCTTCTGTTGATGAAGATGAGATTGGACCAACCTTACTAGTCCTGAGGCAAGACATTCAGCAAAATGTTCAGGTAATTGCTCGTTCTATGCAAGATGTCATTTCTGTTGTTCACATATCCCTATAATCAAGAATGCCGAATCTGTGTGTTTTTGCAGAGATTACAAGATTTGCATGCCAGAGACCCTTCCAAATACGCGACCTTGACGGCAATAGTGACTGAGGAAGTGGAGGAAGGGACCTCAAAGAAGACCAACAGTTGCACCAGAGCTATTATCTGGCTGGCTAGGTACATATGAATGATGAACTTAATTTGTTCATTCGACATATGCCCATGTCTAGCATGTCAATCATGTTGCAAAATCTCCTCCAAAAAATAAACATGTTGCAAACCTTCGTTCTGAAGTGTCGCGAAATACGTTCGATTAGGTCAATAAATTTCTCAAGACATTTACTGGAGAGGTTGCTGAAGGCCCCCGATTCAAACCTCAAAGAGATCGTGGAAGACGCATACAAGAGTACCCTGAAGCCATGGCACGGATGGATCTCATCAGCTGCTTACAGGGTATCAGTTGACATATACACTGTGCATAAGTTCTACATAATTGCATGAATATGTAAGGGATTAATAAGCTAGCAGTTTTCTGAAAATTGTTTATGCGACAGATCTAGTTCATTGTAGGTGTACATCTATCATCATGACCACAGAGCTGCAATTAGTTTGTTTGATTTATCCACTGACCTAATCTGTTGGGCATAATTGCAAAAACTATCAGGTAGCACAGAGTCTCATTCCAGAAAGAGACATCTTCATTGCGTTGCTGATGGGAAACTGTCAGGATTTTGAGGATTTTGCAGGAGATGTGAAGATCTTGGTATCCATTGTTCAGCCTCTGCTAGAGGAGATTAATGCCGTTTTGGTCAGAGTTTCCAACCACACATCTGCTTAGCTAGTAAGATTCGTTGCAATGCATGAAAGATCAGGATTTGCTCATAAAGTCCATGATTATTTGCAGGTTAAGCATCAGTTGGACAAGTTGAAATCCACTTAAAACACAAGGATTGCCGATCACCCTGATGATTGCACATAACTACTACTATAAGCTAATCTACCTTGCCTTGTAAAATTAAAAGTTCTTATCTTTTGGTGGTTGCTTATAGGTTTCAAGTGACAAATGTAAAACAAAGTGGTGTGTGTTTCATGTCCTTGTAGTTTGTGGATGGATGTACTCTCTCTCTATCCTTTTTTTACAAGAAGGATATTGTTGGACCGAAAAGGACGACCGAAGGTTGAATAGGAGTACTACTCTTTTTCAACACTCATGGCATTCAACTTGTTCTCTACTTCAGTAGCTATGGAAGCTATGAAGATCGAAAACATAAGCACAACAAAAGTCTTGCATTGAAATCGGAACCCCCCGAGGCAAAGTTCTTCTGCCCGGTCTGACCACCAACGTATGGCTGGTCTGACCGCCGTTGGTCCGCCGGTCTAACCATCTCGCTATTGACTGTCGTTGACTCCAAGCTACTTGCACAACAATAGACCAAGAATTCGAATCTGGGCACAAGTTCTTCGTAACTTGACCCACATTAGCCAAAATATGCATCATGCAACACCTATGTACTGAATCCCTTGACTTTGACCAACCCCACGAAATTCACCGCCTTTCCGACGCATGAATAACTTCTTGCCGGTCTGATCGCCAACCAGTGGCCGGTTTGACCGCCCAAGACTTATTTTTTTTTCAAGCCTTCCAAACCACATTCTCTCTGGAACTTTCAAACTTTATCTAGTTTTGGCTTGAAACTCCATTCCAATGAATCCAAGTGCAAACACATTCTCTCACATTCCTACACACATGATTTTTGGTCGATTCCAAAAATTCACATTTTCATCTTCACCCCGTCAGACCGGCTCAGACCGCCACATGTGGCTGGTCTGACCGCCATGCCTCGACCGGTCTGATCGCTAGCCTAAGGCCGGTCAAACTGTCGTGCCCCAGCAGGTCTGATCGCAAGCCCAAAGTCGGCCAGACTGCCTCAGCCTAACAAATAGCAGGAACTTCCCGAAAATGAGGATTTTTTTTCAATTAAACTCCTTGACATTATTATCAATTGTTCACCGCATTAGATATATCATTTTGTTGGTTAGCAATACTGAAAGGAAGGCGAGATGCTCATTGCTTTTCTCATTTCTCTTGTAACCAATCCACCTTGAAAAGTTGAAACTATACATTAAAATATGACAATTCAATTCATGCTCGACAACACCAACGACCAAAAATCTTCTTCTCTTGTCTTATACTTCTTACCTTTTTGTTATTTTCCTCTCTCTGGCCGCAAGATACAAACTGAAGAAAGCATGAGTTGCACCTAACCTTACCTTCAGATGACGATCATCTCAACCACTTGCAGTCTCACAACAATAGAAAGAGGTTTGGTTTGGTTTGTTTCATAGCTGTTTTAATTGTCTCGTCTCCGATCAGCACAAAGCTGCAAAATACTTTTACTTACTAACTAATATATATACATTGCACGTTTTAATTTAAGAAATTTTACAGTACATTTTACCGGTAGTTTATGGTGGTAGTATAGATCAAATCTGACCATTAATTTCTTAATGTCATAATATATTTTTCTTTGTATTTATAATTTTTTCGTGATGGTATTATGGATTTTTCCAACTCAAGTTCAAAATATTAATCTTGTACCATGTAATCCCCACATGGGTAATTACAATTCTACTACTAATATTACCTGATATAGTATAACTAAATCCTAACTAATTTGAATTATTGGATAAAAAAAATAGACGGCCAGTATTAAATTGAGTGTATCGTAAAAACTCCTTATCCCTACTTGATCCATTGTGTAGCTTGACCGTTTCTATCGAAAGAAAGAAAAAGAAAACGAACTGTACAACTCGCATACTAATTAAGTATTTTAACACTTCAGTAGCTCAATCCTATTTTCTAGGAAGAAAAAGCTTACTAATTAAGTAAATTATTTGGACCCAAAACTTCAGAAGAATTAGAAAAATTAAGACAAGGACCAAGAAATCGTTTGGGCTGAGATCATAACTACACTTTTGGGCTCAAATATGGTGGGCCTTGTGGGCTACATAGCGCAGAGATGAAGTTGAGACCTGGGCTGAATTTACCTTCAAGTGTTTAAAGCTTATATTTTCTAATTTTTAACCCTCTTTCCTATTGCAATGTTATATCTGTAACTATCTTAGATGCTCTTGTTGTGCTAGTACCTTAACCTTCATAAGAGATTGAATCACAAGTCACAATACCCGGATACTTCCCATCGTAGACCTTGTCATATTTCAGACTTCAGAGGTTGACAAAACAGTAAAACACACAGCTGAAAAGAATGAATCTACTAGTACTACATTTAGCAAAGTAATTAGCAAATGGGCATGGGCTAGCTGAATCGTATGTTAATATCTACTATAACCTACTTAATGATATATTTATTGTACATGAGAGCTAGGAGTACTACGAAGAAGGTTTTTTTGTGTGGAAATTAACAGAGTAGTACTATGAAGAATTGAAGATGCACCTAGCTACTTGAGTCTTGTTGTTCAGTGTCCAGTCCACATATAATTGACATGTTTCTGTTGTTGTGCTTATACACTGTGGACACTGAGAAGTCTGATTGGTTTGCCTCAGTAGTCGTCACAACCCACAGCCTGCCCCCACAGGCACGGCCATGCCCATTGCCCTGCAGAAAGAAGCCATAATGATATGATATGCCCTAGCTAGCTAGTAGCCATGCACATAGGGACTAGGTGAGGTGGCTATGTGCATAGGTACGCCTATGTAGGTGCCTAGTCCTGCAGTTTCCGAGTCTGGATTCTTGGGTCCAAAAGCAGTTAGTTGTTAGGCAGAGGCAGAGACAGAGGCAGAGGCCAGGCTCTGAATGAAGCAGGAGAGCCAAGCCTGAGCCAACCAACTTCTCCACTTGAGTTTGATCAGATTCAGGGCCCCATCACATCACCACCTCTCACTGTGAGCCTTGGAAAACTAAATGTGGGATAATTTGGTTTTCTGCATGCTATTGCTGGTTGCATTTCAGCTTCACTGCATGATGCATCATGATAACCCTATTGACATCATGCCAATGTGTGCTGCTGTGCACTGAAGTACTATCCGAGCATCACAATGTTTCTTCGGTCTTTCACTGCTGATACTCTAGTTTGATTGAGAAAATGGCATGTCAGGGAGTTACGTTGCAAATCCTTCGGTGATCATTGACCACTGCCCTTGTGTTTTTGTGTGCCGGAAAGCAATGCATGCATATGCACGCAGACGCAAAGAAAGTGCGCCCTCTCTTTTCCTTCTCCTTTGGAGCGCGCGCACTCTCATGCACAAATGCATATATGCAGGAGCTAGGCCGGTCAGGCATCCGATTCAGTGCCGCCTCAGCTTGCCTGCAGATGCAATCCTGGATCACGTTGGTAGTAGTAGTAGATCCCCATACATCGCTATCACATTTGAAAACGCCACAGCCTTTTGTGACTACAGGTACTGCACTATCTTTAATCTCTCTCTCCTCCCATGCATTCGATCAGTGCCTGCTTTAATTAATTCTCTCACGTACTCGCTCATACTGCATGCTGAGCCTTCTGCTTCTGCTGCACAAGAAGTGGAGTACACTGCCCTGCCTTGGGACTAGCATGCTGCAGCAGGACCCTTCGCTGAACAAGGAAAGCCTCCTTCTGAAAGTACACTGCATGCTGCAGGTAGGCCACTTGGAGCCATGGAGCTAGCATGTATCTTCAGATAATACTAACACGAAGAACAACCTGCGCACGGTTAATTTAATTTACTAGTACATTTCAATTCTTTCCAACTACAGCCAGCCAGTGATGCTATCTCCAATCCCAATGATTACCTCTCGCTTAACTAATTAAAACATATGCTTGCACTAGTACTGTATTATTGTCCATTACATGCATGGGGTGCGTGCTTATTGATGAACGATGAGTTCCTAACTAAGTACAGTAATGGTCATTGTCGTCAGTAGATCGGGTGTCTATGCATGCCATGTATATACAGTTTGTTCTCTGACAATGGTCAATTGTAGGTATTGTACCCAGAAAACTTGCATGCATGAGCAAACTCTCCTTCAAACCCAGTCCCTCTTTGGATAATTGAACTTGGTACATAGTTCTTGCACATCAACGAGTAGTCTGCCCAGTGACAAGGCTTGAGCGAGATTTCAAGGGGGCCAAACTGACAAGGGTAATGCAAACCATATTACTATATAACTTGTTTGTTTGTTCGATGCCTTTCTTCCTAGTTTTGTTGTTTCTCTTGAAGCAAAGGTGGAGGATGAGTTGAAGGATCGTCATAAAAAACAATTTGTAATGGGATGGACCAGCGCTAACTAGCAATGGGCCTGATACTATAGGGACCAAATTGCTACTACATACTCAAGAGTGTTCTCATTGTCATTTGTTCCATATACTAGCAATTTGGTTCACAAACATTGCTTTCACAACTAACAGACATCATTAATTTGCCATGCACGCATGGTGGTTCACCTTTTCTTCTTCTTTTGCATGCCATCGATCATATGTACATATATGTTTGTTCCAATAAAGTTGAATCATATATACTTCAGGATAAGTATCATGTTCATGCTCAACCTGCTTTTTCTCCTTGCTTGATCTGAAAACCCGATCGAAAGGTGCCCTTCGGGTAGGCCTGAGGGCTAGGCATGGACCATATATGTATGTATGTGTGTGCGCGTAGATCGAGCTACAACATGCTATTTCTTGGCAAGCCTCTCTCCATGCATGATGGCCTTATCTGATCACCTCTTTATGCAGAGTTATATATTCATCGCTGCTATGTGAGTTGTCCACATATATTGATCCTTGCAGGCTTTGCCTTCCCTATCATGCACTTCTGCTAGCTGCTATGATCTGCATGCTCTAGGGATATGATATATATAAATTTGTGTGTGCTAGCTCTTTGGATCTGCAAGCTTGCATAATGCATGGAGAGAGAAGGCCAAAGTAGGAGATGGATTGCGCATATACGTAACGTACGAGATGTGATTTTTCATCTTTGTTGTTTCATGTCTGTCCTAATTGCAAGGTACTGTCATGCAGGCGTCCATGCACGCACACATATGATGGAGTTAACTTTGTGATGAGAAATTTCGGAGGTTTCCTTGCAGGTTAATTGCAGCTTTACTAACATTCCCTAGTTTGTTGTACTGACATATCAGTAACTTCTACCGCTTTGCTAAGGCAGTAGTACTGTGTACATATACTGTGCATGAACATCAAAAGTAGTGAAAGAAGATGACTGGACCAGAAATCTTATTGCCCAAAAATGTGCATATATATATACTCCAAATTAAAGTGCATACATACGTGAGCTGACAATTTTGTCCTTTTCGTATCTGCAAACGAGTATGAATTTGTTCCTGAAATTTTGTATTGATATAGACCATGTATAGCTAACAACTTTTTGAGAATTTTTGAAAACTTGCGGGAGCATATTTTGTAACATCCCAAAAATCCCAATTTTGGGAAAGAATGTTGAAAACAAATAAATGGAATTTTTTTAGCATGTTTATGCATAGAAAAATAAATTGAGCATGTTTTCCAACTTTTGCATAGAACAAATATTGAAATTATATGAAAATAGCAAATTTGAAGAATTTTTGAGATAATTTTTGGAGCCTGTTTGCTACGTTTAAAATTTAGGAAAACTTCCAGCTTTTTCAGGAAAAATCCAAATCTCATTTGAATTTTCCGCTCGCCCATTGGGATCCAAGCCAGCCCATTTCACTCGCGCTTGCTCCAACCCATGCCAGTTCCCACTCCTCGGGCTCACTGACATGCTGGCCCCACCTGTTAGAGCTTGTCTTCCACCTCACGTTCGCCTCAGCGCGCCAGCGTGGGAACGGTTGCGTCGTCTCCAACGCCAGTGAGCGTGCCTCCGCAGCTCCGCCGTTCTGGTGAGCTTCCTCGCTCATGATGTTCTCGTCGTTTTGATCCTCATGCATCACTTATCCCTCTTCTTTTCTCAATGCAGCTCTGGGAATCTCGTAGCTTGATCACGTTCTCCTTTGCCCCGGCTCTAGCGCGCACCCGATCGTGCCCACACGTTCCCATCACTCCGGTGAGTTCGTGCTCAAATCAACCACGTCACTATCTGTTCCATACCGTATTGATGCTTTCTCCTCACTCAACGTAGGAAAACTCACCAAGGATCCGAGCTTCACCATCATCTTTCCCATTCTCGGCCACCGCTGCTATTTTTTATCTTCCTCGAAGCCCAGTGAGCCTCGGTCCAATTGCTTGCATATACACTGTCTCTAGGACATCAATGAACTAATGCAACACTCCTTGTAGCCTTACCGTCGCTGAGAAGAGTTGTCACTGTGAACCTCCTCTACACCGCCACTGCTCGTCGTCGACAAGCCGCTTCAGACCTTCCCCGACCTCATCTTCTTCACCCTCGTGATCATGGTGAGCCTCTGGTCCTAATGTGTGTATCATTTTGTCAAGGGCGAGTCCCTAGTGCCCCTTTCCTCTTAGCCACCCATGGCGCCGCCGTAGTTGCATGTCATTGGCTTGCCTCTGGTGACCCTAGGTCCTCGCACATACTCCCTTAGCATCGTCTGGACTCACTGAGTCCAGCACGCCTCTCCTTTAGTCCTGGGAACACTTCCTTCACTAAAGATGTCGTCAACCCGAAGCTCCTCACTGCTTCTCGCCGTCATAACGGTAACTCCAGCCATCTCCACCTCCCCTGAGCCTTTCCGTGCTTGCCTCACCGCCAACGAGCTCGCCATGGCACTCGGCCATGTGCACAACTCTGTTGCTCTTCTCTCTCCCTCCCTCTGCCAGTGGGCCCTATGGGGTTAAGAGATGATTAGTGCTAAGTAACAGAGGTTAAGTGTGGTGAGTGTATGACAAGTGGGACCGGTTGAAAAGTTAATCAGAAATCTAATTTAAAATGTATTTAGTAAATGAGTCACTGATATGCGGGACCACCCAATGTTTCTGGTTTTAAAACATATTTTTAAAACCAAGAGACTAACATGTGGACCCCAGCCATCAGTTAATTAAAATAAAAAATAGGTTTAATCATTAGTTAATAAATAATAAGTCTATGACATATGAGACTGCCTCTGTTTTATAAATAAAATCAAGAAAATAGAAAAATAAGTCACTCATAAGTAGGCCCCACATGTAAGTTAATAAAATTCAGAAAAAGAGAGAAAATATACTTTCTGTTCAGAGAAAAATATGCTTTCCCTGTTAGAAAGCATAAACCTCAGAAGAACATAGAGGAAAATATGTTGTCTCTGTTACAAAGCGTAAACCTCCGAAAACACGCTTTTGGCATCACCCTTTTTATTAATTTCTGGATTTTCAAAACCAAAGCAAATTAAAACGTCAATAACTTTTGCATACAAACTACAAATTGAATGGATATTTTTTCTAAATTCATATAAAAATCATTCTATGTCTTAATATGCAAAAATATTTAGATTTTATTGCTATTGAAATTATTTTTCTATAATTAATTTGCTATCGGTTCTTTTTGAATATACGTCGATACTTCGAACGAAATTTACGACGATCCTCCATCCTCATACTCTAAGATACCATAGCAATGCAAGAACTCCCTTTGACCATGTTGATTCTAATATTTCAATTATTGTACTTCTTGCAAAATCTATTATGCATGCGTGTATGTTTGTTTAGAATTGCTATATTTGGAGATAACACAGTAATAGTCCTATTCTATGCATGATCCTCCTTGAAATATTGATATCCTTGCTGTTGTAGCCATTAAAATATAGTTTAGACAATAAATGATATCGAATAGGGTTTTTCGAATGCGAATATCACATAAATGCTTTGTCGAGCTTTAGTCTTTACTAAAATTTGAGAGTGGATACAATATTGGACATGATTTGGGAGATTTTGGAATAATGGTCCAGAGGGGTTACCTTTGTTAATTTTGTATAAAAAAAAATAAAAAACGTATATTTCGACGCGGACGAGTTATATTATGAACTGATGAATGTGAGAGGGTTTCTCGCATGTAGATAGGGGGAGATCCTCATCCGGGTCAATTAAGGACCGAATACTAGTATATCTGACCTAAGCGTAAGCGTACAACCACATGTGACAGTATGAGACGACCTTAGCTAATTAAGTCATCAAAAATTAGCCTTGCATGTTGGTAGGCCGTAGTAGTGCGAGCATGTATGATTGCTCGAAGGGACTCCTTTCACCGAGGTGTTAGGAACAAAGCTTGCTGACACAACGGTTAATGTCTTACCTGAGATTGAAGTGAGGGTTGTCATTGCCGAGCTAGTGCAAGGTTAGGACTAGATGATGTAAAGGCTTCAATACGTGCTCTAGACTGCATACTATAATGTTGTGTGCAGTGGGATTGACAGATGCTGGATAAACTGGAGAATTCATATTCTATGGGTAAAGTTGTACACCTCTTTTGAGAGTAAATTTATTTAAATAGCTGTGCTCGTGGTGATGAGTGTGCTAAGTGTAGTATTGTCGGGTATAATCTTGTTTTTCAAAAACGGTTTGTTAGAAAGAATGATGGGATGTATATTTTGATTAATTTGGGTGCCATGTCTATGGCTGAAAATAAGATGTTGATTGCAGCCAAGGAGGGTTGTGATTTGTGATTTATTAAGTTTCATACTTGTTATTCCTTGTTTAATTAACTGCTCTTTAAACTTTCGTTGCAAAATACTATGTATTGATATTGCGAATAAAATTTGCTTAATGCTGAAAACAACTTATAGCATAGAGCCTCATCTCTTGTTAGCCAAACATATATATAAATTTTATGATACACTACAAGTCTTGCTGAGTACGCATTCTACTCAATCTTGCTTAAATTGTTGTTTAGAGGATGAGGATGAGCCTATGCTAGACAACACGTTCTTTGCACCTGGTACCTTAGGGTTCGGTGACGGGTCTTGCTTGGACTTGTTCTTGTCGGTTGCTTGAGGGTTTGGATAGGCATACTGCTGGACTTTTGGGTTTTATTTAATATACTTTCGATGTTTAACTTGCTACTTCAGATGCTTATCTTTTAATTTGGCTGGTCGGCCCCTTCATTGTAAACTATGTAATCGTTTAAGTTTATGTACCACCATATTTGTTTTATTTCATATGTATGGATGTATATGCCAATGTTGTGGATATATGTACTAGCCACTGATTATACAACTAGTACTGTACACACACGAGGATTTTGGGTATTAAACGCCCGGGTCCGACGTTTTTAGTGGAATTTACACTATTTTCACAAAATTGCTCATTTTCACCTTATATCTCCCCTGTATGTATAATATATATCTTTTCTGCTCTCACAATAAACTAATGATTAGGTGATTCTTCTGTGTCGTCCATGCATTACCTAATTAACTTCTACTTCCACTTCAGGAAATGATATATTACTTGTACAAAATAAAGCTTTGAGGCAATTAAATAAGTTATCTTGGAAAATCCGCATGCATGTCGACCTGTGGAAAGTTGCTGTACAATGCACATATATACTAGTACAACTTTTATCCATATATACTAGTACAACTTTTATCTTGTGTTTGTGCTAAACAAGCAGATTGAAGCAAGTGCCATATGTAGGGTGGGTTGGTTGGCATGGATACATCCCTGTCAGTGGGGAGAGAAGACAAAGCTAGCTTAAATTGGGATGTTAGTGGCAAACCAACTTGATGATGAGATCTTCTAAAAACTTTGCCCTCCCAGAAATATATACCTATATCTTCTGTCCTAGTAGTAAACTGCCTTGCTGCTGCTTCCCCTCCAACACTATATATTTATATAATAGTTCATGTATGCATGTGCAGAGATATCCACACAAATTTGAGCTAGGTGCCCATGTATAGACATACATGCATACATACATACTGTCTTGCATGCACAATCTAGCTGGATATATAATACTACATGCTGGGTGCCATGTGATGCCTTACCTTGGAATTGTTTCCTAGATTCCAACTTGCAATGCAATTCAGGCACTGGTTGCAATATATTAATATGTTGCTATATATCAACAAAAGGGGGGCAAAAGAAGAAGAATCCAACATTTGTGTGTAATAATATGTATACACAATAATGGATACAAATTTTATTCTAAGCATACCTCTGTATGTTTCTAGGTATGGACATGTAGCAAACAATTTTTTTGCTATTTATTCCGTATGGCCTACACTGATAAGATTGAAAAATAGAAATTTAGTGACCATAAATGGAGTTTTTCAGATCCAGTGTTCTATCAAGCTGAAATTGAGAAGTAAACAAGAAAAGGGGTAAGAGGCAACTAGGGTTCCACCGAGCTACTTTGTTCAAAAGAAGTCGCCTTAAAAGAGGCAAATGAGAATATTTTACAAACCCTTTTTTAGAGAAAGCACATTTGCAATGTCAAAGTAAAGTACTTAGGAGCTTTCGCATGCATGTTTCTTATATGCCTGTCGAAATATCCCGTTTAATTATCAAGGAGTAGAAATTAGCAAATTGGAAATTAGTAAATAAATTCAGAAAATTTGGGAGCTTGGGGAAGATTTGGGCCACCGGCCCATAGCCCAACCGAACCCGAGTGGGTTTCGGTATGGGGAAGGGGGACCGACTGCCGGCCCACCCTATCCGAGTTGGTGTTGGACTTGGGGGGTGGGGGTGGGGGAGGCAACCGCATAAAAGGAGGAGGGGGAGGGGCTGGTTGAATCCTAACTAGCCGCCCTTGCCCCTCCCTGTCATGCTTCTCCCTTGCCGCCCCTCGTTGTGTGGTGGTGCCCTACTGCCGGTGCCAAGCAAGGAGAGGAGGAAGCTGGATCGGCAAGAAGATGAAGGAAGAGGAAGGAAAGAGAAGGGAAGGAGGAAGCTAGGGTTTGTGCACTCTGCATTCATTCGTCGTCAATTTTCATGGGTGATGATCTGATCAACATTAGATTGATCTTAGATGGATGTTTATTCCTGTTGTAGATTGGTTTGGTCGCGGGAGTTAGACGTTTCGTGATGCCTAAGTTCGTTAAATTGTATTGTAAAATCTTACGAGGGATTTTGGGGTATCTCCATCCATAATCATGATTTTTATGGTTAGGAACGTTGTATATAATTTCCTTAGTTTTTCGGAGAGTCTCATATCATTAAATTTGGACAAACGAATCAAAAGTTATGGCATCAGGAGTACTATTGTCCAGAACTCTGTTGCCAATGACTGCAATCATGAAGATGGCTTAATTACGTGCATTAGATGTTAGAATTAAATTATAGTCATAACTAGTACTATCTAGATATTTCTCTGTAGATTCCATAAATATTACGGTTTGCTATTTTTTATGTTGTATAAAAATAGCTATGAAAATACGAAGCCTACTGTTTTGTTAAATTCCAGTATAACATTCGGGGTTGGAAACAGGGACCAAGATGACAAAATAGGAGGATTTGCATAACTAAGATATTGTGGGGGAATTTCGTGTAGATTCCAGAAAGTATAAAGTTTGCTATATTTGGAGTCTAGAAGCAAAAGTGATTGGGGTTGGAAACAGGGACCTAGATGACAAAATAAGAGGATTTGCATAACTAAGATATTGTGGGGGAATTTCTTGTAGATTTCAGAAAGTATAGAGTTTGCTATATTTGGAGTCTAGAAGCAAAAGTGATTGACGTTTGATCACCAGGACAGCGGGTAGGTTGTCTAGTGAAATTGAGTTAAGTGCGTTGGGTTTGTGCATAGGTGTGATAGTGTATTGTTTGATGATTGTGCACTATTGTGACATGTTTTGAGTGTATTATGGATGTGTGTACACGGAGTGTTGCTTCGAGCTCGGTGCTGCGTTTGCATCGTCTAACTTTCGTGACTAAAAGGTAAGTGCATGATAGAGCGGTAGACAACAGTTTGGCGGCCTTTGTCTTTACATTTGATTTGATATGATAATTGTTTATGTTTTATTATTCTTTTTTAAAATGTTATGATAATGATGATATGGCATGACAAAGGTGTGACATGGTAATGATGATAATGGATAACATTGATGATTAATGAGCATTGTTGCATCATTTGTATTGCATCGAGCCAGGGTGGTGTGTACTTCCCATGTATATGGCTAGTCCGACGTGCTCTATGATAAAATCCTACAGAGGTAGGGACCCATCCTAAAGAAGATAGGGGAAGAGTGGTTCATTGATGGGCGATCACTTGCTATACCGGTATCAACTGATGAGTTACATTTGCATTTGCATACATAAAAATTTAATGATGATAATTGAGTACATGAGATATGAGAAGATTGTTGGACATGCTTATAACATTGTTAACGTTTCAATTGAAATATGAAATGTTTGTTTATTGTTCTATTTTGTACTTGCTGAGTCGTGGACTCATCCTTGCTTTGTTGTTGATTTTTAGGTGACCGTTAATGGTGACATGCATCGGATGCAGTAGCACACGTGAATCACGTGCATTGATCACATAAACATGATCAGTGGCATTGATGATTCCCCCTTACATTTATTCATGGACTTGGTTATTGATTAGTTTATATGCTTTAGACTTGAATGGTTTTGTTGTTGGTTGATTTATTATGTTTTGTTTGATTCATTTGTGACCCGTGGATGGTTTTTTTTGGTTCCACGCGGGCGTGCTGGAATTATTGTTAAATTAATGTTTAAATTGGTAGCTAGAGTAGTTAGGTGATATTTTGGGCTCAATGTTGGCCGGGGTGTTACACCTAGGGCTGTAAAAAAGCTCGAGGCTCGCAAACTGCTCGAACTCAGCTCGATCTAGGCTCGAGCTCCAAATGAATCAACCTCGAGCCTGATCTCAAGATCACGAGCCTTAATGAGCCAAGCTCAAATAGCTCAATTGGACTCGTTATTTTCACAACCTGCTTATAAGTTGTTGGTTGTTACCAAGCTTTCCTCAAATAGCCCTCCTATCTTGTTGAAAATTTTTGCATGTTAATTGTTACTGAGCTTCCCTCGAGCTCGACCTTGGGCCTACTCGAGCTTTTCTAATTGTTGAAAATTGATGCATGTTGTTGATGGTTACCGAGCTTACTCGAGCTTGAGCCCAGATCCAAACTTGGAGCCCAACCCAGGCTCACTCGAGCTCGGCTCGAGCTTGTACCGAGCTCGAGCCTAACTCATTTACAACCCTAGTTACACCCATGGCTAAGAAAATAGCTAGAGGCTCGCGAGCCAGCTCAGCTCGGAACGAGCTTTCAGGCTCGTGAATTTTTTAGCTGAGCCGAGCCCCATGTCTAGCTTGGAAAAAAAAATTGAGCCGAGCTCGAGCCGCTCGCAAGCCTAGTTTGGATAGTACTTGCTTGATTGCGCACAAAGGCCCAGCCCAGGCAGCCCACTAACCTAACCCTAACCCTACACTTCCATGACTCCTGTCCCAATCCCGAATTCCCCATCCTGATACTGATCCCCTTCCTCTCCCACCCTATCCACCGCGCCGCCGTGCCCCGTCCTCCTCTTGGCTGCGTGCTCCCACATCCTCCCCCTTGCCTCGTGCTCCCATCGTCCTCCCCTGGCCCCTTGTGGCCCCTGTCCTTCGCGTCGCCACCCCATCCACCGCGCCACTCGCCCCGTGCTTCCCCCTGTCCTCCACGTCGCCGCTCTATCCTCCTCACCCACCCCCTGCTTCATCCACCGCACCATCCACTCCCCTGGCCCTGTGCTCCCCCTATCCTCCTCTTGGCCCCGTGCTCCCCTCGTCCTCCCTCTGGCTCGGTGCTCCATCCCACCCTGTGCCCCCCTACTCCTCCATTCGACTCCCATGGACCGCCAATGTAGCATGGAGTCGGCCGACGTCGGGGCCTCCGCCTTAGCACTAACAGGTGAGCGTGCAATTGGTCGACGCCTCCTGAACTCGGCAAACCAGCAAACTCAATGAGTTAGGTTCAAAATGTTAATATCTTTTGTTGATGTTGTGCAGTGTAGTGTCTCTCATTTTGTGAATGGTTTTGTAGTGTAGTGTTAATAAAATCTCCTGAATGATTTTGTAGTCTCATGTTGAATATATTAGTTTGTCGAGTGGTATGCATTTTTAATTGCGTCTTGAGGGTTAATCCAAAAGAGAGGCTACAACAATCAGAAAAGGGAAACGGTAAGAAAAAGATATATCCATAGGGTAAAAGTAATAAGGGTTCAATATCGATATGATAATGCATACTCATAGTTTTCCTGGCATAGAATAGAAAGCCAAATGATAATGCACACTCGACACACTCTCTCCGAGATGGCCATAAAAAATGGCAAAGAGACAAACCTCATGTTTCTTTTCATACTTATACTATGCTACATGGTAGTCCTCCATGTCATGGCCAGATTTTCCTTCCACCAAGTATCATTAGATGATGAATTAAGACATGTTGCACTCTTTACAGCCATGCAAAAATTAGAAAAACCAAATACAATGTCAGTATATTCAATTTACTAAACATTAACAATAATTCAGGGTGACTCGGTGTGTCTCATATTGTAGCTGTTTAGTGTAGTCAGTGTGTCTCGGATTGTAGTTTAGTCAGTGTATTCAATGTTTTCTGAATGATTTTGCTCTCATATATTCATATATGCACTGTTTTATTCATATGTTCATTGTTTTATTCATTGTTTTACTCATATATTCATTGTTTTACTCATATATTTGTATATTTGTTGTTTTATTCATTGTTTTACCAAATTTTTTTTATCACAGTCATCGAGTGAGGATGCGGATTTGGAGTATATGGCTGATTATGATCACGATGGTCTACCATCTGATGAGGAGGGGGAACAAGGATATGTTTCGGTGGATTCTTCAATTTTGAATGATGATGAACAAGCAGCTGTGGCTTTGACATAAGATGGTACCGTGTCTCAAGGAAGATCAAAGAGGGGAGCAAAAAGGCGGAAGAGATCTCCAAAGGTAACTGGGAAACAAAAACATAGATCAGATTTGTTGGAAGATTTTCAAGGTGGTAAGTGTTCCATTCAAGACAAAGAAAGGGGAGATCGATACAAGGGCAAAGTGTTGGTTTTGCTACAAACTCATGCCTTACAAATAAGGGGGTGCTACTTCACATCTGATGAGGCATATACCAAAGCACACGCTATATATGAACAAGGTGGCTAAGATGAAAGCTCAAGCTAAGCTCAACTTTGGTTCTGCCATGGCAGGTGAGACTGGTTTACCTCTTGTTGTCACTCCTAGGGAATAAGATCAAGATAAAACTTGTCGAATTATTCTCCTAGGGAATAAGATCAAGATAAAACTTGTCGAATTATTGCTAAGATGATAATTGTCTATGAGGATCCTTTTAGGATGGTCGAGTACACTTGGTTTAATGTTTTGATGAGTTACTTAAATCCATTTTATCAATTCATCCGTAGAAAGAAGATAAGAAGTGAATGCATCAAGATTTATGAATCAGAGAGGAAAGTCCTTAGGAAGAGTCTTAGAAGTGTCTCCCATATAAGTTTAACTTGTGATTTGTGGACCTCTAACCAAAATCTTTGCTACATGAGTTTGGTAGCACATTATATAGATAAAAATTGGGTAATGCAATATTGTGTGCTGAACTTTATTGATTTGGATCCTCCACACAGTGGGGTTATCATAGCTCAAGCTGTCTTTGATTGCATTGCTGAATAGAAGATAGATGATAAGATTATCACACGTACTCTTGATAATGCTTCCTCAAATATTGCTGATGTTCATAGTTTAATGGCCAAGTTTGCTGCTAGAGGATCAGCTTATTTCATTGCTAAGTATTTTCATGTTTGATGTTGTTCTCATATAGTGAACTTGGTCGTAAATGATGGTCTACTATCATTAGCACCTTTGATAAAACATGCTCAGGAAGACAGTCAAGTATATATAGAAGTCTCCATCTCATATGCACAAATTCTTACAAATTTGTTCATCCCTTGTTTGGCAAATTAATCCTAGGTTGAGCCTTGATGTGTCCACACGATGGAGTTTCACATACAAAATGTTGTTAGTCTGTATTACTTATAAGGATGCTTTAGTGTGTATGCCAACACGGATGCAAATTACCAATGGCAGTCATCGAGCCAAGATTGGGCATTGTATGAAAAATTGCACCAATATTGAAGTCCTTGGCTAAAGTGACTAGTGTATTTTCTGGATCAACTTATCCAACGACAAATATTTTTTATTCTTACATAGTTAATGTCAAGATTGCATTAAGAGCTGCAATTACTTCTGGAGATGATCATTTGAAGAAAATGGTTGCTACAATGTTGGAAAACTTTGACAAGTATTGGGAAGAAAAAAGAACAATATCATGGTCCTTACTACTATTCTTGATCCTAGGTTTAAGATGAGATTCATTGGTTGGTGCTTCAACCAAATGTATGCGCCCTCAAAAGCTACAAAAGAGCTTGATGATGTGAAGGTCGAGTTGGAACATTTGTATTCGCGGTTTGATATGGATCATCAGCACAACAAGGTGGCTAGTGGAGGTTATGTAACCTCCTCTTCAACTATGGGTACAAACAGCTCATTATCCTCAGTCTCATCTCAGTTTCAGCCATTCTTGCATTCCACTTCTACCGAGCCTTCAAAGTCAGAGTTGCTCATCTACCTAGATGAAGCGAATGAGAGTTTAGATAATAAGGGTTTCAAATTACTTGAGTGGTGGAATTTGAATGCACATAGATTTTCAGTAGTGTCAAAGATGGCTAATAATTTCTTGATTGTACCAGCTAGCACTGCTGTATCTTCATAATCAACTTTCAGTGCTAGAGGTAAAGTACTAGATGATTATCAGAGTTCTCTACATCCAGCTATGGTTCAGTATTTAGTGTGTGCCTCTAGCTGGATAAGAGGTGCACATGATGACATGAGACCTCCTATAGTTGTGGTAGGTTCTCCTGTACTGTAATCTTTCTGTAATTTTTTTTGGCTTATGTCATGGCTAACTCGAATATTATGCATCTTTTCAGGAAGAAAATAATGAGGACAATGTTGAAACCATTCTATTTCCTCAAGGCGTCATAGGGAGCAACTAGTGAGTGGTAATGCTTCTAGGTGCGTATCAAACTTGATTTGTTAATTGAATTTTATGTTTTGGTTGTATTTGATCATAGAACAATTTTCCAAATGGGGGATCTGTTTTTTTTTTAATTATACCAAAGGATGGCCTGCTTTGGCCATTATTTGGTTCAATGTCATAGTAGTGTTCATGTGATTTACCATGTCATAGCATTTACAAGGCAAAAGCATAGGAGTAACTCAACATGCACAAGTCTTTTATTTTGGTTTGTGGTTAATTGCACTTTTATGTAGAAAATCTGCCCTATGGTTGTATGTGTAAGTATGCTCTAATAACACTTTGGAAGCTAAAAGTGTAGAATCACTGCCTACAATGGTATATGGTAAATAAAAAAAATGCAGTAGGACTATGGTCATTCGATTAGGGTTCAAGATCCTGCTGGTAACTGACATTTCAATCTTTAAGTTAAAATTTGGATATCTATTGAAAGATCTTAAGTGCATATATATCCTATATGAAGGAAAACAATGCACCGCACTGCTTTTATGTTGTATTGCCAAGTAATTTAGACTAGCAAGTACATTCGCATGCAAGTGAGCAAATATGTTTGACTGTTTCGCTGGTGTCATTTGTGCTCATCGTCTGATTGTGCATTGTAGGCTCATTGAATACTTTGGATGACAAGATGACGCCATGACATGATCACAAGAGAACCTTTTGTTTTGTTTGGTCATGTGCTTTGGAGTTTAGATTGTTATTTTGGACTCTTGTATATTAAGTGTTTAGCATGGATTGTTATGTTGACATGGACTGTTAAATATTAAGTGTTAGTCTTTCACCTTTGCTTATTGATTAAATGGATTATGCTGAATGATTAAATGCAATTGAATCAACTGTTGTAAACTTGTGATTTTATCTTACATTTCATTAAGAAAATGTTTATGGCTCGACCTTGTTCCTGGCTCTCGAGAGCATGTTTCTGGCTGGCTTCTGGCTCTGTGACTCGAACAACCACATCCGACACTGAGTCTCGAGTCATGTTCTGAGCTACTCGAAGATGTCACTTGGCTCGCGAGGGCTTGCAAGTCATCTCGAGTTTTCTTTTGAGTTGAGCCGAGTTGAGCCAACCTCCTAGCTCTGGTCCAAAATGAGCCGAGCTGAGCCTATTTTTCAATCGAGCGTGGCTCGAGTCTGCTCATTTTCAGCACTAGTTACCCCTATCTATCTCAGACAAAAATACATGTAACTATTTAAGATGCATGTACATGCACTTACGTGCATGATGGTTCATGCTTCAATAATTTATACAAGATCGAATCACTAGAAGCATTAAATAACTAAGGAATCGAATTGCTAGCTCATGGAGCTAGTTAAGAGCCATGGCTAGCTGTGAATCCAACGACATGATAGATGTACGTGTCAGTTTTGTTCAAGTGAAGGTACTGTCCTCTTGACTTGACTACACCTTCGTACATAAATTAAATTAATGCTATGATGCAGCAGAGGTAAATCATTAAATTTTGTGCGTGCATGCATGTGAAGGTCGATAATAGTATATATGCATGCTTGCCTCTCGATCAGCAGCTTAGAGAACTGGGATGTGATGGACATGTTTGTCTTGATTCCAAATTGCTCCAGCACCTCGAAACTAGATGTTTGTGAGTAGTACTACCTGCATCTCTGCAGGATAACATTCTTGATTTGTTAGTTAATTAATTAATATCTTGGTCCAAAGTCCAAGTAAATTAATTATTTTAAAACACCTTTCGTATTATACATAATCATACAATAGATGACAATCAGTGGTTCGATTGAAAAGCTTAAATTTTCATTTCTACATCACCTTAATAAGTCTTATAAGTAGTACAATATCTTGTGTTTGTACTATTCATATATAATCATAAAAAAATTGTACAATATATCCTTAAATTTGTGAGGTTGTGCCACTTAGCTCTCTGAACTTGCATTTTACTTTCTCAAGAACTTGCGAGGTTGTGCCACTTAGCTCTCAGAACTTGCGTTGAAGCAAAATTCGTTGGATGCGATGTCGGCGACTTAGTCCCCTCCGAGTCTGGTGGACTCGTCACTGCCCCGTTCCGGCCATGTTCATTGTCCTCATCACCTCGCACCGACAAAAAGGGAGTCTTCGCACTGTGTTCGCGTCTTCGCCGGAACTCCACCATCGTAGCTTGTCGTCGTCCTCTCCAATATTGCCTCCTCTGAGTCGGCCATGAGAGAGAAAAAAGTACATTTCCAGTGTCATAGCAGGGGCACAATACTTCTCTTTCTCATGATGATTTAGCAGCTCAGCCTTTTCTATTAACAAATGGCCAAATGGACTTCGTGCAGACTGAGTAGCTTTTGCTCTGGCACTGAGAATGTACTTCTTTATCTCCCACGACCGACTCAGAGGAGGTAAGGGCGGCAGCAAGCTGCAACGGTGGAGCTCCGGTGAAGACGCGAGCACAGTGCGTTCCCAGGTCCGAAGAATTCGTTTTTGTCGGCGTGAGGTGACGGAGACAATGAACACAGTCGGATCAAGGCGGCAACGAGTCCACTGGAGTCGGAGGGGACGAAGTCGCCGACATCACATCCGATGAACTTCGCTTCAACGCAAGTTCAGGGTGCTAAGTGACACAACCTCGCAAGTTCAGAGAATTGAGAAAGTAAAATATAAGTTCAGAAAGCTAAGTGGCACAACCTCGCAAGTTCAGAGACCTCCAGTGCTATTTTTTCTATAATAATTGTCTAAACCTTGTTTCCAGTCGAGGAAACATCAATATATATATATATATATATATATATATATATATATATATATATATATATATAGATATCCTCTATTTAGAAAGAAAAGCTATAGCAATGAAGAGATTCATGCATATACATAAGGACTCTTTGGCTAAAATGACACGTTTTAAAAACGAAATAGCAAAACTAGCTCTCTCCGCCAGTGCGCCCAAAATGACAAAAATAGCAATCCTACCACGCGATTTTGCAGTGGAAAGCCACGTACCGCGGTCCCAAATCGCGGCAGGCCACCTGCCTGTAACGATATGGGATCACGACACGTTGGCTTCCGCAATCTGGTTGCGCGGCACATGGCTTCCGTGGCAATTTAGCACGGTTGGAGGTGTCATTTTTGTCATTTCAAAAGCACAGAGGTAAAAGGCTAGTTTTGCTATTTTATTTTAAAAAGAGGCTAGATCAACCAAAAACTCATGCATAAGCTAGCTGGTTTTGATGTGAGAACAAACTAACATGCATGGGCTTGGTCATTGTAATTCTAGGACAGGTTTGTATTTAGATGGAGAGAGGCTGCTGCATGCATAATGCTACAGGGATTGGGGAATAATCTACTCACCTAACAGTACGCGTCCTTGGAACAGAATCTACACAATGTAATTAACTAGTACTACAAGAATGACATTTTCTTCAAGAAAGAAGAATGGCTTTATGTAATGTGAACATTGAGAGGACTGGTAGGCAATACTCTAGCTATGCATAGGCAACAACTCCTTGTCTACTCGGGGAGGTAAGGTGTACATTGGCTATAGCAGGAAACCTAGGAATTCAATGCTTGCATTCGTCACACACTCACCACAGAGAGAGACAGAGAGAGGGAGGGAGGGAGAGAGAGATGACACATAGGCACGTTCAGGTGCATCACATCGTCTTGTCTAGAAGAAACAAGGAAGCTGAAGCTCCCATTTAACTCTGACAGATGAGTGCAAGAAGTAACTCTGGCAAACTAGCTAGCTGCAGTTCAACTCCTGAGGTATATATTAATCAAGCTAATATCTTTGGTGTCATGCATGGACCATGGATGTATGGTGGAGTAACGCTATATGAAGCAGGAGATTGTTAGCTAGGTTAATTTGTCTCACACCACCGTATCAGCTATCAACTGGCTTGATCAACGCATAATAGAGAGTTTCCAAAGTCCTGAATGACCTATAAGGAACTCCGACGGTGAATCCCTCCCTGTATATCTCTGCATGCCAAACCAAACTTCACATCGATCAAACTAAAATTTAGCGGATCAGTCGGTTGTTTCTTCGATGTAAAAGAGAACTATATAAATCTGCATAAACTATCGCAGTCATGTTTACAGCAGCAGAGGGGAATCAAGGGAGACGATGAGCAAAGAGGAGGGGGAAGAAGGAGAATAGAGGATGGAGAGAGAGAGAGAAGGAAGGCCTTGGGATGCGTGAAAGCCTGCACGGCCTTCACGAGGAGCTCTCTCTGACACACACTACTGCGTGCATCACTCTTGCATAGGCATGCGCTCTTGTACTGCTGCTTTCTTCTTCTCCCTCCTACCTCATTATTCCATCACTCTCATCACCGTTGCCAGATTTGGTAACCCTTGTATCCATCATGAGTTGACCCCACGTATCCCCGTAGTTACAAGTTACTCCATATAGTACCTGATCCCGTCAGCGCTAGCTTCCGCATTAAATCCCGAGGAGAACTCTTCGACCGGGCAGCAACACCGTACAAATTGTGGTCGTATGCAAATCAAGGATATACAGGCAAAAACACCAGCTCTAGTGAATGCAGTGGCAAGAAATTTAGTGAATGCAGTGGCAAAAAATTAAGACCCAAGGATCCAGCCAAAATCACAATGTGAATATTTACTATTCATAACCAGTGGATGGTATTGTGATAAATACAGCAAAAACTAGCCTACATATATAGGACAAACTATCAAAGGATCACATAGGACAAGCTAGAACAATCTTTTTAGATAAAAAAGGTGAAAAATAGCCTGTAATTAACAGGCCGTGGTTGGGATAGTCCCACATTGATTGTGAAATAAGACAGATAACGATTTATAAGGGTGAGGATGTACCCACCTATCAGTCTAGTCTTTTAGAGGGAGATGACACAAGATCCCTTGGTTATTGCTCTGTAGTTGTGTTTGCTGGTTAGTGACCCTTCGACCTGGGGCTGAGACGCTGATTTAGCGGGCCCGGGATCGAACACTGGTCTATTGGTTTGATGACGCTGCGCAACAATTGGTATCAGAACCCAGATATCCTGGATACATCTTGTTATGAATAATGTGTGCATCTATTCAAGAGGCCCAATGAGCAATATATATAGGGAGTACAAAAGGGAGTTGCCATATACAGATAAGGAAATACAAGAGTCATATTCTAACACCCCCCTCAAACTCATGGTGGATCACACACACTGAGTTTGGAGAGAAAATACAAATGTTGTGCCCTAGTCTGTGGCTTCGTGAAGAAGTCAGCAACCTGTAACTCTGATGGCACAAACTATAAAGCAAGTACTCCCTCCTGAACCTGTGAGCGAGTGAATGAAGCATCTACACCAATGTGCTTGGTGAGCTCATGCTTCACTGGGTCCCGAGCAATACTGATAGCACCTGTACTGTTAGACAAAAGAGTCGTAGGTCCCATCACAGGCACTCCAAAATCTGCAAGTAGCCACCCCAGCCAAGTAATCTCTGCTGTCACTGTTGCCATAGCTCTCAACTCAGCCTCTGCACTCGAACGGAATCGCTGCGATGCTTCTTAGTCTTCGGGCAATCAGGGAGGAGCCAAGAAAAACACAGTAAGCAGAAAGAGAACGACGATCAGAAGGATCACTAGCCCAGGTCGCATCGGAGTACGCCTGAAGCTGTAGTGAGGTAGAGCTAGGGAAAAACAAACGACGAGAGATGGTCCCGCGCAAGTAGCGAAGAACACGAAGAAGGTGATTGTAGTGAAGATGGGTAGGACGAGCCATGAACTGACTCAAAATATGAACAAAGATAAGCAATATCGTGACGAGTGCTCACAAGGTACACCAAACTCCCAACAAGATGACGATATCGAGTAGAATCCTCAAGAGGATCGCCATCGCGACACGGTGGGAGGATAGCTCCATGGGAGTCTCAAAGAAGGCGAGTGTCGGTCACCCGCACGGTCAAGAAGATCCTAGACATACTTCTGTGGGAGAGGTAGTAGCCCTCGTGCATGGAAGAGACCTCAATCCCAAGGAAGTATGTAAGAGAACCAAGATCATCATAAAAATTGCTCATCGAGGTGCTTCTTCACATATGTGATGAAGGAGGAATCATCACGATGATGAGCATGTCATCAACATACGAAGAAGCGATGTCCTACCCGAGATGAGGTATGGACAAAAAGAGCAGGATCGTGGGAACCGACGGTGAAACCGGCAAGCAGTAATCACCGAGGTAAACGCGCAAACCGTGCACGAGGAGCCTGTTGAGGCCATAAAGAGCACGGCGAAGACGCATGACATGCCCATCAGAAATGAATACCTGTAGTGGCCGCATGTAGACCTCCTCATGCAAAACACCATTAAGAAAAGCATTCTTAACGACAAGGCGAGAGATAGGCCACCGCGAATCGTAGCAACCGCAACAAGAGTGCGAACGGTGGTCATATGGGCAACAGGCAAAAGTCTCGTCGTAGTCACGACCGTACTCCTGCTGAAAGCCGCGAGCCACAAGACGAGCCTTGTAGCGCTCGATAGTACCATCAGACCGGTCTTAATCTTGTACACCCACTTGCACGTGATCGGACGAGCATGCACAGGTGTCGGTACAATATCCCAAGTCTCCGTACGTCGAAGAGCATCAAGCTCCTCTGCCATAGCGAGCCGCCACTCGAATGAGGAGCACCTCACGATAAGAACTAGGCTCGATGTGAGAGAGCATGAGCTATCGGAGCAAATCCAAGACGATCGAGGTCGGGGATGTCCGGTCACGAAGGACGTAACGAGGAGCATCATCAGGAGGATCAGATGTGGGTGTCGACAAGATACCAGGAGAGGAGACTGGTAAAGGACAAGGACGTCTAGAGTAGTGAATACCAGAGAAACGAGACGGTGGTGGTGCAGGAACAAGAGGCGGTGTTTGCAGAGGCAGCACGAGGCGAGGTACGTATGAACCACCGGGATGGACTAGGGAAGACTGTGATAGTGGAGAAATGGGTGAAGAGTCAGAAAGAGACAACCACGAAATCGACTCAACGGTGGAAACAGGAGGAGCCGAATCTCGATAGAAGAAAGGTCGAGATTCGTCAAAGACAACGTCTAGTGAAACCCTGATCCGTCGAGCAGAAGGATCCCAGCAGTGATAACCCTTATGCTCAGAACTATAACCAAGAAACACACACTCAACTGACTGGGCCGACAGTTTAGTGCGCTCACAAGACTGCAACAGAACAAAACAAGTACAACCAAAAACACGAAGGTGAGTGTACTGGAGGGCTCGAGAGTAGAGGCGCTCTATAGGACTGACACCCTTAAGAGCAGAAGAAGGCTGCATATTGATGAGATATGCACGTGAGAAAGCGATCTCGACCAGGCGTGGTGGAACGTGAGAGGTAAGGAGAAGAGTGCGGGCAGTCTCAATCAGATGACGATGTTTGCGCTCAGCAATCCCATTCTGAGCATGCGCACCAAGACAAGAAGACTGGTAAAGAGTGCCCTGCTAAGAAAGAAACTGTCTAAAAGCGCCAGAACAGTACTCGCCGGCAGAATCACAGCGAAAAGTACGGATGGGAGAATCAAACTGAGTACGAACCATTGTTGCAAAGCTACGATAGATCACAAGAAACTGACCACGATTAGACATAGGAAAAATCCATGTAAAACGGGAATAATCATCAATGAAGATCACATAAAGTTTATGCCCGCCTTTAGAGATAATAGGCGCAGGTCCCCATACATCTGAATGAACTAAGTCAAAAGGACGAGAAGACAAAGACTCACTAGAATGATAAGGAAGTCAGAGTCGCTGCCCACTTACAACCTGACAAAACATGGTCGTGTCAACAATAACACGCCCAAGAACACCCTTACGAACTAATGAAGAAAGACGGACCCACACAAGTGACCTAACGGTGATGCCATCGCGCAAAAACTCCGGATGTGGTGGCGGCGGTGGCGGTGGAAGTAGTCGTAGAGGTGACAGGAGCAACTGAAGTGGTCGGAAGGTGGAGGCGATCAAGGATGTAGAGACCCTGACGATCCCTACGGTGCCGGCCAGTCCCAAGTACCGCCCACTGTCACCGATCCCGAACAAAACAGAGTGAGAGTCAAAACCAACCCTACAAATGAGATCGGTGGGTGACCCACCGAGAGAAGCCGCATGGTAAGTCAGGGAACATGAGAAACAATGGAACAAAGAAAGTCGATGAACAAAGAGTGCCTCGACAAATGACAGACAAAGGAGTACCGTCAGCTGTCTGAACAGAGATAGGAAAAACAGGAGGTCCGACTGACGTGAGAGATGTGGAGTCCGGTGTCATGTGAAAAGAGGCACCAGAATCTAGAACCCAAGAAGTACCTGGAGGAGACGTCGAGCTAGACCGCGTAACTCTGAGCCGTGAGAGAGCTGCGAAGTAGATCTGGCGAATGGCCAACGAGTCACCTCGAGAAGGTCTCGACGTCTTTGGTCCGCCTGTCGAGAAGGGCCTCCCCGCCCCTTTGATCGCCCACGCGCTTTGTTCGCTTTGCGCACCGCACAACGCCGATAGTCGTGCGAAGTTCTTGCAATAATTGCACCGAACCCGCTTGGTGCAAAAGCGTATGCGGCAGATAAAGCGAGAAGATCCTACAATCGAAGCGAAACCGGCGTGTAGTCGAAGAAGAAGGGTAGCAAGCACGCTTGGAACAAATCGTGTTGCTAACCCGCGCGAAGCTCCTCGGCATGAAGCGTCGAAGAGCCTCAGAATCGCTTGGTGCGTGGTGAGCGGCTCGGCAAATGAGCCCCGATAGGCTCAAACTCGGGCGCAGACGGCAGAAGTCATAAAGCGGCGATCACGATCCGCCGCACTTTATGACACTCGGCAGAGCGAGAAGCGAGCTCGTCACCGTGCGCCGAGACCGCTAGGGCTCGGAAGAAGTCGTTGATCGAGGAGTCGTCCTGGCGAAGCGTCTCCAACTCACACTGGAGCGAAAAGAAATGAGCATCGCTGCTCTGCTGGTATCGCTCGCGTAAGTACTCCCAGATCTGACGAGTGACACGCAGACCAATGATGTCTGGCTGGATGGAGTCGTCGACACCGACCACCGGATGGCTCGAACACGGCCTCGTCAAGACACCGGCGCCAAAAGCGTCTATGGCATATCAAGGCCTCATCGCCAAAGATCGCAGCGGTGGCGGTGACCTCTGCCTCCTGCTTGGCAGCTTCATCTTTTGTAGAAGGTGCAGAAGTAGGCTGCCTGGGAGGAGGTTGAACCGGCGATGACGGACAAGGTCGGGTACCAGTAACATGTCCCCAGAGGCGGAGACCATCGAGCGTGATCTCCATGAGTGAAGACCACAACCTGTAATTCGTTCCATGAAGCTTGGTTTCCGAGAATGGGATCGCAGCTGATGGAACGGAAGCCATCGGTAGGCGGCGTTGGACGGCGCGACGACCAAGGCAACGAAGGCTAACAGGCGGCGCTGGACGGCGCGACGGTTAGATCAACGTATTGGTTTTTTTTTTTGCTTTATTTTTCTTTCTCTCGGGCCGGGCTAACAAAACGCTTCGGCCGGCCCGTGCGAAACAAGAAGAGGCACAGGGGAACTAGGGTTCCCCCTGCTTGGCGGCGGTGGCCCGGGTCGCAGTGGGTCTCCCGGCCTTGCGCGCGGGGCTCCGGTCACCGGCGGTGGCGCCGCGGTCGGCAGCGGCGGCCTGCGGCGAACAAGCGGGTGGGCGGCGCGCCTTGCAGCAGCGGGGCTCCCGGTCGGCAGGCGGCGGCGCTCCCGGTCAGCAGGCGGCGGCCTTGCAGCGAACAAACGGGTGGATGCGTTGGGCTCCCGGTCGGCGGCGTGTCGAGCTCCTGGGTGCAACGGGGTAGCGGCGGTGGTGGCAGCGTCCTTGCGACGGCGGCCAACGATCGACGAGCTCCCGGTCGGCAGAGATGGACTCGAGCGGCGTTGCCTTGGGCTCCCGATCGGCAGAGCCCGTGCACGCGATGGCTTCAGGCACGGCGGCGTCGCGGCTCCGGGAGCAGCGACTCGCGGCGACGTTCGAACCGGACGGTGACCGGGCGGCCAACTGCGTCGGGCGGTAGGATGGCAGCGGAAGGAGAGCTAGGTTAGCGCTCTGATAACATGTTATGAATAATGTGTGCATCTATTCAAGAGACCCAATGGGCAATATATATAGGGAGTACAAAAGGGGTTGCCATATACAGATAAGGAAATACAAGAGTCCTATTCTAACACATCTCAGGCCTCACGGTTGCCGGAGAGCACACCCGATGTGTGAGGGAAGATTTGTTGTTATAGTCATCCCACATCGGTTGTGGGATGAGACAGAGCACGATTTATAAGGGTGAGAGTGTACCCATCTATTAGGCTAGTCTTTTGGAGGAAGACGGCCCAAGACCCCTTTGTTATTGATCTGTAGTTGGGCTTGCGGGTTAGCGACCCAACGAACTAGGACCAAGACACTGATATAGCGGGCTAAGAATCAAAAACTGGTTTAGTGGTCCGATACTACTGTACAACAACTGTCACATTTAGAAGCAAATTAGCTTTCCCCACTTCTAGCATATATAGCTAGCCAGCCTCTACAACATAAATGACAAATAGTAGCAGTTTCCATCGATCGATCGATCCTCAGCCTGTTTGTCTGTGCCCTTATAGCCTTAATTACCTCACGAACTTACACCAGTATCTACAGCAGCATGGCCTCTTGCACATTTGACACCTCAAGCTCAAGCTCAAGCTTAGCCTCCTCCTCCTCCCCTTCCACCTCCATCCCCCTATAAAGCCCTCCGTTATGTGACCACTCATGGGCTCTCTCTCTCTCTCTCCCTCTCTCTGCTGTGAGAGATCAAGCTAACACATATATACCTTCTTCTCTAGCTAGCTGCTAGGTAGTCAAGTACTGCACTTCGGAGGAGGAGCTCACCATCTCATCTACTACATCTAGCTTGCTTTGCTGGTGTGGTGTGGTGTGGTTGACAAGTACTGGTACTGAGCTAGCTGTAGTGAGCAGTGATAGTGGCCGGCCGGCATGGACAACATCACCCATAACTCGAGCAGCAGCAGCTCATGGGATCTGGACATGAGCCTCGGCAGCCACCACCACCCTCTCCTCTTCGAACACACCACCCCGACTCCACCCCCGCCGCCGCCGCCATTACCCTTCGACCTCCACCCCCCTCCTCCTCACCACCACCATCCTCACCCATTGGATCCTTCTCCTTCTTCCTCCCTCTTCCCTCCTCCTCCTCCTCCCTATCACCACCACCTCCACCTCCACCCTCTCGACCTGGACCCCTCCTCGCATCAGCGGCATCACGAGCCCCGTCACGACCAGGAGGAGTTGAGGCACGAGGCGGCCGGGGGACAGGAAGGTGCCGCCGGCGACGACGCGGAAGAGGAGCTCGGCGCCATGAAGGAGATGATGTACCGGATCGCCGCCATGCAGCCGGTCGACGTCGACCCGGCCACCATCAAGAAGCCGCGCCGCCGCAACGTCCGCATCAGCGACGATCCCCAGAGCGTCGCGGCCCGCCACCGCCGCGAGCGGATCAGCGAGCGCATCCGCATCCTGCAGCGCCTCGTCCCGGGGGGCACCAAGATGGACACCGCCTCCATGCTCGACGAGGCCATCCGCTACATCAAGTTCCTCAAACGCCAGGTCCAGGAGCTCCAGCACCAGCCGTATCCTGCCGGGGCGTCCGCTGGAGCTCCAGCTGGACCTAGCACCTCAGTCGTAGGCCCACCAGGGCGAGCTGGTGGACCATTTATGCCGCTCGGTGCCGGGCCGATCATCGATTGGACCGGACTCACGAGGTCCGTGGATATCCACGGGTCGACATCGTCGTCGTCCTCGTCGTCGATGGGCGGCGCACACGCGGCCCTAGGTTTCGGGTTCAGCAGCGGTGGTCAAAGCAGCCATGGAATGCGCTGAGAGAGAGCTATAGCTGATTAACTAGGGATGGATTGGTGGATGGATGACTAGCAGAGAGGTAATTTTGATTTAAGTTCAATTGTTCTTGTTGTGGGGGGCGGTAGTTTGTGTACTGCTGGTGTTGATGTTTTGTGACAGTACAATTAATTAATAAGATTAGCTAGGGTTTGTGCTGTTTTGCCATGTGATCTTCACTTCAGGTTTTGTACTGCTTTCTCTGAGTTTTCATTTGCGGAGAATTTCAAGGGCCAGCGAAAAAAATGGCAGACACACTAGTATATATATACAATTCTCTATGATGCTCTGCAGCTAGCTAGCTTGCGTGTTGTGTCATGGTGGCAACCAAAGTCTGTTACAAGCATGCATGTTGACTAGCTACTGGTTGAACATGGGATCAGAGAAAGATACTACTCACCTTTATTTGTTGTTTGTTACTTGTTGCAGTGTGTCACGTAGAGATCAGTTAATAACGACTTACTCTCTCTCTCTCTTTCTTTGTTTGAGCTTTCAGAGAAAAGAAAGGAAATTCATTTGGCCCGTTTTTTCCTCTCTTGAGAAAAGTTGAGATAGCTAGAGGGAATTATTGGTGCAAGGTATTCAGTGCCCTGATCAGTCATGAGTGGTGAGGTGCTGAATTCTATGCATCAAGAGGGCGAAAATAAGCAGCAAAGAAAGGAGGTTTTGGTTGGAGAGTTCCCAGAGAGGACAGTGCGGGCAAACCAACCATTGAAAAGGCTTAGCTACCCCTGTCTATCTATCTAGCTAGCTATAGCCTGCAGTGATGTACTGATCCTTAGCATGAAAAAAAAGCACAGAGTTTTCACATATATTCTTGTGTTTTCCCTCCGAACTCTAGTGGAGCGGTGGCAAAAGTTCGATTGCATGCATGATTAAGATTGAATGCGTGGTTCTAAATTACTTCAATTTGACCCCTCCTTTCAATCATAATTTATTTATAAAATCTAATGAAATTATACTATTGTGAAATTATTTTTTATGGCAAATATGTATGTATTATTTTTATGTGCCCAATCTTAATATTCAAAAGGATATTGATAGCCAAATTTTATAATATTTATCTGCACGTAACTCAAAACGACTTCTTCATGTGACCAACCGGAAGGAGTAAAATACAATAATTACTTCAATTTGTGTGGTACATGAACTGAAAAGTACCATTGATTGCACTGGTATTTTATGTAAACTGAGATATATTAATGTTAAGTGTTAACTATATTGCTTATTAAAAAAAACTATGTTAATTAATTGTATTATTGTCGAGCGTGCATGTAGCTGTTTATGCTTAATTCAGGTCAATTTTTTTTTGTGGGCATATGGTTTGTCCACTATATGTATTTGTAGTACAGTATAGTGCGTCCATATATTATAGTATACTGTATAGTACATCCATATATATGACATGTTTTCATTTTCTTCCTTGTAATATTTGACATTTTCTCGCATGACTCGAACATTTCCATCCTAAAGTCCCGTTGTATTATTTCCTCCGTTATTTGCCCCAATTTTTCTTTCTGTCTTTCATATATACTTAAGTCCATGCTTAATTATATGCATGAATGGTGTATTAATTTCCTTGGAGTTACAAATACTGGTAAAGAAACAATTTAGATTTACATTTAGTTACTTTGAGACATATCGTTAATTTGCTTTGTTTGTATTATTTTTATAATGTCTTTAAATCATAAGACAAGTGTTCAAGCTCCTATAAATATTCTATATGAGGATTTTGTACGGTTGCTGGTCAATTTAGCTTGAGTATTGTAAACCTCGCTCCAAGTTAACTTAATGTAACATAAGTTATTGCAAATCATGCATGCTGATACATATCAGTCTTCTAGCTAGTCTATCAAACACATCCTTTACAACAAATGAAATACTCGTGGTAAAGACTGGTACATCACACAATTTGATCTTTGAACTAACACAACATCTTTGCATTTCATTTTCAACGTCTAATAGAGCAACGTACCATCAATTACATGTATAATGCCATGACAACACGTCATGTAACCTCTAACTATGTTTGGCCAAGTATGACTATATATGTTTGCTTTGAGTATGCATAAATTAAGAACATGGACGTTTCTCCATAAAGGAATGCATGTCTAGAATAATTTGCTATAACTATTATCGTGTGTACATTGAAAACATACTAATTTTGCATAGGTTTTCATCCCATTTCAGCCCCAAATTAAGGTTGACCCATGGTTTTCCCAATTTGGTTTCACCCAAAAGAGTTAAGACTACAAGTTATGGTATGGTTGGTTCTAGATTACATTATCAAAGGATCAATGGAATTCCTCGGAGGACATGATTCATAAGGAAAGTGTCCATAACCTTGCCAACCTGTCTAAAAACACACAAGGTTATATATATAACATATAGAGTCTCCAACATATATATTTCAATCTCTCATTGGCCCCGAAGAGTTGACCTAAGTTAATCAGCATGATTTGTTCTCTAGGTTGTAATTAAACTAATTTTTCGCTCTAAACTTCCCATATCGAACTAATTGTATTCGATCATGTGCGCTATTAGTCCTCTCTGAGTCAAACTAGCTTCTGAATTATTACAAAGTTCCATCAGCTGGAAGAGAGAGTACGTACAACTTATGTTAGTACGCCCATTTTTACCCTGTGCTCTTCCATTTTTCTTCCATGGCAAATGTTTAATTCGAAAGGTAATCTTGAAGGGATCTACATCTCTGTTGACTACCTACTTACGTTCACAAAATTAAGATCAGAAACTCAGAAAAATGCGGTCACTACTGGATTCCGGCTCTTTGCCGAGTGCCTCAGGCACTGGGCAAAGGCTTCTTTGCACTCGGCAAAAGCTTTGCCGAGTGCGACACTCGGTAAAGGGTCGCACTAGCTAGCTTTACGTGAACTAATTAAATCAAGTGAAACTTTGACCCACAAAATTTTGACATTTTGCTAGCTAGTCTCGCATTCAAGCCGAGCTAAACGCATAGTCACACCCTAAAAGTAGCAGCACAAAAAAATGAGGAAATTTTTATTTAATTTGGTTGACTCGCTTGTACTATCACCAGTTTCCCATTTCCAGTTAACAAATCCCTGGGTGATATGATATTAATTACCAGACCTAGCGAATTCCTTACAATCTTCACATGCATTTCACCATTTATATATATACGAATGAGGGCAAACTCCTCCGATTGATATGTTGCAGGCGTAACTTAATAACTTATTGCATGCTTCGGTTAGATTCTCAAATACCTTAGTTGTGTACTATAAATAAGATGATCTTAGTCAGTTTCCCTTACACTGCACTATTGGAGCAATAAATGCGACATGCATGTATATGTCCATCTATCTGCAGGGTCAGATAGAAATACTGCACTCCTGACATTTTTAATATAATGTATATCCACATGACACCTAACTTTTTTTGTCATTAGTTGATAGACACCCCAATTTTATGACATTGCCGAAAGACACTAAAATTTTATGACTATTTGCTGTAGCACACTGAGATCAATATAATATTATTTTCACGCTAAAGAGGAGAGATAATACTTGTGAAAAAACCCATTTTTCCCTACTCGTTTCCTTGTTCCTTATCCTCCCTTCTTTGCCTCCCTTCCTCCTCTCCACTTGGTAGCCCACGGTGGCAGAGCAGTAGCGGCAGCAACTCTCTCTCTCTCTGCCCCTGGCCACAAGACCACACCGTCACCGCCTCAGGTCCTCTTTGGCCGGCTTGCGCGCACCACATCCTCCGCCAGCCACAAGCCTCCTCACATGAGTTACGCTCCCTCCTTCCCCAGCCTATGCCGCCACTGGCTCGCCGCGAGCTCCTCTTGTGGCGGCCGCGATGCCTCTCTCTCTCTCTCTCTCTCTCTCTCTCTCTCTTCCTGGCAAGGGGCAACTGCCATCACCCAGCACCACCGCCTCGCCATGGTTGCTGACGACACCGGCTTTCCCAGTGCCTCCTGCCAACCTAGACCACCAAAATGGAACCCCAAATCCGGGAACACGCCATGTGCGCATTACTTCCGCCGGATTTCGCCGCCGACCATGGGGGATCGTCGGAGAAGGAACAGGGAGGAAGAAGAAGAGGATAAGGGCACGAGGTCATTTTGAACAACCTCTCTCTCTAAAATAATGATGATTATTATTATTATATTGGCATCAATGTCCTACTACAAAGAGCCACAAAATTTTAGCGTCTTTTGATGAAGTCACAAAATTTGGGTGTCTACCGGCCAATAATACAAAAGTTAGATGTTATGTAGCCAATTTTGCCTTAAATGTATCATTCTGATCCCTGCAGCAATCCAGTACACACTGTTTCAGTCTCCACATCCACATACGTATAGATAGAGCAATAAAATAAACGTTTGTCTTCATAAGGCTGTAATCTATTCGTTGGAGAATTTGTTCCGACGTGTATCAAGTATCTACAGTCATCTAAAAATTAAGGCAGTTATGGTTTCAGATCTTTAATTTCCTATCGCATGCACACTTAAGTAATTTTGTTGAACTACTGAAGCTATATATGTACATTTGCCAAAAAAATCAGCCATTTGCAGTGTACTGTAGTTCTGATCATGATCACCTCAAACAAGTGCATAGAAACGTGCATGCATTTTTATTATTAAGCCGCATTCAATATATAATATGATATGCAAAAATTTAAAATGAACGTGATGCATTAGTTCTCATTTTTGAAAGTGGCTTCTAATAAGCATGCAACACATGCACACATGCATGGCCGGCCAATCGTTACAAGCTTGTTCAATTAAGGATATTCTTGTGATAATTGGAAAACCATGTATCTACAGAATGCCGTACGTGTACATGTGGAAAGGGCATGCAGTTGTAAATGTGTTCAGATCAGTTTTGCAATGCATATGAGAGGCATGCATATATGTATCTATCTACTTTCTTTTTGGTACTTGCAATGGTCAGACTCTGCAATCTGCGATGATCATATGATGTGTGACAGACCAAATAATAAACCTAATGTAAAGCTCCCGGTCCCTTTATTTCTCCTCTAAAATTAATAATAATAACTTCTCTCCTTTTTTTTTTGACGAGAGGAAAGAAACTAAAGTAGGCAAAGGAAGGAAGGCATCTACCGATCGATCTATGCATATATGTATAGAATAGAAAAGGTTATCTATGGTGGGAGGGGCACTGATTTCAGAGCTGACAGGAGCCAATCATGCAACAGAGATGGATCATATGAATGCATACGCATGGCCTTCGCTGTGCAATGCATGCCATATTCACTGCTGCATGCGTGCTTCTGCAGCCATAGTACTCTCCTCCTCCTTGGATCTCGCCAAAACAAAAGAATACGAACAAAAAGAATTAGTGCATGCCTGAATATAGGCAGCTATAGTATCGAGTGGCTATTGTACAAACTTTTGCTTTTATCTCTTCTCCAAAGATACCTTTGCCATCAACCATGCATCCTGGTAATGGACAAAACCATGGGAATAAATCATGCATATATGTTTGTATTTGCGCCAATTAATTGTGAGGAATCCGGCCGCATCAATCTTCAGTGGCATTATATGGATGGTAGTCTTGTAAGCAAATGTACTGTACATTAGACACTCCATTGACTATAGGGATTCCCCGTCTTTAAATCGTCTTCTATTATTTGCATTTATTTTGAAATACACTGATTATTTGCCCCAGTTTGAATTTCCTATTTGATATTTTGCCATTTCCACAATTTTGATTTACATTTCGTATTTTAGCCCACACGAAATGGTTGTTATGCCCCCAATGTCTTATGTCCTTCCTCTCTTCGCTACCTCCTCTTGCCCGCGCCACTACCCCTCTTGGCCGCTTCCTCTCCTTCGCCATGGCAGCCGCCCACTCCCTCCACCCCGCGGTGCCCAAGCCCATCGCCACATCCACTCACTCCCTCTCGCCTCTCACCGCTGCTGCCCACCTTTGCCTCCCCACCAACTGCCTGCACTGCCTCGCAGTCTCCTGCAGCTCCGCCCGTTGGTTACCATGGAGAAGCCGCTGGCACCAAGGGAGGTGCGCATGAGCACGGGTAGGATGCGGGGGGACTTACCGGGGTAGTCGAAGGCATCAGGGAGGAACCGAGGAGGGCTGGCAGTGGGAGCCCGAGGAGGCGCGAGCGGCTCACCATGGGGGCGCCACCGGGGAGAGGGGGAGCTCCAACCAATGATGTGGGGGTGGAAGAGGAAGGTGATACGAGGCTCTAGGAGGGAGGAATCGGGACAGGACTCACCGTGCGAGAGGTAGTGGTCGTGGCGGCGGTTTCGGCCGAAGGCGAGGAAGATGACGGAGCGCCGAGCTCCCTTGCGTGGATCCTGTAATTGCTTGAGGGGTTTTGAGGTTCTTGGGAACATGTTTTGACGCGCTCAGTTGGGAGAGAGGCACATCGGGTCGGCCGAAACGGCGGGCGGAGGCAACGACATTCTATCGAGTGGTGGGCATCGGTGGAGAGGAAGGTGACATTCTGGGCGTGGCGGCGACCAACGGAGGGAGCGGAGGTGAGCATTGGAAGGAGGAAGCTGGGGCAATGCGTGCGAGCATGTTGGCGCGGGTCGGAACTCACAGAAGTGGTGGTGGCGCATGGGCGGGGCATGGCGACCGAAATAGAGGAGTGGCTCCTCGAGCCTGACTCCATTCTTTGGAGCGTGAGGGAGAGGGAGAGGGGGGTGGAAGCAGCTGGTGGGGGTGGATTCAGCTACGGCTTAAGTAGAGGAGAGGCCGAGCGCGAGTTCTCGCACGAAGCTCGGCGGCGAGACGGGCTTGCAGTGCGAGTCTGCCATGGCTAGGGCAAAGCAAGGAAGAAAAGATGAAAAGATGAGAGGAGGAAGAAGAAGGGGAAGAGAGCATTTGTGATATTTCGTGTGGCCTGAAATAGCAAATGTAAATCAAAATTACAGAAATGGCAAAACATCAAACAAGAAAATCAAACCGGGGCAAATAATCAACGTAGTCCAAAATAAATGCAAATACTAGAAGGCGAATTATGTCTCACTGATATGTGGGGTTAGTGCCCACATGTTAGTGACACAATGAATGTCGTGTAAGAGACAAGGCAAACTTTTGGTGACTTATAAGGAATTTATCCAGTAATATTAAATACAGTGACAACCTAATAAGCACAGATAATACAATGACAACCTAACAACCTTATAAGGCCGGCACTGGCAAATAGCTACAACTGACGGCGATCTGAGCACAGTGTAATGTACGGCAGTGTCTGCTGGATCGCTTTAATAATTCCCTTCTCTCTGTCTCAGCTCCTTTGTATGTTCCCCCAAATGCAAATGCAACAACTTTACGGCCAGATCATTATTGGGGAGGCATGCTACATATACATATACATATACATATTCAGATTCGTATTCATATCATATATATGAGCTAGCTAGCGGCCGTGCGCCGCTGAGCAGTCACCATCAGTGCCAATGCCGGGTGTATTCAAAACAGGAGATAAGATTGCTCTAGGTAGGGCACAGCTAGCTTTAGCCATAGATCGATCTTGCTCGGCTATATATAATATATGAATGCATGATACCACACACAAAAAAAGAACGGCACAATCATAATATATAGTGTGCGCTTTAATTTCCAATTACCCTAGAAAAGGAGGCAACCAAATCGCATGCATGGTGTGTACCAATCCACCTCAACTACTAATCTCTTATGGTCCATATCTCCATATATATGGAAGTTGTACGTAGTAATCATGCAAGCATGTTTGTGAGTTTATAAGTATGCAATGCTCAATTTATACATTGAATTAGACTTGGCCTGGTAAAGACATAGTGTCTTCAGGAGAAACAAGGGGTAAAGACATGGCTTGATCTGCATTGGAGAGGTATATATCCGTGTCTTCCACCACTTTTTAAATTAAATGCTTGTGGGGGCAACTTAGTAAGTACTCCTCCGGTCACAAAAGAGTGACGTCGACACGGTTTTCAAAACATAACTTTAACCACTAGGCTTCTATTGTGATATATTTATAAAACCTAATAAAATTATAATACCATGAAAGTGCTTTTCGAAACAAATCTATACATACTATTTTTATATATCCAAACTAAATATTTATAGAGATATCGATAGCCGTTTGCAAAATTTGACTACATGCATCCCAAAGCTTACTCTCTTGTGACCGGAAGGAGTAATGTACTGGGGCGGTCGTATGTTAAGTTGTATATATCTAAGGTATATATGTGATGTCGAACAATCTATATATCTCTCCACAGACGCAAATGTAACTAAAACATGATAATAGGTTAGTTTTTTTTTTAAAAAAAAACATGATATTAGGTTAGAGAGATGCCCTAGCTTATATGTATATATATATATGTCATGCATGCATGGACCCCAGCATCTGGCAAAAATAAAAAGTATATCACAATTTAAGGAGGCCCCACACCACTGATCGCGATGCATGGGGCCCTGTGGAACTAGTATCTTTGTATCTTTGCTCTAGTCGACTCGATATATCGTCGTTTATCATTGTCAAGCATGTTGGTTGGCATGCATGTCTCTATGCAAGAATGAATAATGCATATATGCATGATCCAGCAGCACTAGTCCATAGACAAGCTAGCAAAGCATTTCATCGACTCTCCTGTTGATGGCAGGCATACACGTTTAGCTCCCCAACGGCGGGCTGTTAACGGCTGCGCGCGCATGCCGGCCGGCTGGCCGGATCTCACTTCGCGCCCATGCTTGTCTCCTCTTTGTTAGTTTTTTTTTTTTTTTTTGTGTGCGCGTGCATGTATACATGTTTTTTTTCGATGCATGCTGTCGGGCCGGGTGAACAATATTGCGCTATTTCTTGGATCAGTAGATAGCACTCACAGAATACATTATTGAATCATCTCATACATAACGTAGATCAAACCATTCCTTATATTACAAGCATCAGAGTTAATTAAACCGTATCGGGTCGAGTTTTACAGTAGAGCTAGATAGGCCAAATGATTACAACGCAAAATAACGGAAAACGACAACGGAAACTAAAGGGCGTAGAGCATATATATATATATATATATATATATATATATATATATATATATATATATATATATATATATATCCACAAGCAAGCTTAATGAGAAACCAATGTACGACCGATATTATCCAAAGATTTGGGTAATATTGGTAGTACAAGAGTACCGACAGAGTTAGCTAGACTGAGGCGAGACTTAGACTACTAGAAGCTAAACTACTCTTCAGCATCATCTTGACTGCCAACATCTAGATCCTCGTAGTGCATATAATGTCCTTGATCCATGGCTTCTGAGAGTTGGGGGAAGAGCGAGGGTGGGCACAAACAATCGTGCTCGCGAGCTAACACACAGAGGATGCGATATATATGTACATGCAAGGCTTAAAAGGATGGCTTTGGTTCTTTTATTTGCTAAAGTCAATATTTTCAATTACCATTATTAGAAATTTCCTGACACTTAGCATTTTAACCAAATCAAATTTTATTAAAGAGAGTAATTGTACAATATTAAATACAGCGAAGGTTACCTCTATCTTATGCTTATTTTTTATTGTGGTTACATCCACCTATTAACAATACTGGGTAAGACTATCCAGAGAAATCCAAATTCACGGTCACATCGGCCCGACATGTTTTCACTCCACCCACAAATGTTTTGTAAATAGAACTAACTCATGTAAGTTCTCATGTTCTCATGTCCGCCTTTGACCGTAGGCATGGCTGTTCGAACAGTTTATACTCTGTAGAGACTGTACACTTTATCCACAAGAGAAAATCATCCTAATAAGTACACATATTTCCTTAGACATGTGAATCAAGGGGAGATTAGCACAGAGCCTTTACAATGCATCCCTCAATATTAGTTACACCGCTAAGGTTTCACCTAAGAAGCGTTACGTTCCCACACCTGCGTCAACCATTACCCAGGCCCCCTCTTGCGCCACACGGTGGCTTACACCAGCATCCTGATCCGTGTCCACGACGGCTTACACCAGCGACACGACTCGTGGGTCACTCCAATGGTGCAACTCATATTGGTGGATACAAATTATTTATCCAGATCGACACCATTATAGACTTGTGGTTGTACTATTTTATATTGGGAGGTCATCACAGGATTAAGTCCTTAGAGTCATCTGGGTGGTACATTCCACATTCCAACATTTCTCGTGCTATGCCAGCACCTGCCATCATACCATTTGTCCAGATATAGTAACAACAAGTTATTAGGGTTTTGAGAAGTTAAAACTACGTTATCTCAAATATACCAATCATTTATCTCCATTGACTGCCCAAAACCATTTTCATAATTAAAAGATGATGGTTATGGCATTTAATGCCCTGGTACAGCAAGACTAGCATGTCGCTTAAGTACGACTATAGCTAGTAGGTTACCATGTAATTACTAGGGTGATAAGGATTAAGAGATTCAATTTGTCAAAGGATGGCATAGTAATTATTTAATTAACAAGGTGGTATTTAACTACCTTAAAGATTTGACATATATTTGCATAAGAATTAAGCATGCAATTTGATAATTTAAAAGAATATAATTTGTATAAAAGGTAGGTTCGATATGATCAAAGTATTGAATTGCCTGGGTCTAAGGAAAAAGGGTCTTGATAATCTTGAGTTTGATCAAATTGGAGATCTTCTGCTTTTTCGAATTCTATTCGGACGAACGTGCCGGAAAAGAATAAACAAGCAAAGAGAACAATAAATACACAAGAAATAGTAAATGAACCCTAATTTAAACAAGACTACTTCCATTAGCAAGATCTTGAATTTAGATAAATTTAGAAACAAAATTCACTGAATTCGGAGTTATAACGGAGGAGAACGGAGCTTTTGAAGTTTGGGTTTAGAAATAAATCTATGAAATAAAAAGAGGAGAGAGGAACTTCTCTCTGACAGTGGGGCCACATGCACAGTGCTTGGTCCATCCTGGTTTTCAATGTGCATTCAAAGCACGGGCCCGCACGTCAACGCTACTTAATTTTTTAAATTATACTTTTAGAGCTTTTATTTACAAATGTAGTGCAATCAAAAGATTATTGGTTATTTATGCAAATTATAATGACATGAAAGGATCGTATGAAAATTTGGATCCCTGTCCTACAATTTTTTTTAGAATCGTAATAACATTAAGACTTTACCTAGTATCAGATTGATCCAATCAATCTAAAGTTGTAGAATCATAAAATTCACATTACTAGAATTGAGATTATGAAAACCTTCGTGGCACGTAGGTACACATGTTTTCTATGAAATACATGGGCGGACCCTCAAGAGTTCATGGGTGTTCAGTCGAATACTTATTTTTTTTTTCTTTAAAATATCTGGTATATAATATGTATATTAGATGTATATGTTATATATTAATTAGGTCAAAACTATATATTTATGTCTGCAAATGAATTCAGCTCGCACTCCCCATGTAACACATTAGGTCTATTTTCCTTCTTACTTTAGCCTACCAAACCCTAACTTCTATTCTCTCTCTCATCCTGTGGTTGTCTGTGTGTGTTGAGGGAGGGGGGTCCGGCCTCTAAGTGGCGAACGAGTGGAGGCGCGGGCTACGAAGGCGAGCGACAGTCGGTGGACACAACACTACGACGCGACGGCAAGCAAGCGTGAGGCGGCGCAAGGCGAGCGTGCAGCAACGCACCTACACAGGCAAGCAGAGATGTGACACAAGCAAGTGGGTGGTAGCACGACAAATATAGGAAAGGGAGCGAACGGCACCAAGGGAGCAACACGGTGGCCGGGAGGGAGCATGGCGGCGGGAAGAGAGTAGCATATCTAGCTTACCATCATCGTCCTATCTCCAGACAGATAGTTGGGTCCTTGTTACATATATTTACATGCTAATTTTTACTCTATGGAAGGAACATTCGTAGATAGGGTTCTTACTGATGTGAAGAAAAAAAAGAGCAGAATGAGCAAGGTATGCATCTATCAAAAAAATTGAAAAAGAAGGCAGGTGCTTTGCCGATCACTATTAGAGGAAGAAAATAAGTCTATAACTTAGAACAGAAAAAAGTAAGAAAACCATAACGACCAATCAAGACCAATCACAAGTTTTTTTTTTTTTGAAAAAGAAGACATGGCCCCTACCGATCACTATTAGAGGAAGAAAATAAGATTTAGCTGTATAGATGCTACAACCCAGAACAGAAAAATAGAGAAAACAACAACGGTCAAGCACCATGCACAGGTCTTGGCAGCACGCTGCAACAATAACATAACTCAGCAAAATAAGAAGCCTAGAGCAAAAATAGCTATATTCCTGGTTTCCACCTCCTTATCTGTCATTGATATCTATAATTTGTTGCTTAATTCATATCACTATGCTTGCCTTATATTGGTCAATTCCTCGTATGAAATTATTGATTTCTATATTTTTTTTGTATTTTATTATATATACGTGTATCGTTGTATCAGTGTTTTTAGAGGGAAACGACATCTCACGGTATCGACATATTGGTATCGACATATTTGAACCACTTAGCTTCAAAGTCCGAACACCCATCCTAAAAATCATAGGTCCGCCGCTGATGAAATACATCTCCGCGCGCGCGTGCTAGGCTAGTATCCTACAGTTAAAACACTTTAGAGACGGGAGCATTATATAGATTTGTCAACACATGCATGCATATGCATATAAAGTGATTAAGAAAACTTTGGGACAAAACGCGAAGTGAATATTTGCTGGAATGTGTGATATTCCACGTGTGAATCACTCTGAGTATCCTTTCGGCTTTCGCCGTCTGTTTTCTTTCTCCCAACAGTACAGAACACGAGATCTAAACAGATAGTTGTAGTGACGAGCGTATATACGTATGTTACAGTGGTAGAGATAGGAATTTTCTAAGATCTGGGCAAGCTGCAAGGAGGCGTTGGTCGCCTTGTTTTACCTGGTTAGGATATCATTTTTCGGTCGTGATCACCGTGGAACTTCATCAGGGATACCATGACGCGACGCCAGTAAGCTCGACCGTAGATTTGTGCCTATTAAAAAGCCCTTTCTTCTACGGCAGGTCTATGGTCAATTTACTGTACCTACCCAACCTCACTACTATCCTATCGTAGGAAGGCTACGAATATGCACGCTGTGAATGCCAATGATACAAACAAGCTTATGACTTTCTTAAAGGAGTGTCGGGCACAGAACGAGGAGTTCTACTACGACATACCGATGATGAGAAGAGTGAAGAAATTTCTACTCACAACGGTGTATGTGCAGGGTGGGGAATGGAGGCGAAGACCGCTGATGTTTCTGCCTCTGTTGCTGGGGATGGTGGCGGTGGACATCGCCGAAGAGCCATGGGGGGTTGAGGGTTGGAGCATCGCCGGAGAGAGAGAAGAGCGTCAAGACAAGAGCAGAAAACACAAACGTCATGGCCCACCCCTGTAAATATGGCAACTGCCCCCCACTGGTGATTTCTAAAAAAATCAGAAAAAAAATGGAACCACTGTGTGATAGCGGCATTAATAATGGATACAACATTTATGTCCATATACATTCCAATTATGGCCAGATGAAACTGCTTTTGTTGTACTCACAAATTTAATGAACGTGTCATTAGAGTTTACTGGCACACCTAGCCGTGGCGCATACTGACCATGTGACGTCAGCGTTGGGCTGTGGATTTGTGGCCCGTATATGTTGGGATTGACCAAGTCGGACGGTCTGGTGCAGGTGGGTCATGTTGCTCGGGGTGTGTGTGGTGAGGGGGGGTCGGGGCGGGTGTCAAGTTCTTTTAGATGGTATATCAAAAGTGGGAGTAACTACACCCTGGAGTAGAAAATATTTTTCATATATATATATATATATATATATATATATACACACACGTTTGTGTCGTCGCTCTTCTTATTACAATGCAAGTGAAAAACAAACAAACAACAACAGGACTAGGTATACGTAGCTGTTATATGCGTGCATCACGATATATCGAGCAATCAATTCGTTATCCTCTGATGACCAACCTGCAGAAGAAATTAACAAGCAAGCAAGCAAATAATAAAATATACATATAGGGTGGCTCGCGCTGCGCATGTGTTGTGGGGCCACGCATGCAATTGTATGTATATCTCTATACGTACGTACGTACTTGTGGTCCTGGCACGCGTGGCGTACGTATAAATAAAATACCAGTAACGTATTTCGTCCAAACCGCCGCGTGTATCCGCTGGGGATAAGCTCGATCTCATAAATGTTGGCGTGCATGCCTGCGCGGCCGATCTGCACTGCTTTGTGTTTACACTGCCTACAATACATACCCCACCAGTTAGCCTCTCTGTACGTAGTGGAGCTGCGAGCTTACGACTTTATCTAACTATCTTGATATTCAATTTTATGCGTTTCGGTAGAAACTCTGTGAAGTCGCAGGGTCTCCATCGTTTTTGGTACTTGCTAAGGAGGGCACACTCGCGTGTGGTGTATGCGTCCTCATTGTTATCTCAAGAAAAGAAAGGTGAAATGTCATTAGATTCTAAAATCTAAATTGTTTTATGTGAAATTCCGATGCTCTAAATAGGAACTACACCCTTCAATCACAAAAGAGTGATGTTTTAGGACACGTATTTACAGTTAAATTTTGTAAACTTTGGCTATCGATATTTCTATAAATATTTATATTTGAAATATGAAAATGGTACATGTAAATTTGTCTCAATGAAATACTTTCATTATGTTTTATAAATATATTACCATATAAATGAGTAGGCAAAGTTGTATTTTGAGACCGTATCGATACTCAAAACATTGTGACCGAAGCCCGGAGGGAGTATATATATATTTATGCAGTAGTTGAGCCAAATGGAACCGGAGGGGAGGATAGATCAGTACAAAGTACAAACCAGAAGAAGCCTGCATGCAGCAAGGCGATGGAAGGGACCGCTCGATCCCAGAAAACGGCCGGGCGGTGTGGCATAACTGGGCAGAAAGGAAGGCAGAGGACATGCCATTGCCAGCAGCTAGCCATCTTTGTGTTGTGCCCGTCCCTGCGCATGCATGTGGTAGTCACCAGCAAGCCGGCCGGCCAATTCATTTTCATTGTGAAGTTCCTTCCAATTAACTGCTTTTTTCATGGCCAGACAGCATTTGCTGCATCAGCCCATAATCCCATTTTCAGAGATAGAGAGAGAGAGATGTACTTGCTGGTGCCGATGCAGTCTGCCTTTTGGTGGCCTTAAATTTGGAAGTCCAAATTAGGTGCATCATATCGACCCTAGCTTACAGCTAATCTATCCTTAATTAGATGAACATCAAAAGTAGTAGAGCCTGGGCTGACAGTGCCAAAGGAAGCTAAAGAAAGATGCCCCATTTTGTACCTGACTCACAGGACAAGAGTAAATTCCTCCTCTCCAAGCACCTGAAAATGGGCAAGAGAACACCGTCCTTTCTTAGTTTCCTGCTACAACCTGTAAAATTTAAAAGGGAGCTAGCTAGCTGCTATACAGGGCTTGGTCATCTAGTACATACTCTCTCTCTCTCTCTCTCTCTCTCTCTCTCTCTCTCTCTCTCTCTGTGGTTTCATTAGCTGCTATACAAGACTTGAATTCTTCTCTTTCTATGTGGAGCAGTAATCTTCTTCTTTCTTCTTCTTGGCATCGTGGGCTTGTTTTTCAGGATTATTGGGTTAGACTGACAGGATCGATTGCCGGCCCGTCCATCAGAATGTTGGCACTGGGCCAAATCAAATGTAAACACTACCTTGCATCATGCATCTCATCCTTTGTTTTCATTTCTTCTTCACTGTTTAGCAAGGCCAGGGTACAGTGTTCACTGCTCGATCACATCCGTACACAGGCACAGCCGTATATAAATTAAATTCTGAGGCGAACATATGTGAAGTAATAATGATATATAGCGATGATTTGCCTTAGTGCCACTTAGTTAAGCCTTTTGGGACCACGATCGGAAGATGGCCTTGCAACACACTCAAAACTCTGCGATTTGCTTACAAGCTAGCTCTCAGCAATTTGCGTCAGGCTGATTGATCGAATGGCAAGCATTGGCATCCGCCTACGTCTACCCATCGTCCGCATGTGAACGACACCGGTCATCTTTATGCTGTAGCTTGCGGCTTCACTCATGAAATGCTCATCTCATCTTCATCTTCATCTTCATTGCTGTGGACACGATCGATCCGTGTGTGTTATGAAATCCATATGCTACGTCATTCCAGATAAAGAAGGATACACACACACACACATCGGTGTGTAGGTAGGAGTAGGATTTCACTAGGATTTTAAGCATGTAAATCATGAGCTAGGGCCAAAGCAAAGCTAGCTAGCTAGCTACACGGGCTTTGATGCCAAGGAACGCGTTGTTTGGAAGCAACGTGCCCCCAGCTCAAGCCGTAGCATAGGAGCCAAGTCACCAGAATCTTCAGACCCCAGCAGCACGCTCGTCCCTCCCATCGCATGCACAATACATATATAATAGGCCACACGTATGCTAGCTCACCACCACAACTCAATCGCCTCCTCTTACTACAGCTGCAGCTGCAGCAGCAGCAGCATCGCCTCAAAGGCCTAGCATCCATGGCATTCAACCCTAGCCCCCCAGGCTTCCCTCCAAACCCACCACTGCGCCCTCAAGCCCCACCACCACCACAGCGTTTTCCGCCACCGCTCACGCCGCCCGTTCAACCACCGCGTCCGCCTGTGCCACCCGTTCGACCACCGCCTCCGCCACCCACCCAGCCCCCACCACCGCCCCTCCGTGCCCCACCTCCACCCTCAACACCACCACCGCCCGCTCGACCACCGCCTCCGCCACCCACCCAACCCCCACCACCACCCAGCCGTGCCCCGCCTCCACCCTCAACACCCCCACCACCCGTTCGACCACCGCCTCCGCCACCCACTCAGCCCCCGCCACCACCCCACCTTGCCCCACCTCCACCCTCAACACCCCCACCGCCACATCACCATCGCCATGCTCCACCCCCACCGATTAGACCGCCGCCGCCACGCCCACTAGCCCCGCCTCCGCCTGTGCCTCCTCCGCCTAGCCCTCCGCACCCCATCGTCATCATCGTGGTGTTCGTCTCGCTAGGCGGACTCCTCTTGCTAGCATGCCTCGCCGCTTTCTTCTGCTGGCACAAGAAAAAGGGGAGGAAGACAGAAAGGAGGGCGGAGATACTGAACTTCAGCGACCATGTCCACGTCAACAAGGCGACCGTGTCAGGCGCCGACGGCCCCAGGACAGTCATGCTGTCAGTAGACGAGGACATCAATTTCCAAGAGGCGGTGAAGCAGCAGGAGGCCGTCGGCGAGGGGTCGAGCACGGCAGCGTCGCACCACACCGGTTGGCTCTGGCACAGGAAGCAGGAGAGCAACGAAGAGCACAAGGCAGAGCTAATCAACGTCACGGAACACACCCATGTTGACGACAAGATCGTGCCAGGGCCTCACGGCCAGAGGATCGAGATCCTTTCAGAATATGAAGATATCAGATTTGAAGATGCAGACGAGGGAGAAGAAGCGTCTGAAAAATCCAAGGCGCGCATAATCAAGTCCTAAGAAGAGACAGTGCCACCATCTATCTGCCCAAGTTTGCCTACACTGAAGATCCTTCAGCTTGAGGAAATATATCCGTACCCATACCCTTGCATGCGTTGATTATTTTGATAAGATTATATCTTCTTTCGTACGAATGTAATAAGGGCGTCAGAATGGAATGTGTAATTCAGCATTTGTATATGAACAATCTATGCGTGTGAATGAATTTGTTCAGCGAAATTTCACAAAACCCCACTGTCAAAGAGGCCCATTAGTTGCTGCATGTTTACTTCATAACAAAATGTGCTCATAGTCACACTACCATTTCAGTTCATATAATTGCTTCCCCTGCGTGTCATGAGCAGAAAGTGAACTTCTGGGACTAGGGCAGAAGGTGAACACAGCTGCAAACTAAATCTCTTTACAGGGTAACCTAAATGTAATTTCCGGTACTTGTTATCACTACAGAAGATCTCATAATACTAACTACTGCTGCTATTTAGTTAATTGCAATGGGGGTAATTCGCTTCTTAGTAGGCTTACTCGATGCGCTGTTCTTAGTCGACACTGGTGGCGGTGTCACTTCTACAGCCACAGGACTGGCTACCGTCTTAGCTTTGCTGGCACTAACATCAACTTCCATACCGTCTGTGATTTCACATGTCACATTTCCTTCAGCAACTTCCTTTATTCCTGAGAGTTTTGAATAATTGAACAATGTAAGGAAAGTGCCTTCAGGAAAATGTATGTTAGAATGAACAAACATAGCGAAGGTATCCAAGATGCAGATTGTGAAGGTCTCGTATGCACAGCTACTACAGTATCTTCAGAATAATCATATTCATAGCCTTGCATGCATTGACTATTTTCATAAGTGTGTGCGCTCTTTTGTCTGGCTGACATAACCACACCTGATTGAATTTGCATGTGATTATTGCTGTTGACATTTGTATATGAGCAATTTATGTGTGCAAATGGAATTCTTTTAATGAAATTTCACAAGATCAATGTCAAAGAGGCCAATTAGTGGCTGCATGTTACTTTATAACAAGAAGTGTTTATAAACACAACCTTTCTGTTCATATAATTGTTTCCCTATGTGTCATGAGCAGAAAGTGAATTTTTGGGACTAGGGCAGCAGGTGAACACAGACGCAAACTAAATTTCTTACAAGGTAACCTAAATGTGATCTCCAGTACTTCTGATCACTGCAAAAGATATCATAATCTTAACTACTTTAGCAACCCAGTTGATTGCAATAGGAGTAACTTTCTTCTTAGTAGGCTTACTCAATGTGCTGTTCTTGGCCGATACTTGTGGAGACACTTCTACAGCCACGGGACAGGCTTCCATCTTAACTTTGCTGGCACTAACATCAACATCCATACAGTCCACTGTTAATGGTTTTGCGTTTTCACAGGTAACATTTCCTTCTGCAACTTCCTTTGTTCCTAGAGATATTCAAAGAATAAAACCATGTTATAAGAGTGTCTTCCAGTAAATGAATGTCAGAAGAGAAAAACACAATATAGGTAAATGGTCCAATATGCAGATTGTAAAGATTTGGCATGCATGGCTAGATTAATGTCAGCAATGCAAAACAATCAAATGCAGTTTGCCAGTCTTATTAGCTACAAGTAGCCTGAGATTACTCCACGTCTGTCTTAAACCAAGAATCCCAGGATGTTGCATCACAGGCAAATGAAAATAATTGGTCCTAACAGGACTAGCAGTCAATTTTTTTTACACACTAGAAGTCAATGACAATGAAAAGGGAAATAGTATCAGTTTCCTTAAGAAGACCACTCTGATTAGATCAAATATATATAATATTCCAAGAGGTAACTTGATTACTGAATGCCAAATTGCTAGTAACGGGTGAGTTCATTCAAGATTAAGAAATACGGAAAACACAGTTTAGATGCCGACAGAGCCAGGGTCAGGTGCAGTATTGAGGCATTGGGATCATGATAAGAAACTATGTGCCCCCCCCCCCCCCACCCAGAGAGAGATGGTAAAAGGAATAGATAGAAAATACCAGAGAGTACATGAGGCTGCCCCAGTTCCTCATTCTCAAACTCAATAATTGTGCAGTAACCATCCCGTGATGACACTGCCAGGTACCTAGCATCAGAAGACCTGACAGAATAATGACAAGATGAATCTCTAGTTCCAGTAGAAATGACAAATAAGACAAGTTCCTCCTAACCAATGGAGAAGACTCTAGAGGCAAAATTGTTGTAGTACTCACCATGCAATATCTGTAATGGCAGCATAATGTAGTCCAGCATGTATTAGAATTGGAGCAACACTCTCAGTGTCATAGACATACAGAGAGTTCAAAGTAGCGACAGCAAAAACAACTCTGTAAGGAAGCTTGAAGAAACCACCTGCAACAGTTCCGAAGTAGTTCAGCTTCATTGTAACAGATGAGTAAAAAAGTGAGAACCTCAAAGCAAGGCAAAGCTACACAGCAATTGGGCTACCTGATTGAGAACCACGCAGGCTGAAAAGAATAGGGCAAAAGCGCACTGCTACTATAGCTTTACTTGCACCAGGGAGTTGTATCGCAGGCCTGCAGTGCCAAAAAAAGTCGGTATCCTGAAAGAACTACAAAGCTATGTATATGGATAAGTTATATGCTGAAACAGTAAGATGTTAGGAATTTAGCACATCTGTAAGAAACAAAACATTTCTTCTCAGCATCCTCAGCAACAAAGAAATCAAAGACAAGCTTAGGACTTAAGTTCCCTCTTATAACTGACTCTTAGATGAAGTAAATTAATTTAACTTTCCAGAAACACCTGGGCAAATATGTTTCCATGTTTTGGAAGTGTTTGGTGTAATGTGAAGGAGCAAATTAGTGATGAAGTTTCTCTGATGCTCCATTTTTCACATTGTACTGGTGTAAGTACCAGCTGAATTCAATGGAATGGAGTCATTTATTTATAAGTTAAGAACGTAGTGGTGTCATTTCAAGTATTAGATGTGCTACCTTGACAGGTCTCTCCTTGACATTATATAAGCAGTATTAATCACATCAGATGAGTATTTGCACAGGCCTGGTTAAGATAAAAGAAGAGAGAAACAATCTTGTTAATGGGTTATAAAGTTACTATGACAAAATGCGATGAGGATAAACTAACCTATGTGCTAACGGCAAAATAATTATACCTGCTGGCAGTACTAGAAAAGATCCATCAGGCGACCATGCCAACCTCCGGAAGAAAGATGGTAACGTCTCATCATGAAACAAATGAGTTTTAACTGGTGGCTGCAAGATAAAGGATTATATATTACTTTTGTTCAATGCACACTCAAAGGATATGGCAAATAAAGTATATCAAACAAACCTTGGACTCATCATGATTTTGATGTTCTGCCTTCACCAGCGTATGCTGGCAAACAAAGTTCATCCTCCCCATGCTCTTCGATTTGCCTTGAGGCTTATTTGCATATATTCTACAAGTTCTGTCAGAGCTCAGCGAAGCAATGTATTGACCCAGAGGATCCCATGCCACACCCTGAACATAATGCAAATGGCCCTCCAACTTTTGTTGCACCGCGCCTAAGAATGGTATTGCATATCAACCATATAATACAGAAACCATGATGCTGCTAACATCAGATCACCTGTTTTTGTATGAGTTACCTTTATTAGCATCCCATATTATGCAACTATTGTCAACTGAAGCAGAAACAAGGAATGCACCATCACGCGACCACTGCAGGTCAAGAACATCCTTGTGATGGAACCTATTAAACAAATTAGGAGATTACAACTTAGCAAGCTTCAGCAAGAGGATGGCTGAATCAAGGAAATTTTTTTAGATGGTAGATCTCACAATAATGATTTGTGCACTTTCCAAGCGTCACCATCGTCAGTGGAATGCAATTTCCAAAGGATAATTCCACCACCTGTCGATCACAAAACAAGCCAATTTACATAACCAGGACATGCAAAAGTCACTCGATCATTTAACATTTAGCAATAATGAAGATAGCCTCAAGTAAAACGAGTTAACATATACTCCTATCACAGATATAAATGCTCGAGCCGAGTGGTAAGTCGAGCAGGCTTTTTGACACAACTCACAGCGAACATGGCTGACTACCACAACCTAGAAGCCTGGTAGCATACGGCTAGCTGTGTGGTACCAAACCTAAAAAAAAGGAAAGAGTTCCATGGACTGGTAGCCTATACTTGTTGGAATTTTTGAAGAGAAAGGAACAGGGGAACCTTCCAACAAAGCTACCTCGGCACGCTGGCGGTAACCGACAAAATACTTGAAGATGTCACCGCCAGAAGCCGTGCACTAGCCTCTTAGTAGCTACTGTTGTGACCTTATTTGTCGGTTTGTTTGGTGAATATCAAACCCTCCGTACAGGACCAACCAGTAAATCTCTTCCTTAATTGAATCGGCACCTGCCTTTCATTTCAGAAGGGGGGGGGGGGGGAGATGTAATGCTAAACTGAACATACCATCAGCGCCGGACGCGAGATTTTCCCCTGCACAGAACAAGTGGGAAAGATGGGTTAATTAGGTATTTACAAATACTCAAAATCTAGAGGGTATTTCATTTCAGAAAATTGCTTATGTTTTTTATAATTAAAAAATGTGTATTTGCTCTCACATAGAATAGATTTGAAATTGTGTTGGCATTACCGGAAGGAGAGAAGCGGAGAATGTTCACGGCAGAACTGTGAGACGAGAGGCTGCTGTGGTAGGAGGCAGTGGGGAGCTTCTTGTCCGAATCATCCGACGCTATCGCCCAGATCTGCAAGCCAAATGCCACGGAACCAGTGACGGCAAGAAAAAAGAAGAGGGAAATCGCACCAGTAATCCGCAACCGCAGCGAGAAATCAAGACACATGCCTAGACCTAAACCCCGCCGACTTCGAAAACCAAGCAAAATTGGGGAGAAATGGAGCGCCAAATCGAGGAGCACAGCACTGCACCGAGACCCGACAGGTCTCCGGTTGGGTCTCGTAAGGGAGGAAGCGGAGAGAGAGAGATAAAGAGGAGGAGGAGGAGGGGGGATGGCTGAGGCGAGTAGGCGACGGACCTTGATGTCGTGGTCTCCGCCGCCGGTGGCGAGGCGGCGGGAGGCGGGGTGGAAGTCGAGGGTGAGCACCGGCTGCAGGTCGTGCCAGTTGATCTGCACCGTGCCGCCCCGCATATCTCTTCTTCTTCTTCTTCTTCTTCTTCCCCGGTCGGATGGGATCGAACCCTTGCCTTGGATTTGGTGTGCTAGTGCTAGGGTTTGGGTCGCTTCTGGGGAAGGCGGGAAAAGGGAGGGGATTTGGCGCGCGGAGAGGCGGAACCGCGGAGTACGGAGTATCACATATAGCAGCGGCTTTGAGTGGGCCGGGCCTCGGCCCACTACCTACCCACTACTCGTCGGCCTGGTACTCTCCAGTGTTTTTTTAAGATATCCGAGATATAACCCCTCTGACCTACATTATACATTAAAGAAGAAAGTAAATCTTTTCTGCGAGACACTAAGTCCCAACTCAGTCCTCCTCGTGAGACACGCGAGCTGAGCCAAGACTCGAACCCGAGTGGAAGGCCTGCACACCAGCAGCACCTCCACTGAGCCAGCGCTCAGTTCTCTACTCTCGAGTGTTAATGAGTATAATTCCCATAAAAGGGGAAAAAAGAGTGTTAATGGAGTGTACTTAATTACTATATTGCTCCAAGTTTCAAAATAATAATTGCTTTATTGCTTCAGGTGAGGAGATATTTAATTCAGAGCATGCTAGTTTTTTCTTTTCTGTTCTTTTTTGGTGCTGCTTTATTAATCAGAAGAAATTGCGCAGCAACTAGTAGACTAGTAAGTAGTAGCTAGCGAGATCGATGTGCCTCTCTCTCGTTAGTGCAGCTTTTATTACAGCAAGTGGATGATTATTGGATAAGGTGGCGCATATGTTCAGAGATCGCGTATATACAGTCAGAGTCACAGAGATATATACTAGCATGCAGTAGGCATGGCCACTACTGAACTGAATTAGCAAGTTCATTACCATCACCAGTATCTTCACACTTTTGCTTCAAAAATAAAAAGAAAAAGAAAATCTTTGCGCACTAGCTGGGTAATGGCTGACTAATCTGCATACCGACATAAAAATGTGAAGGGAAAAAATAAGAGAAAAAGAGGAGGGAAAAAGAATTAAAGGAAAACAAGTGGGGAACCTAGCTAGCTAGCTAAAATGCACTCACACCATAAGTGAAAGCTAGCTGTTGCTTAGCCAAAATAGACACATTTTGTTCTTAGCCAAAATCCTGCTTCTGAGTGAAAGCCAAGCTACTGGTAGTGGCCATCTGAAGCACTAACACAAAACATAGTAGGTTCTTGAGAATCTCAAGATATGAAAACCACTGGTTGATGTCCACATCCGAAGACAAAAACACCAAACAGAAAAATCACGTTTTTTTATTCTATACCAGTGTCAGTGTGCAAGCCCAGTACGATACATAATAAGATACCTGAACACAGCTATTCAAGTAAATGTGCCGCCCCCAAAGAGTTCGCAGGCGATAAGATACATGAACCATAGAGTGCAGCTCCGAAGAAGTGCAACTTATCTCCAATGGTCTGTCATGCGCAGTTTCAGGCTTCCCATACAAATACCTTGGGCTGCCATTGTCCTTCAGAAGACCATCAAGAGCAGACTTTCAGCCTTTAATCGACAAGGTCGAAAACCGTTTACAAGCTTGGCAAACAGGCTTATTGTCCCAAGGTGGGCGACTAGTGCTGGTCAGGGCGGTGCTAACATCCATCCCAGTGTACAACTTCATGGCCCTTGATCTTCCTATTGCGGTTATCAAAGAAATTGACAAAAGGAGGAGAGCTTTTCTTTGGAAAGATACACAAAACGGGGCGGGAGGGCACTGCCTAGTAGCTTGGCCATCTGTTTGTAGACCCCTCCAGTACAGAGGACTGGGCATACACAATCTGCATGTTCTAGGTAAGGCTCTCTGCCTATGCTGGCTTTGGCTACAAAGGACATGGCAGACAAGACCCTGGAAGGGCCTTCAAGCGGAAGCGGGACGTGTTGAGGAGGAGATGTTCAGCGTATCGCTCCTAGTGCAGCTTCGCAACGTCGCAACACCTTGTTTTGGTCGGATCGTTGGCTTAACGGGTGTAGCATCCCCGTCCTCTTCCCTCGCCTGACCAAGGCGGTCTCCCCGCGTCTGCGAAGGACTAGATCGGTCGCTCAAGCACTACACAATGCCAATTGGATCTCGGACATTAGGGAGCCTGATGCTCACTGCGTTGGCGAGATCCTTCGTCTTTGGGGAACATTGCAGAGTTTTAACCTCGACGAGAGCCAGCAAGACAAGGTTATGTGGCGCTGGGAAGCCTCTGGGCACTACTCCGCCAGGTCAGCCTATAAGGCTTTCTTCTTAGGCTCGGCGGGTTTCCTGTGCGAGGCTATCCGCAGCGCGGGCTCCTCTAAAGTGCAATTTTTTCGTGTTGTTAGTAGTCCATCGCCGTTGCTGGACGGCAGATCGTCCTCAACGTCGTGGGCTTCAAAACCATGACGTTTGTGTTTTCTGTGGGCACTCCCAAGAGATCATCGACCACCTTCTCGTTGGGTGTGCCATTACTTCTCAGGTCTGGGCGCACTTCCTTTCGCGCATGGGGTTGTCGGGAGCTGTCCCGGTTGGGCAGCCCTCTTTTCATGACCATTAGATTTCCGCTCGGGGTGCTCTCTCTCCACAAGTAAGGAAGGACCTGGACTCCTTTATCATCCTAATTTCTTGGATGCTCTGGAAGGAGCGCAATAGCAGAGTTTTTAATAATGAGGCGAGTCCCCTGTACCTTCTGGTTCAGCGGATCCACGACGAGCATCTTCATTGGCGCATGGCAGAAGCTAACGGTCGGGAGACGCTTTCTACCGGGAGCAGTTCCACTTAAGCCGTGTGTTGTGGTCATTTTTTTTGTTTGTTTGTTTGTTGTTGTCTTCTGTTTTGTTCTTTAGTTTGTTCGTCTAGGCTTGTTCTTGTTTTTGTTTTGGTCTTGTCCTGTTGGTTATGTCTGTCCACTGGGACTGGTTTTCTGTAGCCCGCTTTTTTCTTAATAGAATAACGTGCAAGGCTTTTGCACGTTCTTGAAAAAAAATACATGAATAGGCAACGACGTCATATGACTGCAAAAATGATACCATGATCAGGCACTCAGCGAGTCAATCACAACCACCCATGCAACATGGTTGCCAATTCAAACATGCCATCAGTTGTGCACGCCCTGCTTTGTTTCTTAGAGGTCAGTTTTGTGAAGAAAGCAGACCATGGTTTCAAGGGATTTAACCGCCCGTTTTGCATGTTCAAAGCACGACCATGACAGCATTTGTACAGATTTCGAGCTTCCTGATGTTGTTCTCGGGACATGTATCATATTTGTTGATGTTTGGTGATTGGGCGCAAACCCGTTTATGACCAGTTAGCATACATCGGAGAAACTCTGACAATTCAAGCATTAACTAGTGAAAAATGGCAGAAGAAATTACTAACAAAAACAGAATATCTTTCTGGTCAAAGCAATTCTGCCTCCCAAAAATTAAAACAATGCATATATGGGTAATAGCATTCCACAAATTACCAGTTTGTACTCACATTTTATTATATTCTAAGGCAACCAAGTACACCCATTGATACGAGTACTCACAAGAGCTTAAGCTAATACCCATGACAGTTTATACTACAACAATTACTAGGGACAAATCCACATCCAACACAAAGATGACAAGGTCATAGGGGATTGAAGGTAACAAAGACTTGTAGGCAGTACACATTGGAGTACAACATGTAACATTCACTTCAGGAGGGTTTTCACAATGGATTTCACATTAAGCTTCTTGAGGTCAGCGTAAGACTGACCACATCCAACAAACATGACTGGAGCTCCAGATATGTAAACCATGGAAAGAGCAGCACCAACCTGCATATTTTATAAAATCGTCATCAAAATACTTTAAAAGGGATGCTATAGTAATTAATCAAGTATAAATTTTGTACCAGTTCATACCTTGTCGTCAATGGTGTCAACCTTGGTTAGCAGGAAACCATCTATCAATCTAGCAGTAGCAACAGTGGAAAGGTCTGCTAATTTCTGTTCATCAAATAAAATTGTTCAACGCAGTCGCCAGTCAGTAATGAAACACAACTTCCAAATTGCTACTGAATAGGCATTACCCTATAACATCCATCTATCCTTAAAAAACCATTACCTGGTTAAATTTAGTAAGTTGATCAACAACATCATTTCCAACTAATGCTTCCCCAACAAATAAATCTAGATCTGTGTTATTTAAATTGATGAGCTTGGAGAGTGCTCTCATGAGTGGCTCATTATCCTGGCAATGTCAATTCATCAGAAGGGTATGTCAGAGCAGCGTTAGAACAAGATGATTCAGAAAAAATACATTCCAAGGACAAAGAAAGATACTAGAGTATATTGCAGTTAAGCCACTGAACCAACCCGCATGCGTCCAGCAGTGTCAACAAGAACAACATCTGATTTATTTCGGGCGGCTTCCTGAATAGCTTCCGTCGCTACAACTGCTGGGTCCTTTTCATGTCCCTTCTCAAATATAGGTATCTGTACACAATGTTGCCGTGTAAATATCCAGGTATGAATGGTGCATTTGGGAGGAAAAACACGCGGATATTATAACTCAACAAAATAGCATTGAGCATTCATAGCTGAAGCTAAGTAGCTTTTTATGTGATAAGTGATAACATCAGGGCCGTTAGAGAAATTTTGGGGACAGTTATGTCACATAGAAGATGTGCTATGCCCATGTGTTATCCAGACAGGCCACCCAGACTAATGAAAATGGGAAACTAAACCCACAGGTGGTGGTTGGAGATTCAGCAGGTACATTATATTGCTTGAGGAATAAAATATGTAGACCTTTCCAAGAATGGTAGATTTGCCAACTCCATTCACTCCAACAAAAACAATGACATATGGCTTCCCGCGCTCCTTGGCAGCATGTACAGTCATCTCTTAATATGTCAATAGATCGCCTTGGAGTTAAAATGCGAAGAAGAGCCTCCTCCATAGCTGTCTGCGGTAGTGACCATCAAATGACGTGTATTAGGAAACTAAATGGAATGTATGCGTGAAGTTAAAATGTGCAAGAAATTTGGAGAGGGATGTGTGTGCTACAAACCTGAACAGTAGAGGATATTCTTGTGAAGGATCCTAGCTTTTTGCCCTCAAGGCTCGTTGCTACTGATTCACAAAGCTTTCTGCAATTTCTTCAGCCTGCGTAAACATGGCCAATCTTCTTTACCAGGACAGATAAAGAACCAAAAAACAGAACACCCGATCTAGTAAGCTTATCAAATATCAAACAAGTATTTTGAAGAAATGCATACCACATTCTTTGTCATCAGCTTATCTTTACGAGCTTTGAGTGCAGGTTGCAGATCAGATTTCTCAAGCACACTGTTACCTGCAATGCTGAGCACAGGGAAAATTCAAAGTACTGCCATTAAGTGAGATGTTTGTAGATTGAGAAATTGCAAGAGAAATCTACGAAGCTGGCGATTACTAATACTTGAATGCAAGATCTTATAAGAAACAAAAGCCAGCAATTTCATTATGTGCGTGGTGACATGGGAAAATGTAAAAAAATGAGAGGCAATACAGATTGCAGGCAACAGAAGACTAGTCACCACCACAAACATATATCATTGTATCGTGATTAATAAACTCAAACTGCCATTCTACACTGCATCTATTTTCTAGGTTTTATTTAGGACACAATAATAATAACACAGTGCATGAAGAACACAATAAAATTCTTGGAAAGTGGGCCTCGGGCCAGTCCAACCACTTTTGGCCCTAAGCCACCCCTCACACTTGCAATGACCACACTTTCACGTGGCATTTTGATGCTGGGTCTCAGGTCATTGTCCCGGAGGTCCGAGGCCCAGCTCCGCCGCTGATCAGACGTGCACATATAAAGTGAGTAAACTTGGGTGGCATGTGCCTTGCCAATACTTCCCCAATGTAGTCTCAGCTAATAGTCTAACTAACATAGTTGGGTGAATACATGTGGTTTGAAATATCTGCATATTTTCCCTCCACAAAAACGTGTACTATATAGATAGCTGTTTGATCAACTCGCTAGTTATGGAGGCCCAAACCACCAGAACTTATTTCAGATAACGACCAGAGAAAGACATCAAAACTAGAGAGCATTTTTTAAGATAAAATTCTACTATCTTATTTGCTCTCTGCAATTTGAACCATAAGCCGATAAGGAGAACAATATGTTCGAGTTCAAGTCACTTGAGTGTAATATAAAATGGACAATAGCAAATTGTTGAGCCAAGAAAATTGAATACAGATTACTAGGCTAATGGTATCAGCGAATACGGAATACACGTATTACCTCTGAAACATGGAGGAGAACCATCCTTTTTTTCCCGGGCAGTTTCAAAATACTTAACTTACTATATTGCTCCAAGTTTAGTATAAAATGTAATATAAAATGCGGAACACACGTATTATCAGCAAATTGTTGGCTGCTCGGGCCTCCACTGTTTAGTGTTAATGGAGTGTACTTAACTTACTATATCGCTCCAAGTTTCAAAATAATAATTACCTTATTGCTCCAGGTGAGGAAATATTTAATTTAGATTTCTTCTTTTCTGTTTTTTTTGTGCTGCTTTATTAATTAGATGAAATTGCGACCCGGAATATGCACTGTATTGCAGAGAATCACTGCTCGAACAACGATTTCAGTATGCATGAATAGCAGTACCGTAGCAAACACTGTAGAAACAGCATTTTCATAACACTGTAGCACTAGACTTAGCCCGTTCGTTTTTTATCGAACGGTGGAGAGAAGTACCTAATGCATGTTAATGTACTCCTCTGCATTAGCCTGTACATGGGGATCTACCGGAATGTGGCTCTCTCTCTAGTGCTGCTTTTATTACAACAAGTGGATGATTATTGGATAAGGTGGCGCATATATACAGAGATAGATAGCGGTAGGCATGGGCACTAGTGAATTAAGTTCATCTGCATCACCAGATCTTTCACACTAGCTAGGCAATGGCTGCATAATTCGCGACCATAAAATCTAAAAAAGAGGAGTCGGGGGGTGAGGATAAAAGGAAAGGAAAACAAGCGGGCAACCTAGCTAGCTAGCTAAAATGCACTCACTCACGCATATGCATACTAGACAACACATTGTGCGTTGTTGCAGTTAGAGGTCAATTCGAAGAATTGGAGACCAAATTTGTTTGCCCAATGCTGCAGCAAGGAGATGACGTACGGGTGGAATCGCCGCCGGCGTTGGATCAAGCTCTTCACAGATAACGTCCGAGAGGCGGGCTGCATCTTGATAAGTTAACCTTCTATCGGAGCAATTCGTGTTAATTTTAGTAAATATGGTATTTACTCCTACCGTGTCATAAATAAATTGATATTCACTGATACTGAACCATTTTTTTTAAAAAAAATTGTATTTACCGAACCATTGAACACTGTATTCATGAATAGCACTCGACAACAGTACCGTAGAGAACACTGTACAAACAGCGTTTTCATGTCACTGCAGCGCTAGATCTAGCCCGTTCATTTTGAATTGGACGGTGGAGAGAAAGACCTAATACATGCCACGGTACTCCTCTGCATTATCCCGTGCATGAGGATCCAGTGGAATGTGCTTCTGCCTCTCTCTCGCTAGCTAGTGCTGCTTTTATTACAACAAGTGGATGATTACTGGATAAGGTGGCGCATATATACAGAGATAGATAGCGGTAGGCATGGGCACTAGTGAATTAAGTTCATTTGCATCTCACCAGATCTTTGGACACTAGGTAGGTAATGGCTGCATAATTCGCGACCATAAAATGTAAAAAAGAGCAAACGAGGACGAAAAGAGAGAAAAGGAAAGGAAAACAAGCGGGGAACCTAGCTAGCTAGCTAAAATGCACTCACTCATGCATATGTCACCTGAAAAAGAAGGGCTGAACGAACACTATAAATTTTACGATACATTATAAGTCTTTCCGAGTACGCAATATACTTAATCTTGTTTAAATTATTGTTCAAAGTATGAGGATGAACCAGTGTCGGACAACGTATTTTTTGCACCTGATATCAGAGGGTTCGATTACTTGATGGTTTGGATGGACATACCGCTGGACTTTTGGTTTATAAACATATTATGCTTTCGTTGTTTAATTTGCTATTTCTGATACTTGAGCTTTTATTTGGTCAGTCGGGCCTTGTGATGTAAACTTTGTAATCGCTTAAGTTACGTACCATATTTGTTTTATGTTGTATGTATGTATGTATAGATGTGTATACCGATGTTATGAATGTATGTACTAGCTACTGATCATGGGACTAATACGATACACACACGAGGATTTCGGATATTCAAAGACCGAGATCCGACATTAGGATTCGGTTTTTCGGTAAAAATCGAAATTACACACAAAAAAAACAATTTTTTGCTACAGTGCTGCTCGCTCCGCCGGCCAGGGATCAGCAAACCAGTACCAGACCACTTCCTACTAGCTGGCCGGGAACGGTAACCGGTCGGTTACCGTTCAAACCGGAAAAATCTCGGATAAAAATCGCTTGAATTTAATTAAAAACTAGCTAAATTTAAAAAATCAAAATTTAAACTTGCAAAACTCAGAAAAACTAGCCGATATTTTAGATCCGACCCCCCGACCGGTAACCGACAGTTATCGGATGGGAATTTTTTCCCTGCTGCCAGCCCACCCTCTCCCCAGTCCCCCACGGCCCAGCTAGAAAATGACATCTGCTTCAATCCAACACAGCGGCTTGGTTAGCAGGAGCTCACCAAGGCCTTCAAGATTTGAATTTTTTTATTAATTAATCTTTTTTCAAATTTTATTTTAAAGTTAACCTCGGTACACTTTATTTCCAATTCTGACCCCTTTTGGTCACGTCACGGATGGTGATGTGATAAAACAACACTGTCACGCCATAGAATAAGTCACCAAAATAGCACTTTTTGTCACGCCACTGGTTGTGGCGTGATCAAACAATACTGTCATGCCACAACCTGTGGCGTGACAAAAGATTGCTCAGATACGGGCTGGCGTTGCAGTGTTGTTTTGTCACGCCACCACCCGTGGCGTGACCAAAAGAGTGATAATTAGAAATAAAGTATGCCAGATGTTAACTTTAAAATAAAATTTGAAAAAGAATTAATTAATAAAAAATTCTCAAGGCTTCAACTGTAGTACTATACTAGTTACTAGACAACGCATTGCGCACTGTTGTAGTTAAAGGTCAATTTGAAGAACTTGGAGACCAAATTTGTTCGCTCAATGCTTCACCAAGGATGACGGGTGGAACCGCCGCCGGCGTTGGATCAAGCTCTTCACAGATATCATCCGAGAGGCGGGCTGCATCTTGATAAGTGAACCTTGTATCGAAGCAATTCGCGTTAACTTTGTTAAATATGATATTTATCGATACCATATCATAAATAGATTGGTATTTATACTAAATCGTATTTTTTAAAATATCGTATTTACCGAACCAACAATACCATATTTACCAAAAATACCGAACGAATAACCCTAGCGAGATGGATAGGTTGGGTGCGGCTGTGTATGGTTCGTCTGGGCCGAGTAGCAACAAGTTTGACCCTGAAAGGTAGGATGGACTTTTTGCTGATCTTCTCTTTGCATTTTTCGGGCGAAGATGATTTTTTGATAGCCGAAATGTGTTTCAGCAAATGGCCGAAGTGTGTTTCAGCAAATAGCCATAATTGTTAGCCGAACCGGTGTGCTAGAGCTAATGCTAAACATAGCAGTCCCCCGTGCCCAATTGTGGCAATTTTTTTTTACTTAGCGGAACCTGAAAGTACTGGAAGCTTACGTGCACGCAAGTGCACTATTATACTGATTTAACAAAAAAAAACGGGGCGCACTAGCCGCTTCTGGGTCCAACACCAAACCCTAAATCATCGCTCGTGGCGGCCGCGACCTTGGAAGCGACGAGGCAACTGGGACGACGGCATCGGCTACGTACGGCGACAGCGACCGCGACGGGCGACGGCGTCACCGGCGAGGGACGCGGCAGCCATGGCTGATTGCTTCTTCCCCAGCTGCGTCGCCGAGGCCCCCGACGGGCAGGCAGTCATGCATGCACTAGCTAGCTCCTGTGTATGTATGTATGTATGTATGTATTAGTTTCTGGTCCAAGTTAAGTGTAGTTGTTCAGGGCCTAACCTATCTCCGTCGTCGCGGTCACCGTTGGCGGACGCATATACATTACATGGGATGGGAGCAGTACTTTAATCTGAGGAACCCTACCGGATTCTGGCGTACCTGTTGCTTTCTAGACATCGAGCTAAGCTAGTGGTACGTACGCGCTTAACTTGTCAGCTCGGCCGCAATAGTCAAGCACTTGTCTAGGGAAGCAGGTAGGAAACCAGTCCAGCTGCTAACAGTGGCATGCTACCAGGCTAGGGGGCATCCACACGAGGAACACGACGATCCTGAAAAACTGTATAATGGACTAGTATCTAACTAGATCCTGCCTAATTAATGAAAAGCTTATCGCAGATAGCCTAGTAGTAGCAGCTAATTAGGCACTAAAGAAAGAGAAAGGAAGAGAAGAGGAGGGAAGAGGAGGGAAGAGGAGGGAAGAGAAGAAAGCAAATGGTGGACTCCTCCACTTGAGATTTGAGACTTGACCATGGTGACCTGCCTACCTTAATTAGCAGCTTAGTCAAATTTGTCAGCCATTGCAAGAAGCAGCTAATCCTCTCCTCCTATAAAACCCCCCCATCGCCCCCTTCACTTGTCTCCCACAGCAGCAGCTCGATCAGCTCATCACATACAGTGGTAGCTAAGCACCGATCACACACACAAACACACTGCAAGCTCACTGCATCTTCGACCTACAGCAATGGCTACCACTGCCGCCGCCGCCACCCTTGTTCTCCTCTTCGTCTCCCTCCTCCCACTCGGCGCCCTCTGCTCCCGCGCTGGCCCATCCTCCCACCGCAGCCACACCAAGCACTCGCCGCCACCATCATCACCACCGCCGCCCGCACCCGCGGCGCCTCAGGCTGCGGCGCTGGGCCTGGTCCGCGCCACCTGCAACTCCACCGCCTACTACGACATCTGCGTGGCCGCGCTCGCCGCCGACCCCTCCAGCACCACCGCCGACGTCCGCGGCCTCTCCGCCATCGCCGTCTCCGCAGCTGCCACAAACGCCTCGGCCTCGGCCGCCGCCGCCGCGGCGCTCGCCAACGCCACGGGGACCGCGCAGGAGCCCGCCGCCGACGTCACCGTCCAGGCGCTTCTCAGGACCTGCGCCGCCAAGTACGCCGACGCCCGCGACGCGCTCGGCCTCGCCAGGGACTCCATCGCGCAGCAGGACTACGACTACGCGTCCGTCCACGTGAGCGCCGCCGCCGAGTACCCGAAGGTGTGCAAGACTCTGTTCCGGCGGCAGAGGCCGGGGGCCTACCCGGCGGAGCTCGCCCAGCGGGAGGAGGCGCTCGAGCAGCTCTGCTCCGTCGCGCTCGGCATCATCTCCCTCCTCAGCAGCAGCAGCTGAAGCCGTCGCGTCACGCCAGGCCACGCACGCCGCTGCTGTCAAAATACGTACCCACGTACGTAAAAACGCATAGCCTTACTACGTACGTACGCACCTACATAGTTTAATTAGTGTACGCGCGTGTAATGACACGTACGTACCTACGTCGTATTCGGGATTTTGGTTAAGTGGTACTCTGCTACCATATATGTGTACTCAGATCAGATGTTTTAGTTCCCACGTTGTATTAGTTACTGAGTGCACAAGCATGTGTACTCCAGTTCAGTATAATATTGGCAATTGATATTTGTTGAATTAAAAGATGAGTATTTATTTTGCGACGACCGAATATCATATTTCGTTGCATCAATTTTTTTTTTTTTAAAAAAAAGCTAGCCTCTGAGACCAAATTAACAGGTCAGCGTTCTGGAAATCAAATACCATTAGAAATGGTTTTTGTGGTCCGGAATGACAGCACTGAGGTTGATAAGCAAGGGGCGGATCTGAAACTATAGCCCGAAGCCTGGGACAAAATGTCTATTGAGGTTCTTTAAGAAATTACTAAAAATTCAAAGAAATAGAAGACTTAGATCAGAAAGAGTCGGTCCAACCTAAGGCATGACCCATAGTTGGCTCCGCCGCTGTTGATAAGTAAAAACTAGGTCTGCCTCGCGTCGGCATCTTTTCCTGGCTGAGTTGGGGAAAAGACTTTGGATTTCAGATTTGGGGAAAAGACAGGCAGAGGCGAGCAATTGGCCGTGACATGTTTGTTGCATGCTCCTGTCCTGATCATGATCAAGTGGGGATATCACCGACACCGTTAAACAAGGAGCAAGCATGCATGCATGTTTGCCTCGGCACTGTTTCCTTTAGTTTTGACTACACCTGAGCTAGCCCCAGATTTCATCGTCTTGTTCTTTCTTGTGCTGCCTTGGACTTTGGTCCCTCTCCTTCCCTCGGCTCTCCCAATCTCACCTCTCCTTCCTAGCAGATAGCAAGTTAGATCATAGTGTATTGAACCGATATCGATTCAAAGTAATACCACGTAAGTATTCTAGGAACTGAGTTTATTTTTCTCCAACATATTGAACCGATTCCTACTAATAACTGGAACACATGTTACATTAAAAAACCACAAAATAATAATATTCTCTCTCAACCGCACTCTCTTCTATGTAGTTGTTTAATACTCATATGAGTTGTTTAATACTTTGAATCGACTCCTAAGTAGAGCCTGGTTCTATATATTTTTTTGTTGGAATCGACTCCTCCAATGTATTGAATCGATTCAATATATTCTCTCTTCTCATTTGAACCGGCTAAAACACAACATTGAAAATGATATTAACAACTCGTCTTTTTTACCCCCATTCCTTTTCAAGTTCCTACCATTTTGCCTTTCCCTTTTAACTGTTGTCTCTTGTTATCTAGACCAGCTAGTGACTACTAGCATGTATGTTTACTGTTTCCAAGAGCGGAGAGAGAAAAGAAAGGCTGCAGCAGTAACATGCCTGCGTCCATATGAATATGATGGAGAAGAAGATAATCATGTTCATGTGGCGCTTCTGTCGTAAGTTCGCCCCTCCTTTTTTCTCTCCTCTACTTCTCTTTACATGGTGATGGAGAGGTCATCTCCTATGCAGTGTAAAGTTGTGCTGTAGTAGTAGGGTTCAGCACAGGAATCTCCAAAGCCAAAAGAAGAAGAAAAAAGTCTGGCTACCTAACAATGGATGCTCCTGAGATGCCATGGTCACTGCCATTAAGCAGACAATGGGCATCACACTAAATCTCCATAGGCCCGATCGAGCCTTTAATCACACTATTCTGCTTTACAAAAACAAAAGGTCACTTTGATGAGTCAGTTTTGCTGCTAGCCCACCTGGTGAAATAATTTGTGGCCATCGAAGATTATCTGTACAGTAAAAAAGAAGAAAGTGCACTCCTCTATTTTATCCACATGACCTCCTAACAGTGGGCCTTCAAATCGATATCTCCTAGAGATTTGTATGGGAAGTTGACATTAGCGAAACAGATTTGTATCATGCCTTGATGGATCAAAACCACCGGTCAAACCACAAAGAAACTGGGCAGCCATCGATCACAACCTAGTGATAGACACTGACAAGAAGGCAGCAGCAGGTTCAGCATAAACAACCAAAGATGTAGAATGATAAAAACTCCAGCTAATAGAAGAGAAATAAGCATACATATCACTACTCGAGTAATGGCCACTCGCGGTTTGCACAATCCAACAATAATCCCAGGCAAACTCAAAAGATTCCACCCAGTGTTCCACACATACCCAACTGCCTCATGAGCAACTCATGGGATCTTACATAATACAGGATTCTCTAACACTTGGCGTACCATAACACAATTAGGAGACACAGGAGCTCAAGATTGAATAGGCTTGATCTTAAAGTGGAGGTTGATAAGTGAAAACACAAAACACTTCAGATCCTGCACACAAAAACATTAAAAAAAAGTATGAATGCCGTCAGAAGTCAAGCAAAATGAAGATGCTATCTTTTCCACTTAGATACCCTATCACCTCAAAAGTTTTACAGTTTTTACATATCTTACTGTCAACTTCAGATACAATGCCCAATCACCCAGTGGTTGTTGCGAAGTAATGAAACATGCAACAGAGAAATAACACTTGCACTATTATGAACTTAATTAAGTGTAATGTAGGGTGCAAACCTTAGAGCATCTTGTAAAATTTCCAAGGATAGGTGCATCCATCAATTCTAGTGATTTACAGCAAGAGAATAATTTGGTGTTGAAATATAGAGTAGCATGTCAGGTTAGGAATACTAATAAATTGGCTCTGTTTCAAAAGGGCTGTTGGTCTTATTCTAAACCTGAACGCAAATGTCTTCATCCTTTTCCCCACACTCCCCACATCTAGTTTGCAAGATCCCAGCCCCCCAGGTAGTGATATTGGGATATAAGATTCCAATTGTGTTGATGTTGATTAATGAATACACTGCAGATAAATAGTTTCTTGATATATATTATATAAGAATTGTTCTTACAAGTTCTTGGCAAAACAGCTGGCCTTATAAGTTTTAAGCAAAGTGTGCTGTTTTAGTTCTTCTACTTGCAAAATTAAAAACCACGAGCATAAAAACGACAAACCAATTATTTTCTATCCATGATAACAGGTGTTCTATATTAAACATGGGGGTTGGATGAGGAGGATACTCTGCTTCTGCGCTAGATCTGTTTTTCACTCACTAATATGGCACGCAGAACGCAGCCTCGCACAGCTAAAAGAGGGTGGATACTACTTGAATCACAAGACCTGTCATTTCTTAGGTGTTAATGGAGACTAAAAGTATATGGCCATCCACAGCAGAAATCTTCTCTGAAGCTATCATAGATTGCTGGGTGGTATGGTCGCCTAGAAACAATCTGATATTTAGGGGAATAGTTCACTCTTGTTTACTTTTTTCCTTTCTTGTTTACTATTTATATTTTAGAGTTTCCATTCAATTCAATTTCTTTTCTTACAAGCCTTCCCTATAGGTTGTGTTTGCTGATCAAGCCAAAGCAGGGCGTAAGACTAAGAAGCAGAAAGGACGCTGATAGATGTCAAACTCTCAGGTTGTGTTTTTTTGTGCTTTGAGTTTCTGGCTTGGTCACTTGGCAGCTTGTAAACACTAAACACTAAAAGGTGGATGTGATCTGGGATGTGTAGTTTCGCTTCCTTTAGATACCAGGTAGGCTAGGTGCTTATGGTGGTATCAAGCTTTAATGGCTGGTGTTAGGAGGTTCCTAAGAAATTGTTTGTCTGTTTTGTTAATGGAAAGGAATGGTCCCAGTATCAAAAAACAATACACTAGCCATTGGTTCGTTATTTATCTCAAATCATTCAACTTGAATTAGATATAATGACCGTCAAGATATGGCTATACTCCTCCCACACTCGGTAGATTACTTTGAAATTACAAACTGAGAAACTTATCGGAATGTTCTCAAAATCATCCAAATTTGATTATTAAGTAAATATTGGTATACTGCAAATGATTGTGATAATATGGATGATTTTCAATCAACCAAGCAGATAGTTAACTATGTAGGTCTAACGTTAGTTAAGCTATGTTCTAACAGCAAGCTCAAACTTATATATCCCATTATAAGATATTAGAACCTCTCCCAAGTGAACAATCCTAAGCATATAACCCACTGACATGAAGCAAAAGATGCTATTAATCACCCTTTTTTTTGTGTGCTCGGTTTAAGAAATCACACGCCTTCACTAATAAACAAATATCTAATGCGAACATCACTTCTCAGCAATGGGATGGCACCTATCTAGCATCCAATTATCCAAAGCACGGAAACAAGCAAGCAATAGTTCTGGGAATTAGGATCAAATTTGGTGGCAGACCTGGACGAGGTAGTAGAAGATGCGGAGGCCCTCCGGGTCCTTGCTGGTCTGGACGTCGACGAGGGAGCCGATCTTGGAGGTGGTGAAGGAGATGTGCTCATTCCCCATGACAATCTCGAGCTCCTGCCTGCCCACGCGGTCGGGCTCGGGCCAGTTGCTGTCGTCCTCCTTCATAATCTGCAAATCAAGAAGAATCCATCGGAGATTTCATTCAGTAAACCCTAACCCTATGTTTAGTAGCGGCAGGGGAAGGGGGGGAGTAGAAGGAGAAGAGTAAGCAGTACATCGGACTCCTGGATGATCCTCCTGGCCTCGCGGAGGACGGAGGGGGAGACGAAGACCTCCTTGCGGATCATGGTGTCGTTCTTGTAGTTGGAGTTGTTGGCGTAGCGGAGCTTGCCGTCGGGGCGGAACTCGAACTCGAGGAACTCGTGCCCGAACTTGCCCTTGTGCCCCACGTAGTACCGCAGGTAGAACTCGCCGTCGCCGCCGCCCTCCTCGCCTCCGTTGTTCGCGCCGCCGCCCGTCGCCATCGGTATGCTCTCCTCGTGCGTGCGTGCGTGCGTGCGTGCGTGGGAGAGAGAGAGAGATTGCAGTTTGCAGCGCCGCCGCTCGCTCTGTGGTCGCCTCGTCGTCTCTCCTCCTCTCGTCTTCCCTTTGTGCGTGCTTCCTGCTCCTTTGGGCCGCTACCGAATTGGGCTGATATGGGCCAGAAATCAGAGTTTGATACCGTTTTCGTTTGTGAGGTTCAGATTTATCTTCCGTCCGTATCAGATTCAGATGAGCATCCAGGTTCAGATTCAGCACTAGTAATTTGTGCTCATCTGATGCAGTCATATGAAAGGTTTCCATCAAGGTGAAAGTTATGAAAATTAGAACTAATAAAGGTTTCCAAGTCGTATGCTAATCAGATTCCGAGTAGCAGATAAATTTTGTTGAGTTGTTTCGGCTGGGTGTGCCAGGCCCAAGCAAGCAGTAGCGTAAATATGTGCATTTGGTCAGCAAATCTACTTCATCGTTCTTCGGAGTCCAAACAAATTGGTGCTATTTGGAGCTTAAATATGTCAGAAGCTTAACAGGACTCACACATAATAGCTCAGTCGCTATCTCGATTCAAGAACGATGTGTATGATGAGACATTACACATTTGCATGCTTGTGCCGATTCAAACATCCATGGCTTTCTACACAGAAGAAAAAATGGAGCGTCACTTGATCTCGTAGAAAGTAGACTCGATAAGCTTTCTAACGGGATAGAGCAATATAGCACGAGCACCAAAATTTTGATCTGTAAACTGGCCTGACATGATCATATCAAGCACAACTTTGATTTGTAACATCAATGGAGCTCTTTGATTTGTACTAACATGAAATCGCTTTGCAGTTGTTGGTGGATTAGAATGCAACAAGTAGCTAGATTGGGTTCAAGACAAATCTGGAACTTAATGCAAAACAAGCATCTGCTGTGTAATAAGATTATAGCTGCACAATTGGGGAGACGCTGGCTCGTTTGGTGGCTCCCATGAGCTCAACCAAGGACGGCAGGGGCCGACGAACCGGCACGTTCATCGACCTGTACAGCTTCCTCAGGTTCGCATTGAGACCCTTTGATGATCCAACAGCATTTGAAGAATCACAACCTGCGTTGTCAGGGCCTTCAGAGTTCTTGCCGGTTTCTGATGGTGATGGAGCAGTGGCATCCATTATTGCGTCCTCCTTGTTGCTTTCAGCCGAGCTCGAGGAGGCCAGATGATTTGCTCCAGCTGAAAGCTGGTCTGTTGCTTCTATTTTACTCTTACCTCCTTCAATCAGTTCGACACACTCCCTTGGCTTGCAAACATTCCACAACTCAGCTTTGACAGTCAAATTCTGTTCTTTAGCTTGACATTTTCCATGCTCAATTCCTTGGACACCCTCATCGCATTTCTCATCCTTCCAAAGTTCACTCTGTACTTGAATCGTGCCCTTTCACTTCATCTTCAGTTATATCAATTACTTTGACGTCATCATCAGATTTGCATCCCCCTCCACAGCTCAGATCCTATTGCTGAATCCTGCTCTTCTGGTACAACTTCAATTAAACCAATCACTCAGCACTCATGTCAGATTCCGCATCCTTCCACAGCTCGGATTCTCTAGCTGAATTTCACCCGGAGACAAAAACAAAGCCAGTTCTACCCACCAAACTAACGGATGCTCAAGTTGGTTTGTTTCACCCTCACAGAAGCTGAAATTCCATGCAGCAACCATGTTTTGACAAAACCCCAGAATTAAACAGTACCAAATAGACATAAGTTGCATTAAGTTGGTTCATATAGATAAGAAAAGCAAAGATACGCGTAGCCCATGGCGTATCATACATAGCATCCCATTACAGAACAAGCAACAAACATCCAAAGTGCCACCATGTTTACTCAGCCGACTAATACTATACAGAAGCCAGGTTCTGCTTCCCAAACACCTTTGCAGTTAGACAATGTATACTAACCACAACATTTCAACTTGCTGGCGTATCGCAAAACTTGTTCCCTGCTTCACTATACAGCATTCAGCAAATGACCTTATGTGTCCTCAGAAACAAAAAGACAGGTCCTTCATGTCTTGCACATGACATTTATCAGCCTGGATGACATGGTCAGTGAAAGTGTTAGTGCTAAGCCGCTAGAATTCAAACAAAAGATCACAGGGTAACTGCAACTCAACCCTCAGAAATCATAGTCCTTCAGATCCCTTCTGGAGTTGGCCAATTCCATTTCCACCCAACACTCCTCTTGGCTGAGAGGTGGAAGCCCATTCTTGTGACGCGTGTAGTTGTGCTTGTGCCACCCAGATTTGCAATGCTCTCTATACAACTTGTCCTCAACAAGTACGTCACACTCTTTGCATCTTCTCTGCTGCTTGCCTAGTCCCTGGCCCTGATTTTCTGTCTCACTTGAAATGCTCTGTTTCTGCATGGTCTCACTTAGCTGAGAAACAGTATCAGGCTCCTTTGCAGGCACAGGCACTGATTGTGACTCTTCAACATTGTCATATTGGTCCACAGAAGAGCCACCTTCCGCATATGCTGATACCGAGAGAACTTCCACCCTCCCTTGCACATCCTTCAATCTCTCCTCACATGAGTGCAGAATAGATGGCTCAATCTCGCATACCTGCAAAACATTATTCACAGTTACAGGTAGGACACTGATAAGAAGGCTAAGCGTGAGAGGAAGACATTGTGGCTTTGGGAAATAATTGCATCAGTGTCGCAAAGGTGGAAAGCACAAAACGGCAGCAAGGAGCCTAAGTAGATTTTAATGTCGAGTTCATCATAGACTGAACAATACAATAGGGGCCAAAGGCGAGCTTCTTAGTGATACAACTAACCTCTAAACACACAAGCTGCATCATCATATATTAATTTGTTAAATGACTCAAGTGGGCAACACCAAAGACAATTTCATAGCAAATCATTACAAAGCGAAAAGGTAATGACCGGGAGAGACCGTGATTTAAAAAACTTACAATCAAAGGTTGATTGCCGGATTCATCCTTCGAAATAACACTTGCATTCCACTCATCAAGCTTCTCCATAAGGATAGCAAGTTTGGACTTTGGTGCAGTGAACCGCACCCTCAATGGTGCACGCTTTATGGGGAAGTGCTCTGTGAGCTTCTTAATGACTCTCAGTGCCTGCAAAACAGAAGAAAATGCAAATGACAAGTGCGAAAGAGAGTAGATAAAAAAATAGTTATACTACCATTGTAATGTCCCAAATGCAGGTAATAATAACAAATGTCAAAGTATTATACCCCATATACATACAAGACAAATATCATTAGTTTTATCACAAGGATTCCCCTACTGTTTCCTTTTTAAAAAAGTATTATCAGTTTATCATGAGAAATGAACCGGCAATGTTGTTTACTTGTTTTTTTCATCTTTTACTCCAGTACAGTAGCCAAAGCAACAATCAGCCAATTGATAAAATACAACAAATCGATGCAACTGAAACACAATTTATGGACATGTCAAGGTGGCATTAAAATTTTTAGCCATGTTCTAGTTCTACAGATGATGGCAGATACATAAGAACAGCAACACTCTCTAAATTATGACCTACATGTCAAGGTGGCATTAAAATTTTTAGCCATGTTCTAGTTCTACAGATGATGGCAGATACATAAGAACAGCAACACTCTCTAAATTATGACCTACAAGTGAGTATCTCCAGAAAGAATGCAGCTAACTATTCTTGAAGCTGAGGTTTGGATCCACATCCATGTTTCTAGTGATGTAAGTTTCCTCTTTATTGCTATGCTCTGTTGCTTCGATTCAAATGATTTTGCCACGTCATTAGGGCTGGGCTACGTGCCTAACAGAGGGTGAGAGGAACTCTCTTACTCAATTTCTTCCAACTGGGACCAATGCAGAATAAATTATGCATTTGTTGCTTACAGGAGAAGATCATCACTTCGGCAATCCTTTTCTAAGCTGGCAAGTAGAGTGTGTCTGATTTGCATATGCAGCTATGTGCAATGACGTCCTCACTCTCTTTTTGTGCATGTTGTTTTACTTATGCTATCTTCAGTTCTGTATTTATACAGAAATTACCTATTACTATTAGAGATGAGAAAAGGTAGCTTTCACATTCCATGTTTTGTCTTATTTACCAGGAATACTATGAATTTGATGTCCGGTTTCACTGAAAACCGGTGCATTTCTTTCCTTTGGTCTGAAAAATGTTCTTTCTCCTCTTACTCTTAATTAGGCCACAGGTGACTATAATATTTCCCATTTGATAGGTTAATTGACTTAGTTCTGTATCATTTTACATTACAACCAAATTAACATTTATATTTTTACATCCACTATCAGGGTCAAACACACATATTTTGCCCCCCTTTGTTTGGCTTGCATAATTTTCTCTAGGTAAGGTTGAAACATAATGAACAAACAGCTACAAACCTACAGCTGTTCTACTCAAATAGCAGTATATCCAGAAAGTCGGCAGCTAACTGTTCTTGGAGCTGAGGATTGGGCATTTAAAATAGTGTTATTACTATCTTTAATTACGTTCCACAGATGATGGTGAGATACGCAGTGTTGAAAAAAAAACCCAATACTCCAATCATACAGGAACCAGGAGGCCACCTATTCCTAGAATGTGGCCGGTTATTAGGCCTAAAGCAACAATCTCTAAAGAATGTGCTACTACAGATGATGAATACAAATGGCACATGATAAACAAACAACAATCACTGTTCTACTCAAATAGAAGTATATCCAGAAAGGGGGCAGCTTATCTGTTCCTTGGAGCTGAGGTTTGGACATGTAAAACAGTGTTATTATATTTAGTTGTGCTCTATAGATGATGGTGAGATACACAGCGTTCTAAAAATCGACAGGGCATACTTTGCTTATACAGGAACCAGGAGGTCACCTATTCCTATAATGCGGGTGATTATTAGGTTTAAAAGCAACAATATCTAAAGAATGTACCGCTACAGGTGATGAATGCAAATGATACATGATAAACAAACAGCTGCTACTGTTGTACTCATATATAGCAGTCCAATATATCCAGAAAGTAGGCAGGCAGCTACCTGTTCCTTGGAGCTGAGGTTTGGATCCACGGCGAAGTGTATCTCATGCATGAGGCGCTCGATCATGGTGATGGTGTAGGGGCGCCGGGTTTCAGGGTTGATAGTCTTCTCCATCACAATGGTGGCGATATCCCTGAACTGGTTAGACAGCTGCGCCTCCCTCTCCTTGCCAGAAACCTGGAGCTCCCCTTTTTCCAATATCTGAGAGAAGCAAAAGTTCTTCTTTAGCACCTAGCTGCAGCAAACATCTACTGCACATCGCACGAATAGGAATCCACCTCGAGGCAGGAGCAGGAAGAGGACACGTGATCTACAAGAAGAGAAGAGTATAAGGAATGAAGGATACCTCGATGCAGATCTTGGTCTGGTCGTCGGTGCCGTATGCCTTGATGAGGTCCTTGGACCTGGCGAGGACGCCCTTGGAGACGTTGGAGTAGACGGTGTGGGATTGGAGCACCTCGTCGAGGTCCTTCTCCACGCGGGAACGCCAGGAGAGTACCTTGTTGGGGAAGCAGGCGATCTCGAAGCGCTGGCCGTGCTTCCGCAGCCGCACCACCGCCACGTTCGTCAGGCGCTTCTGCCCCACCGGCTGCACCAGCGTTCGCGACATGTCCGGCGACCGATCGACCGACGAGACGCGCTCGTGGATCGATTCGATTCTCGCGAGGAAGCAGAACCCTAACCCTGGGCAGCCTCGGCGCGGCGCCTCCCCTCCGATTCCCTCGTGTTGTTTTGCCTTCGCCGCCCCGTGGGCGAATCGAACGCGAGGAGGAGAGGAAAGGGGGAAGTGGAGGCAGGTCGTATTCTATTCCTTATTTTTAGTCGGAGTCGGATACCTATTTATCATTTTTTTATTTGCTCTGTAACCTTTAGACGGTTGGTGAGTCAGAAACTATCCGCTTTTAAGTAAAGGTGAGAAGACGTGGCTACTAGAAGAGAATCAGAGATAGCTGGGCTTGCCATTGCAGTGACGAGGTATGCAAGCCCAATTTTGTTGGGATGATGTATCGCCTCCACTAGAAAAACTTCATTAGGAGGGTATTCTTTAGTTCTTTTTCCCTTGTTGTTTTAGATATTGATACGGTCTTTAGTATACACTCTTGATCAATACTTCTTCTAATTATATATTAATAAAAATTATAGAAATACAATGATGTTAAAGTATTTTTATGACAAATCTAATAATATAATTTCCACATGACAAATTCAAATAATTTTACGTACATTAGTAGTCAAAGTTTATAAAGATTGACTGCACGCATTCTAAAACAGCAAAAAAAAAAGAACGGACAAAGTAGCTACATTAAAGGGAAAATTAGCTACATGGCACTCAAATTTTATGTATTTGGCCATTGGACATCTAAAAAATGTAGTGCGGCCAAAAGACACTAACATTTGATAGTTATTTGCTCTAGGACACTGGCCTCATTAAAATAATATATTCAAGTGATTTGGAGAGATAAACTTTGTAAAATATCCTCGATACCCTCAATGCATAGGGACTTGGCTCACGGCCACAGCATATGGACCGAGCCCACGGGTGCTGGTTCACGGGTCCATGGGGCTTGGACTGTGCATTTAGCACTTGGGCCTACTTGTCATTGATACACAGAGAAAACAGGAATTAATTCATTGCATTACTTCACCTCGGGTCCCACATGGCATTGGGTCAAGGCAATATTAAACCAACACTTAAGCCATCATTAATCCTTAAGACCAAGATTCTGTTAATTAATGGTGCTTGCACTGCATAGCGCTTAGTCTGAAGCTCACAGAAGCAGAGGCCACGGTGGCTTGCGGCATGGGGCTCGTCGCCGGCGAAGAGAAGCTTTGTAGCGCCAGGCAAGGGCTGGAATGGGTCGCCTAGAGGTTGGCGGCCCTAGGGGAGGCGACGGCGACAGAGGAGGAGACCCGGTGCGGCGGCAACGGAGCTAGTGGTAGCGGTGGCGCCATGAGCGCACGGCAAGCCGACGGTGGGGCGGCGCGGAGAGGAAAAGGGAGGGGCATGGGCTAGAACATGGGATGGGGAGCTCAATGGGACAGAGAGGAAGGGCCGGGGGTGGTCGGAGGGTGATGAACGGCGGCGGGGGAAGTGCCAATCGGAGGCGAAGGGGAAGACCAAATATGGCGGTGTCGGTGGACTAACGACATTTCAGCTAGGGGAAAGCTTCCTTGTTTCTTGAGGCACATGGTGACGGTGACGGCCAGGGAAGGAGCTTGCCGGAGTGGCGAGTCGGCGTTGGGGCGTGGCGGTGGCACCACGGGCACATGAGGCATCGGCGGTAGGGTGGCGTGGGGAGGGAGATGGTAGGCACACGGGCTACGCCTGAGGATGGGGAAGCCGGCGGTGTGGTTGGGGCGGCTTGAGGGCGGCCGTGGTGGCAGGGCATCAGCGGCCGGCGGTGGAGAAGAGAAGGCCATGGCGGCGGTGCTTCTCGGTGCGCATACAGACGAATGGAGATGAGAAGAGGTTGAAGGATGCGGGAGACGCGGGTTGACACGGTTGGCTGGGGAAAAGCTCACCGGAGGGCGGCACCGGGGGGAGGAGCCGGAGGTGGTGCAGGTGACGGCGGGTGCGGCGTAGGAGCCCGGAGGAGAGGGAGGTGCTGTGGGGAGACCCTGGGGGAAGAGAGAGGCGCCGGAGGCGGTGCTGGCGGCGGGAGGCAAGCGACGGTGGCGGCGCCAGGAGCCGGGCCAGTCGGAGGAAGGGGGGAAGGAGCAAAGCTCTAGAGGGAGTTTATGAGGGAGAGAGAGAGAACTATGGGAATAAGAGGAGATTGGGGAAGAAAGTAAGTGAAGGAATAAGCATGAAGGAAGAAGATAGGGGGTAAAATAGACTTTTCATTGCCTGTCACTCTCCTCTTCGGTTCAAAAATAATATTTTAATGGGGTCAGTGTTCTACAGCAAAACACCATAAAATGTTAGTGTCTTTTGGAGAAACCACGTTTTTTGGATGTCTATTGGCAAATGTCGCAAATTTACAGTGCCTTGTAGCCAATTTTTCCTATATTAAAAGACTCCACGAGTAATTCTGAAATTTAATTAGTTTTTATTTAGAACAACACGCATCTAGACAAAAAAAAAAAAAAGAAGCCTTAGAACTAGTGGCAAGGCGATCCGCACGGACTCCAACTTCATCCTTTCCCCTGGGCGGGGAGATCATCGAAACAAAGAACATACATAGAGAAGTAAAATTTCAAGTCAACAGGCAAGATTCCAGTAGGACATATAATCACTGTTGCTTCGCACTACTTCTCTGAATGAAGTACTGTATCTCAAATTGCACTTGCTGTTTAGAACTAAAAAAAAAATACCTGCCTTAGAAAGGCCCAAAACCTTGTTACTCCATTACACGCAAGATGCTACCAACACACCACATCCACACACACCAGAGAGAGAGACACACACACAGAGGTTGAAGAAACTGAAAGGGGAAAAGGTCAAAGTGTGGTCACACAAATGGTGCTACCTTAGCTTGGTCAAACCACGAAATTTGCACACCCAAAAAAAAAGGGGAAAGGAAAGCCAGGCGGAACCGAGCAGGACAGGCACTGTCTGCGGCTGGTGGCCTCATTTCCCAGTCACTGAGACGTGGGCCTTGATCCGAGTGGGACCCATCACTCGGTGACGGAGAATGCAGACGCTGCTGGTCCCCGACGCAGGCGCAGGGTAGCTGTGTCAGCCGGAGCCGAACCCCGACAGGTGGGGCCCACCTCTCAGCGTCGGAACGTTCGTCCCAGCCGAGTTGCGGATATTATATTTTAAAGGGAAGCCCCTGCGCCACTTCCGAGTCGTCGCTTCGTCCCTCCCAATTCGTTCTCGCCTCCGCCGCCCGCGCCATTCCGTCCAACACCTCGCTGCCGCCGCCGCCGCCGCCGCGCGCAGAGAGAGGCGCCTCACGGATTCCCTCAGGATCCAGCTCCGCCGCCATGGGCTCCAGGTGAGCTCCCGATCGACCTCCCTCGCTCGGCCCCCGCCCCCGTACGGCCCTTTCCCGCGCCGGCTCCCAGCTCCGGCGTGCCCTGCGGATACGGGGGAGTTGACGCGGTTTATTACGCTTTTGCTTCCGATTAGGACTTAGGAGATTGCTCAGTCTGCGAGACGGTTCGATTGGGTTGGGTTGCTCAGGTTCGTCTCGTTTGTGAGTACTCACTGGGCTGGTTGTTGCTCCATTTGGGGGTGCGGAAGCAGGAAGCTTGCGATTGGATTCCTCTAGAGCCAAATTGTTAATCGGCTTGTTCCCTGCACATTTTTCAGTTGAGTAGCCGGGCAACTGGACTTTATATTTGTGTGATTTTGGAAGCATGTGGGCATTTGCAGCCTCAGCTAGCTCCAACTTGGTTTTTAGCTCCTCCAAATAAACAGGAATTACTTGCAGCTGAGTAATGGGCCTTGACGACTAATGTTTTGTTCTTGCACTTGTCAACCTAGTTTTATTGCACAGTAGTAGTCCTGTAGCTGGTTATAACTGACAAATTAGGCAGTTAAGAACCACTTTAATTCGACGGTAAATGGACATCTGGCTAGTAAATGGTAGCACTAAATAATGTCTTTCCTATATAAGTAGTACCAGGGCCTCAGTTCTCTATTTGACCATTTAACCTCTGGACTCAGGTTACCACCGATTTGTCTTCCCTTTCTTGCCAGAAGTTTCCTTCTTGTGTAGGGGTTAGGATCACTTTTTTTTACAAGACTAGTAGGGTGACTGTGCGTTGCCGCAGAGTCCTAAAAGAGGGTGAGGTGCACCAGCAGATAGGATCCTAAACCCTACAGTAAATATCAATTTCTGAAAAGGGGGCAGTTGGGGTGGGCGAGGACTTGTGAGCAATTCGGGTTCGTTGGATTTTTTTTCGTATGAGGGGGTGGGACGATCCTCCCCCTGCTTGGGGGTAAACCCCTTCTTTTATTAGTTAAAATAGAAGGAAAGGATTTAAAGTGAAAGAGTGATGTGTGTGCTGAACTTGCTATTGCTATTTTTCACCGATTTGCCCATTCCACTTACGGTGATTAAACTGTGTCTCATTTCTCTATTGACCATTTAACCTCTGGACTCAGGTCACCACCGATTTGTCTTCCCCTTCTTGCCAGAAGTTTCCTTGTTGTGTAGGGGGTAGGATCATTTTTTTACAAGATAGAAGGAAACAATTTAAAGTGAAAGAGTGATGTGTGTGCTGAACTTGCTATTTTTCACCGATTTGCCCATTCCACTTACGGTGATTAAACTTAGTGATCCATAGCCAGGTACTAATTATTCTGGTATCATGCTGTGGCAGAGTTCCAGCATTACATATTCAGCAAAATGGCTATAGTGCGTATGGGGCTGATGAATATAAGTAGAGAACCTTATTTGCCCATTTTGCTCAACAAGAATAACTTTGGAGTTGCTTTCCAAATCATGGTAGTTCAGTCTGATAGAATTTCCATGGCTCAGAATCAAGATACATGAAAAATATCTTTACAGCCAAGTAAATTTCATAGGGCAACTATCGTGGGTGCATTTACTGATGTTTGAAAATTGAGTTGGTCAATTTCTGAACTGGGTTCAGTCTCAACTATTACGTTGAAAATGTGTCATGCAGTGGGGGCAATTTGATTATGTCGGTCATCAGCACGTACTGGAACCAATCCTTTTAGCCTTATTTTTATTAGAGAATGGTGATTTTTTTGAAGATGTGAATACTTATAATTATCCTCCAGTACGGTTTATTTTGAAATGTTATCGTTTTATTCGCTTGCTTGATCCTGAGGTTCAAATTTTAATTTGAGACGTTTGACAAGATAAAACCCAAGATAACGTAGCCTACTGTTAAACACAATACAGTGTTATTCATGCATTAAATAATTGGACTATTGTTGATTACAAGCATACTCTTATCTTGTAGAATCCCTCCAATAGGCATTCATGTGGATTCTGACACCCCTTCCGGGAGAAATACACCAGAGATTGCAACTAGTCCTCTTGTAAATGGTGGAAAGAGCATATTCCAGGATAAGATTGGAGGATACAGTGCACTTGCAAGTCCTTTGAGGAGAGAAATTGGGAACAGGCATGCACACCTTCCCTTGATCAGTGTGCTTTGTTCGAATTACCCACATTTAACTGTTTAATTCAAAGTACATAAGTGGATTTTCCATAGCATCCCCCAATTTACCTTGATCCTTGCAAGCTTTGATTTACATCTAAAAATATTCTTGTTGACCTCACCATACAATACATATGTCAATAAACTAAAGTAAATCTGAAAACACAGTGCAGACCTTATTCTTGTCTACATGAATGGGAATGTCTTGGAAGCAAGTATCATACAAGCTAACACAATCCGTTGTGTTTTTTTTTATCACTTTTCTCCAGATCTATGACGAGGCCATTCTGTGTTGATGACAATGACTTGGAAGATTATAAGGCCTCAAAAGACAGAGATAGGCCTTCACAGTTCCTGAGGCTCCCAAATCTACAGAATCAGGCTCTTCTATCTGGTCTTGCTTACTGCATATCGTCCTGCAGCATGATTTTAGTTAATAAGTTTGTTCTGTCTGGCTACGGCTTCAATGCTGGAATATTTCTGATGCTTTACCAGGTATATTACTATTGCTGATTGTTTTCTTTCCATCTCCATGCAATATATCTGTTTTCCTTATGTGGTGTGGCTGTGCTGCTTGATGTCTTATTTATGATCTGTCACTGCAGAACATTGTATCCGTGACCATAGTTTCCACTTTGTCCCTCTCTGGTGTTGTCCCAACTGAACCATTAACATGGAAGCTAATCAAAGTTTGGTTGCCTGTGAATATCATATTTGTCGGAATGTTAATTACAAGCATGTTTAGGTATGTGCCATATCCTCAGTATCACTTTGATCCAAGTACTGTTTGCTGTGTTGTTTATATTGGTCTGTATGTCAGATCCTTTTTGCCATTGGAGTACTGAACTGTCTATTGACCAATTTGTTATTTGATTTTAATATACCTAAATTCGCTTCCATAGCGTAAAATATGAATACCATGCTCTCTTTTCCCAGCTTTATTCTCAGAATTATGCATAAAGGAACATATACATTAGTAAAGCTTGGTGTGAGAATCAGTAGTACTATTGAAACTCATAATTTTTTGGCCGAATATGATTTCGCAGTTCAAAAGATCACATGGAGATAGAATTTTCATTTGTGCTGACATTAGCTGACTATTAAAATTTGAAAACGTGTTTCACCTGTTTCATGGTGAATATTTATCGCGGCTCTTCTTCTTTGGTTCTATTCGTGGACATTTAGTTAGTTTGCGCAATGGTGAACTCAAATCATTTCCTACGTTTGCTGAACATTGTCAGTTGAGGTTTTCCATATGAGTTGTGAATGAATTGTCAGTTTGCCACTCAACTTGTAGTAAGGAAGTTTCATAATGAAATTGGAAGTCTTTCACAAATTTGTTTTTCCTCGCTTTTTAATATTTTTTTGTACTTTTCAGTTTGAAGTATATCAATGTTGCGATGTTGACTATATTGAAGAATGTCGCCAATGTCATTACTGCTTCTGGGGAAACCTACTTCTTTAAGAAGCAGCATGATACAAAAGTTTGGATTGCTCTCGTATTGATGGTATGTCACCTTTAGAATATAATAATGTTTCAACAGGACTTGAATGCTCTAGGGTTTAATTCTCTTCGCATTTTTTTCCAATTGACTTTTATGTTTCATGCTACTATTTGATATATCACCGAATATAGATTCATAGCTGTTCATAAAATGTTGACTTAAAATAGTAGGGATATTAACCCCTTCAACACTTGACCCACTTATATGTTTCTGCAGATAATCTCAGCAATTGCAGGAGGAGTAACAGACCTCTCATTTCATCCAGTCGGTTATACCTGGCAGATCTTGAACTGTTTTCTGACAGCATCATACTCGGTATTGTTTTTCTCGATGCCAATCAAAACCTGATTACAGTATGCAGCCAATTATCAGACTGTTACTCCTCCCAAATGTTCTAATTGGCACTTTAGTTTTGGGACAAATATATTCAGTTCTGACTTCTGAGGTACCCCCACATTTATTTTAGCATATGAATTTTTTTTTCTTTCAGCTTACATTGCGGCATGTAATGGACAGTGCTAAGCAAGCCACCAAGTCTGGGAATTTGAACGAGCTTTCGATGGTTTTACTGAATAACATTCTTTCGCTGCCATTGGGAATTATCCTTGTGCTTGGCTTTAATGAAGTGGAGTACCTTTTGGAAACGTAAGCTCATGATTCAAACTTCAAAGTTTCAAACTAAACTCACTCATTTGGAACCTCCATTTGTTTAACAATAACTATTTGTCCTGGAAATTTATTTTCTGTCCTTCCTGGCCTTGCAAGTCGGTTCGAGGCACATCTACATTAATGGAGAGTTTAAAAGGACATGAAATGGCCATTAAACCTTAACCTTGCCAGGAAGGCATTGTGAGCATAAGAAATGAAAAGTGGTGTACAGGCTAAATGGGTTATCTGCTAGTAATGAACCATTAGTTATCATAGTTTGGCACTTAGATTCCATCCAAGATACATTTATCCCAGTCAACTCTTGCAGCACATCTCCTGGAAAAATATTTTATTTGCAAATACACTCTTCTGTCTTATGTATTTGCGAAGTGAATTTGCAGGCCTCTCTTGAGGATGCCTATGTTTTGGCTAGTCATCACAGCTAGTGGAGTTTTGGGGCTTGCTATCAGCTTTACTTCGATGTGGTTTCTTCGTCAGACAAGCGCGACAACATATAGGTGCCAAATTTATTTGAATTTTGAAGCACAAATATTTTTCCATATCAACTATTCTGGTTTCATTGGACACTTCAACTTTTCTAAAATGCTTGCTTTTTATGTCCTCTCTGTCTTCATGAGCTTCTAATGCCAATACTGCTTTTGATACAGCCTTGTGGGTTCCCTAAATAAGATCCCTCTCTCTATTGCTGGAATCATTCTCTTCAAAGTCCGCACAAGCATGGAGAATTCTTTAAGCATTCTGTTTGGTAGGTTTTTGTTTATCATGAGGGCAAAGGTATTATTACCTTATGTGTTTCACTAACAAAAAATTTGTACCCTTCACCCTGCAGGTCTATTAGCAGGTGTATTTTTCGCCAGGGCCAAATTGCGTGATAACTCTCAGTCCTAGTTGTTGGCCAAGCTTCGCATGTTAGATCGAAGGCAGGATTTCGTCGAAATGGGATGCTCCCTCAAATTACACTTATGGGAAATTTGTGCAGATGCAAGGATTCTTTCCCAGTTGGCAAGACAAGAAACAACATGTTAGGGCTCCAGTTTTTCATTTTTCTCTCGAAGCCGACCTGGACCCCCTGTAGTTGCTCTTGTGGTGGTATACGTCTTCATTCTTGCACGTAACATACAGAGATACTACTCAATTCCCAGGCATTTGGAGATAGAAGGCCGTGTTGTCGAGTCGATGTATTGTAATCTGTAAAATTGCGGCGATTGGATCGAAATGGGATTACTATTTTTCAGCGCTGCACAGTTGCTGCCGTGTTGAGTATATACTAGTGCAGTTTAATTTTGTGTTGGCCTTCCGTATCTACTAGTGTTTGTATTGATTCTGTATGGTTCAGGGCATAGCAGTTCTAAAGGCCTCTTGGAAGAAAATGCCCAAGCTCCAGATGAGTGAAAGGACACCTGGGACATTTCAGAGTGGCACGACAGCCCCAGAATAAGGTGAGCACACTGTGGTACATGCCATTTTTTCAAAAAGAATTTCAAGTGTAGTACAATTACATTGTCTAAAAAATTCTCAAGAGGAACTTTGCATCACCTGGCAAGAGTGAGGGATGCTGATTAAATGAAACGAAACGTATGAAACATACGAGTATAAACATTCTAGTTAGTAAACGTTTGAAAAATCTGGTCAGCATCCATGTGGACCTGAAAACCTTGGAAGCTTCAAGGAAAAGAACAGAGAGATGAGAAGGAGATGCTGAAAGCGAAGCTAAAGCAATTTCAACAAGAGATTCTCTTAAAAAGAAGAAAGAAAGACCCCCGTGTAAAAAGAAGAAAGAAAGACCCCCGTGGAAAAGAAGAAAGAAAGAAGCAAAAAAAAGAGAGATGCGGTGAGCGTGGATCGAACACGCGACCTTCAGATCTTCAGTCTGACGCTCTCCCAACTGAGCTATCCCCGCTTGCATCATTGTGGCACCAGTAACTCATATTTAATGGGAACACCTAAACCAGTCTCCTCTTTGCATGGATTGATTTGCCTCACCAGTCGCCAATACAAGATAACAAGAGTCCAAACCTCACTAACCACAGCACAGTAAAGCACATGCAGGAAATCAATTGAGGATATATGTTCCTGTATGGATAGTTCCTTTTCAATTTTACAGTTGACAAACATCATCACTGTAGCTCCTAAACCTTACAAAACAAGATAATAAGTTAAAATGTCGAATCTGGCTGTACGATCTCACAATCCTATGCCTTATCCTTCTTGACACGCAAATCCCATATGAACATCCCATTTCAAGTACTCCTGTGTCGGTCATAAAAAAAACTACGACTTCTGTACAACTTGCTCAAGAATGTCCACACCAAGACGAAGATCCATTTTTCCTGAACTCTTCACAAGGTGCAGGGAAAACTTCTTGCGCCTCTCCATACACAGACTCACAATGCCATCTATCCTGACGCCCTATCACTCTTAAGCTAACATTTCTGAAGCAAATCCCTTCGTAAACTGCACCGTGCACCGCCTCCAGCATTGGTGCACGCTGTATGTCCACACCGACAATGTTGCTGATACGCACATTGCTGATTGTTGGTATTGCTGTTCTGTTATACTTGTCATCCGAGTGGTCATCTGCACCCCGACTGAACCTTATCGGTACTTTGACCTTCTCCATTGTCACATTCTCTATCGTGATGTTGGTTATGTACCCACCACGCCCTACATCGGTCTTGAGCCTCACCGCTGATGCAGAATTCCATACATGGAGGTCACGGACAAGCACATTGGATATGCCACCAGACATCTCACTTCCAAATCCTACACCTGAGCACGTCGGAGTTGTGCCTGAAACCCTCTGGATGACAATGTTCCAACTGGGTTTGCCTACAGATATACCATACTGATCCCAGCCACTCTTGACAGCAACTAGGTCATCTCCGCTTTCAATATAGCAGTCTTCAACACAAACTTCTGAACTCGAGTCTGTTATTGTTCATCAGGAGAAACTGCCATGGATAAGTTTGCTCTTTGCAAAGCCAGTTTGTGGTTAATATAGAAAAGGTCATCACCAATGAGTGACATATGAAGTACAAACATATGTCATTATAAATTCTAATTTTATAGCAAAACCTGGCAGTACAGCTGTACTTAACTAGGTCTATTCTTAAAAGGAAAAAAAAAAGATAATCGGACTACAATTTACACCATTTAAGTACAAAAAAAGACGGTCCGTGTTTGGAACTAGCATTTTGTTAAGAGGATTGCAGTGTTCAGAGAGAACAATACTGTCAATTTAAGAGCACAAACCTGGATCAATGCCATCAGTGTTTGGAGCATTCACGGGAGCTAGTATAGTCAAATCCTTTATCACAACGTTTCTGATCATTAAATAGAAAATTTTCTTTCTTAGTGTATGATTTCAAAACAAAGGAAAAACAAGATGGCTTCCTATTAGGAAGTGTATCAGCATGATAAAGTAATACTAACCTGCAGTAGACTGGATGCACTGTCCAAAATGGGGAGTTGCGTAGAGTGATATTGGAGATCAGGACATTGGTTGAGTTCACTAGCTCAATAAGATGACCTCTTGTGTGGTTCAAAGTTCGGTTCCACCATAGTTCCCACCACATCCTGCCCTGGCCATCTATGGTCCCATTGTTACCTAACATGTAAAGGGGAACATTTGAAAGTACAAGTCAATGCTAATTCTTCACAATAAATGCACCCCACAAACTAAAGTTTACATTTATTCCATTGTTACCTTTGTCATGCACATTTTTTTTATCAAATTTGGAAGTAGACATAGTTAAATAGTTGCTGTACCAGCAATAACAACATCGTTAAGACCCTCTCCATGGATGAGGCTAATGTGGCGAGGTCCTAATCTTTCCCTCCCGCGCCCATAAGACGGCAATGGCGCTATGAGAGGCCACTCTTCTGGATCCTGTACATCACAGTCCAACGTGGCCAGTCAATACTATGCAGTTTTTAAATCAACGTACACAACTATAAAGTGCTGGAGATTCTTCTACTTAAATACGAATACATAGTTATTCAATCAAGAATCTAGGGAATGGTCCCCTTGAACTTAAAGATGATTTCCCCTGTTATCATGTTGGTACTATAATGAGTAGTACATCTACACTATTTTTAAGTCATGCAACTCCGTCTTTGATGTGAATGTTGGTTATTTATATGCCTATTCAAGTTTGTTCACCCAATACCCATAACACATCATCTGGCACAATGTTTTGACCTCATAATGTTTGTTCACCCAATACCCACAAATCCAGTTACAGAATAATGTATTTGCAAGAACAGTTGGAGACCTAGCCATGATTGTCCTAGAATATTAAGGTGAATGCATTGTCAGTGCATGTGGCAACATGTCAAAGGCATAGCACATAATTAAAGCTCTTATTTATGGTTAGCAATTTATGGTTTCTTTCCCAACATCTTTCTACAAAGCCAACCATCTGTGCCTCACATGAATGTAGTACAGTATCACCATATGAAATAAGGGATTCCTTTGAGCAAATTCATCTACCCTATACTTTGTACAGAGGAGCAAACTAGCAATTCATAGTATAGTATGGCCATTACATGCACCCAAAATGAGGGATTAACTATTAATTCGTGCAGAAAGCTCCAAACTACAGATTAGTGCAACCTTTTTAGCATATAAGCAGAAAAGACACCACTAGAAGCAAAGTACAATAGTAGAATCAACTCAGGACAGTCCAAGCAGCAGTAAGGACAAAGCAAAGGCACGGTGACTTAGAATAACATTTGGATGGTAGCAGAAGTCACAAGAAACCAGACCAGACCGTCCAAGCATGTGATTCCAACCCACCACCGCCTCTGTTCCTTCTTTTTTAGTAGTATTTCCGTAGGTGATTGACAAGTGTGACAGCAAGAGCGTTGAAGCCGGTTGAGTTTCACAATGTCCAACCAAACATGAACAGAAACTGAAATTCTAATTTCTGTGCCAGAGTAAACTCAGACAGCACACAGAAGTGAATTTGTCTGCACCTGATGAGAAGAGCAAAACTATGCATTTGGATGTACGTTGAGACGCTAAAAACTAAACCTTTACAAGATTAAGGTGATTAGTTTGCACTGTTGTTGTGCAACAAATAGACAGAGAAAGAGCATGGATCGATTCGAAGGGCGCAAAGGAAAAGGAAGAGGGATTAGCAGATATTTGGTCGATCACCTCACCTGTGAGCCGAGGATAACCGCACCGTCGTGCAGGAAGAGCGTGAAGCGGCTGGTGAGGTTAAAGCTCCCCGTGATCCACCTCCCCGGCGGCACCTCCAGCCTCGCGCCGCCGTCTCCACCGCTCGCCTTGGCCCTCTCCTTCAGCGCCGCCACCGCGCGCCGGAACGCGGCCGTGTTGGACGTGATCCCGTCGCCCACGGCCCCAAACTCCTCCACCGACGCGGTCACCGCGCGTCCCGCCGCTCCCACGCCACCGTAGAACCCGGCGCAGGTGCTTGCGCGCGCCGCGGAGCCAGGGCCGGCGGCGCCCGCCGAGCCGATCAGGGCGGCGAGCGGCGCGGCGGCGGGGAGGTACGTGAGGGCGAGGTAGGAGGAGGCGAGGATGGCGAGGAAGATGAGGAGAGGGGCCGGCCATGGGCGCGGGCACGGGCGCGGGCGCGGCATGGGTTCTTGGAGTGTGGCGTGAGCCATGAATGGACGTGACTCGACTCGCGCGCATGTGAGGCGAGGCGAAGGAAACGAGGAAAATCATACCGGTTAAACGGTGGGAGTTTAGGGGGGCGCAGGGAGAGAACGCTACGTCATTCTTTTTTCGTCCGCCGTCCGATTTTGTGCTGTTGGCCTTCGCGACTCTACGATTTCTTTTTTGTTCTGCGCACCTACTCTCCAGCGCTCGCCTGCCTCGTCGTCCGTTCGTTTTCTTGCGCTCGCCGCTTCGCGCCCTTGAATCGAACCGAGCGATGCGCTCGTGTGCGGTTGCACTTTAATTGTTGCTCGCGCGTTCACACGGGCGCAGGCCTCAACCACGAGCGCGCCAAGCCGCTTCCTCCCTCCACGTGCCCTGTACTTTTCCGCACGGGCGTTGCCCCTAGGCTCCAGACACGGGCGTGCCAAGGCGCGCCGAAGTCTACTAGTTTAAGTAGTTCCACGGATTGTTTTACGACGGTCCGAGCGTTAGCGTCGTGCCGGTTGCAACATTTAGATAAAGGTGATAAAAATGATAAAAAGAAATATTGTCATAACAACAAAAACTACAACCTGAGCGCTACATGAAAACACATTCACTCCCAGCGATGGCCACGAAAAGGTGGCAGCGGCATCCGAGCGTTGCCGACAGCTCCAGGAGGCTTGGTGAGGGCACATGCAAAACACCTGCAGTATTTTTTTCAACAGGTCGTAACATCCCCGTGAACAGTATGTAACATTTATTTCAACAGATCGCGATATTTTTTTTAACGGGTCGCAACATCTCAAAGAACAGTATACAATATATTTTCAAACATTAAAACCAGAAACTACAATTTGGAACTTTTACCGAAGATGATAAACTTTTGTTACTCTTACAGCAACAAGAGCAAGATTATCCATCCAAAAAGTACTTGAATTTCGAATCCAGTCTCTCCAAGAAGTGGGTGGGATTTCTGGAATGCACCTCGCAGGTGCATGCTCGACTTTGCGGGGTCTTGCTGCTACAACAAGAGGCTGTCATCGTAGTCGAAGCCGCATCCGCAAGTGGGGCTCTTAAGGAAGTTGTCGATGCCGAAGTCGGTCGAGGCGATGCCAACGGAGAAGCTGAGCTGGTCGCCGTGGCGGGTGACCTCGACGATGTTGAGCCAGAAGAAGAGGACTTTTGACGCATTAAAATGCTCATTTTGCAACATCACGATCAACAAAAATGAAGAACATGGTGCAACATATCAAGGAACGTGATGCAACATCACCGTAAACAGTATGCAACATTTTTTTTTTCAACAGATATAATATTTTTTAAAACGGGGCGCAACATTTTTTAAAATAGGTCGCAACATACTAAGAAACAGCTCGCGACATTTTTTCATCAGTCGCGACTTCAAAACATCAGAACCAGAAACAACAATTTGGAACTTTTGCTGAAGAAGATGATGCAAATTTGGAACTTTTGCTGGAGAAGATGATGCAAGTGAAAGTGGTTTGAAAGAAGAAGTAGGGGAGGGGAACCGGAACTGAAGCGAATAAAAAGTAGTGAAGTGTGGCGTTCGATGGGGCGGACGCCCGAACAATAGCATTGTCGGTGTTTTAGAATCGATCTTACGTAAAGATTATTTGATTCGGGGAGTCTCCACAATCGATTACGCAGACAAAGGAGACACGGGGATTTTTATACAGGTTCGGGTCTTCTCCAGTGAGAATAACAACTCTACTCCTATGTGTATTGTATTGGGTATCCTGATTACAATCAGTGAAAAGACCTGCGCTAATACTGCTACTGATTGTCTCTCAAAAAGACCTCTCCTATTATCTCCAAAAGGCACCTATTTATACTATGCTGCAGTGGCGGTTGTTGTTCCAGGTTAATAGGCGCTCATTATTACGTAATAATAAGAGTAATTACCGGAGTAGTAACCTCCCCACGTTGTCTAACGGTTACCAATCAGAGATAATGGAGAAATATCTGTAGTTATTCCAGATATAACTACATATCTTGACTGCTCAGATTTCACAGTAAATAGGGCCTACTGGCGAGTGGACCCAGTTAACTGTGAAGAAGTCGTAGCAAGACTGGTCGTAGTAGGACTTACGACCAGGGGGTAGTTGTAGGAAAAACTTACGACTGGATACTGGCCGTAGAAAGTCTTATGACCGGAGGTAATCGTAAGAGAACTTACGATTACGTGGTAGTCGTAGAAATACTTACGACTATAGGGGTGGTCGTAGAAGAGCTTACGACCACCTAGCTTACTCCTCCCTTACAACATTTAAGGGGTATACCATGTGACGTCATATTAAATGATTAGGGAATAATAAAATAAGGATTATCAGATCCTCGTCATCTAGCCCCCCAGCTTCAAGTGAAAATAACTTACTTGGTCGAGGATTCGTAGATGATCCTATGGCCATTGGGAGACCGTAGGAAAAAAATGTTGAAGGAAAAACTCTTCAACATGTGTTTCGACCAGAAATATGCTTGCTTGAGGCAGTTTATTGGAGAGCTCACGATTACAAGATAGTCGTAGAAAATCTTACGACTTTTGGGGTAATCGTGGTCCTGTGATCGGAAGCAAAACCTTTCCGATTGACATTTCTCTTGATCAGAAGTATACTTGGTCAAGAAAGTAATTTCACTTGAGGTGCGAAAAGAGCATCGATACTCCCGAGCAGGCAGATTAAAGATCTGTCCGTTGGAGCAATTCCCGAAGCGGTGGAAACCGTTGAGTTCCCACGGCGTTTCGTTTCAAATGTACAGTTATAAAACGGACTACGGGGGTGAACTTAGGGTTCTTACCTTTTCTCTGATTCACCCTAACTGTTCGTCGTTTTCTCCTCTCTTCCGCCGCCAGCGACACTGTGCGCTTCCTTGGAGCTTTCCTAAATCCAATTTTTCCCCCTTTTAGAAAAGATGGCTAGGACTGTCTCCGAGTGGGCTGAATCAGAAATGGACGACGCAAAGATGAATGTTTTGGTTGCCACCGAGAAAATTCCCGAGGGGCTATTCGTGAAGTGGATTGCGGTGAATGGAGAACACTGACCGTCGGGGGAGGAAGATCAAATCTCTGTTTTCCAAGCGTATTGTGAATGTGACCTCCGATTACCTGCCCACCCCTTCTTAACACTCGCGCTCGAGCATTTTGGGGTGGAATTAGTGAACCTTGGCCCTAATTCCATCACAATGCTGAGTGTATTCGTGTATCTGTGTGAGGCTTACCTGGGGATTCCGGCGGACCTCGAGCTTTTCCAGTACTACTACAGAATGGCTTAGCAGGACAAAATTGCTAGGAGTTGAGGTCTGAAGCTCCGCGACGGTAAGTCGAAGGAGTATATTCAGATGTTCGCCCGGTTGTCGTGGTCAGGGTGGAAGAAGAAGTGGTTTTACTGGGAAGTTACCAAGGAAGACAACCTCTCGTTCGTCGGGAAAGCCGCCGAGAGGTCCCCTTCCTGGGATTCGACTCCTAGTAATCTCGACCGGATAGCCCCCTATATTCAAGCCATCAAAGACTTGAAGACGGGGGGGGGGGGGCTTACCGGATGGCACGTGGTGAAAAACTTCATCACGCGCCGCATTAGCCCCTTGAAGAATCGAGTTCCTCCTATGTGGAGGTACTCGGGGAAAGAAGACCCGACCAGGGATTACAAAGATGGTAAGTGAAAAACTCACTTTTTGGCCTTGACCTTGGCTAATATCGATTTGGTTTGCTAATCATGCTTTTGTGTGTACAAATCTTCCACAGGCGAAGATTGACGCTCACGTCAGGCTCATCTGCGAGAAGAGTCCGTCCAGCGTAGCAGCCCCACAAATTCTTACGGTTTTGATCGCAGAAGAAAAAGTGGAGCGCCTAAAGATAATCGAAAAACGACTTCATCTTTAGGCACCTATTGTCGTAAAACGATTTACGACTAAAGAGTTTGTCGTAGAAAAACTTACGACTTGTGAGCTGATCGTAGAAGAATTTACGACCAGTTAGTGATCGTAGAAAAACTTACGATCACTTTCTTTTTCTGATCTTCAACAGAAAGTAGGCATAGAAGACCGTCAAGACGACGAGGAAGTCGATTTGGTGGTTATTGGGGCGACCGCGCAAGTGGAGCCAGCAAAATCCCCTCTAGCCAAAAAGCGTCGACTTGTAAAGGTCAGCAACAAAGGTGGCTCGAGTTCGGCTTCTCCTGCTCCTTTTGCCAAATTCGCCGCGGACATGGCTGCAGCGAGGAAGAAAGCTGAAGAAGCCGCCTTTGCCCTCAAGCGCAAAGCCCCCAAGGTTAAGGTACCCTTCTATTATAACAACAAAACTTTCGCAGTTTCTGCTTCTCGTGGCTTCATAAGGTAGCTAGAAAAGGAAAACTGGAAGAGCTTCATGTCTTTTGTGAAGGAAACTGCTGCTCCAGTAGGACCTGAGGCCGAGGGGAGCAGTGCTCTTAAGGTGGTCGAGACAGATCTTAGCCACTCGGGGAGTCGGGAAGTGGAGACTCTCGTTCCCCCGATCGAATCTCGACCAACAGTGGTCGAGAAGAAGTCGAAGAAACCTTCCGTTGGGAAGTTTGCTCCTAAATTTCGGGTTAGATCCAGTGCATAGAGTGACAGAGGTATGTAAAAAACAGAAGTGTAAGAACCGCATTTACCCTTTGTTTTTCACAAGTTGACTTACTTCTGCGTTTTGTGATCTTAGCTCAATGCCTTCAGTCCCCAGGGATGCTTCTGTGGAGAAGCCTGCTGTCACCTCTTCAGCCAATGAAGGTGTGACCGCAGCAGTAGCTAAAGCTTTAGCTACCGTTCCTGCGGTGGAGGAAGTCGTTGCTGCAGAAGTCGTTACGACCACCGAGGTAGTCGTAGGGATGGAAGTGGAGGCGAGAGAGGCTACGAGGGAGATACCGGGAGTCAGTGGTGGTGAGAGTTCCGACCACCGTGCCAGTAAGGAAGTTGTCGAGGACGTTCCTTCCGGTCCTCCAGGCGGTTCTCCCATCACCGAATCAGAGAAAGAAGAATATTTTAACTTTTGCTCTCATTTCTTTGGCCTCGCTTCTATCGTAGGATCTTCCGTCTACCAATCTCGCGACCGAGTTCCTCACCCCAGCAGCATTCCCAATTGCGGGGATGTCTTCGATAATGAACGTCTCGAAGGGGTTTGGTGGAAACGAGTCGAGGAGATGGATGGGCTGAAGGATCCGTCACGGATAGTCTCCATGTTTGCTTGGTCAAACATGAATGTAAGTATTCATCGATACTTATGTATGGTTTTATCCCTATCTCTTATCATTTTTCTCCCCTGTAGAGAGCTGTAGAACAAGTTGCTATGATTTGCGAGTACAATCGGCAACTTGTCAAGTTACGACAAGAGAGGGCAGTACTCTGCGAGCAAGCAGAGGGGGTGGTGAGTGACTGATACTCGTAATCGTTTTATTATTCAGCTACTTGTTCAGCACTCGGTGGGGGTTGTCGTAGAAAAACTTACAACCAGTAGTAATCGTAGAAAAACTTACGATCACACGTCAGTTGTAGAAAAACTTACAACTGTTTGTTTGTGTAATCATGTTTACCCTTAACCTTTTCAGGTTTAAGAGTGACGAAAAGACCCTAGCTGATTCACTCGACTTCGAAAAAGTTAAGACGGAAAAGCTAAGGGATAAGGCCGTCGACCTTCTGAAGAAGCTTCAGGAGGCTAACTCTGTAACTCAGGAATTGCAGGAGAAAATAAACAGTACGTGGAGTCACGACTCCTTTTAATCTTGATCTCCACCTTCCTGACCTCTCATCTTTTTACAGAAAAAGAGGTCGAACATAAGGCCCATCAGGTCGAGGTGGGGACTCTTCGGATTGAGGTCCAGGAGAAGTCCTCGGTTGTCCGCGAGATCTCCCGCATCGCGAAGGAGAAAGATCAAGAAATTGAGAAGTTAGGTTCTCAATTAGCGGGCAAGTAAAACTTTACCTGCCATTAAATCGTTTTATCTTCTCGTAGAATAGTTCCATCTAATCAATCATCACTCCTTTTAGAGCGATTAGTTGAAATAAAGCGACTCCACGAGGCTTCGACTTGTACCCAGGAGGAGATGAAGTCGATGAAGATCAATCTTCAAGACAACATTTCGCTCCTGAACAATGTACTCGATGGGCTTCGTGCTGGAAATGTCGCTCCTCGCGATGGCACGATGGCTGCTCATACGAGTGCCATTGGGGAGCAAGTTGGCATATTGCAAGAGTTGGTGTCTACTCTGAAGACCAACCAGAATGACTCGATAAGGAAAGCGGTCAAAGGAGCCGTGAGCTTCGTTTTAGCAAAGCTTAAAGCCTGTGACCCCAACCTTAACCCTCATTCTGTTGAAGCCGACTTCGACTGTACCGAATCCGAAGCAGAACAGTTGATCGAGGAGATGCAGTCAGTCGGCGAGAAGGTCGCAGAGGAGATGCAAATAGAGTCTCCTTTGTCAGAGTAGTTTGTACTAAGAATTTGTAAAGACAAGTCCTTTTGTTGATGTATAAATATATGATCCTCCCTTCTTCCTACAAATTATCTCGTAGAGTAGTTAGTAACTCGTAAGATAACGAAAAGGGAAGAAATAATCGGACCAGATATGTGCAATTCCTCCTTCCTTCTTTTTCCCTGTGAATCGTCTTGTAGAGTAGTTAGTAACTCGTAAGATGATAACTCGAAAAAAACTAAGACGAAGTCACGTTTATAACTTTATCCTAGCCACCGACTATTTACTTAGTTTATTGGAATAAACTAAGGAAATAGTACACAAAGGGTTTCTGAAAACAGATAGGTTTGTTCGACTTATAGTTCTCGAGCATCGATTATCTTGCACTAGTCGAAAGAGTGAAAAACGGATCGACGCTAGGAAGTTCCCTCTAGTGGGCAGGACCACGTGCAGAAAGAAAAGACTTCGACTAGGTGATGTTACCATTTCCAACTAGATTAATCAAATCAATAACGACAACTTGAGTAAAACAAACATCTAGAGTACCATAAAAATTCGTTCGACTGTTTTCGATTTACCCAATAAGTTCGTCCTGGTAGCAAGAGTAGGAAACGGGACGATGCTAGGAAGTTTCTTCTAGTGGGCAGGACCACGTGCAGAAAAAAAAAGCTTCGACTAGGTGTGTTTCTTCCTTCGACCAGTTAAAACCGATTAAGTTTACCAAAAGTGCGCTCTTCCTAGAGTATTTTTCAAAATGAAAAACATAAACTAAGGTGACATGGATTTGCTTAAAATTTTCAACCATGTTTTCGAGCCCAAAAAACTTTGTACCGGTAGCAAAAGTTAAGAACAAAGCGACAGTAGGAAGCTCCTTCCAGCGGGCAGGACCACATGCAGAGAGGAGAGTCTTCAACTAGTTTTTATGTCCTTTCTCCGACCAGTGTAAAGGGGAAATGAGCATATGAAGAATGGTTGAAAAAATTAAAAGCAAAACTCATGGAAAGACAAGGAAGATAGAAGGAACCTGATACTTTATTGTCGTAGAGGTTTGTTACATGTAAAATTTGCGTAACTGGTAAATGTTTGTAAGACCCCGAGATTAATATCCCAGATCTTATGTGCATAACTGAACTAGTCCCATGATCAGTGGCTAGCTCACACAGTAAACAAATGTGATAACACAACCATAAACGTTAAAAGTTATTAAACACAACAGAGTTGATTACAAGATAGCCTTACAGGGCAACATTAAATAAACACAGCGGAAGGCAATGAAGAAGTAGTAGGGTCCAGCAATCTGCTACAGGCAATCGACTGGGGTAGCGGCCTAGTCGTCATGATCCACACCTGATGCACAGTTCTTCTCCTCTGAAATTTTGTTTGCAATAAGCAAGAATGAGCACAACTTCCGTGCTAGCAAGTTACACCCGTCAAATAACAGAATGGCATGCATACATGGATGTAACAAAGGGTGGCTTATTGGTTGATTTGCATAGAGCAGCATTTTCTTTAAATACTTGTACTAAGTTCAAAAGCAGTTATTCTATAACTAAGATTGATTTTATAAATTCTCAATTTTATAGTCAGATAACATTCACACATGAATAGTGAAGGATACCCTCCTATCACATGGCTTCCTGCCCAAATCCCATCCGGATAAACCAGTTTGAAGAAGTCTTTTTCAAACAAAACCAAAATCTAACTTTGAGTGGCTTTGCCAGCATGTCCATGACCGTGGACACGGCTATTCGAATAGTTTTACACTCTGCAGAGGTTGTACAACTTTACCCACAAGACACGATTTCTCTAGTTTGTTTGGCATCCGTCGATACCACCGCTCACTACCTTAGGTAAGCAGATAGAGCACGTGACAAGGCCTTTACAAAGTTCTACCTTAAAGTATTTATGCCCGCTAAGGTTTCGCTTCCATTGGGTGACCATCCTCCGGAGCCCTCTTGCGCCGGATGGGTCTCTGTGTCGACCAACACCCACACAAACAACATGGCACAAATAACAATGAGGTATCACAAATTATTAAGCCAGTCCTACTCCCATACCGAGGACATGTGGTAGTACGATGGTGGCGTAGCAAGATGCGGCTCAAGACCGGTCCTTAATCGACTGGGCAACTTTCCACAAACCCATGGGCCTTAATCTTAACCAGATTAAGCCTGTGCATAAACCTGCACCCACCAGACAACCAATTCGCCCAACTCCAAACCATCATTTTATTTCATTTTACAAAGTCACGTATGAAACTCCCATGACACACCAATGCCAAGGGTACAATTTAAACAATAGTCGATCTTTGGCTGAAATTCCCCAAAAGAAATATGTTTGGTCTATAAGCATGGCTAAGCACAATATTTAAATGATCCTAGTCCATACTATTGTATTAACTAGGTTTTATCTAGGGTGACAATATGTTTGATTCGATATCCAAAATTGGCCATACAAAGGATTTTAGGCATAACTATAAATTCAAAACATGAATTTAAATTACGGAATATAAATAAGCATGCAGTAATAATTTGAAACAGAATTTAAATAATTTTAAATAATAGGTGCAAGTATGATCAAGAATGTAACTTGCCTCGCTTGAGGTGAACAGATCAACTGATACTGAGGTGATGTTGTTTTCCTCAACAGGTCACCTAGTACTCACAAGCACTTTCTCCAGGTAGTCTATGTGTACAAGCACGATGATCACACAGTCAAAATCAATCCTTTTATGTGCTCTTCAACGGCGTCGAAATCTGACTTTCCGAAGTCGTCGAAATCTATACGCGAAAATAAACCAAATTCAAACCAAATCCAAATAAGATTAAAATTAACTCCAAAATGAATAAATTTAGTTTAGATAGCTAGATCTTGAATTTAGATAAATTTAGAAATTTGAATGGGCTCAATCGGAGTTTGGATGCAAAAGATATGAGCTTTCGAAGTTTGAAATTACATGAAATGATTGATTTAGAGTTTAAAGGAATTAGTGGTTAAATGAGCTCAAAATTAAATAATTTTGATGTGGTTGGCTAGATAGTGATTTTATATAAATTTTGCAATTTGAAACACCCAATTTGGAGTTGGGATTCAAAAGATATGAATTTTCTAAGTTTAAATCTACTTAAAACCTAATTTCAGAATTTAATAGATTTTCCTGATTTATTTTTCTAAAGGAAAATCCTTTTATTGCGCAAGGATGACGTCAGCGAGGATTTTCGGCCGAAAAGAATAAAAGAAAAGAAATTTGGGCGCGGGTCCCACGTGTTCGGGCTCGGGGGTTTGGGCCGGGTGGCACGCGCACGCGTACGGGTGGTGTCAAACGAGAGAGGAGAGTTCACTGATCGCGGTGCTCACCCTATTTGGCCGGCGGCGAGGTTGGTTGACCGGCGGCGGCGTGTCGCGCGCGCGTTCGGGTTGGCGCGGTTGGGGCTCCGAGGTGCTCCGCGAGGCGGCGCGCGCGGGACGGCGAGATCGCGCGATGCCGAGGTGGCGGCGAGGCGAGCGGCGGCGTGGCGGGAAGGAGTGGCGGCGCCGGCGAAGAAGCTTGGATTCCGGCGAGACGGGGGAAAAAGAGGAGGAGTGGGTTGGGGGGTTTGGACGAGTGCGAAGATGCGCACCCGGTGCTCCTTTATAGGGGCGGGAGGAGGAGGAGGAGAACGTCGCGCAATGGCGGCGGCGGTTAGCGAGCGCGAGCGGCGAGCGCGCGGCAGGGAGAACGTGGGGAAGAAGGCGGTTGGGGGCGGCGGTTCGTGCGCACGCCGTGCGGAAGATGCGGGGTGGTGGGAGGCGGCGGTTGTGAAGCTCCGTGCGCGCGAAAATGGCGGGGCGTGCGGTGTGCGGGAGGAAGAAGAAAGGAAGGGGGAAGAAGATGGGCGCGGGGCCACCTGGCGGCGAGGAGGCGGGGCTGACGGGTGGGGTCGGAGGGAGAGAGAGAGAGGCGGAGGAGCGGGCTGCAGGCCGAGTGGGCCAAGCGGCCGGGGAAAAAGGGAAAGAGGCCGGGAGGTTTAGGCCCAACGGATTTTTAGGGTTTTTAAAATGATTTCTCAATTGATTAAATTTCAGAAATTCATTTAGGCTTTAGAAAATAGCAAAATAGATCCAAAAAATTATGGAAAAATTCACAGAAATTCCCATACTTATTTTGGACTTAATAAAATTATTTCCAACTAATACTTGGCTTTTTTAATTTTTCAAAAATAAATTATTTTGGCTTTAAAATATTTATAAAAAGACTTTTAAAAACTCAGAAAATTCTAAAAATTAAGTAAATTTTTATTTTTCAATTTAAACCCAATAAAACTTCAAGAACTTCAAATAAATTTTAAATTTGACCTTTAAAACTTCAGAAATTCAAATAAAGCTATGAAACTCTATCAAATTTCAGAAATTTCAATAAAATAATTATTTTATTTTATTTTATTTTTGGTAACATAACCTTGGGATGTTACAATGTTCCAAGAGTTTGAGAGAACGCATCCATCCTCCATTGCAAGTCGCACCGATCCTAGACGCATAACTTCGACCACTGTGTAAGGACCTTCCCACTTGGGGGAAAGTTGTTCCGATTAGACTAGGATTGGATATGCCTCAATACCAAGTCACCTACAGCAATGCTGCGAGGTCAGATCTTACGATCGTAGTATCTGCGTAGGGCTTGTTGGTAGACTGCTGAGCAGATCAGAGCCTGGTCCCTCTTTTTCTCGAGCAGGTTCATGTCATCTGCTCGAAGTTGTTCTTGGATAGAGTCGTTAAAATTTTAACTCGTGGTGACCTGATCTTTAGTTCTGGCGGAAGCATGGCTTCTGCGCCAAAGACTAGAAAGAAAGATGTTTCTCCTCTAGCTCGGCTAGCTCTCGTACGAATTGCCCATAATACCAAAGGTAATTCTTGTACCCAAACCCCCGAGCGTTTGACAAGCTGATCGAAGACTCGGGTCTTGATTCCCTTCATTATCTGGCCATTCGCTCTTTCGACCGCCCCATTTCTTTGGGGGTGGGCAACAGAAGCATAACACAGTCGAGTTCCCAACTCATCGCAAAATTCCTGAAATTTTGCGCTCAAAAATTGTTTACCATTATCTGTGATGATTCGACTTGGTACTCCAAATCGAGTTATCACGCATCTCATCAAGAACCTTTTCGCTGCTTCCGTTATTATCCCAGTCACAAGTTCGGCTTCTATCCATTTTGTGAACGTGTCAATAGCCACAAAAAGGAATTCGAATCCATCTAGAGCTCTAGGTAACGGTCCTAGGATATCGAGACCCCAGGTCGCAAAAGGCCAAGATAGAGGGATTGTTTGTAACGCCTGAGCTGGTTGGTGTATTTGCCTGCTATGAAACTGACATTGAATACATTTCTTAACCAGCTCCCTGGCATCGTAGAAGGCTGTTGGCCAATAAAAACCTTGCTGAAAGGTTTTACTTACCAGTGTTTTGTGAGAAGCATGAGTCCCACAGATGCTTCCGTGTATATCATGAAGGAGTTTTAATCCTTCGCTCTGCGAAATACATCGCATAAGTACCCATTGAGTTCCTCTTTTATAAATGACACCTTCAACCAAAGTATACATTTTGGTCTTTCAGGATAGTCGATCTGCTTCGAGATCGTCGTCGGGTATGGAACCCGTCTGAAGATACTTGTAGATGGGAGTCATCTAGGTATCTTCGTACTCTAGAGGCTGTTTCTATAGGAGGTGTCTCTAGTTCTGCAACTAGAGATGGCTTTTGAAGTTGCTCCAGAAAAACCCCTTTCGGTACTGAGGATCGAGTTGAAGCTAGACGAGCGAGTTGGTCTGCGGGGAAATTATCTTTTCAAGGGATAAATTATACCTCAAAGCCTAGAAAGTGCTTTTCTAACTTTCGAACTTCCGATAAGTACCGGGACATAGTTGGATTAGAGCACTGGTACTCTTTTCCGACTTGATTCACGACTAGTTGAGAGTCTCCTCTCACAAGTAGTCGTCGAATCGAGAGCGCTTTTGTGGCTCGTATGCCAGCTAGCAAACCTTCGTACGCTGTCACGTTATTAGTGGCCTGAAAGTTTAATTGTATGACATACTTTAATGTCTCTCCGGTAGGAGATTCCAGGACCACCCCAGCCCCCGAGCCACTTATCGTAAGTGACCCGTCAAAGTACATCGTCCACTGGTCGTGGGAATTGTAATAGGGATCCTGAACAGATTCAGGATTTGTCCATTCAGCGACAAAGTCTGCCAAGCTCTGGAATTTAATGGCCGTTCGGGATACGAAATGGATGTCGAACTTCCCAAGTTCGACTGACCATTTTGCCATGCGTCCCGCTGTTTCTCTATTTTGGAGGATCGCTCCCAAGAGAAACTCAGACAGCACAGGTAGCTTGTGCGCGTGAAAATAATACCGCAGTTTACTCGAAGACATGAGGAGGGCATATAAAAGTTTTTGAACCTGAGGGTAACGCTCCTTAGGTCCGTGTAAAACTTCGCTAATGTAGTAAACTGGTCGTTGTACGTTCTCACGTTCTACGACCAGTACTGCGCTCATTGCCTGTGGCGTGGCAGCTAGATAAATTAAGAGTGTCTCCTGGTTTCGGAGAAACCAGAACAGGAGCACTCGTAAGATACCTCTTGACTTCCTCAAAGTCTATGTTAGCCTGTTTCCTTAAAAGTTTGAAGAAATGCAGTCCTTTATCTCCCAGACGTGCGATGAAACGACTTAATACCGCCATGCATCCTGTGAGTTTCTAGACCTCTTTTTTCGTGGTCGGGGGGCGCATCTGGGTGATGGATTTTATCTTTTCATGATTTGCTTCGATTCCTCGTGCAGAGACCAAGAATCCAAGCAATTTTCCTGAAGAGACCCCGAACACACACTTCTCGGGATTAAGCATCAAGTGGTATTTTCTGAGGTTGTCGAACGTTTCCTGCAAGTCTGTGATGTGATTGAGCCGTTTGCTGCTTTTTACGACTAGATCATCAACGTAGGCCTCCAAGTTTCGGCCTAGTTGAGGAGCAAAAGTCGTTTGCATCAAACGCTGAAAAGAAGCCCCAGTATTTTTTAAAACCGAATGGCATTTTGACATAGCAAAATATTCCAAACGATGTAATAAATGTGATCTTCTCTTCATCTTCTCGACACATATTGATCTGGTGGTAACCAGAGTATGCATATAGAAAACTCAACATCTCACATCCTGCAGTAGAGTCAACCAGCTGATCGATGCAAGGTAAAGGGAAATTATCTTTTGAACAAGCTTTATTAAGATCAGTAAAGTCTACGCACATACGCCATTTGCCGTTCGACTTTATAACCATTACAAGGTTTGCCAACCACTCTGGGTGGTTGACTTCTCTTATGAAGTCTGCTTTAAGCAATTTGTCCAATCTGACCTAATAACATCTCGTCGATCAGGGGTAAATCTCCGTAACTTCTGTTTTACGGGTAATTTATCAGGCCATAATGCTAGCCTTTGCTCGATTACTTCCCTGGGGACTCTGGGCATGTCGGATGCTTGCCACACGAAGACATCTGCGTTTGCTCGGAGGAAAGTGATGATGGCATCTTCCTATTTGGGGTCGGAAGAATTCCCTATGCGAACAGTCTTCGAGGGCTCCTCCGCGTCCAGAGGAACCTCTTTGACCTGGTCGTTCGGCTTTGGTGCAGTTTTAGGCTTCAACTTGCTAGTTGAAGGCTGACTTTCGTCTCGAGTTGGTAGTTGTCCAACCATTTCGAGGGAACGACGATCGTAGGAGTGCGCCATCTTCTTGTCACAATATATTGTGATTACTCATTTGGGACCTGGCATCTTAAGACATTGATACCCATAATGAGTAGCTATTAAGAACTTTGCCAAAGTAGGTCATCCGTGTATGGAATTATATGCCGTATCGAAATCGACCACGTCAAAGTAGATCTTCTCTGTCCTAAAATTGCTTGGTGAGCCAAACGTTAAAGGAAGAGAAACTTGGCCAATTGGTTTGGCCGAAGACCCCAGTACGATTCCATGGAATGAATATCGTACGACCTTACCTTTGTCCTGGGTACCTGCATCTCGTCCAGGGTACTCGTAAACAGTATGTTTAACGAGCTTTCACCATCAACTAAAACTCGATTTACTCGACAATTGTTGATGGTGGGTTCAACCATGATCGGGAACCGACCTGGTCTAGTCGAAGGGATCGGACAATCACCTTTCTCGAAAGTAATGGTGATCTCCGATCACTTCGGTAATTTATTGACGAGAGGTGAGTCAATTGTGTTTACCTCACGCTCGACAGCCTTCAGCTGTCTCCGTGACTCATATAATGATGATCCTCCATAGATGTGATCGATAATGTGTTGCAGATCCTGGAATGACATCTCCTCTTCGTTATCTGACTCCTTTCGTCCACTTGTTTGGCCTACCTATTCAAGAGTAGGAAGTGGCCCCTTGCCAGAGTAATAGTCTTCGAGTTTTCGTAGAAAAACTCGGCAGTTGCGAAGGTCATGCCCTTCTTTTTTTGTGAAAAGGACACCACCTGAGTTTGTCGTTCCTCTGATCTTGGTGCTTACCTTTACCTCGACCGGGATTCTGCTTGGGGTTGCACGGCTCCTTATCGCTTACGGCCAGGACCTCCTTAGAACCGGCAGTAGGAGACTTGTGTCTTTTTGCCTTGTTCTTGGATTTCTTAGCCTTTTTATCCTTTTTCTTACCACTTTCACCTGCCTCCTGAAGGATATTATCTTCACGATCGATGGTGTTGTTCCACTCGACTGCTTCGGCACCAGTCGCGTATCTATCGCCACCTCGAAGAGTTCGACGACGGTGGCGGGAGGATGTAAATCGATGTCCTCTGTTATTCTTCTGCTGCGGACTCCCTGCTTGAAAGACCTGATCACGGATGAGTCAGAAACTTCCGGAATAGAATTTCGAACCTGACTGAAGCGCCTAATGAATTGGCGTAGAGTTTCATGATCGTTTTGTCTTATCCGGCAAAGCCGTCCTCCTTTCGTATGCTTGTAGGTGCCCTGGAAGTTCGCCAGCAAAAGGTCGCAGAGGTGCTGCCACGAGTAGATCGATTCGAATGGATGGTTTAAAAGTCATGATCGAGCCGATCCTTCGAGTACAGTCGGGAGGTAAACAGGTTTATGTTAGATGGTTTGTCCAGCCCATAATAAGTCAGTGTTTTTTTTGATGCTTTGGGCCGGCAACGCAAACATACTTCGAAAAAGTGTGCTAAAAACGAATAGACCCACGTGGGATACCCAAATACTTCCTACCTATTCGTACCTTGCCGAAGAAAAACCACATGTCTCTCCGCCAAATCCTTCCCCCTTTCTCACAGTCTCCCTTTCCATATGTGTGGAGTGAAAAACAAAGAGCAAGGCGGAGAAACGGGGAACCAAGGAGACAAAGAGGCCAAGTATTTCGGATGATGTTTTGGGAGATTTGATAATTTGCCATTGCCAAACACGTGAAATTCAGGATTTATCACTCATGTGTCTATGATATGTGGCTCCAGGACCCATATGTTATAGACATACAAAGTGACAAATCCTGAATTCCATGTATTTGGAGTAACAAATTATTAATTATTCCAACTTTTTTATACCAGGCCTGGATTTTTACGCAGCGCAAGAGGACTATAAGGGGCTCGAGGACTATAAGGGGCTCGATGCCATGCGCAAGAGCAAGGCGCTCATACAGGGGAAGCTCTGGACCGCCGCCGCGATATTCTTCGTGCTCAACTTGGTCTTCCTTGTCGTCAAGGTCGCCTTCCGGGCCTGGGTCGTCCACGGCGCGAGCCACGGCGTCTGCCCGGTGGTGATGCTGGCGCTGGTGGTGCAGACGGTGCTCTACTTGGTGTGCAAGAGCTACCACCACGAGAGCAACCTCTCCGATCGACCACCTCGAGGTCTACCTGGGCGACTACGTCCCGCTCAAGGGCTCAAGGCAATCGACGTGCAGATGGAGCAGCTCCATGTATGATTCATACTCATTATACAGTGCGAGTTCTGCCTCTGCTTGGATTTTCTCTGTCTATCTCGGGATGTTGCTTAATCATGAGGTGTAGCCTATAGGGGTTCTTGTCGATTTTGCTGGTTTTAATTTACCACAAAAAGAGAGGAAGAACATACATGAAGGAAAGGAAAGTTAGGCTGATTCAGCAGTTTCTTAGTGATACAAAAGGTGATTATACTCAACTTACTTTCAGTAAGCGGATGTTGCATTGCGACGCTGTGACAGGTTAAGCTTCACTCCAAACTCTTGTTTGATTGAGAGTGAATTGAACGATTCGTGCCATGGATTGAACTAATTGAGCAATACTAGTAGGGTTTACTGGTGAGAAGATCCTCAATTCATTTAAATTATGTGGTTGATGTAATGTTATATTTATGTCACCATTGATTCTTCTGAATGAGCATGCTATGACCGAGTATCCTTTGAAGATTCTGTGTTGGATTATTTGTCGGATGCAAATAATAAGATGCACCAGCAGGAAGAATCTATCAACCCATCTATCTCTCTCTTTTTCTTTGGCCAATCCTCGTGTTTTGCCGGTTTGCACTCAGCTGAACGTTTCATTGAGACAGAAACAATGGGAAGAAATGAGCTGAACCTTTCGTCTACAACCTAAAAAAGTGATGCTCAAGCCAGGCACACAGACAACATAAGAATAGTTCGACAATCTTTTGAGAAAGCTAAGTTCGCAACAGTTGATGCATAATCACGTGTTCCCGTAATTAAGTAGCATACTAACTGCATGTACAACACATGAAAGCACTAAAACTGATCAAACAAACTGTACGGGGGTTTGGTAAATGCAGGACTACTTGGATGCACTTGGGCCGCATTCCTGAACGCAGATTCGACAGCTTCTTTTTCGGACTCTGTCTTAGAGAAGCACCCTAGCCTTAGACAGATTTCTTTGAGACTCAGCAAGTGCTCCATGCCAACCGGTGTACCGTGGTCCCATGTTTTCAAGGGGAGTCGTAGGTCGAGGGTATGGAGATTGGGCATGGCCCCTGCCGTGAAGCTCAGGTATGACATCCAGTCGCAATGAACATTGAAACGCTTGAGAGCTAGGAATCCTATGCCAGAGCCAGATATCACGATCCTTTCTGCAGGTGCTTGTGGGATGAACAACTCGAGGGTAGTGAGTGAGGGCAGGTCTCCAAGAACACGAACATCATCCTCCAGCACCACCCTAACCATAAGCAACAGGCTATGAAGGTTGTAGAGATGACCAATCCACCTGGGAACCCTGGAGAAACACAATTTTCGTAGGTGAAGTTCCTCAAGGTGGTGAGGAGGCGGCGACAATGAGTTCAAGCCATCAGCGCTGATCGCAAGTGTGCCCTGCACCTTCAGCAGTCTGAGGTTACGGAGCTTCTCAACGGAAGAGCGGAGGGCATCTATTCGTGTTGTTGCCACAAATGATCCTTCATTGTAAAAGAGCAGCATCAGCTCTCTCAGGTTCGTCAGCTCACCAAGGGCCTCGATGTTGTGTAGTGAGCTCTCCTCTAAAACAAAGGACAAAGTTCGTAGGGATTTCATGTTGCCTATCCTGTCAGGCAGCCTTGTACCACTTGAAAGAATCAGATGCAACAAGCAGGGTAAATCAACGATGTCTGCTGGAAGGCTAACATCCCCGTTACACCTTATTTCTACTTGTACTGTCTCCAATTGCTGTAGCCCCCGAATTTGACTAGGTAGCTGTAGCTGTATCAAGCACAAATGAACTGTTTTAATCTTTAAATACCTCAGTTGAAATAATTTGGCAATGCCGGTGAGGTCTAGTCTTCTCTCCCCCTCCACCGGACCTGCAACCTCAAATTCTAGCACTCGAAGAAACTTAAACTCCGGCAAAGAAGGGATGCACACTGATTTTCCGATGACAGCAAGTGATCGGAGATGCGATAAGTATGTAATGGTGGCTGGTACTGTTGACAGCACGGACAGGCTTGTAATGGTGTCTGGTACTGTTGACAGCACGGACAGCCGACGGACCTTCTTGTCGTGCTGTCCTAGCATGGATTGTGGATCATCCACCACACTAACAAAATTATCTTCTACGCACCTGCTTAGGATTAAATCGAGCATCATATCATGTACTATGCAACTCAAAACCTCACCATTACAGCTAATATAGTATGGTTGAATCAAGCTCCTATTGACAAGCTCATTGAAATAGCTCTTTGCAACATCCACCAAATCTCGACCATGCAGAGTGCTCACAAAACCTTCGGCAATCCACCGTCGAACCAAGTCATCCCTCCGAATCTCGTGATCCTCTGGATACATACCAAGATAGAGCAAACATGTTTTGAGATGACGAGGAAGATCCTTGTAGCTAAGGTTCAAGATCTGTCTCATCCCTTCCAACGTGGGATTTGTTGCAAACTGCGAGCCTAAAGAGTTCCGTATGTTGTCCCAATGTCCCTTTAGTCTTGCTGGTTGGCTAGCTAGAAGGCCAGATATAGTGGTAATCGCGAGTGGCAAGCCTCCACACTTTTTCAGAATTTCATATGAAACTTCTTTGAATTGACGAGGGCAACCATCTTCGGAGCCAAACATTCTATTAAAGAATAACTTTTTTGAGTCTGGGTGACTTAGGGGTTTCATAACGTGAATGCACTTGTGGTTATTGCAACATGCCTTGGCCACATCCTCAATTCGTGTAGTTACCATCACTCTGCTACATTGATTATTTTCAGGAAAAGCACATTTAATAGTCTCCCATGTTGGCACATCCCACAAATCATCCACTACGATGAAGTACCTGTGAAATTATTTCACATAGAGCATAAGTTATGTTGCAAATGAAACCGCCCTTACTTTCTAATGAATTCCATGCAGATAAAGTATAAAACAAACTCCACTCGAGCGAATTTATGAATCTTAGAAGACAACATTAGCATATGCTATTCGGATGATATCAACTGAGCATGTGACTTTTGAAATCCAACAAGAGAAACGGGAGCATTTAATGAAACCCTAGCAGTTATGTTTAATGAATTTGATAAGATAAAATGGTGATCCAATTTCCACTCAGATTCACTTGGTCTCTCTATTTTAAATCGGGTCAAGTTAACTTCTATACTTTCAAGCTTGGTTCAATTTGGTCCCGCCTTTACATTTTTGCACGAAAAATAGCACACAGCTTCAGGTGGAATATGGCAAAACATTTAAAAAGAGTCAATAGTTGAAATCGAATAGGTACCTCTTATGCTGTAGGTGTTTTCTGAGGTCGTCAATGAGGTCTTGCACCTCAGGGTGCTGAGAAGACGGGTGTGACCCAATCTTCGATAGTAAGCCGATAAGAAGCCTTGTCATGTCTGGTCTCTGAGAAACAGACACAAATGCCTTGCAATTGAATTGCTCTCCAATTTTATGATACACCTCGTTGGCGAGCGTGGTCTTGCCTAGACCTCCGAATCCTACTATGGACACCACCTTCAGTTGCCGCTCCTCATCTGCTGCCCACTCGATAAGCTCATCTCGTGGGCCCTCGATACCCACAAGGCTTGCAGACTCCTTGTAGAGTGCCGGTAACCGAGGATCAACAGTCACAAAACGGGACGTAGAGACAGAATCGTCAAGCTTGTTCCTCGTTCGGCGTTCGCTTGCCTCCAGCACACGGGCCTTGAGCTCTTGGATCTGGTTGGCAATCTGATGGCGCGCCCTCAACGTCCTGAGACGGCGAGCTGTCTTTCGTACGATCCCGTCCTTGTCATCTGCTCCACCTAGACGGTGCATAAAGTCGTCGATGCAGTCCTCTATATCGTAGGCCATCTCCCTGATATCGCTCCTCCAATTCTTCGCCAGCGGATCAAGTTCATCGGCGTCCTCCATCTTCTCGAGGAAAGCATCCATGGCGCTGAGCTCCTTGACGAGGAAGACCACCTCATTGCGCACGCTCTTGAGCTTCTTGTACTCATCCCCCGCGAGCGTGGCGAGCTTGGCGAGGAGGGGTTTCATCACCCCCACCGAAGCGCTGACCACCAGCTCCGCCATCTCTAGCAAGATGTCTAATTAGCTGACTACTCTCTCGAGTGGCTCTCTATCCGTGTGTGCCCTTGTGCGTATAAGCTACTAGCAAAGATAAGCTCGGTTGGCTAGATCGAGGTGGGTGCGGTGGGGTGGAAGGAGAGGCGGCGGGGTTGGAGACACAGAGGATTGGTGATTGGGGGAAAATAAAGGGGAGAGTGAAGAGAGTTGGGTACTTTGATTGTGGCCAGGGCCAGGGGGTTTGCCGACTCGGGCTTTGGCCTTGGGATGGAGGAAGTCGAGACTCGTGAGGGCCTCTTGGTGAGCTGGTTGAAGGAGGATCTACGAATCCTATTACGCATCAACTCGAGCTCGCTAGGCTTAGTCTCCAAGTCGATGGTTGTCGTCAAGGTAGATGGGGTAGCTTCGCGCGGGTGTTTCTGAATAGTTTATTAGGCCTCTCGTCTCATGTCGACATGATACCAAGTCAAGCCATCGTCAAGGTCGATGGGTAGCAACGAGGAAGCTTCCGTGCGTCCTACCCTTCTGCGTATAAGCTGCACTGCCATATCTAGCAAGATCTCTAATTAGCTCACTATTAAGCTCTTCTCCGTATAAGCCGCTAGCAAAGGTAAGCTCGCTTGGTTAGGTCGAGGAGTTTGTGAGCAAATATGCTTTGAATATCATCAATGCCGGCCGGCCGCGCGCGGGTGTCGTCAGGGTAGTTGGGGGTAGCAACGACGAAGTTTCAGAGACGTGGACATTGATTTTGGCCTCGCAGCTACAAGTTAATTTACTAACGGAGGTGTCTAGAGAGTACTTGAGTGCTTTATTCCTAGATAGTACTCAAATTTTGAACTCTCAGATCTAGATTCAATGGATTAGATCACTTTGCCTCTTTCCCCCTCATCTGAGTACTATTTTATCTGGGAGTACTCTATTTTTTAGACACTGAATTTTTACATAAGTTATATACTAGTTTTACATAAATTAAATTATGTAAAAAATGTTTTATTTTATGTAAAAAAGAGGAACAAAATAAACTATAAAAAACACAACAAAAACTACAAAAAAAAAACATACATATTCATTTATGTTGCAGCTCTCGACATCCCTAAACAAATTGATTACTCACTTATCACATTGTGTAGAGAGAAATCACCAAGCATAACATGGATAAAAAACTTGAGTACTCACAAACAAAAAAACACTCGAGTACCATTTAGCAATTCCCTTTACTAACAAGTCCAATCATTCACGCGTGCTTGTATCGGAGGTTAATTTATACTATATTGCGTCGTGGTGGAAATATGATAAGAGCAACTAGTATTTATGCATATCATGAAGTTGTCGTCATTGTAAAACTAGTGTAATACACGCAATCCAACTACCAATGCCGGCCGGCCGCGCGCGGGTGTCGTGAGGGTAGACGGGGTAGCAACGACGAAGCTTATTGATTATGGCCTTCCAACTACCAAGTTACCACAAATCCAGCCATTCATCGTCAAGGTAGATGTGGATATGGAAGAGGAGTTTCTTGGAACTTGTAGTTGGCCTTTTCTCTCTCTAAGAGCATTTTTAATGTATTGAATCAACATCGATTCAAAGATATGCTATATAAGGGTATGTACAATGGAATAGACAACTGTTGTCTATAGTATCATTCCATATCATCTATAGACAGCACTAAAGACAGCTTATACAATAGATTATCTCTTTACATGTCTCTGTAGACAACTTCTCTATATACAATATGTCTTGTTTCTCGTGTTACAGTCGACTACTACATGAGAGACGGCTCAATTTCCAATGCATCCCCTCTCTCCTCCACATCATCTTGTGTCCTACGTGGCAAGATTTACAGACAGCTGACGTCATACCATTGTACATGCTCAATGGGCTTATGTTAGCTGTCTATAGTCTCTGCCACGTAAGATTTTTGCTGACGTGGATGAAAGATAATAAAGAGAGAGAAAGTTGCTGTCTACAATCCTGTAATCGACTGTATCACGAAAAACAAGAAAAGCATTAAAAGATTATGTGTTCTATAAAGACAACTAAAAAGACAGCAGCTGTCTGTACCATCGTATGAGCTGTCTACAGGTGACATAGCGAGTTGCTATAGACAACAGCTGTTTGTATGATTATACATGCCCTAAGTATTTTAAGAACCGACCATTTTTTTCTCCAATGTACTAAGCCGGTTCCTAGTATAGCGGGACCCATGTGGTACTAAAAAGAAAAGAAATACATCACCGCTTTCTCTTCCTTCTATGATTCTATCGGCCCTTGAATCCTCCTCTACTCGCACCAGGCCACTAGCGTCGCCACTCGCCTCCCACCAGCGTCCCACCAGGCCTCCCACCAACGTCCCACCAGGCCACTCGCCTCCGGCGCTCACCGCCGCCCAGCACCCGCCGCTCGCCTCCGCCTAGCACCCGCCGCAGCCGCCACTCACCTCCACCCAGCACCCGGCTTCGACGGTCGGAGGTAGACATCGGGGTGGATGCGACAGCTCCGGCGGTCGGAGGTAGAGGGGATGGATTTAGCGACCGGCGGCCGGTGGACCTGTAGGAGGATCTGGAGGCGACGATGAGCACCGGCGGCGACCCCTCCACGCGTCCTGCAACGACCCCGACGACGGTAGTGACGACCCCTGGTGCACATCTGCCATGTGGCGATTTGTTTAATGCTTCGAATCGATGCTTGATTTGGGTTTGGTTCCAGAAATATTTTGGTTGGAATCGATAGCTCCAACGTATTGAATCGGTATTGAATCGATGCTTAACCTTTTTGAACCGACTAAAATGCAACATTACAGAGCTCTAAGTTCTTTCAAAGATGTTCTCGATATCACACATATAGCCGCACTGCACCACAATAAAAGACAAGCTCGCTTGCTTAGAGCATATCTAATAGTGTATTTATTGTTATTTTTTCGTTAAGTCATGTTAACAAAATCTTATGTGGAGGAGAGAGAGCATATGTCATATCTTTCTGAAGAGACTGTCGTGCACATGAAACAAGACATGATACATTAATCTACTCTAGTTGACATGTAGACCTGTTTTAAAAAAAAAAATCTAAAATATAAATGTTGAAGAGTGTACTAGAGACTACCTATTAAAGTTATTATCTCTAAAAATAATGTATCATATATTAAAAGAGACTATACTATTGAGGTTATCTCAAACTATTAAAGATGTCATTAGAATATCATCGATTCTCTCGTTCGCAAATATTTGTAGCAAAGATAAGCTCGCGTGAATGGTTGGATTCTGGGCAAATAGTTTATTAGGCCAGTCTCAGTGGGAGTTTCATTAGAGTTTCATTCTCATTAAATGTGTTGCCACATAGGCATTTTAGATGACATGGCAGTGTATTTAAGAAGAGAGAGGAGAAATGGGTTTCATCTAGATGAAACTCTCTTGACACGAATACCAACTCCCTCTGAGTCATGAAATTAAATGCCTATGAAACTGTAGAATGAAACTCTCCATTGAGAGTGGGTATTTCATTCGAGTTTCATTTCATTTCATATGACATGGCAGTCTTGGAAACAACGCCATGAAACTCTCCATTGAGACTGGCCTTAGGCCTCTCGTATCAACGTAGATGGGGTAGTAACGACGAAGCTTCAGAGATGTGGACATTGATTATGACCTCCCAACAACCAAGTTATCATTCACGCTTGAAGGAGTTTCTGTGAAAAGTGCTTGCTGAGTAACATTCCCGACGTTTAATGGGATAGGTGAAAGCTAAATATGTATCGGAATATATAGTATTAATAAGTAATTGAATGCAAGACTGTTCCTAGTGCTTCATTTTAACTGGTATTTTAAGCCTGTCATATAGACAAAATAATGATATAGTACTATAGTTAATGAAAAGAGAGGGTACTTTAGTATCTAATTTGAATATCGGTTTGGTCTCGAAATCCAATGTATAAAATTTATTGTGATCGATCCCATGCATTTGGAAGATCATGCATGTATTGCTTTAGTACACACCACAAATAGGCCGCAATGCTCAAATACTAGTCAAGATCATACATGTAATTAAATGAAACAGCCTAACACTACTACAGAAACAGTCATCGCAGACGGTTCGGAACCGTCATCACAGACGGTTTTCGAACCGTCTAGATAAGTTGGTCTCTGATAACAGGTGGTTATCACAGACGGTCTACAAACCATCTGTGGTATGAATATCATAGACGGTTTTTTTTTATAAAAACCGTCTGTGAATGCCAGTATCACAGAGAGTATCACAGACGGTTTCTACAAAGAACCGTCTGTGATACTCTGATTTCACAGACGGTTTTTACACAGAACCGTCTGTGATACTCTGACTTCACATACGTTTCGTGTACCAAACCATCTGTAATACTGGCATTCACAGACGGTTTTTATAAAAAATCGTCTGTGATAGTTCATTACACTAACTATATTTTTACTGATTTTTGGCTAGTCTCAGGAATTACTAACCATGCCCTCTGAAAACAAGCATGCAGAAAAACAGATACATCACAGATAATCAATTGTCGACAAACTCAATCTGATCATTACTCAAAATAAATTACAAAAGATCACATTTGTTCAAGTATTATTACAAAATAAATTGGATTACAATTGAGTCAATTGTTTGCAGGTGGTTGAGAAGTGTCGGCGGGGTGATGCGCTGGGTCGGCGACGGAGTGAAATTCTCCGGTGTCCTTAATTATCTCTGATATGATAAAGCTGCAGAGCTTTCCTCGAATGTCCTTGATCTCATTCGCAAAGAGTCCATCTAAATCTCTCATTTGTACGTATCCCATACCTGTACCCCTTCATTCCACAGTGTCACAAGATCTTCCAGCAATGGTGCTAGGTACACATCAATATCATTCCCAGGTTGTTTCGGCCCTTGGATAAGTAGTGACATCAAAATATACTTCCGCTTCATACACAGCCAAGGAGGAAGGTTGTACATGCATAGATTCACAGGCCAGGTGCTATGTCGGCTGCTCATGTTACCGAAAGGATTCATTCCATCTGTACTCAACCCTAACCTTATGTTCCTCGGTTCTGCACCGAACTCTTCGAAGCTCCGATCGAAGTTTCTCCACTGAGCAGAATCAACAGGGTGTCTTAGCTTTCCATCTTTCTTACGGTCCTCCGAGTGCCAACGCACCAATCTTGCCTCCTTTGGGTTCGCAAATAAACGCTTCAAACGTGGGATCACAGCGATACCACAACATCTTAGCAGAGGTCCTTGCTTCAACCTAGCGATTCTCGACGCTTGTATCGGGATGCTTTGCACACGGGACATACATGCATGTCTGCATATTCTTTACGGTAGAGGATACAATCGTTCGGACATGCATGTATTTTTTCTACTTCCATTCCCAATGGACAAAGAACCTTCTTTGCTTGGTAGGTGGTGTTGGGCAACACGTTTCCCTCTGGAAGACCGGAAGAATGTCCGCTAGGAGACCTAACAACGCCGTGAAACTCTTATCGGACCAACCATTGCTTGCCTTTAATTTAAGCAGTTCAATCACGGTAGACAACTTTGTGTATTCCGGCTTGCAGCTAGGGAACAAAGATCTCACTGAGTCCTCCATTAAGCGCTCGAATTTACAAAACTCTCTCTCACTGTAGTTCTCTTCTGCATCGCGTAGCATGTGATCCAGATTGTCATCGTGTGACCTATCCTCATCAAAAGCACAGTCTACATCCGGCATATCGTTGACTTCCTCGGTGATGTCGTTATTACTAACTTCCTGTGTAATCTGCTCTTCACCGTGAGTAGTCCAACATGTATACCCTTTTTTGAAACCCCTTCGAATCAAGTGTGCTTCTATCTGCGCCGGATTTGTAAACATCTTCAGATTACCGCAATCAATGCATGGACAATGCATAAATTTTATCTCCTTCTTCAACATATCCTGCTCGACAGCTCTTATAAAAGCAACCATGCCATTAATGTACTCTTGACTCACACGGTTCATACCATACATCCAGTTTCGGTCCATCTACGCTACACATGTAACAAAATATATAGTGTCAAATTAGATTAATAAAATCTCTCTCAACCGTTCTCTCTCCATTTCCTTTCCCTTCACAGAACTTAATGCATATGCCAACCATCCAATGAAAAATATTATTCTATTTCACTTGCATCCGGATGCAAAAGTTTGCATCGGTTCCTATAGTTTTGCTACAGAATAGGTAGCTTTCACGTGTGGAATCGGTTCCTAGCATCAAATCTAGCCATTTGAACCGGCTAATTAAGCACGTAAATTTCAGATGCTCTAAAGGGTTATAGATTGTTACCCTCGAAGCTCACAACGAAAATACCAAATCTCTTGAGATTTCTCTCCTTTTCCCTCCCTTTCTCCTCTCCTTCTCCTCCCCTCCCTCTTTGTCGGCGGCGCAGTGGGCGTTTACCTGGTGTCGGCTCAAATGGGAATGGGCAGGGGGTACTCCATGAATTTATAGTGCGAGGATATCACAGACGGTTCAAAATATGAACCGTTTGTGATATACAAATATCACCGACGGTTTTTAAATAGAACCGTCCGTGATATTTCACGTACGGTTCTATTTATAAACCGTCTGTGATACGGGAGATTATCACAGACGATTTCTAAATAGAACCTTCCGTGATATTTCACATACGGTTCTATTTAGAAACCGTCTGTGATACGGGAGATTATCACAGATAGTTTAGTAATAGAACGGTCTGTGATATTTCACAGACGGTTCTATTCACGAACCGTCTATGATATATGCCTATCACAGATGGTTACTAATAAGAACCGTCTGTGATAGGTCGACAGTACAAATGCCGCGTCCCAACAGACCCAACACAGACGGTTCCAAATGAATCCTCTGTGATGGGGTGTCTACTATAGCCTGTTTTGTAGTAGTGTAAGATACTACACCATAAGAAACCATGCATTAGAAAGATAGTATCCTAACACTCTTTATGCACTAAAGAAACTGCACTAAGATACTGCCCATTGGGAGCAGCCTAAGGTGCTCATGCTAATCTTGACCGTTAAATCATACAGGGTGCTTAATGCAGGATATTGGAGGTAGAGCATGCATAGTGTTTAATGAAGGCACATTAATGAAGACATGTTAGAGGTGGGAGCATACAGGGTGATTAAATGGTTTGGAGGTAGGAGTCTGCATTAATCTTAGCTGTTCAATCCAGATCCACCGGTCAAGATTGGCATTAGCACCTTAATACTCAATTATCCATTAGCACTAAATAGTTTCCCATGTATACCACCAGATGAAAAATATGTGCTAGGTATCTGCAGACTTACATCAGTGCTCTCACATCCACGGGCACAGACGCGCCTGGTTCGGTCCACAGGGGACCGGTGTAAGTGACGTGGCGTAGCGGGGCCGTTCGTCCCTTGGGGCACAGTGTAGATCTAGTCCGCCCCAAGGGAACCAGTGTAAGCGACGTGGCGTAGCAGGGGCCGTCCGTCCACTGGAGGCATGGTGGAGATCTAGTCTGGCCCCTTGGGGGGGGGGCGGATTTCAACATGTGTCGACGCTCGACGTATCCGTTATACCATTTTTGGCAAGAATTAGACAACCGACGTAAACAAAACTCAGCAACAGCTTTTCTTGTTTGCACTTGAGTGTAGTGCGATTAATGCGTTGTGCGCATAAGAGAAAACAAGGCCTCCATGCGACACACGGAATTCGTGTCCCACACGGGCACACAATTATATAGTTGGAAATGGATCCCCGAAGGCCTCAACACAAAGGATCTATAGTGACACATATTAGAAGACGATATCCACCGTTCGATTAAAAAACAAAGGTATAAATCAACAGCTACAGTGTTTTTCGCCACGATAAATATTTCGCTATTGCTGCTATACTTGCTACAGTACCATTGCTGGTACTGTTTACATGCTCACGGTACCACTGCTAGGTATTGTTTATATGATCACAAAACATTCTTCATACAATGATCCTCTGCATTAAATCCGGATACAACAGAGTTTGGGTGCGAGCGAAAATTGTGGATGGGTGCGGTAGGCGGTGGAAATTTTTTAGGGTTTTGGTACGATGCAAAAAAAGCGAGCGAAACCAAGGAATTTGCGAGGGCAAAAATTTGTGGAGATGGCAGATATGATGGCACGAAAAACAAAGGCGGTGGCAGCAGAAAAAAAGAAGATGAAAGCCTCGGCTGAATATACTTGATGGCGGCTGATGCAGTAGATGCGTGCCGACAAAAAGAATATTTTTTTAGCCTATGCAAAGCAACTAAGAACAATCTAACACATAGATTAAAAGTTAATAATGCAAAACCAAGAACACATCTAAGCACAAAAGTCTAGGTAATCGATGATGATTTTTGGCAATTTTATGGACTACAGTACTGAAAATAAATATGATAGTAGCTAAGGTGAATAATCGTATTGTGTCAATCATGCTCTATTATCAAGATGATACGGGAGTTCGATCTTCACAACATAGGATTAAGAATAACTTTGGATATGTGCAATAGACGAATGATGGCGCTAGCCACTGTCTCGATTATAACAACCTACGACACTCGAATTCGTGTAACCACATGCTTTGGTCCTTGTCTGCTCGACTATGCAAAAGTAGACACGTTCTTCCTGCAAAAATACAAGAAAAATCATAAAAAGAACGTCGGTAATATCCAGAAAAAACTTTATATTTCTAAAGGCAGTGCAGAGCATAAACCCAAGGGCGAGTGTTTTTTTCTCCATAACGTAGCCTGTGTTGCAATGGGAGGATACAGCCAACGCGTACACTATCTTAAGTTCCTTGGAATTTGTACTCACAGAAATCAAGCGTCGAATCAGCCAACGCACAAATCGCAGGCTTACGCATCGTCCATGGCGCGCAACAAGGAAAATGTGTTGGTGGGGTCCACGTGCAGTCTGCGTGTGACATCCAGCGGGTGCACCGGAGCAGCATGGGTGCAGCTGGTCTCGTGCACGTGAGATGGACAGCGGGACGTGGCTTGGTGATGACGTCAGTAGGTGGGACCCACGACATGACAAACTGGCACGCATGACGCGTGAATCTTCTCGGCATCGTATCTTCTCCGTCCGAGCTCAAATATCGCAAATAATGTGTTTCGGTCGGCTCGATGAGATCTTCACAATGGCACCATTTATTCTAACATACAATGACTTTTCATTTTGGATATTCCAAATGCATATTTATTTTAGGCTTATACATATCAAAGATGTATTTGTATATAATTAAATAAAATAGCAGCTCTGTATCTTCAACTGTAATAAATAAATACTCAATTAGATCAGAGTTCACCTAATAATAGTTAATGTGGCTCATTATTCACAATATCATTCACTACTATGGACTAGAGTAATGCACATAATCCAAGAGCAATAAGTGAGCTGAGGAGAGTAATATGATATTTTGTATGTATGTTTTGGTTGTAATGTAAAATCCTAAAACGGCGTCCGTTGAGGAATGAAGAGAGTAATAAACTTTTCTTATGAGATTAACACTACCACTACCAAAGGTTGGTCAGTTGGACCACCTCAACTTAGGGTGTCACAGTGCCCCTCATTTACATTTTCATGATCGTGCTAAACATTTTGAAAGATCCAATTGCTAGAATTGAATAGTCACATGCAGCTACAACATCAATATTTTACTTTGTTTGAAAAAAGCACAAAGGAACAAGTACCTCTGATGCTGTAGATATTCTGTAAGGTTGTTAATAAAGTCTTGCACCTCACAGGCATGATAGTAAGGCAATGAGAAGCCTTGTCATGTCTGGTATCCGGCCCATTGGAATAGGGATGCGCATCGTCTGACATTAACATTACATAGTAATGTCACCACGTGTCATTCGCTCCATCCTGTTACATTGGTAAACCTGAAGTGCTATCGTTGAAGAAAAATAAATCGGAACTGTTTGCCTTTCTGGATCTAGTGGAAGATGACAGCACAAAGAATCATGACTCAATCCAACATGATTCATCTCCTCGACAGTCTTCCATGCTAGCCGCTACTTCTATTAGCTAAGCAATACGGTAGTTTCAATCTTGTTCTTGTATGATCAATGCAACAATCTCTCTCTCTAATTTGGTCTGGCTAACAGCAGTGGCGTTTTCCATTAATATGAAAATTGATAGTTTTCGCTTGTTACCTGTTTACTGTAGAGACGACCCTATACCTAGTTGGGTACTTGGGTATCCCAGATTGGGATGACATTTAGTGGTGTAACTGAGGCTCATAAAAGAAATTTCAGAATACTAGTAAACTCGATGGCAAGGTTACATCTGTTGGATTAGTATGTGCGAAGGAAGGTTTTCGAATAAAGGATCAAAGAGACCACTTGATCAAGAATTCTAGAGCTGTGACGATAACTGGATGCAAAGTTCGCATGGGAATTACCTTGAATGAGTGTTGGAAAAAATATGAGATACATGACGTGGTTCTTAAACATAATCATAGACTTCAAATTAATCCCATAAACCCGTCACTTAACGCCATCGCAACGGAGCATATTAGAATTGCAAGCATTTGAATCGAAATGGAAGATAGTATTGAGCCTAGAATTGCTCTCTTTGCTAGTTGCGGCAGAGATTCTTGCTAGCGACGCCACTCCTTGTGGCGCTTGGGCGGCTTGGCGTGGCGAAAAAAGAACATTATGTGGTCTAAATTGGTAGCCCATGGTGAGGTCTAAACTAGCAGCCCTTAATTTTGGAGTGAATGAGCTAGATGGAGCGAATGACACGCGGTGACATTAGTATGTAATGTCAGAGCGTCCTTGGAATAGATATGCTTCGTTCCAACAAATTTGTAGTAAGGAAGTGTCATAATGAAATTGGAAGTCTTTCACAAATTTGTTTTTCCTCACTTTTTAATATTTTTTGTACTTTTCAGTTTGAAGTATATCAATGTTGCGATGTTGACTATATTGAAGAATGTCGCCAATGTCCCTACTGCTTCTGGGGAAACCTACTTCTTTAAGCAGCAGCATGATAGAAAAGTTTCGATGGCTCTCGTATTGATGGTATGTGTTACCTTTAGAATATAATAATGTTTCAGCAGGACTTGAATGCTCTAGGGCTTAATTCTCTTCGCATTTTTTTTCCAATTGACTTTTATGTTTCATGCTACTATTTGATATATCGCCGAATATAGATTCATAGCTGTTCATAAAAATGTTGACTTAAAATACTAGGGGTATTAATCCCTTCAACACTTGACCCACTTATATCTGTCTGCATATAATCTCAGCAATTGCAGGAGGAGTAACATACGTCTCATTTGTTAGTAATCTCTGTGCATATGATATATCTAGATTTTACGTAGTCATATACTCCCTCCGTTTCAAAATATGAGACATAATTTTTCAGTTTTGTTTCAAAATATAAGGTGTGCATACGACTTTAATAACATTTTCTCTCTTTTGCCCTCATTTATCTTCCCTCTCTCTTCAACATTTATGAGTAAACACCCTCCCACACCATTCTCTTTTATTCCCAAGACATTAACACTAGGGACATCATGGTCATTTCCCTCTACCATCATCTTGGTTTTACAAACTTTCTTAATCTCCGTGTATGACCAAAATACGCCTTATAAAAAGGAACAGAGGGAGTAGTATTTAGACAGTATCATTATGGATTCTAGAGTTTGCGTGATATCCCTTCAGGATACGTAGAATCATTTTCAGATATGAATAGTCGTTTGCTCTCAATAAAAGTGCACTTCTATAATCAGATTTTGTGAACAAGAGCAATAGAGCAAGAGAAAATCAGAAAAACTGTCGTTGTTCTGGTGGCACAAAAAATTTCTTGTGTTCTTGCGTTTGCATTCTAGGGTTCCATTGTGTTCGCGTGTGTTCGTCTTCGGTTTGGGCCAACAATTGGTATCAGAGCTCGAGGTTCGAAACCCTAGCTACTGCTCCGGGAGGGGTGATCTCAACTCCTGGGGTGGCATATACGGCATGGCGGCGGCGCGGGCACTGCTACGATGCGAACACGACACAGTACAGCAGAGCGGTGGGCTCCCGTAGCGCGTGGTGGCTTCCAGCGGTGTGTCGGCGTGACACGCGGCCGACACGGGTAGCCAGAGACGTGGTGCTGTTGGCTGCTTGGTGCGGGCCTGTCTCGACGGGTCAGCAGCGACACTAGGCATAGCGAAAATAGCGGTGACCAAGGATCAAAGAACCGTTACCGAGCAAAATCCCGCTCGGGGCCCGGTAACGGTTCCCGGCCGGTAACCGGAAAAATCGGGCAAAAACTGGACAAAATTCATCAGACGCAATTTGAATTCGAATTTGCCCCAGCCGGTAACCGGGAAAAACCAGTAAAAACCGATAAAACCGGAAATGAAGGCAAATTGTTAAATACCAATTGTAGAATGTTAATGAAGTAGCAATTGCAAAAAACAGAGAAAACCTTGCTAGCTTCACTCTCTGGCGCAGCTCTCTCCCCCCGAAGGACTCAGCAGCATCTAAAATAAGAAAAACATAAGATAATGGTAATGAATAATAACTTGACTAGCATACTAAAAACAATATAAACAATAATGATGTAGCAAACTAGCAATTCATACCAATACATTGTCGAGAAGCGCGAAGTTGTGCAATGTACTCATTATTATCAACGAGTACAAGTCCGCTATATTGAGCAAGGTAGGCTTTGTATTGATCCCAGGTGTATGTTTCATGGGCATGTTGTAGCCAATGATTATAAACTTGTTGGTAATATTCGGGTTCCACCCACTGATAAACCATTCTTGAATTGTTGTCGAAGGGTACAAGACCGTAATGGTGAGTAGGATAAGAAGGAATTTCTGAAGAATGAGAATCATCACCAGAAGGTAATAGGTTGGCATCTCGACGTCCATAAGTCGTTGAGCTAGCATGGGATTCATAGGAAGAAGAGTCATGTGGCTGAGAACGATCTTGTTTGCGATTCTTACGTTGAAAAGTCTTACGAATTGTTTTCCCAGCATGAGTCTTATGACAACCATGATCTTCATCCTGGGTAGCATGCGTGAAATTTTTCTCACAAGTGAATTCCAATGGTTTGTCTTGTGTTGCATCATGCGTTGTCCCACCATTAGCGCCATCATCAGACGATGGAGAGCTACTGTCACCAGACTCTTGGTACTGCACTTCATCAGATGGTGGAGTTTCTGTTTCGTCATCGCTGTCCACAATGTCCTCCTGAATTTTCTTTTTCTTCTTATTAGCCTCTCATTTTTTTGTTTGTGTAAGAGAGGCAAAGTCTGCAGCCAATTTTGCAGTCCGTTGGCTACAATATTTCCTTTTCCCAAGATGACTCTTGCCAATAGTTGTCTTCGTCCATTCCTTCAACGGTTGATCATCTAGTGCTTTTTCCAGTTCCTTCTCAGGGATGGCATCAAGTACAATCTTGGATGGAATAGGGGGCTCACCTTCCTCGTCTAGTACGGGCTCTGATTCTATCATGGAGCTATCAAGCCACTCATGGATTGGGTTATCCCTGTCGTACATAGTGGCATTAATTAGATCGCCAAAAGGATCTACATCTCCATCCTCATTTCTAGTCTCATGCTCTTACAATCGCAGTCTTAGATTGTAGTGGACATATACAAGCTTATGCAGTTTCTTGTACCCAAGAAGGTTCCTCAATTGTGTATGCACCAAAGCAAATGTGCTCCAATTACGTTCACATCCACTGAAGGAAACACATTGTGAGATAATCCGCAATGCATATTTTTGTAATGTTGGTGTCTCCGCTCCAAAAGTCATCCACCATGTAGCTACAAGTAACATAAAAATTATATTGAACTCATAGTGACGGTTGATTTTCTATGTATATATAAGTTGATAACAACATACCTACAGAAAAACGAGATGCACTAATGTGAGCCTCATTTGAAGCAAATAGGCCATGTCGATTATGATAGAATTCGAGCTCGCCTACAGCCTGCACTGCCTCCTCGGGTGTATCGGCTATTCTTTGAATTGTCGTTGTCACGGAAACAGTGAGGGATGGATTCTTCCCCAAACCATATAGGTTGTGGCTCTGTGGGTTTAGCACCGCCGCTGTCCAAAGTTTGGAATTCAACACACTTACAATGTTAGAAAAAATACAACAAATATGTGTTAGGATTTACGAAACTATCTACTTGCCTGCAAGTATATAGGTGCGGTGCTTGAGCATTGCAATTCTTTTATTAACTACCTCCATAACACGATCACAGGTAGCATCATCTTCTGCCAATGCGACGTCAAGTTCGTGCTTCAGTTCATATGTTTTTGCAACCAGTCCTGCCACAGTTGCGGGTTTCTGCTGGTCTGCAAATCTTAGTAATCGATAAACCGGTTCTACTACTTTAATGACCCAATGCATAGAGGTTCACCATTGTCTACATGTGAGACAGGAATATATGTATTCTCCTTCTTCAGTCGTGGACAAATGATTGGAGCTCCACACATCGGACACCATCCACTTCATAAATTTGTCTTTTCTATCTGAAAAACATTTTAAGAAAACAAATGTCGTTCCAAACCTTTTGGCGTTTGGACGAACTATCTCTCCTCCAATATGTTATCGCATTTCATTATGGAGGCGACCGTGGCTGTATAGGAACCGACAAATCCTCTTCGCCGCCTTCACAACGCTAGCAACCTCCTTGAACTGGCTAATATCCTTCAACATGAGGTTGATGGTATGTGCCGCACACGGCTGCCATATTAAAGTTGGATACTCTTCGATGACGAGTTCACATGCTTTCTTGTAGTTTGCACCATTGTCAGTCACAATCTGTATAATATGTCGAACTCCAACTTCTTCCACAACTTTACGTATCTCACGATATAAAAAGTCAGCATTTTGCATCTCACCAGTTGCATTCACTGACTTATGGAAAAACATTCTTCCATTGCAATACAATATGAAGTTAATAATACTCATTTGTGTAGGTCCTGACCATGAATCACACATGATAGAGACTCCATATATACCCCAGTCATCTTTGAACTCTGCCACATACTCCTTTATATCTTGTTCGTTAGCATCAAGATATTCCCCATCAATTTCATGGCCTCTTGGTGCCACCACGCCTTCACCAAGTTGTTGTGTCTCTTTGATAGCAGCACGGAAATAAGGACACTCTGCCTTTTTCCCAGCAATGTCATTACTATGAAACCACTTAGACCAAATTTTCCCAAGTTTCAACCTAGAGCCTCCACGTATGGTTGTATCAATGCGGGTTTGTCGGGATGCCCGAGCTGCCAAAATATCAGAATCAACTCTCATAGACTGTGACCTGCCAAACATCGTAGAAATGGCACCACTTCCCCTACCACTTCCCCTACCACTTGTAGTGCCACCACCATGTTCGAACGTTGCACCCCTGGCTTTTGCTCTTTGTTCGAGCTGGTGTACCTCCAACGACTCTCGGTGAGCTCATTCCATCTGCATTTCCTCGTCATCATCGAAGACATTTTGAGATGAAGGGCCACGAGCTACAGGTTCTCTTGCAACTTGCTCCATTCGGAGTCGTTCATCTTTAATAGCTTTCTTTCTTGCCTTCGCTTCATCAAGACTTGCCAGCATGAGCCTTCGGACTTGCGCCGGAACCCCACTGCAAGCAACAACATCTCCGTGTCTCCCACCAAGATGTTCTTTTAGGCGGGTGACACCTCCGCCTGATTTCGTTAGATTACAATATCTGCACTTCCAACCAGCACCTCCTAGTCTCTCTCCATGTTCCCAAATATTGATAGATTTAGAAGCCATCACATACAATAATCCTTACATGATGAAAAATGAGTCAATTTTGTAAATAATGTTATCTTCATGGAGTCAGTTATTATTAAATCTATAGATACACTATGTTATTATGCATGTCCCATGTATGTCTCCTTCTGCACTTACCTTTGTCACTTTCAGTTTGCAACCCAATAGATGAATGAAATGGTCCAGAAGAGAACCCAACCATGTGTGCCATGATTAGTCTCCTTAGCTAGCATGAGTATACTACTATTACTTTGCAACCCGTACGACTTGATGTGAACTAGAACCAAATAAAAGCTAGCCAGGCCAACCAATTATTTGTCATGTCAATGGCATTTCCTAATCTACAGCAAGCACTAATCGTACTACTCCTAACCAATGATCTGGTCCTTCAAGTGTGCTCATCAACGAAGATCTTGTTAACATGAGTACTACCAATGTAGAAACTTGAAGAAACTTGAGCATATACATGCTAGTACTTGAGAACTTGAGCATATACCGCTAAGGTCACTCTGCACACGCACACTGCTGCACTTGCTAGTTTCATCGCCATCACTGCTGCAAATGGAGGGAGGAGGAGGAGGCAAGAGGGAGGCAAAGAAATGGAGGGAGGAGGGAGGCAAGACGCAGCAGCACAAGAGGGAGGGGGACAAGAGAGGACATGCAATCGCACTGCAGGAATCTTAACTTTCTCGCTCATCACATGCTGCAGGGGACAAGAAAGCAAAGCAGCACAAGAGGGAATCCTATGCATTGGACATTTGATTGATTCACTCTCACCAACAAAGAAGAGGGGGTAGGGGAGGGAATCCCATGTGAAACAACTGGACAAGTAAAAAAAGCAAAATTCAAAAAATTTGGCGGTATTTTTTCCCGCGCTCACGGATCCGGCACGGCCGGGTTTTTTTCCCTTGGCGGTGACCACACAACGCAATCTCGTCGGTGAGCTCATGCATATAGTTGAGTCCATGCATGTAGGAGCAGTAGTGCCGAGTCATGTGTGTGTGCATGTTAGCACATTGAGTTAGTTGTTTGTATGCGTGTATGCATGTGAAATAGATAGTGGTGCACGTCAGTGGAACGCAAGATGAGTTGCACGTTGCCAAGGCAAAAGCGTCGTGTTAGTACTAGGCGGTTGCAGTGCTGTATTTGTATGTGTGTCCGTGAAGTTGAGTTTGAGACGTTGAGGAGATGTGTTCGCTGTCCTAAGTCGAGTCCATGGAGTTGGGGACGTTGAGAAGATGTATTCGACATCCAGTATTGAGTAACCGTTGGAAAAATCGTAGTTGAGACTGAATGCCTTAATAAGTAAGTGCACAAAGATTAGAGAGTGATTTGTTAGTAATCTTTGTACATATGGTATATCTAGATTTTACGTAGAGTTTGTTTACGTAGTCATATAGTATTTAGGCAATATTGATTATGGATTCTACAGTTTGTGTGGTATCCCTTCAGGATACGTAGAATCCTTTTCGGATACGAATAATCGTTTGCTCTCAATAAAATGGCACTCATGTTATCTGATTTTGTGAACAAGAGCAATAGAGCGAGAGAAAATAAAAAAAGCTGCTGTTGTTCCGGCAGCACAAAAAATTTCTTGTATTCTGTGTTCGTGTTATAAGGCTCCATTGTATTTGGGTGTGTTCGTCTTCGGTTTGGACCAACATCACTTCATGCAGTCGGTTATACCTGGCAGATCTTGAACTGTTTTCTGACAGCATTATACTCGGTATTGTATTTGCAAATACTACCCTTCTGTCTTATGTATTTGCGAAGTGAATTTGCAGGCCTCTCTTGAGGATGCCTATGTTTTGGCTAGTCATCACAGCTAGCTAGTGGAGTTTTGGGGCTTGCTATCAGCTTTACTTCGATGTGGTTTCTTCGTCAGACAAGCGCGACAACATATAGGGTGCCAAATTCATTTGAATTTTGAAGCACAAATATTTTTCCATATCAACTATTCTGGTTTCATCGGACACTTCAACTTTTCTAAAATGCTTGCCTTTTATGTCCTCTCTGTCTTCATGAACTTCTAATGCCAATACTGCTTTTGATACAGCCTTGTGGGTTCCCTAAATAAGATCCCTCTCTATTGCCGGAATCATTCTCTTCAAAGTCCGTAAAAGCATGGAGAATTCTTTAAGCATTCTGTTTGGTAGGTTTTTGTTTAATGTTTATCATGAGGGCAAAGGTATTATTACCTTATGTGTATCATATTGTTGGGCTGAGTCCCTCCACAAGGAGAAGAAGTCCAAAAATCAGCCCCATAAGTTTGGAAGCTTCTCAACCGTTGATTGCTCTATTGATCAACGGTTGAGATGTCTCCTCCTTGATGAGGGGAAGAAAAACCCTAGCTCTTTTCTTGAGCTGCTGCTGGAAGGAGAGGCTTAAGGAGTGAGAAGCATATGCACACAACAAACAAGAGATAAGAGGGAAAAGAAGAAGAGAAGCTCTGTTCCATCTCGGGTGATCTTGTGCAGTTTTCATCAAGACGTCGATCGGGGCATCAAACGTTATCCGATCGAGCTCAAACTTGGTCAGTATATTTTTGACTTGATGCTCTTCGATTTGTATGGTTGGATTGCTGATTGGTTGAGAGGAGCACCTGATTTGAGAGGGGTTTTGTCAGTTCGGGTAGCAGCAGATTCAGCACTGAGCAGATTTGGTAGAAGTTCAGTTTGAGTAGTGAAACCTTGTCCGATTTAGCTGAAATTTGGACAATATGTTAGGCACTCGTGGATCTACATTCCTGCCAAGTTTTATGCAGTTTGGATCTATGGTTTGTGAGATATGAGCTGATAACCGAAGGGGACAGAAAATATGTCTTCTCTGTTTGGCTGTTAGTGTACCTCTTGTTAGTTGTGTATGGTTGTTGATGATGATACCAAGATTATATCTTGATGATGTTGCTGCTTCTGTGATGTATCTCTAGATGTTCTAGAGAAGACTCCTTGTACCCATTGTTGATTATAGTGGAAGATTTGGGAGTGGGCTGTGCAAGCCCCGTGGTTTTTATTCCTCACATTGAGGAGGTTTTCCACGTAAATCGCTGTGTCACTTTGTATATGTTCTTGTTGTTAATTCCGCTGTTTATATGTTGGTTGAAGCTATCCTCATTGGTTCACTACAAGTAGAGGTGCTGAACTTTTGTTAATTGCAATGTTTAGCCCCAACACATATTTCACTAACAGAAAATTTGTACCCTTCACCCTGCAGGTCTATTAGCAGGAGTATTTTTCGCGAGGGCCAAATTGCGTGATAACTCTCAGTCCTAGTTGTTGGCCAAGCTTCACATGTTAGATCGAAGGCAGGATTTCATCGAAATGGGATGCTCCCTCAAATTACACTTAGGGGAAATTTGTGCAGATGCAAGGATTCTTTCCCAGTTGGCAAGAGAAGAGACAACATGTTAGGGCTCCAGTTTTTTTCTCTCTCTCGAAGCCGACCTGGACCCCCTGCTGTTGCTCTTGTGGTGGTATACGTCTTCGTTCTTGCACGTAACTTACAAAGATACTACTCAATTCCAGGGCATTTGGGGAAAGAAGGCCGTGTTGTCGAGTCGATGTATTGTAATCTGTAAAATTGCGGCGATCGAAATGGGATTACTATTTTTCAGCGCTGCACAGTTGCTGCCGTGTTGAGTATATACTAGTGCAGTTTAATTTTGTGTTGGTCTTCCGTATCTACTAGTGTTTGTATTGATTCTGTATTGATTCTATAGCAGTTCTAAAGGCCTCTTGGAAGAAAATGCCCAAGCTCCAGATGTGTGAAAGGACCCCTGGGATATTTCAGTGGCACGACAGCCCCAGAATAAGGTGAGCACAATTACATGCCATTTTTTTCGAAAAGAATTTCAAGTGTAGTACAATTAAATTGTCTAAAAAATTCTCAAGAGGAACTTTGCATCACCTGGCGAGAGTGAAGGAAACATATAAAACATATGAGTATAAACATTCTAGTTAGTAAAAGTTTGAAAAATCCGGTCAGCATCCATGTGCACCTGAAAAACCTTGGAAGCTGAATAAGGAAAAGAAGAGAGAGATGAGATGCTGAAAGCGAAGCTAATGCAATTTCAACAAGAGATTCCCTTAAAAAGAAGAAAGAAAGACCCCCGTGGAAAAGAATAAAAAAAAAGCAAAAAGAGAGAGATGCGGTGAGCGTGGATCGAACACGCGACCTTCAGATCTTCAGTCTGACGCTCTCCCAACTGAGCTATCCCCGCTTGCATCTCTATAGCACCAGTAACTCATATTTAATGGGAACACCTAAACCAGTCTTCCTCTTTGCATGGATTGGTTTGCCTCAACAGTCGCCAACACAAGATAACAAGAGTCCAAAACTCACTAACCACATCACAGTAAAGCACATGTGGGAAATCAATTCAGGATATAGCTTCCTGTATGGATAGTTCCTTTTCCATTTACAGTTGACAAACATGATCGCTGTAGCACTTACACCTTACAAAACAAAATAATAAGTTAAAATGTCGAATCTGACTGTACGATCTCACAATCCTATGCCTTATCCTTCTTGACACGCGAATCCCATTTCAAGTATTCCTGTGTCAGTCATAAAAAAAACTATGACTTCTGTACAACTTGCTCAAGAATGTCCACACCAAGATGAAGATCCGTTTTTCCTGAACCCTTCACAAGGTGCAGGGAAAACTTCTTGCGCCTCTCCATACACAGACTCACAATGCCATCTATCCTGACGCCCTATCACTCTTAAGCTAACATTTCTGAAGCAAATCCCTTCGTAAACTGCACCGTGCACCGCCTCCAGCATTGGTGCACGCTGTATGTCCACACCGACAATGTTGCTGATACGCACATTGCTGATTGTTGGTATTGCTGTTCTGTTATACTTGTCATCCGAGTGGTCATCTGCACCCCGACTGAACCTTATCGGTACTTTGACCTTCTCCATTGTCACATTCTCTATCGTGATGTTGGTTATGTACCCACCACGCCCTACATCGGTCTTGAGCCTCACCGCTGATGCAGAATTCCATACATGGAGGTCACGGACAAGCACATTGGATATGCCACCAGACATCTCACTTCCAAATCCTACACCTGAGCACGTCGGAGTTGTGCCTGAAACCCTCTGGATGACAATGTTCCAACTGGGTTTGCCTACAGATATACCATACTGATCCCAGCCACTCTTGACAGCAACTAGGTCATCTCCGCTTTCAATATAGCAGTCTTCAACACAAACTTCTGAACTCGAGTCTGTTATTGTTCATCAGGAGAAACTGTCATGGATAAGATTGCTCTTTTCAAAGCCAGTTTGTGGTTAATATAGAAAAGGCCATCACCAATGAGTGGCATATGAAGTACAACCATATGTCATTATAAATTCTAATTTTATAGCAAAACCTGACAGTACAGCTGTACTTAACAAGGTCTATTCTTAAAAGAAAAAAAAAAGATAATAGGACTACAATTTACACCATTTAAGTACAAAAAAAGATGGTCCATGTTTGGAACTAGCATTTTGTTAAGAGGATTGCAGTGCTCAGAGAGAACAATACTGTCAATTTAAGAGCACAAACCTGGATCAATTCCATCAGTGTTTGGAGCATTCACGGGAGCTAGTATAGTCAAATCCTTTATCACAACGTTTCTGATCATTAAATAGAAAATTTTCTTTCTTAGTGTATAATTTCAAAACAAAGGAAAAACAAGATGGCTTCCTATTAGGAAGTGTATCAGCATGATAAAGTAATACTAACCTGCAGTAGACTGGATGCACTGTCCAAAATGGGGAGTTGCGTAGAGTGATATTGGAGATCAGGACATTGGTTGAGTTCACTAGCTCAATAAGATGACCTCTTGTGTGGTTCAAAGTTCGGTTCCACCATAGTTCCCACCACATCCTGCCCTGGCCATCTATGGTCCCATTGTTACCTAACATGTAAAAGGGAACATTTGAAAGTACAAGTCAATGCTAATTCTTCACATGATGCACCCCACAAACTAAAGTTTACATTTATTCCATCGTTACAGGGAATTGTTTCGGCTCTACATTTGTCATGCACAATTTTTTTTATTTATCAAATTTGGAAGTAGACATAGTTAAATAGTTGCTGTACCAGCAATAACAACATCGTTAAGACCCTCTCCATGGATGAGGCTAATGTGGCGAGGTCCTAATCTTTCCCTCCCGCGCCCATAAGACGGCAATGGCGCTATGAGAGGCCACTCTTCTAGATCCTGTACATCACAGTCCAACGTGGCCAGTCAATACTATGCAGTTTTTAAATCAACGTACACAACCATAAAGTGCTGGAGATTCTTCTACTTAAATACGAATACATAGTTATTCAATCGAGAATCTAGGGAATGGTCCCCTTGAACTTAAAGATGATTTCCCCTGTTATCATGTTGGTACCATAATGAGTAGTACATCTACACTATTTTTAAGTCATGCAGCTCCGTCTTTGATGTGAATGTTGGTTCTTTATATGCCTATTCAAGTTTGTTCACCCAATACCCATAACACATCATCTGGCACAATGTTTGGACCTCATAATGTTTGTTCACCCAATACCCACAAATCCAGTTACAGAATAATGAATTTGCAAGAACAGTTGGAGACCTAGCCATGATTGTCCTAGAATATTAAGGTGATTGCATTGTCAGTGCATGTGGCAACATGTCAAAGGCATAGCACATAATTAAAGCTCTTATTTATGGTTAGCAATTTATGGTTTCTTTCCCAACATCTTTCTACAAAGCCAACCATCTGTGCCTCACATGAATGTAGTACAGTATCACCATATGAAATAAGAGATTCCTTTGAGCAAATTCATCTACCCTATACTTTGTACAGAGTAGCAAACTAGCAATTCATAGTATAGTATGGCCATTACATGCACCCAAAATGAGGGATTAACTATTAATTCGTGCAGAAAGCTCAAAACTACAGATTAGTGCAACCTTTTTAGCATATAAGCAGAAAAGACACCACTAGAAGCAAAGTACAATAGTAGCATCAACTCAGGACAGTCCAAGCAGCAGTAAGGACAAAGCAAAGGCACGGTGACTTAGAATAACATTTGGATGGTAGCAGAAGTCACAAGAAACCAGACCAGACCGTCCAAGCATGTGATTCCAACCCACCACCGCCTCTGTTCCTTCTTTTTAGTAGTATTTCCATAGGTGATTGACAAGTGACAGCAAGAGCGTTGAAGCCGGTTGAGTTTCACAATGTCCAATAACATGAACAGAAACTGAAATTCTAATTTCTGTGCCAGAGTAAACTCAGACATCACACAAAAGTGAATTTGTCTGCACCTGATGAGAACAACAAAACTATGCATTTGGATGTACGTTGAGACGCTAAAAACTAAACCTTTACAAGATTAAGGTCATTAGTTTGCACTGTTGTTGTGCAACAAATAGACAGAGAAAGAGCATGGATCGATTCGAAGGGCGCAAAGGAAAAGGAAGAGGGATTAGCAGATATTTGGTCGATCACCTCACCTGTGAGCCGAGGATAACTGCACCGTCGTGCAGGAAGAGCGTGAAGCGGCTGGTGAGGTTAAAGCTCCCCGTGACCCACCTCCCCGGCGGCACCTCCAGCCTCGCGCCGCCGTCTCCACCTCTCGCCTTGGCCCTCTCCTTCAGCGCCGCCACCGCGCGCCGGAACGCGGCCGTGTTGGACGTGATCCCGTCGCCCACGGCCCCAAACTCCTCCACCGACGCGGTCACCGCGCGTCCCGCCGCTCCCACGCCACCGTAGAACCCGGCGCAGGTGCTTGCGCGCGCCGCGGAGCCGGGGCCGGCGGCGCCCGCAGAGCCGATCAGGGCGGCGAGCGGCGCGGCGGCGGGGAGGTACGTGAGGGCGAGGTAGGAAGAGGCGAGGATGACGAGGAAGATGAGGAGAGGGGCCGGCCATGGGCGCGGGCGCGGGCACGGGCGCGGCATGGGTTCTTGGAGTGTGGCGTGAGCCATGAATGGACGTGACTCGACTCGCGCGCATGTGAGGCGAGGCGAAGGAAACGAGGAGGAAAAATTTAAGAATCATTCCCTCTCCTTGAAAATTTTGCATAACCAACGGCGATGCAATTTTCCTGTGTAAATTATCAATAAGCTGCTGCAACTTTTTGGTTGGGTTTAGGGGTGTTAGGGAGTGTGTTAAAAAAACTGAAAGTTGTTCCAAACGGTCGGCTTTCTTCCATTGCTTTTCTTCGAAGCCGGAAGCCGTCACAACGTGTGGAAACCGAAAGCTGAAATTCGGCCGCCGCAAGGTGCTTCCCATGGCTTCCTTAGTTCCTCGTTCCAGAAATGCCCTTGAAGTTCAGTGCAAATCCCTGTGGCGCGGCTGGTGTTAGGCGCCTGCCAGCGCGACGGAGACACGACTAAGCAATGTGGTTCAACGTCGTCCGCTCATCGCGCGATGAGTCCACGATTGTGGGCCGATTTGGTTCAAATCATTGGCCCACCGCGTGATTGAGTCTAATCGTCTGATGGACCAGCGACTCAGGGTTATTTTTGTAAAAAAAAAGTTATGGTTTAATTTTATAAAATGATTAAAAATAGTTTATTTCCCCCATTTTTTTTATTTTGTTTCCCTGTGCCTTAAGCAACGTGGACCATGCATGGAATGGGAGAAGAAAGCGATCGAGAGACGTGGACTGGTCAGCCCCCAGTGCCGCTAATATGCTACCTATGCGTGCAATGTAATCCATTATATATGCAATGCATACAACATCTCTTATACTAGTACATAATAATAAATAAATAATGATATAGCTATAGAGACAACCGCAGCATAGTCTAGCGGTGTAGCACCTATGCCTCTAGCTGATGATCATAATTCAATTCTCACCAAACAGTGAATATTTGTGTGAATTTTCTATTTTAATTGTCCGGGGTTTGAACACTAACCAATTGTTTCCACCCTCTCAGAAAATAATGATATGGCTACAGACATGAGACAATCACCCCTTGATTTATACCAAGAAAGTAAAAGGAGGAAAAAAAAACATTAGACAAAGGATCGATCTGTTGGGCCGAAAGAGTTTGTCCTTTTATAAAGAAAGATTGTGCATTGGGCTCCTGCGTGACACCAAAGGGAGGCCCATCCTCACAGCTCACACTCACAGGCAGCGCCCAATTATTCTTCCATGGAGGTGTCTATGGACACGTGAGTACTATTTTGGCATGGGTACTCAGATTTTGAACCGTCAGATTATTAACTATCCAAAAAATGTGCTTTTTTTTTGTCTCCAAAAAAGAAATATGCGGACTGATTTTTTTTTATAGAAGGGGAGACATCCGATTTCTATTAAAAGAAATCAGCTCACAGAAAATTCAGAAACACTCCAAAAGTAAACGATATTAAGAAAAGCAAAGATTACTGACAAGGTTTCCAAACAAGACCAAACTAAAAACACTAAGCCCAGCTAAGCAAAGTACTACCAAAAAAATTGAAAATGACCCCCAAATCAACTGCCAGTAGAATCAAACCCTCTCTTCAACTTCTTGATCCATGGCGTTCATCTTTTTCTTGCTCCAAAAACCTCCATTGTCACTTGACTCAACACCTTAGCACCCTTGATGAGCAGGTCCTGTTCAGCCTCCTTCTGCAATTCGGCCCAAAACTCAATACAACGGCATATATAGGAAATCACCAACAGAGGTTCTGGAGGCCAAAGCTTCTTAAAACATGTTGTATTGCGAATTCTCCAAATGTTCAAAAAAACAGCCGCTAAACCAACAACTACCAACTTTCTTGTTTTCTTTGCAAAACATCCCAACCAATTATTAATCAATTGATGGATACTTGCATGAGGACAAGGCAAGTTGAAAGCACATGCCACAACGTTTCAAATGAATCTCGATAAAGGGCAAACAAAGAAAAGATTATTTATATTCTCATCCATTCCAAAAATAAAAACACAATTTCTGTCCCCCAGACAACCTCTACGAATGAGATTGTTTTTAGTCAAAATCCTTTGTTTAAGAACTAACCACATGGAAATCTTAATCCGCAACGACAGCTTTAATTTCCAGATAAAATGATAAGGGAATACAAAGTGCTGATTACTTAAAACAAGATGGAATGACTTCACAAAGAACATTTCAGATTTCGACAACATCCACACCAATTCATCCCCTTCACTACTTAAACTTACACTGCTACAATGTTTTAATAATTGCTGCCACAAGACTAAGCTTTCTCCTAACAAGATTCTTCTAAACTTAATAGAATTCACACCGTTAGCAAACACAGCTGCCACTGTAACCTGTCTATGATACACCAGATTAATGGGTTACAGTCGTAGGCTCTTAACGAGTTTACGTTAGAATGTTTGTCCAGCCCATAATAAGTCAGTGTTTTTTTTTTGTGCTTTGGGCCGGCAACACAAACATACTTCGAAAAAACATATGCTAAAAACGAACAGGCACATGTGGATACCCAAACACTTCTTACATGTAAGGAAAAACATGTATTAAGTTTTTTATGTTACAAGATAGCATTTTTATATATGATTAATATTTTTTTTAATATATTAAAATATGTCAACCTTGCATAAATTGCGAGTAAATTAACTTTTGTGTCGTATTAACTAATTTTAATGTAGAACACTAATTTCCTTCAAACTATAAATGTGAAGGTAAAAAACCCACAAAATACAATATAAATTTGACATTATATGGGACCACAAAAAATTAAAAACAAATATATATTGCATACTGCATCATAAACAAACTCTTATATCAATTACCTTAGGAAGTTCAAATCAAAACACAAATAAAAAACCCTAGAAAACATGAGTTCAGAGTTAAACCAGTACATTGAGAATAAACACAAAACGAGACCAAATCATAGCTTCCGTTTGAAAAAGAAAAAAAAATACATACATATCCGCTCCCCCCCACCTCCCGATCTACCGCGAGGCCGTGCACATCCTGCGCGCGCATCGCCGCCGCCTTCGTCCTCCCCCTCTCCCTCCTCTTCCTCCTCCACATCGCCATCTCCCACGCCCTCTTCTCCCAACATCGACTCCGACGGCTCCGCCCTCGGCATCCCCTCCCAACGCCACCGCCTCCTCTTCAAGGCCGCCTACCTCCTCGCCCTCCTTCTCTTCTCCCTCCTCTTCACCGCCGCCGCCGTCTTCCCCGTCGCTTCCGTCTACTCCGCCAAGCACGATGCCCTCTCCTTCCCGCACGTCCTCTCCGTCGTGCCCCGCGTCTGGCACCGCTTTCGCCCTCCTCTTCGCCTACCACTTCGTCTTCGTCGTCGTCTTCGCCCTGCTCCTCCTCTCCGCCGATTCGGGCTCCGGCCTAGCCGCCCTCACCGCCTTCCTCGTCGCCATCGCCTACCTGGCCGGCCTCGTCTACCTCAGGGTCGTCTGGCACCTCGCCAGCGTCGTCTCCGTGCTCGAGGACTATAAGGGGCTCGACACCATGCGCAAGAGCAAGGCGCTCATACAGGGGGAAGCTCTTGACCGCCGCCGTGATATTCTTCATGCTCTACTTGGTGTGCAAGAGCTACCACCACGAGAGCATCGACAAGAGCAACCTCTCCGATCGACCACCTCGAGGTAAGCAGTTTCTTACTGATACAAAAGATGATTATACTCAACTTACTTTCAGTAATCGGATGTTGCATGTTGTGGATAATTCACTATACTCAAGTTACGAGTATTGATATATCAGCATTCGAAGATTCTGCGATTAACGTTGTAGGAGTAATAGTGCAACCGGACAGGTTAAGCCTCACTCATAAGTCCAAACTCGCCAGCACCTCGCTAATCATAAGGGTACCAACCCACCGGGGAACCCAGGAGATGCCGAATGATCCCAGTTTAAGCCTCATAAGGTGAGGAGGCGGGGACAATGAGCTCAAGCCATCAGCGCCGATTACGGGTCTGCCCCGCACCCACAGCAGTCTGAGATTACGGAGCTTCTCAACGGAAGAGCGGAGACCATCCATCCGTCTTGTTGTCGCCTCGTCAGCCACAAATGATTCTCCATCGACATAGATCATCAGCTCTCTCAGGTTTGTCAGCTCGCCGAGGGCCTCGATGTTGTCTAGTGAGCTCTGTTTTAAATGAAAGACCTTCAGAGTTCGTAGGGATTTCATGTTGCCTATCTTGTCAGGCAGCCTTGTACCCTTAGAAACAACAATCAGATGCAACAAGCGGGGTAAATCAACAATATCGGCCGGAAGGCTAACAACCCCATTACACCATATTTCCAGTGTGTCCAATTGCTGCAGCCTCCGAATTTGACTAGGTAGCTGTATCGAGAACTCAGAACCATAATTTCTTGCTGAAATCTTTAAATACCTCAGTTGAAATAATTTGGTAATGCCGGTGAGGTCCAGTTTGCTCTCCCCCTCCACTGCACCTGAAACCTTAACATCTAGCACTCGAAGAAACTTAAACTCCAGCAAAGGAGGGATGCACCTAGATTTTCCGAAGACGGCAAGTGATCGGAGTTGCGATAAGTTTGTAATGGTGACTGGTACTGTTGTGCCATCTTCTGCATCAACCAGGTTCACGGACAGGCGACGGACCTTCTTGTCGTGCTGTCCTGGCATGGATTGTGGATCATCCACCACACTAACAAAATTATCTTCTGCGCACCTGCTTAGGATTAAATCGAGCATCATATCATGTACCCCGCAACTCAAAACCTCACCATTATAGCTAGTATATTTTGGTTGAATCAAGCTTCTATTGACAAGCTCATTGAAATAGCTCTTTGCAACATCCACCAAATCTCGACCATGCAGAGTGCTCACAAAACCTTCAGCGATCCACCGCCGAACCAACTCATCCCTCATAATCTTATGATCCTCTGGATATATACCAAGATAGAGCAAACATGTTTTGAGATGACGAGGAAGATCCTTGTAGCTGAGGTTCAAGATCTGTCTCATCCCTTCCAACGTGTGATTTGTTGCAAACTGAGAGCCTAAAGAGTTTTGTATGTTCTCCCAATGTCCCTTTAGTCTTGTTGGTTGACTAGCTAGCAGGCCAGATATAGTGGTAATCGCGAGAGGCAAGCCTCCACACTTCTTCAGAATTTCATCTGAAACTTCTTCGAATTGACGAGGGCAACCATCTTCGGAGCCAAACAATCTATTAAAGAATAACCTTTTTGAGTCTGGGTGACTTAGGGGTTTCATAACGTGAATGCACTTGTGGTTATTGCAACATGCCCTGGCCACATCCTCAATTCGTGTAGTTACCATCACTCTGCTACATTGATTATTTTCAGGAAAAGCACATCTAATAGTCTCCCATGCTGGCACGCCCCACAAATCATCCACTACGATGAAGTACCTGTGAAATTATTTCACCAAGAGCAGAGTGAACCACAGTTCTTGATTTACGCTTAGAAATTAAAGAAGTGCGAAAATCTAGCAGTTATGTTTAATAAAATTGATAAGATAAAAATGTGGTCCAATTTCCACTCTGGTTCACTTGGTCTCTCTATTTTAAATCGGATCAAGTTAACTTGTATACTTTCAAGCTTGGTTCAATTTGGTCCTACCTTTACATTTTTTGCACGAAAAACAGCATGCAACTTCAGATGGAATATGGCAGAACATTTAAAAAGATTCACTTGTTGAAATCGAATAAGTACCTCTTATGTTGTAGGTGTTCTCGGAGGTTTTTAATGAGGTCTTGCACCTCACAAGCATGAGAAGGTGGTTTTTCTGGTTCATAAAGTTGCGATAGTAAGGCGATGAAAATCCTTGTCATATGTGGTCTCTGAGAAACAGACACAAATGCCTTGCAATTGAATTGTCCTCCAATCTCACGGTACACCTCGTTGGCGAGCGTGGTCTTGCCTAAACCTCCGAATCCTACTATGGACACCACCTTTAGTTTCTGCTCTTCATCCGTTGCCCACTCGATAAGCTCATCTCGTGGGCCGTCGATACCCACAAGGCTTGCAGACTCCTTGTAGAGTGCCGGTAACCGAGGATCAACAGCCACAGAACGGGAAGTAGAGACAGAATCGTAAAGCTTGTACCTCGTTCGGCGTTCGCTTGCCTCTAGCACACGGGCCTTGAGCTCTTGGATCTGGTTGGCAATTTGATGGCGCGCCCTCAACGTCCTGAGACGGCGAGCCGTCTTTTGTACTGTCGGACCCGGATTTTCCAATCCGAATCCTCTGTGAAAACGCTGTGCTATTCCCTGGATCAGTAGATAGCACTCACAGGCATTGCTGAATCATTCATACATGGCGTGAACTAAAGTATCAATATTACAATCAACAGAGTGACATAGACCACGTCGGGTCGAGTTTTACAACAGGGGCCGATCAGGCCAAATTGATTACAATACAGAACACCGAATACGATAGCGGAAGCAAAAGGGTAGAGCTCATCTCTTCACAGCAAGCGATCGGGCACCACAGTAATGCATCGATATTACCCAAGGACCCGGATAATATCGGTTGTACGCAAGTACCAATGAGTCAACTTAGATCGTCGAGGCCTAGACTACGATCCTAGACTACTCTTCGTCGTTTCCTTGTCCATCAACTTCGGTTCCTCGTAGTAAGCATAGTCTCCTCCATCAGCATCATCCAAGGGTTTGGGAGAGCGAGGATGAGCACAACTATCGTGCTCGCGAGCCAATACACAATGCAATGATATACATGCAAGGCTTACAAGGATGGCTCGGTTCTTTTATTTATAAAGCAATACTTTTAAATATCATAAGTACAAATTCCTAGCACTTAACATTTTTAACAATTTCATTTTAGTTAAATAGAGAAATTGTGCAATATTTATATTAGCAGAGGTTACCTCCACCTTCATGCTTATTTTGATTGTGGTTACATCCACCACTAAACGACACGGGTACAAAGACCCGTGAATAACCAATCTCGTGGCTAGGTGAGTCCGCCACAATTTTCATACCACCCAACAAGGTTTTTGAAATAGAACTAACTCAAGTTAAGTTCCCATGTCCGCTTTGACCGTAGGCACTACTGCTTAAACAGCTTTATAACTCTGCAGAGATTGTACACTTTACCCACAAGAGACAATTAACTCGTTGCCCTACACGATTCCGTAGTCGTAGTCGAGAGGTTGTCACAATAACTTTTCTAAATATCTCGTCCCTTCCTCGTCTCACCCATATGGGGTTATGCCCATACGCTGCGCGGATGTCCACCTCGGCGATCGGCGTGGCGTGGCTACACCTCGCCGATCGCGAACTTCACCCTTGATTCGGTGTCCCATCCAAGCCCGACATACCTGAGCTTGTGCCTCCTTTAACCCTCCAATGAGATGATTTTCAGGATTCGATAAATGTACTAAGCCAAGTCGCAGTTTGTTGCAGACTTGTGGTTGTACTTGTTATACACAGGAGGTCGTGACAAGATTAAGTCCTTAGGGTTGTCTGGACGGCTCAACCACATTCCCGCCATTCTCGTGCTACATCCGCACCCACCATCTTACCATCCGTCCAGACGGGTATTAGCAGTTTAGGGTTTTTGAGATGTAAAATACAACAATTCAACCATCTCAGTCATTTACCCGCAATGACTGCCCAAATCATTTTATATTTGAAAGGATGATGATTGGGACAGTTTAATGTCCCGGTACTTAAGCAAGGCTAGCATGTCGCTTAAGTACAACCTATAGCTAGTATTACCATATAATTACTAGGGTGACAATGGAATTAAGGGATTCAAGTTGTCAAGGGTGGCATAATAATTAGTTAATCATCAAGTGGGTAATTAACTATCTTAAACTTTAACATACATTTGTTTAAAGAATTAAAGCATGCAATTTGCTATTTTAAAAGAATATAATTTGCATAAAATGTAGGCTCAATATGATCAAAGTATTGACTCGCCTTGGTTGTAGGGGAGATAGTCCGAGTAGTCTTGTCCTTGATCGACGTGGAGGTCTCCTGCCTCCAAATCTACGCAAGCAGGTACCTAAAAGACACAACAGGCAAAAGGACTAATAAATACACAAGAATACTCAAATGAACTCCAAATTGAACAAGACCTATGCCATTAGCAAGATCTTGATTTTAGAAATTTTTAGAAATTTATTTCATAATTTTTGGAGTTGAAAAGAGGGAGATATTAATATTTAAAGTCTAACTTTTGAATTAAAATAGAAAAAGGAACTGAAATCACAGAAATAAAAGAAAACAAAAGCGCCCGCTTAAACAAAATCGCCCAGCCCAAGGCTCGGCCAAGACGCGTCTTGCGGCGTGGGCGCGCCCACGGCAGGCGCGCCCACGGCGCTGCGCCGCCCTAAAAGCCGAGCGGCAGGGGCGCGAGGCAGGGGGAGGCGGCGCACGCCGCGCTGGGAGGAGAGCGGCGCGGCCGAGGTGGAGGAGAGGAGGCGCGCCGGAGGGGAAGGGGGGGAAGAAAGGCGGCGGCGGCGGTGACAACGGCGGCGGGGAGGGTCCGGCTCACGGCGACCGGCGGGAGATGGAGGGCGGCGGCGCGGCGGGCGGCGCCACGAGCGGCGGCGACGGCGGCACCGGAGATGACGACGACGACGACGACGGCGGCGGCAACGAGGAGGTAGGCTTCGGCCCTTCTTCTTCTTGCTCGGGGGTGGGGGAGGGTTGAAGGGCACCGGGGGGGGGTTTTTAAGCCGGCGCGAGGAGGGGGGTCCGGTGAGCGGCGCGGCTCGGGCGCGCGCGTGCGCACGGCGGGCATGATTGCGGCGAGGAGGCGTGCGGGAGGGCGCCAGACGGTGGCGTGCACGCGAGTGCGGGTGAGGAAGGGAGGAGAGGGGGGGGGGTCCGGTCCGGCCGGGGGAACGAAGGGGGCCCCGGCGAGGGGTTGACCCGGGAAGGGGGGAGAGAAGGGGCATCACATGTACGATCCCGTCCTTGCCATCAGCTCCACCAAGACGGTGCATAAAGTCGTCGACGCAGTCCTCTATATCGTAGGCCATCTCCCGGATATCACTCCTCCAATTCTTCGCTAGCGGATCGAGTTCATCGGCGTCCTCCATATTCTCGAGGAAAGCATCCATGGCGCTGAGCTCCTTGACGAGGAAGACGACCTCCTTGCGCACGCCCTTGAGCTTCTTGTACTCATCCCCCGCGAGCGTCGCGAGCTTGGCGAGGAGGGGTTTCATCACCCCCACCGAAGCGCTCACCACCTGCTCCGCCATCTCTATCGAAATCTTTAATTAGCTTACTACTCTCGTACTCTTCTGCATATAAGCTGCTCGCAAAGATAAGCTCGCTTGGTTTATGAGTCCTCTCGTCTCATGTCGACATGATACGAAGTCAAGCCATCGTCAAGGTCGATGGGGTGGCAACGACGAAGCTTCAGAGATGTGAACATTGATTATGGCCTCCCAACTGCCAAGTTACCAACAAATCCAACCATTCACGCATCAAGGTAGACGGGGGGCAGGTACCTAACCGATTTTTTTTATATATTGCGTAGTGGAGGAAATATGATAAAAGCAACTCGTGCATGTGGCCTCTCGTCTCATGTCGACATGATACCAAGTAAGCCAACGGCTGTCGTCAAGGTAGATAGGTAGCGAGTAACTAACCGATTTTTTTTTCTCCAATAGTGCTCTCGATTTGGATCAGGATGCTCTAATACTAGGGATGAAAGTGGGATGTATTGCGGGCTAACCGTATTTTGTTCACTTGGCCACAAGCATTTATGCGGATCAATGCGGCAGTCCACAAAACTTTTATGCCGGCAATGCGGCGTCCACAAATCCCGCAACTTCTCGGTCGACGCGGCGCACAGTATCCACCTCCGCGGCCCAAGAAACCGGTTGAAGACAAGAGCAGCATGGAGTACACTGAGGTACTGAAGCTGCGCGGGCTTCCCTATTCTGCTACGACAGAAGACATTATCAAGTTCTTTGTGGAGTAGGAGCTGACAGAGGATCATGTGCACATTGCATACCGCCCGGATGGGAAGGCCACCGGCGAAGCCTACGTAGAGTTCCCAACAGCTGAGGTTGCAAAGATGGTCATTTGCAAGGATAAGATGACCATCGGGACAAGGTATGTGGAGCTGTTTCCATCAACCCCGGAGGAGGCTAGCAGGGCGAAATCGCGAGCCAGGCAATGAATGATTCGACTAAGTCAAGCAATGCCCAACCGTGGCTGGCCGTGAGCAGCTGCATTCGAGTTTAGTTTTCACTCTGCATGCTCGACAGCATGGTTTTGAGTCTGTTGATGTGTTAGGCTGTGTTAGTTTGCGTCCTGTTACTCGTCGTGCTGCTACTAGTTGGTGTGGTAACTTTATGATGAGACCCGAATTGCCTTTAAAAATGTGGTGTATGAGATGTCATACTGTATGTGCTTGGAAGCACTTGTACGACATGCATGGTTTTGAGTCCGTCGATGTTTTTGTTGGATCCTTTTGGTGAAGCAGGATGGGGAAAATTGTTGGGCTTGTATCAGAGCAAAGACAATCGGGTACGAGGATTAGAGTTAGGATTAGGATTACTCATGTGAAAAAGAGAAGAAATTATATTGTTGTTGCATTATCTGGGAACGAAATGAGAAGGGATCGAGGCTAACAATATTCGAGACGTTCTGTATTTAACTACTAGTGATGCTTGGGACGAGAGCTCACATTATCAACCAAAAAACAAAGGTTAGGTTGGTCGAGATGGTGGTGTATGCCATATGACTGGCTGTACTTCCCGGGATTGGGATAGGGAGGGGAGAGCTTAGATGAGCTGCTGCGGGCTATGTGGGTTATTCGGGCGGTCACATAAGTCCATTTAAGTTTAGATATTTATCCGCGGGTGTCCACTTACTGCTTTTTGCAGGACAGGTTAAGTGGGCCCGCGGATGGCCCACGTCCACTTACACCCTTAGTTCCCGTCTACCCGCGGATGCCAATAAGGTCTAGTCTACTTTCCCCCTCCACCGCACCTGAAACCTCAAATTCTAGCACTCGAAGAAACTTAAACTCCAGCAAAGGAGGGATGCACACTGATTTTCGGATGACGACAAGTGATCGGAGATGCGTTAAGTTTGTAATGTTGGCTGGTACTGTTGTGCCATCTTCTGCATCAACCAAGTTCACGGACAGGCGACGGACTTTCTTTGTCGTGTTGTCCTGGTATGGATTGTTGATCATCCACCACACTAACAAAATTATCTTCTGCGCACCTGCTTAGGATCAAATCAAGCATCATATCATGTACTCCGCAACTCAAAACCTCACCAACACAGATAGTGTATTTTGCTTGAATCAAGCTCCTATTGACAAGCTCATTGAAATAGCTCTTTGCAACATCCACCAAATCTCGACCATGCAGAGTGCTCACAAATCCTTCAGTGATCCACCGTTGAACCAACTCATCCCTCTTAATCTTATGATCCTCTGGATACGTACCAAGATAGAGCAAACATGTTTTGAGATGACGAGGAAGATCCTTGTAGCTGAGGTTCAAGATCTGTCTTGTAACAGTCCCAGTTTTATGAACAGTAATAAAATACTATTCATAACAGTAATGAGATGCTGTTCATAGCATCACTGTTTATTTTTACAAATTGGGCATTATGTTACAAATTAAAAACCTTCCTTTTCTAGCCAAAATCCAAAACCTCTTTGAAGTTTCAAAGGAAAAACAAGTCAGTGCTTGTATTATGACTGGGAGGTATTTTTATTAAAGCCTAGATAAATTATCTTGGCCAAAAATATTTTTTGTGAAATTTTTAGAAATTATTTTGATCTGGAGAAAAATATTTGAATTTATATAAGCCTATTCAGGTTAATTGAATTATTTATGTATTTTAAAAGGTGAAACATTGGTTTTTAAATTTTATTTGGGGAATATATCATCCCAGTATCATCCTTGCAAAATTTCATAATTTTACAAATTTATTTGTTATTTTTAAACCCTCAGTCAAACTCTTAAAGTTTTAAATGGGCTGGTCAATTTCCTCGATCAAACCCTAGCCGGTTTGCACTGTAGCGACCGCACCCAATAGGTTTAGGTACGGCTCGGCCACGTTCGGGCGCGAACCCAACATTACACGTGACGTGAGCCGTTGATTTCCAAACAAATGGGCGAGATTGCGAAGCCGCGTGGGCTATCCACGTGCGTAAAGCAATTCCCACCGTTGGATCTTCATCCAACAACAATCCGTTTTAATTCAAAACTCTAACGCTTGTCTAATCCTCAGCCGTTAGATTTCTTTTGGACGGGCCAGATTCGTTGGGCCGTTCGGGTCATGTCGGACCCGGATTTTCTAATCCGAATCCTCTGTGAAAACGCCGTGCTATTCCCTGGATCAGTAGATAGCACTCACAGGCATTGCTGAATCATTCATACAAGGCGTGAACTAAGGTATCATTATTACAATCAACAGAGTGACATAGACCACGTCGGGTCGAGTTTTACAACAAAATGATCGTGCCAAATTGATTACAATACGTAACACCGAATGCGATAGCGGAAGCAAAGGGTAGAGCTCATCTCTTCACAGCAAGCGATGGGGCACTCAGGTATGCATCGATATTACCCAAGGACCGGGTAATATCGGTTGTACGCAAGTACCAACGAGTCAACTTAGATCACGTCGAGGCCTAGACTACAGATCCTAGACTACTCTTCATCGCTTTCCTTGTCCGTCAACTCGGTTCCTCGTAGTAAGCATAGTCTCCTCCATCGGCGTCATCTCAAGGGTTTGGGAGAGCGAGGATGAGCACAACTACCGTGCTCGCGAGCCAATACACAATGCAATGATATATATGCAAGGCTTACAAGGATGGCTCGGTTCTTTTATTTGCGAAAGCAATACTTTTAAATATCATAAGTACAAATTCCTAGCACTTAGCATTTTTAACAATTTCATTCTAGATAAAGAGAGAAATTGTGCAATATTTATATTAGCAGAGGTTACCTCCACCTTCATGCTTATTTTGATTGTGGTTACATCCACCACTAAACGACACTGGGTACAAAGACCCAGGAATAACCAATCTCAGGGCTAGGTGAGCCCGCCACAATTTTCATACCACCCAACAAGGTTTTTGAAATAGAACTAACTCAAGTTAAGTTCCCATGTCCGCCTTTGACCGTAGGCACGGCTGTTTAAACAGTTTATAACTCTGCAGAGATTGTACACTTTACCCACAAGAGACAATTAACTCGTTGCCCTACACGATTCCGTAGTTGTGTAGTCGAGAGGTTGTCACAATAACTTTTCTAAATATCTCGTCCCTTCCCTCGTCTCACCCATATGGGGTTATGCCCATACGTTGCGTGGGATGTCCACCTCAGCGACTGGCGTAGCGTGGCTACACCTCAGCGACTGGCGAACTTCACCCTTGACTCGGTGTCCCATCCAAGCCCGACATACCCAGAGCTTGTGCCTCCTTTAACCCTCCAAAGAGATGATTTTGAGATTCGATAAATGTACTAAGCCAAGTCGCAGCTTGTTGCGCACTTGTGGTTGTACTTGTTATACACAGAGGTCGTGACAAGATTAAGTCCTTAGGGTTGTCTGGACGGCTCAACCACATTCCCGCCATTCTCGTGCTACACCCGCACTCCACCATCTTACCATCCGTCCGCATTTGGTATTAGCGCTTAGGGTTTTGAGATGTAAAATACAACAATTCAACCATCTCAGTCATTTACCCGCAATGACTGCCCAAATCATTTTATATTTGAAAGGATGATGATTGGGACAGTTTAATGTCCCGGTACTTAAGCAAGGCTAGCATGTCGCTTAAGTACAACCTATAGCTAGTATTACCATATAATTACTAGGGTGACAATGGAATTAAGGGATTCAAGTTGTCAAGGGTGGCATAATAATTAGTTAATCATCAAGTGGGTAATTAACTATCTTAAACTTTAACATACATTTGTTTAAAGAATTAAAGCATGCAATTTGCTATTTTAAAAGAATATAATTTGCATAAAATGTAGGCTCAATATGATCAAAGTATTGACTCGCCTTGGTTGTAGGGGAGAGAGTCCGAGTAGTCTTGTCCTTGATCGACGTGGAGGTCTCCGGCGTCTCCGAAATCTACGCGGGCGAAGTACCGGAAAAATAAACGACAAGCAACAAGAGCAATTAAATACACAAGAGTACTCAAATGAACTCCAAATTGAACAAGACCTATGCCATTAGCAAGATCTTGATTTTAGAAATTTTTAGAAATTTATTTCATAATTTTTGGAGTTGAAATGAGGGAGATATTAATATTTAAAGCCTCACTTTTAAAATAAAAAAGAAAAGGAAAATAAAATCACAAAAAAAAGAAAACAAAAAATGGCCCGCGACCACTTTCGCCCGGCCCAACACGGCTAAAACAGCGCACGCTGCCTTGGCGGCGCGCGCCCACGGCGCGGGAGGCGCCCACTCGGCGGCCGCCGCCCTAAAAGCACGCGGGGAAGCGAGCGGCGCGCGCGGATGGGGGTGAGGCGAGGGAAGGCGGCGGCGGCGCGCGCGGAGGAGAAAGAGGCGCGCCGGAGGTGGAGGAGAGGAGGCGCGCCGGAGGTGGAGGAGAGAGGCGGCGGTGCGCGAGGAAGGGGGCGCTCGGGCGCGGTGGCCGAAGGAAGAAGGCTCGGGGCTCACGGCGACGACGACGGAGGCGACGACGGCGGCGGCAACGGCGAGGTAAGCCTCGTGGCTTTTTCTTCTCCTCTTCCTCGGTTCTTCTTCGACGGAAAGGAGGAAAGACGGGAGAAGAAATGGGGAGGAGGGCACCGGCGCGGGGGCTTTAAAGCCGGCGCGAGGAGGGGGGGTCCGGCGAGCGGCGCGGCTCGGGCGCGAGCGTGCGCACGGAGGGCATCATGGCGGCGAGGAGGCGTGCGCGCGAGGACGGCGTGACGGGACAAACCGGGGGGGGTCCGGGCAAGGGGGGTTGACGGGGAGAGGTGGGGTCCGCGAGGGTTGACTTCGGGGCAAAAACGAGGCATCACAAATCCTACCCACCTTAAACGGAATCTCGACCCCGAGATTCGAGCCGCCCGAGAACGAGGGCGGAAATCCGGCTGTTGATCTTCGCTCCCGGTGGCTTCTTTGGTGAGTGATGGCTCCATCGAACCTTGCAAAGGCGGATGACTTGACGTCTTTTCCGCTTCGACGACGCCGAGGATCTTGATCGGTGCTCGATAAGTCAAATCCTTATCAAGTCGACGGCCGACAGAGTCCTCTTCGTACTCGAGACATTTCTTTAGTTGAGAGACATGGAACACGTTGTGGGCGCGACAAACTTTCAGGTAGCTCTAGCTGATAGGCAACTTCTCCACGCTTAGCGGTGATCGGGAACGGGCCTATGTATCTTGGTGCGAGCTTGCCTTTAACTTTGAATCTTCGGGTTCCACGAAGTGGCGATACCTTGAGATACACAACATCTCCAACTTCGAAGGTTAAGTCTCTTCGACGGTTGTCAGCATAACTCTTCTGTCTAGACTGAGCTGCTTGAAGACGATCTCTGATCAATCGAACTTTCTCTTCAGCTTGCTTGAGAGTATCCGGTCCAAAGATATATCCCTCACCTGATTCTGACCAATGCAGAGGAGTTCTGCATTTTCTTCCATAGAGTGCTTCAAATGGGGACATTTTCAAACTTGACTGATAACTATTATTGTATGCAAACTCGGCATACGGTAGACATTTTTCCCAGTCTACGGTAAACTCCAAAGCACAAGCTTGAAGCATGTCTTCTAGGATTTGATTTGTTCTTTCCGTCTGACCATCGGTCTGCGGATGATAGGTCATCTTGAAGGTAAGGTGTGTTCCAAGGGCATCATGCAAAGCGCCTGAAATGCGAGGTAAATTGAGAACCTCGATCGGAGACTATTCTCTTGGGTACTCCATGCAAACACACGATACGAGCCATGTATAACTCGCTAACTTGTCTCCTTGTAAGTTGTCTTCACGGGGATGAAGTGGGCGACTTTAGTCAATCTATCAACTATAACCCATACCGAGTCACATCCGGACTTAGTTCGAGGTAGACCGTAATGAAATCCATTCCGATTTCTTCCCATTTCCACCGAGGATCTGTAAGGGTTGTAGCAATCCTACTGGTCTTTGATGTTCACCTTGATTCACCGACATACATCACAACAAGCTACATACTCGGCGATATCTCTTTTCATTCGTGGTCACCAATACAAAATCTTCATGTCTTGGTACATCTTGGTGCTGCCTGGGTGCAGGGTGTAAGCAGAACTGTGAGCTTCCTTTAAAATCAGATCTTTGAGTTCCTTCTGGTGGGGAACAAAGAGACGTTTCTCATACCATAGGATTCCCTGCTGATCTTCTGACATCTTAGGGGCCTTTCCTTTGGCCATGAGATGCTTGAATCTCTGGACTCCAGGATGTCCCTCTTGAGCGCCCTTGATCTGCTCTTCTAGGGTTGGATGGGCCTCTACAGTGGCTAGTGTGCCTTGCTCTATTAACTCAAGGTTGAGGGCTTCAAATTCCTTGCAGAGCTCAAAGTTGATGTTCTTGAATCATGACATTATCGCAGAGGATTTACGGCTTAATGCATCAAAGAACTACATTAGCCTTTCCAGATGATAATGGACATCCAAGTTATAATCCTTTATTAATTCTAACCATCTTCTTTGTCGAAGGTTGAGGTCCGATTGGGTGAAAATGTACTTGAGACTCTTGTGGTCTGTGTAGATATTACAGTGATTTCCAATCAAATAGTGTCGCCAAATTTTTAAGGCATGCACTACTGCTGCTAACTCCAAATCATGAGTTGGATAGTTGTCTTCGTGAGGACGGAGTTGTCTTGAAGCATAAGCTACAACTTTTCCTCCTTGCATGAGCACGCAACCAAGACCTTGGCGCGATGCATCACAATAGACTTCGAAGTCTTGATGGATGTCTGGCAGGATCAATACTGGTGCAGAAGTTAACTTCTTCTTCAATTCTTGGAAACTCTTTTAAGCAAGCTTCATTCAATCATACTTCCTTTCCTTTTTAAGCAGATGGGTCATTGGTTTGGAAAGCTTAGAGAATCCTTCAATGAAGCGTCTGTAGTACCGGCCAAGCCGAGAAAACTACGCACTTCCGTCACCGATGTGGGTTGTTTCCATTCCATTACAGCTGCTACTTTGGATGGATCAACTGCAATTCCTCCAGCGGATACAATGTGTCCGAGGAAACTGATTTCATGAAGCCAAAATTCACATTTACTGTACTTGGCATAAAGCTGGTTCTCTTTAAGCTTCTCTAAGACCAATTGCAAGTGTTCGGCATGTTCTTCATCGGTCTTTGAATAGATCAAGATGTCGTCTATGAACACGACAACAAACTTGTCTAAGTATTCCATGAATACTTTGTTCATGAGGTTCATGAAGTAGGCTGGCGCGTTGGTCAAGCCAAACGGCATGACAGTGAACTCATACAGGCCATACCGGGTGGTAAAAGCCGTCTTAGCAATATCCTCATTCCTGATCTTAAGCTGATGTTATCCTGACCTCAGGTCTATCTTGGAGAAAACTGATGCTCCTGTCAACTGATCGAACAGGTCATCAATGCGAGGTAAGGGATACTTGTTCTTGATGGTCACATCATTGAGTGCTCTGTAGTCCACACACAACCTGGCGGTGCCATCTTTCTTCTTCACAAAGAGAACTGGCGAACCCCAGGGAGAAGAACTAGGTCTAATGAAACCTTTGTCTTGCAAGTCTTCAATTTGTGTCTTAAGTTCTTCAAGTTCGTCAGCGGCCATTCTGTATGGTCTCTTAGCAATTGGGGCTGTCCCTGGCTTCAAGTTGATGACAAACTCAACATCTCTGTCTGGTGGCATGCCTGGTAATTCTTCTGGGAAGACATCGGGGTAAGCTTGAACTACAGGCGTTGTCTCTAGGGACAACTCTCCAAGGTGGTGGATTGTTCTATTCAAAGGAGAGGAACGATCCACACTAACTCTTATTGTGGTCTCTGGGTTCTTGGTGAGCACCACTTTTCTCATTGGCACAATCTATCAATCCTTGATATTTGGCCAACCAATCCATCCTAGGATGATATCCAGCGTTTGAGATTCTAGCACCGGAAGGTTTGCTAGGAATCTGAATGTTCCATAGCAATTTCTACCCCGACCGATCGAGGTAGCATAAAGGGTTCCCCCGGGTGAGCTAAGTACCACGGGTTTCTTCAACTTATAGGTTGGCAACTTAAGCCTTTCGACAAACTTTCTTGAAATAAAAGAGTGCGAAGCTCCAGAATCAAACAAAACTTGTGCGGGTACTGAATTAACAGGGAACGTACCCATTAGTACTCCTGAGGCACCTTGAGCTTCCTCGGCTGTGACGTGGTTCACACGGCCATGGCTTTGTGTTGGTGTAGACCTTGATGCCTGTGAAGTCTGGTGACTCTTGCTTGGGGTTGGGGTCCTGCCTTGAACTGGCGTTACTCCTGTGTTGAGTCTTGCTGGAGCATTCGGCGGGTAGGACAACGATTGGCGAAGTGTCCTCTTTCTCCACAAGCGGCGATGGAGGTTTGTTCTTGGGTTGATCTTGCTGCTGGTTGCCGGCGGGCGAGAGCACCGAATCCACTTCCTTGGGGACGCGGGTGGAAACTTGAGTTTTCGAGAGGAGGTTGCGGATGATCCAAAGATGAGCGCCTTGGAATGTAGGCTTCGGGAAAGCTACCTTGTGGCCTCTGAAATGACATCTTCCTTTGCGGCTAATCTCATGATCTTCTTCTCATTTTCACAAATGAGGGCTTTATTAACTAATCTGGAAGCTAGAGTAATCATGGAGGACAAGCTGTCCTCTCATGTCTTCACGCATTCCTTCAACAAAGCGGTCGATTTTCTCTTCTTCATCGGCTACATCATTGGGGCGAGCGAGCAAGTCGGTTAAACTTGGTTAGATACTCATTTATCGACATCCGACCGCTTGAGAGCTCAATTCATTCTTCTTCAATCTCATTGTTCCACTGATGCACGGTTGGCCCCAAAGCGCCTTGAATTCCTCCCAGAGAATCGGCTGCCATGCGGGTTCAACTTCAGCTTGTTGTATTTCCGCAACTTCTTCCATTGCGACGGCAGAGGCAGCGGGATCTTGTGGAGCTCCAATCGTAGATGCTACGACTTCCGCTATTCCTGCTTCTTCTTCCTCTAGATTCTCATCACCTCGGGCGGCGAGGTAATTCTCCCACCAGGCGGCGGCGGCGTCTTTCAGCTGATGGGTGGCGAAATCCACCTTGTCTTCATTTGAGCAGCGAGCAAGACGGAGTTTCTTCTCAGTGTCCCTGAGCCAGTCTTCAGCTTCTAGCGGTTCATTGGCCGCAGCAAAGGTGAGAGGTCGGGTCCTGAGAAAATCTGCCAGCTTGGAGTTGCGACTGGCTGGTCCAGTCTGCTGATTGCTTAGTAACGCTCAAGAATCTGAATGTGAAACATGACTTGAGTCATTGTCGGGTTTCTTTGGTGGTGGAGGAGGCGGTTCTGTCCTCGGCCTTGCCACGACCACGGCCACGGCCTCTTCCTCGGCTGCGGCGAAGGCTCCACGGATGGGGGCGGCTCTTCTTGGCGGCATCTCAAGGAACTCAAGCTTAGAACTAGAGGAGTATATGAGGTTCACTAGCCCTCTAAGGCACACAGACAAGAACAAAGCCAACAAAAGAACGAAGCAAGTACAATACAAAGCCTAGAGCGGCTATACTATAATAAGGGGTTAAGTGTTACATGACTCTCGAACAAAGCTTATACACTAAGCTAAGTCATGACACGTAATACAAACACATCGTCTACAAAAGAAAAGAAACAAAAGTGCTTGCAACCCAAAAGATCGCTCGGCAAGCATCGCTAGCTAACCTAAACTAATCGACAATGCTCTGCGGGGGCGACCACGGCGTATAGATTGCGGGGAGCGAAGCGAACGGCTCGATGAAGCTCGCGAACGGGGCAGAACGTGAACGGCCGAGGTGGCGTCCACGATCGACTCGTCAAACCTGTGCGGTGGATCGGGCTGCGTCCCACGGCCGACTCTCTAGCGACGGCCGACGGCGGCGGCGCACCTTCTTGCGTCTTTGTGAGTCGGAGACGGGTCCTCTCGACGGGAACGTCGGCTCGGCACCGGGAGGACGGGGCGGCGAGAGTGCAACCGGGCCGGGCAGGACCGTGGCGGCGGCTCGAGGCGCGCCAACTCGCAAGAGCGGCGTCCTCTCTGTCTGCGCATCCCTCTCTGATCGCAGATGGAGTGAGCTTCATCACTCCGATCATGTTGCTCGAAGGGTGTCGGAGTGGGCATAGCCGCCGTGAGGAGTGTCCGGCGCTCGATCTCATCCATGGCGCGGTGATGGTGGCTATCATCGCTGCGTAGCCGGACTCGCCGCGCTGCGAGGGTCGCTGTCTCGTGTCGAAATTGCCGGACACGCCTCATCCGGGAGGTACGGGTAGAAGCGTAAGGGTGACCTCGGCAAGAGATCCTCGTATTTCCAACACAAGCGGTGGAAGCGGCGCGTGCGGCGTCCCGAATGGCGTCATGACGGCTACGCCGGGGTGCCTCGGCCCTGAAGAGGTAGGAAGTGAACTCGCCAACCCTGGCGGAGAGATACACCTCCATCGTCCAGGACTCGCGGGTCTCAATCCTCGTCATCCTACCACGGAACGTGGTGACGGGAAAACCAAGGTACAGCATCAGCTGGCGAAGTATGTCCGCGAAGCCTCTCTCGTTCTCTCCGTGAACGAGGAGGTCCCACGGACCATCCGACGACGGGGTAGCCATCTACAAATTTTGAAAACAGGAAAAGGTCAGCACAAGGTAAAACTCAAGTGAAATAAGGATAAGTACAGGACTAGGAGTGAAGAGTAGAAGCAATAAATACTCTATATTTTTAGCAAAGCTTTTTCTTAGTTTTCGAAAATAAGATCTAAGTCCTTAAGGCAACGACCAATCTAACTAAGACTCTACGATCGTATGCTCGATACCGGCTCTGCCGGACCGGATTTTCTAATCCGAATCCTTCAGAAAACGCCGTGCTATTCCTCGGATCGGTAGATAGCACTCACGCATTGCTTGAATCATTCATACAAGGCGTGAACTAAAGTATCATTATTACAATCAACAGAGTGACATAGACCACGTCGGGTCGAGTTTTACAACAGGGGCCGATCAGGCCAAATTGATTACAATACAGAACACCGAATGCGATAGCGGAAGCAAAAGGGTAGAGCTCATCTCTTCACAGTAAGCGATCGGGCACCTCAGTACGCATCGATATTACCCAAGGACCGGGTAATATCGGTTGTACGCAAGTACCAACGAGTCAACTTAGACTGCGTCGAGGCCTAGACTACAGATCCTAGACTACTCTTCATCGTTTCCTTGTCCATCAACTTCTGGTTCCTCGTAGTAAGTATAGTCTCCTCCATCAGCGTCATCTGAAGGGTTTGGGGGAGAGCGAGGATGAGCACAACTACCGTGCTCGCGAGCCAATACACAATGCAATGATATATATGCAAGGCTTACAAGGATGGCTCGGTTCTTTTATTTGCGAAAGCAATACTTTTAAATATCATAAGTACAAATTCCTAGCACTTAGCATTTTTAACAATTTCATTCTAGATAAAGAGAGAAATTGTGCAATATTTATATTAGCAGAGGTTACCTCCACCTTCATGCTTATTTTGATTGTGGTTACATCCACCACTAAACGACACTGGGTACAAAGACCCAGGAATAACCAATCTCAGGGCTAGGTGAGCCCGCCACAATTTTCATACCACCCAACAAGGTTTTGAAATAGAACTAACTCAAGTTAAGTTCCCATGTCCGCCTTTGACCGTGAGGCACTACTGCTTAAACAGTTTATAACTCTGCAGAGATTGTACACTTTACCCACAAGAGACAATTAACTCGTTGCCTACGATTCCGTAGTTGTGTAGTCGAGAGGTTGTCACAATAACTTTTCTAAATATCTCGTCCCTTCCTCGTCTCACCCATATGGGGTTATGCCCATACGTTGCGTGGGATGTCCACCTCGGATCGGCGTGGCGTGGCTACACCTCGGCGATCGCGAACTTCACCCTTGACTCGGTGTCCCATCCAAGCCCGACATACCCGAGCTTGTGCCTCCTTTAACCCTCCGGTGAGATGATTTTGAGATTCGATAAATGTACTAAGCCAAGTCGCAGATTGTTGCGGACTTGTGGTTGTACTTGTTATACACAGGAGGTCGTGACAAGATTAAGTCCTTAGGGTTGTCCGACGGCTCAACCACATTCCCGCCATTCTCGTGCTACACCCGCACTCCACCATCTTACCATCCGTCGCACGGGTATTAGCGATTTAGGGTTTTGAGATGTAAATACAACAATTCAACCATCTCAGTCATTTACCCGCAATGGCTGCCCAAATCATTTTATATTTGAAAGGATGATGATTGGGACAGTTTAATGTCCCGGTACTTAAGCAAGGCTAGCATGTCGCTTAAGTACAACCTATAGCTAGTATTACCATATAATTACTAGGGTGACAATGGAATTAAGGGATTCAAGTTGTCAAGGGTGGCATAATAATTAGTTAATCATCAAGTGGGTAATTAACTATCTTAAACTTTAACATACATTTGTTTAAAGAATTAAAGCATGCAATTTGCTATTTTAAAAGAATATAATTTGCATAAAATGTAGGCTCAATATGATCAAAGTATTGACTCGCCTTGGTTGTAGGGGAGAGAGTCCGAGTAGTCTTGTCCTTGATCGACGTGGAGGTCTCCGGCGTCTCCGAAATCTACGCGGGCGTAGTGCCGGAAAAATAAACGACAAGCAACAAGAGCAATTAAATACACAAGAGTACTCAAATGAACTCCAAATTGAACAAGACCTATGCCATTAGCAAGATCTTGATTTTAGAAATTTTTAGAAATTTATTTCATAATTTTTGGAGTTGAAATGAGGGAGATATTAATATTTAAAGCCTCACTTTTAAAATAAAAAAGAAAAGGAAAATAAAATCACAAAAAAAAAGAAAACCAAAAATGGCCCGCGACCACTTTCGGCCCGGCCCAACACGGGCCGAACGCAGACGCTGCACAGCGCGCGCCCACGGCGCGGAGGCGCCCACCGCGGCGCCGCCCTAAAAGCACGCGCGGGGAGCAGAGCGGCGCGCGGATGGGGTGAGGCGAGGGAAGGCGGCGGCGGCGCGCGCGGAGGAAAAGCCGAGGCGGCGGAGGTGGAGGAGAGGAGGCGGCGGCCGGAGGTGGAGGAGAGGAGGCGGCGGTGCGCGAGGAAGGGGGCGCTCGGGCGCGGTGGCCGAAGGAAGAAGGCTCGGGGCTCACGGCGACGACGACGGAGGCGACGACGGCGGCGGCAACGGCGAGGTAAGCCTCGTGGCTTTTTCTTCTCCTCTTCCTCGGTTCTTCTTCGACGGAAAGGAGGGGGAAGACGGGGAGAAGAAATGGGGAAGGGAGGGCACCGGCGGGGCTTTAAAGCGCGCGCGAGGAGGGGTCCGCGAGCGCGCGGCTCAGGCGCGAGCGTGCGCACGGAGGGCATCATGGCGGCGAGGAGGCGTGCGCGCGAGGACGGCGTGACGGGACAAACCGGGGGGGGGGGGTCCGGGCAAGGGGGGTTGACGGGGGAGAGGGTGGGGGGTCCGGCGAGGGTTGACTTCGGGGCAAAAACGAGGCATCACAGGTCATCCCGTAGCGTCCGCTCAATCCTAGCCGTAGGATCTAAATCGTGCGGCGTTCATTTTTGAACTATACCCTATGGTAAAGGTCAAAATGAACGTGGGCCATTGGATTTTCAATGAATGAGCCAGATCTAGTGGGCCGATCGGGTCGTTCCGTAGAGCTCATTCAATCTCCGCCCTTGGATCTAAATCAGACGATCGAGAGCGATTGGGCCGTTCGTGCCACCTCAATGCGCCCAGCGATCATGACCATTGGATTATGATCGTGCGGTCCATTTTAAAACGTACCGATTCAATCGTTAACACCCAAATCAATTGTGATCGTCCATTTTTGATTGGACGACTCATATAAAAACCTACCTTTATATTTCTTTTAACGCCTATCTCCATCGCAGCCGCCCATTTCTAATCGGATGGTCGATGTTCTTTTGAGCTTTAGGAAGCGTGGGGGGACTACGGCTGACAGTGGGGCCCGCATGTCAGCGACGCGTTTCTCTTCTTCCTCGCCTCTGTTCATCACCGCCGACTTCATTGCCGGAGAGTGAGCGTTGCGCCGCGATTTTGGCCAACATTTTCTTGACACCTGGTACTCAAATGCCACCGCAACCTCTCTGGAGAGCTCTCATTTGCTCTGGAGGATTGATATCTATATAAACCCTAGCTTTTTGAGCTCACTGCCATTGTTGACCGAAAGCTCTCTTCACATTCATCCTTCTTTTTCCAGTGAAGCTTTCTTGCCCTCGTTTCCTGTTTATCTCTATCTATGCTTAACCCATCTTGTAATGAAAGCTTCGAGCATCATTTGTAGGTGGAGCCCTTGATCTTGATCTCTGTTTAATCGAGCCGGTTGGAGCCCACCGTGGTGATTTCTTGCTCCGGTGAGTTCTTTCGGGTTTCGTCCATGTCATCCCATGCCTTATGCTTAAGTAGAGCATAAACTTTCCTTTAATTCCGTTCTTGGTCAAAGAGGTGAAGTTGATATTGCATCTTGGCTATTTCGGCCGAAACTCAAACCTTTCTTCTCCAACTCCGGTGAGTGAGTCTTGATCCTTCTCTTTTCTGTTCCAAGCATCTTAAGGGCTTACTTAACCTACTGGAATCACTCACTGGTGCATATGATGCTCAAATCTTGCTTTGACTGAAAAGTTCTTTTTATAACTTTTCGGTCTTTCATATCATTTTCAAGAATTTGAATTCTTATGTTCAACCTCTAGGTCTAGGTAGCATCCTACTGAACCCTTGTAGCATAAGTAACAATCCTTTTCCTTGATGATGCCTCCGATTTAGTTTTTGAGCAAAATCCCATTGCCCTGTTATTTTGTCGGGCAAACCGACAAAATCTGTGGTTCTAATCCCTTTCTGTAATTTAGCCAATTAGGGTTAGCAAAAGTTGGTCTAGGGTATTATCTACCTTTTTTATCAGCTTCAACTTAAATTTAAAATATTTGCTTGATGTATCTCCAAATCCACCGAAATCTGCATGTTGTGCCTGTGCTGTTTTTGCTGTTGATCCAACCGGCAAAAAGGCAGCATATTCTTCCTTCCTTAATTCTTGTCATTCAGTGATTAAATGATAAGTTAGGTCCCTGTATTAGTTAGGAAAACTCTCGGCTTAAGCAAAGAATTTCATTTGTGCATGTATAGCTCAAACCATCCTTCTTTTGTAATCTACCCCGTTTTCAATTTTCCAAAATCTGAAACTGTAACTTAAACCTAAACCTTAATTTCTGTTAATTAAAGGCAGTAGGTGATATTATGGATTAGTATCTTTGTTGGAATAGATATAACTTAAGCATGTTGTTAATTATGCATTACTATCTTGATCATGCAATTTCTCTTTATTTTTATTTATTGTCAATTCTTGTGTTTATTAGATGTTATTGTTTCTTTTAGAATCTGAATCTTGTGAAGTGATTGAGCCCACCCCTGAACCATCAGAACCTGAACAAGGGGTATATTATTACCAAGGCAAGCATCCTCTTTGCACCATGTTGATCCCAATTTTTGAACTGTAGATTTACAAAACACAGTGATACTGTTGCATGCTAAATTCTTAAAATCTAGTTGTGATCTGTCAATAGATAGTTATACCCTAACATTTGTGGCTTATCCTCAATCTGATCATACACTCAAACTTAGAGTAGTATTGTATACTAAAACACTTAATTTCAGAATTTTGCTTAGCCATGCAGTCCATTGAACGTTAGTGTTTGTCAAGGCTATCTTGTCAAACATGGGAGCAACAAATGAATTTCAGTCATTTTAACTCTTTGTCCAGTTTCTTTAAATCAGAACTGAATTTTAAATTTCAATTGATCTGCACAAGAGGATGCTAGTGATGGTGCCTTCGTGCACGAGATTGGGAATGTGGTGGACTTGTTTGGACCAATTAAGGATTGAACTCTGACTATTCAATTCAAGTCCCAACGTACTTCCACACGCCGTGTATGGGCGCTGTTTGGTTAAGTAAAGGGTTAATGCTATTGAGTTGGAAAACAGGAAAGTAAGGACATGTGTATTGATTTCATATGGCATATATGCTTAGGTCTGCGGACTGTATCATATGCCATGTGGAACTTATATCGATATCAGATGTTCTTAGGAGGGCGAGGACTTTTGGATGTATCCAGGTTCATAAGGCTTTGATTTCAATATTGACTGTGTGGGAAGCACGACTTTTATTGGATCGGATGTTCCGGCGTAACATGTGTGCCCTGTTGGTTGGTAGGTGGTGTAACCTCCACCAGCGGGATTAGTCTCACATGGGTAGTCTAACTCAATAGTGTCAACTTGTTGAAAAATACCAAATCTTAGTTTCCCCGGTCGGCATACCTAAGGAAGTGTATCATCATTCGGAGGCATCCGAAGGCAACGGGCTGACTAAGTCGTGTGGGTAAAGATGTACACCCCTGCACGGTATAAAACTGTTCGAATAGCCGTGTCCACGGTTATGGACGATAACTTGAGTTGATGTCACATGTATATAATTTTGATTTTAAACCTTTGGCTTGGGTTTTTGGTTCAGTATGAAGGGAATTAATGCAATTTCTTTGTTGTGGTGGAAAGCCACTTATTTATTATGTTTTATAATTACATGTTATATTACTTACTGTTTTCAGTCCAAATCAATTTATAGAATTGCCTTATTAAAATCTAGCATGTGTAGAGTAAGATGTATGGCTTTATGTAAAATTAATGCCATTATAACCTTCTTGTTGACAACCATATGCATGTTAACCTCTAATCATTTGAATAGGTTCTATCAAACACTATCTTTTAGTAGTTTGTGTAAGTATTGCGAGTACCTTCTGTACTCAGGTGCTTTCACCACTTGTTGCAGGTGAAGATGGTTATTTATATGAAGTACCCATTAGTGCCGATAAGAGCGACGCTAACGAATAGAGCTGTTTCTAACCTCCACGCAATAGCCTGCGGGTGATGGGGCCATTGTTGGCTTTTATCGTTTTATTTTGCTTCCGCTGTCGAACTTGTAGTGACCAAGTCACTTTATATTGTAGTACCAACTCAAATGGTAACATTTTGTATAACTACGTTAATGTATGCCTTGTATGTGTATGATGCAATGTTGTTTAAGGATATATGTGCAATGATCACTGATCTTGGGAACCATTATAAGACATATATCCGGGAACCTGAATATTGGATTTATACCTTATTTCAAATTATGCTGCTAGTATAATTTTAATTAAGAACCGAAATGTTCTTAATTATTAATTATGCTTTTACTGTAATTTTTAAGTTGGCATAAATTCCAATAATTCCATTCTTCTTCTTCTTCTTCTTCTTCTTCTTCTTCTTCTTTGTGACACTTACACTTGGGACCCACATGGAAGAAGTCCATTCTTTGTCTGAGTCAGCGGCTGAGCTGGCGAAACCAGGCCGAACAGAGGCCACGTACACAAAACCACCGCACGAAACAGACTCAGGGGGTACGTTGTCCAGTTTTACAACTTCAGGGTGTCAAGGTGCCGTTTTTTTAGTTCAGGGGGTTAGGTGTCCGCATGCCGATACTTGAGAGGGGCAGAATGGACTTCTTCCTATATATATATATATATAAAGCTTTTCCACCAAAGCATCATCCTCTACCGAACAACCAATGACAAGTTGTTACTTCAAGATTTAGAGACTGGCTATCAAGTATATAGCGACATCTGGCATCACCAGTCTTGAAGCCAAGCAATGATCGATGAGTTATATTCACAGAAATTTGTATGCTGACCAAGTCATTACAACAGATGGGGAAAAAAGAAAAGATCTACCTCATAGCTATGATATATTAAAAAGAATGGGAGGTGAAAGAAAAGCCCTCTCCGAGTGCAGCGCCATTCATCTATTGCTCAGGAATCAGCTTCAGGATAAGTGAAACAAATTTCCCTGTCCCACACAGACAGCATCATCCGCAAGAGACGCATCAAAATGCATCTGCGGTCCATCTGCTCAACAGACACATGTCTCCTGAGCTACTAGCGTAACTCATTTCTTCCTGGCTGGTATGCGCGTCGATGGAGACAGCAGCTCAATGATGCAGTGCCGACGAGGCATGGTGAATAACTCAGAAGTCCAATACGGTACAAGTAAGGCTCATCAACGGCTCCAGAGCACTAGGAGCAAACTTGCTAGCAAAGAGGTAGCAGACGCAGGTGCATCGCGTACCATTATTCCTGATGGCCTGGATGAACTCCGCATTGATGTTCGCATGCAGTAGCATATCTTGACCAATCAACCCATGTGATGTGATGGTCGTGTTGGCATTGAGGGAACAAATGAAGATAAGTCGGTATGTAATGCAATGCTCGTCTGGGTAGCAACATGGCCTGCACTGCTTCCGGAACATGGACTAGTATTTCTAGTCCGCTACTTACTATCTGCACAGCCAACTCACGGTTAAGTTCAAACTACTCTGACCCTTGTCTCCATTGACTCGACAAGATGTGAGGGGCCATCCGACGGTTGTAGCGGGCTAGCGGCCAGCAGATTGAGGGGTGTCGATGTTACAAGACTCAACAAAGCTGTGTTCAGAGTTTGTAAGGTACTCATAGACAGGATCACTTTGAGCCTCAACTCCCAACTGAACACTTTCGGCGAACGACTGCACAAGCATTTAATGGTGATACCATACAGTGCAAAGTCCAGTGAGAAGCTGCATGTCACCCAATGCAACCCCTTCTAGATTTTAAGATTATCCGGGTTCGAGTGATATAGTGTGGTCCGCAGAAAACTTCTCCCTGCCCATAAAACATTCTGAAAAGATGTTGATATGAAATATCTGCCACACGACTCAAGATATCTAATGGAGGCACCCTAACATTTTTACTCTATAATAAATACGTTGTAACATTATACGCGACATTAACCCTAAAATTGCCGATTTACAACTACAAACCCTACTTGTACTACTAAGCTATGTTTATTGTTGCTAACTTAACATGTTTTTTTTATTATCAAAAGTGTCCAACAAATTACATGAGCGCAACAAACTCATTGCAAAGAACCAAGCATTGCTTGGGTGGCTAGTGGAGGTGGTTGTACCCCCAGCCCACTAGGGTTCAAACCCCAGGTTTGGCCCTGTGTGTCTTATTAAGGAGGATTTTCTTTTAGTGGGAGGCGACGTACCCGTCGCAAGCGAGGCGCCGGTGGTGACTTCGTCATTTCTTCAAGCTCCGCTCGTCCGGTCTTCAGTAGGCGTCGTGTGTGTGAGTGTGTGTGTGGTGGTGTGTGGGGGGGGGGAGTCTATGTGTTGTACTGGGTGATTCGTAAAAAAAAAACTCATTGCAAAAGGACAAGTAAACAGAGGCACACCGAGGCTGGGGCAGAGTCTCCTCCTCCTTTCCTCTCCCTTATTCTCCTCTCCTCTCTTCCCCTCTCTTCTTCTCTGCCGCCGGCGCTCTCCTCCCTTCAACTCTTTCTGTTGCGCGAGTCGATTCAGATTGGAAATATATTGGGTCTGAGTCACGACAGTGTGGCGCGATTGGTGTCGGACGCGTGCCAGTCGCGCGACGAAGACACGACTAGGCGACGTGGCTCAACGTCGTCCGCTCGTCGCGCGACGACTCCGCGATTGTGGGCCGGCTTGGTTCAAATCATTGGCTTACCGTACGATTGGGCCTAATCATCTGATGGGGTTATTTTTGTAAAAAAAAAGTTATGGTTTAATTTTATAAAATGATTAAAAATAGTTTATCTATTCAAAAGTCGATGTTTGTGGTGGTCGGTTCACGAGTCAATTTTGGAGAGCGAGGCGTCGAGTGAGCCTTTTGCCCGCTGAATGCTGATGCTTTTTGGACGGCTATGTCGAATACTCGCCCATTTTATTTTAGTTATTTGGACAGAGCATCGCATCTTCTTCTTCTAATTTTTTTTTTGTTGTCGTTTTTAAAATAGTACCAGCAAGAAAGTGGATCCATTTTATGGGGATAGCGACAATTGTGTTGGTGCTATGGATGCTCCTCAAATCTTCATTCCATTTCCCCCCTTCTTTTTTAATTTATTTTGTTTCCCTGTGCCTTGAGTAATGTGGACCATGCATGGAACGGGAGAAGGAGGCGATCGAGAGACGTGGACTGGTGAGCCCCCAGTGCCGCTAATATGCTACCTATGCATGCATGCATGCAATGTAATCCATTATATATGCAATGCATACAACATCTCTTATACTAGTACATAATAATGAATAAATAATGATATAGCTATAGAGACAACCGTAGCATAGCCTACCGGTGCGGCCGGCACCCTATGTCTCTGACCGATAACCATAATTTAATTCTCACCAAACAGTAGATATTTGTGTGAATTTTCTGTTTTAATTGTCCGGGATTTGAACCCGGACTTGTGAGCCACTAGCCAATTGTTTTCACATACTCAGAAAAATAACGATATAGCTACAGACATGAGACAATCACCCCTTGAGTCACACCAAGAAAGTAAAAGGAGGGAAAAAAAACATTAGACAAGGATCCATCTGTTGGGCCCAAAGAGTTCGTCCTTTTATAAAAGAAAGATTGTGCATTAGGCTCCTACCTGGCACCAAAGGGAGGCCCATCCCATACCTCTCAACTCACACTCACAGGCAGCGCCCAATTATTCTTCCATGGAGGTGTCTAGGGCATGTGAGTACTATTTTGGCATGGGTACTTAGATTTTGAACCGTCCGATTATCACATATTGCTATTAAAAAATGTGCTTTTTTGTCGCCCAAAAAGAAATATACGGACTGATAATTGGTTCCAATCGTAGGCTCTTAACGGGTTTATGTTAGATGGTTTCTCCACCCCATAATAAGTCAGTGTTTTTTTTTCCGTGCTTTGGGCTGGCAACGCAGACATACTTCGAAAAAATATGTGCTAAAAACGAATAGGCCCATGTGGGATACCCAAACACTTCTTATCTATTCGTACCTTGCTGGAGAAAAACCACATATCTCTCTGCCGAATCCTTATAGACACATGAAATGGTAAATCCTGAATTCCATATATTTTGAATGACAAACTATTAGTTATTCTAACCTTTTTTTTACCGGGTCTGGATTTTTACGCGTTTTTTTCCGTACACATGCACGCAGCGCAAAGCATCATCCGTAGGGCAGAAAAACAAGGGATTTTTTTTAAAAAAATAACATAATTTTTATTCCGAATTACAGTAATAATATCATCTTTTTTATAGGAATAATAATATGTCGTTTAACCGTTAGACGACTAGCCCAAGTCACTCAACGGTTGAGCGACTTGGACACTTATCGCCCAACGAACACAATGCATGTCCTGCTAGTTGAGCGAGCTGTGCACTAGGATCAACCATTAAGCGACAAGTGTCCAAGTCGCTCAACCTTTGAGCGACTAGGCCCAAATCGTTCAACGATTGAGTCATTTGGGTTAGTCGTACAACGGTTGAGTGATAGGTGATTATTTTTGTAAAAAGAGAAAAAAAAATATTATTACCGTAATTCGGAATAAAAACTAGATTATTTTAAAAAAAATAGAAAAACGAGTGCTCGCAAACAAATAAAACACTCCTATGCTGTTTAGCAAACTCCTTCCAATCCATACATCATCTCTGGGAAGAAATCCTCATAACTCAAGTCCTCTTCTTCCCCAATTCGCAGACCGCAGCAATACAATCCCAAGAGAGAAATTTAGTTAGGAATATAATCCATCTAGTGCGAGCCGGAGGAGCTACACTTCCTACCGCGAGGCGGTGCACATCCTGCGCGCGCACCGCCCGCATCGCCGCCGCCTTCGTCCTCCCCCTCCCCTTCTTCCTCCACATCACCATCTCCCACGCCCTCTTCTCCCACATCGACTCCGACCCCGGCACCCCCCCCCCCCTCCCAGCGCCTCCTCCTCCTCTTCAAGGCCGCCTACCTCCTCCTCTCCTCCCTCTCCACCGCCGCCGCCGTCTTCTCTATCGCTTCCGTCTACTCCGCCAAGCACAATGCCCTCTCCTTCCCGCGCGTCCTCTCCGTCGTGCCCCGCGTCTGGCGCCGCCTTCGCCTACCACTTTGTCTTCGTCGTCGTCTTCGCCTTGCTCCTCCTCGCCGCCGACTCGGGCTCCGGCCTAGCCGCCCTCACCGCCTTCCTCGTCGCCATCGCCTACCTGGCCGGCCTCGTCTACCTCAGCGTCGCCTCCGTGCTCGAGCACTATAAGGGGCTCGACGCCATGCGCAAGAGCAAGGCGCTCATACAGGGGAAGCTCTGGACCGCCGCCGCAATATTCTTCATGCTCAACTTGGTCTTCGTTGTCGTCGAGATCGCCTTTCGGGCCTGGGTCGTCCGCGTCTGCGCGGTGGTGATGCTGGTGCTGGTGGTGCAGACGGTGCTCTACTTGGTGTGCCAGAGCTACCACCACGAGAGCAACCTCGAGGTCTACCTGGGCGACTCTGTCCCGCTCAAGGCAAGCGACGTGCAGATGGAGCAGCTCCATGTATGATTCATACTCATTATACAGTGTGAGTTCCGCCTCTGCTTGGATTTTCTGTCTCTCTCGGGATGTTGCTTAATCATGAGGTGTAGCCTATAGGGGTTCTTGTCGATTTTGCTGGTTTTAATTTACCATAAAAAAAAGAAGAGAATACGTGTAGGAAAGGAAAGGAAAGGAAAGGTAGGCTGATTCAGCAGTTTCTTAGTGATACAAAAGATGATTATACTCAACTTACTTTCAGTAATCGGATGTTGCATTGCGACGCTGTGAGTGATGAATGGAGCATGTTGTGGATAATTCACTATACTCCAGTTATGTGTATAGTGAATGTTGTAGGAGTAATATTGCAATCGGACAGGTTAAGCTTCACTCCAAACTCTTGTTTGATTGAGAGTGAATTGCACTAATTGGGAAATACTAGTAGGGTTTACTGGTGAGCAGATCCTCAATTCATTTAAATTATGTGGTTGATGTAATGTTATACTTATGTCACCATTGATTCTTCTGAATGAGCGTGCTATGAACGAGTATCCTTTGAAGACTCTGTGTTGGATTATTTGTCGGATGCAAATAATAAGATGCACCAGCAGGAAGAATCTATCTACCCATCTCATGTTCTGCCAGTTTGCACTCAGCTGAACGTTTCATCTAGACAGAAACAATGGGAAGAAATGAACTGAACCTGTCGTCTACAACCTGAAAAAGTGATGCTCAAGCCAGGCACACAGACAGCATAAGAAGAGTTCGACAATCTTTTGAGAAAGCTAAGTTCGCAACAGTTGATGCGCAATCACGTGTTCCCGTAATTAAGCAGCATACTAACCGCATGTACAACACTTGAAAGCAGTAAAGCTGAACAAAGATGCTACATGAGCACGTATATAGTAAATGCAGGACTACTTGGATGCACTTGGGCCGCATTCCTGAATGCAGATTCGGCAGCTTCTCTTTCGGACTTTGTCTTAGAGTGGCCCCCTAGACCTAGAGAGATTTCTTTGAGACTCAGTACGTGCTCCATGCCAACCGGTGTACCGTGGTCCCATGTGTCCAAGGGGAGTTTTAGCTGGAGGGTTTGGAGAATGGGCATGGCCCCTGCCGTGAAGGTCAGGTGTGACATCCAGTCGCAACAAAATAGGAAACGCTTGAGAGCTGGGAAGCCAGATATCGCAATCCTTTCTGCTGGTGCTTGTGGGATGCGCAACCAGAGGTCGGTGAGTGAGGGCAGGTCTCCAAGAACACGAACATCATTCTCCAGCACCACCCTAACCATAAGCTTAAGGCTATGAAGGTTGTGGAGATGACCAATCCACCTGGGAACCCTGGAGAAACTCAATCCTTGCAGGTTAAGTACCTCAAGGTGGTGAGGAGGCGGGGACAATGAGTTCAAGCCATCAGCGCTGATCACGGTTGTGCCCTGCACCTCCAGCTGTCGAAGGTTACGGAGCTTCTCAACGGAAGAGCGGAGGGCCACAAATGATCCTCCATCGTAAAAGAGCAGCACCAGCTTTCTCAGGTTCGTCAGCTCACCGAGGGCCTCGATGTTGTGTAGTGAGCTCTCCTTTAAATCAAAGATGGCCAGAGTTAGTAGGGATTTCATGTTGCCTATCCTGTCAGGCAGCCTTCTAACACCTCCAAGAACAACCAGATGCATCAAGCGGGGTAAATCAACGATATCTGCCGGAAGCCTAACAATCTCATTACACGATATTTCCAGTGTCTCCAGTTGCTGCAGCCCCCGAATTTGACTAGGTAGCTGTATCGAGCGGCAACGTACTCTTGACATATTTAAATACCTCAGTTGAAATAATTTGGTAATGCCGGTGAGGTCTAGTCTGCTCGAAACCCCAAATTCTAGCACTCGAAGAAACTTAAACTCCAGCAAAGGAGGGATGCACACTGATTTTCCGATGACGACAAGTGATCGGAGACGCGATAAGTTTGTAACGGTGGCTGGTACTGTTGACAGCACGGAAAAGCTTGTAATGGTGTCTGGTACTGTTGACAGCACGGACAGGCGACGAACCTTCTTGTCGTGCTGTCCTGGCATTGATTGTGGATCATCCACCACACTAACAAAATTATCTTCTGCGCACCTACTTAGGATTAAATCGAGCATCATATCATGTACTCTGCAACTAAAAACCTCACCATTATAGCTATGATATTTTGGTTGAATCAAGCTCCTATTGACAAGCTCATTGAAATAGCTCTCTCCAACATCCATCAAATCTCGACAATGCAGAGTGCTCACAAAACCTTCCGCGATCCACCGTCGAACCAAGTCATCCCTCGGAATCTCGTGATCCTCTGGATACATACCAAGATAGAGCAAACATGTTTTGAGATGACAAGGAAGATCCTTATAGCTGAGGTTCAAGATCTGTCTCATCCCTTCCAACGTGGGATTTGTGGCAAACTGAGAGCCTAAAGAGTTCCGTATGTTGTCCCAATGTCCCTTTAGTCTTGCTGGTTGACTAGCTAGAAGGCCAGATATAGTGGTAATCGCGAGAGGCAAGCCTCCACACTTCTTCAGAATTTCATCTGAAACTTCTTCGAATTGACGAGGGCAACCATCTTCGGAGCCAAACAATCTATCAAAGAATAACTTTTTTGAGTCTAGGTGACTTAGGGGTTTCATAACATGAATGCACTTGTGGTTATTGCAACATGCCCTGGCCACATCCTCAATTCGTGTAGTTACCATCACTCTGCTACATTGATTATTTTTTGGAAAAGCACATCTCATAATCTCCCATGCTGGCACACCCCACAAATCATCCACTACGATGAAGTACCTGTGAAATTATTTCACATAGAGCATAAGTTATCTTGCAAATGAAACTGCCCGTACTTTCCAATGAATTCCATGCAGACAAAGAATAAAACAAACTCCACCCGAGCGAATTTATGAATCTTAGAAGACAACATTAGCATATGCTATTCGGATGATATCAACTGAGCATGTGACTTTCGAAATCCAACCAGAGAAACGGGAGCATTCCACGAAACCCTAGCAGTTATGTTTAATGAATTGATAAGATAAAATGGTGATCCAATTTCCACTCAGATTCACTTGGTCTCTCTATTTTAAATTGGGTCAAGTTAACTTCTATACTTTCAAGCTTGGTTCAGTTTGGTCCCACCTTTACATTTTTGCACGAAAAATAGCACACAGCTTCGGATGGTATATGACAAAACATTTAAAAAGAGTCACTTGTTGAAATCGAATAGGTACCTCTTATGCTGTAGGTGTTCTCTGAGGTCGTCAATGAGGTCTTGCACCTCAGGGTGTTGAGAAGATGGGCGTGACCCAAGTTTTGATAGTAAGGCGATGAGAAGCCTTGTCATGTCTGGTCTCTGAGAAACAGTCACAAATGCCTTGCAATTAAATTGCCCTCCAATCTCACGGTACACCTCGTTGGCGAGCGTGGTCTTGCCTAGACCTCCGAATCCTACTATAGACACCACCTTGAGTTGCTGCTCTTCATCCGTTGCCCACTTGATAAGCTCATCTCGTGGGCCCTCGATACCCACAAGGCTTGCAGCCTCCTTGTAGAGTGCCGGTAACCGAGGATCAACAGCCACAGAGCGGGAAGTAGAGACACAATCGTCAAGTTTGTACCTCTTTCGGCGGTCACTTGCCTCGATCACACGAGCCTTAATCTCCTGGATCTGGTTGGTCATCCTATAACGATCATTCAGAGTCTTTATATAGCTCCAAGCTTTCTGGAGGAACCCGAGCTTGCCATCAACTCCAGCTCCACCATGATGATGCATAAATTCGTCGATGCAGTCCTCTATATCGTAGACCATCTCCCTGACATGGCTCCTCCAATTCTTCGCCAACGGATCGAGTTCATCGGCATCCGCCATCTTCTCGAGGAAAGCATCCATGGCGCTGAGCTCGTCGAGGAGGAAGACCACCTCTTTGCCCACGCCCTTGAGCGTGGTGAGCTTGGCAAGGAGTGGTTTCATCACCCCCAGCGAAGCGCTCACCACCAGCTCCGCCATCTCTTTATCAAAATCTCTAATTAGCTCACTACTCTCTCGACTGGTTCTCTATGGGTGTGTCCTACTCTTCTGCATATAAGCTGCTAGCAAAGATGAGCTCGCTTGGTTAGATCGAGTAGTTTCTGCGGCCTCTCGTCTCATGTCGACTTTATACCAAGTAAAGCCAAGGGGTAGCGACGACGAAGCTTCAGAGACGTGGACATTGAGTCATTGATTAAGACCTCCCAACTACCTAATTCGTGTGCGTGTTAAGGGAACTCAGGAGTTTCTTGGAACTTGTAGCTGGCAGATATGATGTTTATCATGAAAAAGATAGGTAATCCAAGAAAATACTTCACCGCGTATGCATGTAAAACCAACGAGAGCATCTTCAATAGTGTATTTATTATCGTCTCTTAGTTATACCACGTTAATTAAATCCTACGTGAAGGAGAGAGGGGGAGAATAGAGAGAACAAGTCGTCTCTTCCTGAAGAGACGATCGTGCACGCGAAACAAGACATGATACATTAATTTACTCTAGTTGACATGTAGGCCTGTTTTAAAGAAAAATTATAAAATATAAGTGTTGAAGAGCATACTAGAGATTATCTATTGGAGATGTTGTCTCTAAAGATGATATAACATATGTTAGAGACAAGGTTGTCTCTAATTATTGGAGATGCCATGAGTCGTTGTTGATGCATTTGGGCGGCTGGATCTAAAACATACGTGTGTCCGAAAATATATTTGTAATTATTATACAACTGAAACGATCGTGATTGGAAATATAGTTGTATTTCTTATATAATTGTAAGAGTTCTTATTTAGATCTAATTAATTTGTAATTATAATCTTAACACACCGAAATAAGCGGTGTAGATCATATTCTTCTTTTTCCTTGATTATTGTGGGAATCTCACCCTATTGGAGTGAAGGTGGAAGCTCATTTTAAATTTATCTTAATAAGATAGCTAGTAAGGTGGCCTGCATATTTACACGGCTATATTTGTTGGAACGGAACCAAACACTAGCCAAATTTCAGGGCAATGGTAAAAATTTAGTTTGGCTCGTTTTGGATCTGAACCAAATAGGCCCTTCGTGTTCCACGCGGCCACACGGTTATATCGGCTGAAACAGTGTTGTTGGTATGCGCAATAACAAAACTAATATTTTACGTACATAAAAAAATAACATCTTGTCCGTGCTTTAGAGGACCAGATTTATCGATGACGCGACACATGGCGAATCCGACCCAGGGGCGTGGCCCTCGGAGGAGCGAAAATACCACGTCCAGCCCTAGGGGTGCGAAAATACCCTCATCTGACCCTAAGGGCATGGAATTACCCTCGTCCGGTACCAGGGCTGCGAATTCTTTCTTCTCCAAAAAAGTACCATTTGTAGAAATTTCTAAATATAGTAAATTAGCTCAAAAAATTCTGAAGTTTTTTGTAGAGACTTCTAACACAGTGTACTTGCTTGTGTAATATTTACAGAATTATATATGTTTTTAATTTTCTCTAAAATTATTTTAAACATACTATTTGTAGGAATTTCTAAATATAGCAAATTAGCTCCCAAAATTATGATTTTTTTTGTGAATGCTCCTGACATAGTGTAATTACTTGTGTGATTTTTACAGAATTTTTTTTATATGTTTTTTAGTTTTCTCAGAAACTCCTTTAAAGCTACTGTTTGTATACAAATGAAATAATCGATTTGACAAAAATTCAAAAACATGCTCAAAATATTTTTCACATTTATTCTTAGTATAATTATCTTGAGTTTACATTTTTATAAAAATTTCTAACCAGTGGGGCTAGATTTGCCTCGTCCTACCCATGGGGCCCTAGGGGTACGGTAGCCCCTTATCCTTTATTTTTTTTAAGAAAATGGTAAAATCTTGCTTTTGACGTATCCGGATTCTCACTAAAATTTGAAAAATATTGTTTGATATGATTTTATCACATGTGATAATACCCCCCCCCCCCTCCCTCGACAACGAAAATTTGATCTAATCAGCAAGGGTGGAGCAGGCGGCCGATCACGTGAAATTTTTTTGTAAAATAAAAATTTTGGTACTTGTGATAATAGTTATGTTTTTTATCTCCGTAAAGAAGATAAAAATCGTCAGATATATACAATGCAATCGTCTTTGGACTGTATGCACCGTCATATATATGCAATGCAATTGTCATTGTACTACATGCATGCTACCACTCTTTTCTTTAATCACTTGATCATGTCCAATTTTCAAAGCGCACCTGAACTCCTCTAAAGTCCAAAGTAGCTCGGCATGCACGGTCTCGCAGTTTCAAAATAAACCCTACTTTTATCTAGTGTTAGCTAGTTGTACGCATGTACACCTACACGATCGAGCTAGCTATCTAGGCCTAAGCTTAGTTGGTCCATGCATATATAAATGGATAGCTAAATGGCTAATATATATGTTTGCTACCTTCTGTGATTTTTTAGCATGGAATCGGTAAAGTTCATGGTGACTATTTTTGCTATTTCACTTCAGAACAATGACATTTTAGAGAGAAAAACTCATGTTGTGTCTCTGCAGGGTATCATATTTAGGTTGTCGGATCGAGAATCAGACGCTCAGGAAGAGAGGGCACAGGAGGATAGGATTGCATCAGCCATGAATTAAAATACACCTATTTGATCGGGTGTCTCTGCAGCTTATTTAGCCTGTAATATAATACAATATTAAAAAATATCATCCACGTTAAACTGATAAATTATATATATAAAAAAAGTCATCTTCTCTCCCCCACCGAAGCGTTCTAAGACCATCTCCAATGTTGTGTTTTAGCGGGTTCAAATGAGGAAAGAGAAGGTATTGAATCGATTCAATACGTTGAAGAGGTCAATTCCAACAAAAAATGCATGGAACCGAACTCTAGTTAGGAATCGATTCAAAACATTAAACAATTCATATAAGCATTAAACAACTACATAGAAGAGAGTGCGGTTGAGAGAAGATATTATTATTTTGTGGTTTTTTAATGTAACGTGGGTCCCAGTTATTAGTAAGAATCGGTTCAATACATTGGAGAAAAATAATCTCAGTTCCTAAAATACTTATATGACATAAGTTTGAATCGACGTCGGTTCAATATACTGAAGATGATGCTCTAATAAGCTTACTACTCTCTCGAGTGGCTCTGTATAAGCAGCTAGCAAAGATAAGCTCGCTTGGTTAGATCGAGTAGGTGATCATCAATTCTCTTATTCGCAGATATTTGTAGCGGATCAGACCATGCTGTAGGTGTTTATTTCTTATTTTCTTCTCTGTTTTTTTGAGCCACTTTTTCTTCTTTTTTTTTCTAACCGATTTTGTTTTTTTGCCACTTGTGCTCTCAGTTTGGGTGGGGGGTGATGAAACCACTCCCCTTGCCAAGTTGTTTCTTGGAACTTGTAGCTGGCCTTTTATCTCTCTAAAATGTAGCAGCTTTTCTTGTGGGGACCGCGGTGCATATCTGCTGAATGATCTTCACATATGGCATTGACAGGCCTATGCTATGCGTCTTCCATGCCGCGGCAAGGAAAATGTATTGGCGGGGTCCACGTACAGTATTATAATCTAACATATGTATATTATAATCTAACATATGTATATTATATATAATTGTAGGAACAAGTGCATGATCCACATAGTACTTCGTTTTTCGCAGTGCTATATGGTATTTCCTTCTTGTCCTTCCAGCTAGGCTAAAAAATGCTTAGTTTAGTATAAATAAATAAAACAACCATCGGTGCACACAAAAAACTTACAGAACTATTTCGGAGGTCTTGATAGAGATGTAGTTGTATAATTATATTTTTTTATTGTACTACACAATCATACTATGATGTGGATCAAACCTCTACATGGGATTAAATCCGTAGATTGCCCAATCTTTCACAATGGTAATTTTTGATCAGATATGTGGAGCACGAATTATAGAATGCAACTCGCACTTGGATAAATAAATCTCATACCCGTGTATACCACAGTACACGAACGAGAAATATAAAAATTCCTCATCTGGTATATTCCTCTCTTCACTATCGCTTTCACAAGATGACATCTGTACATGAACATAGAAAACACAACAACATAAATGACAATTTAAAAAAACATAAGTAGGTATTAGGTCCAAATGACAATATATAACTAGTGAAGAAATGTCTTATAATCTAGAAAAAATCTTACAGGCCAATAGAAAAATAAAGAATAATAAAGACAAATACGAGACAAACTATTTGTAGAAATGTCTCCAGAGTCATCATAACATTACAATCAAATTTCTATTTGTCATATTTGACATCATACTTCCTTTCGAGCCAGTCAAATTGTGCTATACTATTGCACAAAGTCATAAACATTTCTCTTTACTCGTTCTTTAAAAAAAAAATCAGATGCAATGAAGTACTCATTACTCCTGTTAAAAGCACCATACTCTTCTACCAATTCCATGACATCTTTGGTGCTACACGCCGAATCTTTATTTCTTTTCTGTAGAAATGCTTCTTTTGAAGATGCTCTGGCCACATCCTCGATTTGTGTATTTACCACCACTTTCTCTCTTTTTTATGCAAATGCTTCTTTTGAAGATGCCCTCTCTTTTCGTGTAGTTATCATCCGTAGTTATGATCACTTTCCCTCTTTTCAATGCAAATGCTTCTTTTGAAGATGCCCTCGCCACATCCTACATTGATTATTTGCAGGAAGAGCGTATCTAATAATCTCCCATGCTGACACACCTCACAAATCATCCATTATGATGAAGCTTTTTTTGGAACTTGTAGCTGGCCTTTTCTCTCTCTTAAGTTGTTTCAAAGAAGTTCTCGGTACAACAACTTTTGTATGGGGGACTTGGACAAGTACCGTGGCAAAGAGTTAGAGTATCTGCAATAGTTTGTTTATTAGATTGTTACTAAAAAATAAGTCTTCCAATAGATTGTTTCTTGAGTGTATGTCTAAAATTTTAATTGCTACAAGTATGCATGATTCTTGATGATCAATAATGAAGTATAACTTTGTAGCCTACATGTTTTAGCTTATTTGTCATATCAATAATAAAGTCGGACTACACAAATGATCGGATGAATATTTTGCTTTAAGTCAGTGGGACCCACAAAACACGTTTTTAGGTAACAAGTAAGTCTCCAATAGAGTATTTGATTGTTTCTTGTGTCTTAGTATTAACAATTTAATAGTTTCTTCATGTAGAAACAATCTCATCCTCTCTCCTCACCTTCTCTCCTCCGCATCACCTAAATGCTGATGTGACAACCCCTTAGTAACAGCTGACGTGGACTGTTGTAGATGCTCTTAGACAACCGACGCAAACAAAACTCAGCAGCAACTTTTCTTGTTTGCACGCGGGAAGATTTCGTGTGCGTGTAAGAGAAAACAAGGCCCCTACGCGACACACACAGTTTCGACTCAGGTCAAGGAAGGATTCGTGTCCCACACGGGCACACGGTTATAGAGTTGGAAATCGATCTCTGCATCAAAGATCTCAATACAGCGGATCTATAGTGACATATATTAGAAGATGATCTCTACCATCCGACTAAAAAACAAAGCTATAGATCAATAGTTACAGTAATTTCACCACAGTAAAATCGTTGCAGTAACTATTCTACTTTTGATACGATATTGCTACAGTGCCACTATCGAGTGCTGTTTACACGCTCATAAAACATTGTTCACACAATAATCCTCTACATTACATTACAGCAGTGTCCGGATCCTATAGAGTTCGGGTGCGAGCGGAAATTGCGGATGGGTGCGATTGGCGGTGGAAATTTTCTTGGTTTTCGCCGCAAAAAAGGAGGTACGATGCAAAATAGGCGGCGAAGCTAAGGAACTTGCGAGGGCGAAAATTCGTGGAGATGGAAAATATGATGGCACAAAAAACAAAGCTAGTGGCAGCGGGGAAAAAAGATGAAAGCTACGGCTGAATATACTCGATGATGGCAGCTGATGCGGGAGATGGGCACCGAGGGAAAGAATATTTTTTAGGCTTACAGTTTAGCCGATGCAAAGCAACTAAGAACAATCTAACATGTAGATTAAAAGTTAATAATGCAAAACTAAGAACAAATCTAAGCATAAAAGTTTAGATAACTGATGATGATTTTTTTGGCAATTTTATGGACTATAGTACTGAAAATAAATATGATAGGTAGGCAGGGTAAATAACCGATGATGATTTTTTTTTTTTTGCAATTTTTTGCGATTTTGCCCCCGACCGCGTCATGGCGCGCTCTACACCCAAGGAGGCATTCCCCTCGGTCAATTTGAAGCTACCGCCACCGGAGCACCCCGATTCCACGATTCCGACCACAACCGCCATTCTCGTCCCCGCTTCTCCTCTAACGAATCCCCCTCCGATTCCTCCCTTCACGAGCATCCTCAGACATCCCTTTACCTCCCCCAACCTCTCACCCGCTCTCACTTCCTCCCCAGGTCTTCGCCCACGATGTCCTCCCCGCGCCACCTCCGGCTTCCGCCGCCAGCTCACCTCCAACCACCTCGGCTCCCCCTAACTGCACCGGTGAGTTCACTAAGCTCCACTAGTGCCTATGCTCCCCCTAGTCTCCCTCCTCTCCCTCTCCGGCGCCGCCGCACCGTTTTGTCCTTAAGACCGGCCGCCGTGAGCCACCTCCCGGCCACCACTGACCGCCTTGAGCAGCGCCACCACCCTCATTGGGACCGCCCTCGTCGGCCTGTTCCATTTTGTACATCCACGGCTGCCGGTGTCACCTCCTCTGTCGGCGTCGCCCACGTCGCTGCCGCCTACACTCGGTCCACCACGGGGAGGAATCAACACTCTCTCTCTCTCTCTCTCTCTCTCTCTCTCTCTCTCTTTTATCTGCATTTCACGTCATGAGTACGCCATGTGGATGCCACGTCATGTACACGTGGACGCCACGTCATCCAAAACTGGGGTGGTTTATGGTGAGGAGGTAATTTGATCTGGTTTTAACAATTAAGAGGTGTAAAATGAACGATTTTGTAGTTCAAAGTATTTTTTTAGACTTGAACCATAGTTGAAGAATGTAAAATGGATTTATTCCTTATTTTTTTCCCCTCTCGGTTTGGGGACACATGAAAGAGGAGTTTTTTTTGAACTTGTAGCTGGGCTTTTCTCTCTCTAAGTTGTTTCAAAGATGTTCTCGGTGTCACACATATGGCTGCACTGCACCATAATGAAAGACAGACAAGAGGTACAACAACTTTTGTACTGGGGACTTGGACGCGTAGCGTGGCAAAGAATTAGACAACCGATACCGACGATCTCACGGCTATAGAGTTGGAAATGGATCCCGCATGGAAGGTCTCGATAGGATCTATTAGAAGATGATCTTTATCGTTCAATGGTCTAGATCAATAGTTTCAGTGTTTTTACTATAATAAAATTGCTACATTAAATATATCACTATTACTGTAATGATTGCTACAGTACCACTACTAAGTGCGGTTTACATACTTAAAAAATATTATTCACACAGTGATCATATACATTACAACAAAAGATCAGGTCCTAGAGTTCGGGTGCGATTGGAAATTGTGGATGGATGCGGTAGGCGGTGGAAATTTTATAGGGTTTTGGTATGACGTAAAAAAGGCGGGCAAAGTCAAGGAATTTGCGAGGGTGAAAATTCGTGGAGATGGCGGATATGATGGCACGGAAAACAAAGCCGGTGGCAACGGAAAAAAAAAATATGAAAGCCACAACTGAATATACTTGATGGCGGCTGATGCGGTAGATGGGTGCCGACGGAAAGAATATTTTTTAGGTTTTCAGTTTAGCCGATGCAAAGCAACTAGGAACAATCTAACACGGAGATTAAAAGTTAATAATGCAAAACTAAGAACAAATCTACGCACGAAAGTCTAGGTAATCGATGATGATTTTTTTGGCAATTTTATGGACTATAGTACTGAAAACAAATATGATAGTAGCTAGGGTAAATAATCCTATCGTGACGATCATGCTCTAATATCAAGATGATACGGGAGTTTGATCTTCACAACATAGGATTAAGGGTAACTTTGGATCTGTGCAATAGACGAATGATGACGCCAATCACTGTCTCAATTACAGCAACCAGCGACACTCGAATTCGCCCAACCACACGCTTTGGTCCTCGTCTGCTCGACCACGCAAAAGTAGACTCGTTCTTCCTACAAAAATACGAGGAAATCACAAGAAGAACATTGGTAATATGCAGAAAATACTCCATATTTCTGAAGGCAGCGCATAGCATAAACCCAAGAATAAAGAGCAGGTAGTTTTTTTGGACATTACAAACACATATGTATTTTAGCTTTGCACATATCAAATATGTGTCGGCATATAATTAAATAAAACAGTAATTATGTATCTTCAAGTGTAATAAAATAAATACTCAATTAAATCAGAGTTCACCTGATAATAGTTAATGCGGCTCATTATTCACAATGTCATTCATGACTATGGATTAGAGTAATGCACACAATTCAAGAGCAATAAGTGAGCCAAGGAGAGTAATATGGTATTTTGTATATATATTTTGGCTGTAGCGCAAGATCCTAAGGCCAGTCTCAGTGGGAGTTTCATTAGAGTTTCATTCTCATTAAATGTGTTGCCACATAGGCATTTTAGATGACATGGCAGTGTATTTAAGAAGAGAGAGGAGAAATGAGTTTCATCTAGATGAAACTCTCTTGGCACGAATACCAACTCCTTCTGAGTCATGAAATTAAATGCCTATGAAACTGTAGAATGAAACTCTCCATTGAGAGTGGGTATTTCATTCGAGTTTCATTTCATTTTATATGACATGGCAGTCTTGGAAACAACGCCATGAAACTCTCCATTGAGACTGGCCTAAAAACGACATCCGTTGAGGAACGAAGAGAGTAATAAACTTTTCGTACGAGATTAACGCTACCACTACCAAAGGTTGGTCAGTTTGACCACCTCAACTTAGGGTGTCACAGTGCCCCTCATTTACATTTTCATGAGATTAACGAAGTTTGCTAAACATTTTGAAAGATCCAATTGCTAGAATTGAATAGTCTTGCACCTCGCAGGCATGATAGTCTCTGGCGTGCAGCTGCGCGTCGGCCCGTGGGCCCAATCTTAGTGGGCCGGACGTCCGTGGGCCCAATCGTAGTGGGCCGGACGTCCGTGGGTATTGCGTCCCTGGGATGGGCTGGACTGGACTTTCGTTCTTATATATCCACCAGCGGGCCGTAGAAAATCATAAGAAACGACTACTTTACGGCTCAGATTGGCAGCAGGGACGGGATCTCGGCCGTCTGTTCCTCCGCAAGCACGCATCATTTTTTTTCTCCGTGGCATTGAAATTATATAGTTCAATTCAACAAAGCATCCTACCCACGGATAAGGCATGGATTGCAAGGGTTTTCTGCTCTGGTCCTCCTCTACTCAAAACACGGCGCCATGGTCACCCTACCACTTGGCCCAATACAGAAAACTACTATTAGATTTTGCAGTATCAGTCTATAAGATGGCATCACTTTCATCCCATCTTATTTCTTGTCCAAAATGCTCCGGGTCATCAAACAATCTCACCATCCATAGCAACAGAATCGTCGTTTCTTACAAGGCACAAAGAGCATGAACAGTCACTTTCATCCAATCTCAGAACCATTTCAATTCTTCCCAAATCATAAACACTACTGGCAATGCCAGAATTTCACAAAATATCTAAAATAGAAGCATCCAAACCAACACATACATGGCATACATTACATATTGTGTGGGTTAGATACACCTTACAAATGTCTAGTACAATATTAAGATTCATGGGCTTGTGCTGGCTCATGGATTATAGTAATCACCAGGGTGGCAGGCAGGGCATGCCAAGAGTGTGGACTGACTGCACCACCTAAATCATGTCTCCCATGTTCAGCAACCAATCTTAGTTTATGCAGCTGTCAAATGCTAGGCCAATTCAGCATGTTCTTGAAAATATGCCATTCGCTTTGCAAATAAGTACTCTGTACATATTAAGCATGTTCTTGACAATAAGGTATGTCTGAACAAATTAAGAATTTTCAACAAAATGGCGTACTCCTGTGTGGCTTTCAAAAGGACCCTACTTTTTTTTCTTGCAAAGACACGCCAGTCTATCAAATCTGCCACATGAAGATGGCACATTCTGCCTACATCCACAAACTTCTCTATCTAGCTTTTCCACCAAAGCATCATCCTCTACCGAACAACCAATGACAAGCTGTTACTTCAAGATTTAGAGACTGGCTATCAAGTATATAGTGACATCTGGCATCACCAGACTTGAAGCAAAGCAATGATTGATGAGTTATATTCACAGAAATTAGTATCCTGACCAAGTCATTACAACAGACGGGGAAAAATAAAAGAAAAGATCTATCTCATAGCTATGATATATTAAAAAAGAATGGGAGGTGACAGAAAAGTCCTCTCCAAGTGCAGCGCCATTCATCTATTGCTCGGGAATCAGCTTCAGGACAAGTGAAACAAATTTCACTGTCCCACACAGCACCATCCGCAAGAGACGCATCAAAATCCATCTGCGATCCATCTATCAAGAGACACAGGTCTCCTGAGCTAGTAGTGTACCTCATTTCTTCCTGACTGGTATGCGCATCGATGGAGACAGCAGCTCAATGATGTAATGCCAATGAGGCATGGTGAATAACTCAAAAGTCCAATACGGTAGAAGTAAGGTTCATCAACGGCTCCAGAGCACTAGGAGCAAACTTCCTAGCAAAGAGGTAGCAGACGGAGGTGGGCTTCGAGTTGTAAGTGCATCGTGTACCATTATTCCTGATGGCCTGGATGAACTCCACATTGATGTTTGCAGCACCATATCTTGCTGGATGCGGGCCTCCTCTTGACCAATCAACCCATGTGATGGTCCTGTTGGCATTGAGGGACCCATGGAACAAATGAAGATAAGTCGGTATGTAATGCTCATCTGGGTAGCAAGATGGTCTGCAGTGCTTCCGGAAGATTGAGTAGTATTTGTAGTCCGCTACTATCTGCACAGCCAATTCACGGTTAAGTTCAAACCACTCTGACCCTTTTCTCCATTGACTCGACAAGATGTGAGGGGCCATCCGACGGTTGTAGCGGCCAGCAGATTGAGGGGTGTCGATGTTATAAGACTCAACAAAGCTGTGTTCAGAGTTTATAAGGTACTCATAGACGGTTGGGAAGTTGAACACCGGAATGCAGCTCTCTGAGAGCAGAATGAAACGTTCATTTGAGAAATCCAACAAGGCATTGGCCAGCAGGCGCTTCTCAGCATCCACAAGGGTTATCGATCCCCAAGACACTTCCTGCATTGGAAAGGAATAAATATTAGAACGTGTGCAACAAACTATCCGTTCATGAGATGCTGCAAAATATAGAATGAATGCACGCATTACATAAGTTCTGTAGCACTACTGAAATTTGAAGGTGTTATTTTAGCTGGGAAAAGGAAGAAAAAGCAGATTAACATGTCACTCAGAAAACCAGCTTTATAAAATCCTAGCAATAGGGCAGCTCAAATGCCTTGACTAACTAATAAGTAGATATAATTTAACCGGAATATTGCCGATCAAGCATCTCTATATCACATTGTGTAATATTAGTGAACACCACTAGTTAAAGAACCAATCGAGTAGTTTACCAACCTAGCATGGGGACAAGCAAGCATATTCCCCTAGAGCAAATCCACCCCCACTTGCACAAATATCCCAATCAACTTGAGCACATGAGCAACCACCAACTAGCACGGCAACCGGCCAAGACTTGCTCGGTTCACTCCAGCAAGGCACCACCAGCTAACCAAGCAATCACAGAATTCACAACGCAATGCGACTAGTTCGCAAGCTACGGGATCCGATTGCAATGTAATGCATTGCTAACGTGTTGAATTAACAAGTGATTAGGAGATACATGTCAATGAGACATGGAGTGGCAAATCATCAAATGCACATCTTTTGCGTGGCAAATCATCAATAATTCATAATTAGAAAGAGGTAAAGCAAAGGCGGAGCGGAGCGGAGCTCACCTCGCTGGGGATCTGGCGACCGTAAAAGGCGGAGCTCTTGGAGGCGTTGAGCTTGTAGTCGGGGAGGGTGTGGACGTAGACGGAGTAGAGCCCCTGGTGGCCGCGGAAGAAGCGGTCCCAGAGCGGCGCGAAGGGGAGCGGGCCGCGGGTCATGAAGAGGAAGGCGACCTTGGGCACGCGCTGGAAAGGGAACTCCTCGGCCTTGGGCACGAGGGAGGCGCGCCAGAAGAGCTCGCCGTCGGACATGGTATGGGCGAGGTGGGGTGGGCGGACGAAGTCCTTGAAGGTGGGGGCGCAGTCGGCGCGGTCGCAGCCACCGTAGGTGGTGGCCGGGAAGAAGAGCTCGGTGTGGGAGTTGTAGTAGTAGCGGGAGACGTTGGCGCTGAGGGAGAGGCCGATGACGACGCCGGCCATGAAGATGACCATGGCGGTGACGAGCTTGACGAGGCCCGCGGACCAGTCCTTGCGCGGGGTGGGCGGGAAGTAGTCGGCCTCCACGTCGGCGACGCCAGCGCCCCCGCCGCGGGACTTGAGCATCGGCTTGGACTCCCCCCACATCATCCCGGCAGACGCAGATGAAGAAGGGGACCGAGCCGGCGCCGGCGCCGCGGCGAGATCGGGCAAGCAAGGTGGGATTTTGACGGCGGAATCGGCAGGCAGAAGGCTGGGCGATCTCCAAGCAAGAATCGAAGCAAATCGCGAGCGGATCGAAGGCGAAGTGAGGGAGAGGGAAAAAGGCGACGCCTTTATAGTATAGCGCAGGCAGGCGCAGGAAGACGGGAAGGGTAGGAAGGAGGAAGACGGGAACGGTAGGGGGAGGCCGCGTGTTCCTTAGTAGCTAAGGAGGAGGAGGAGGAGGAGGAGGTCGCTGTCGATTGGATCCAGGCAGCGGCGAAGAGGAAGAAGAAACAGAGGAGAGGAAACGGTCTAAAAGAGTGGGCTCACGCGCTTGTGGTGTTAGTAGGTGCATACGCCGATACGCGTGAATCGATCGACGACGGATCATCGATGGGAACTACTCCCCTCATGGTTCATGAATCATGTACTCTGATTCTCAACCGGGGTAGCGGCAGCTCAACCAAATATTTTGGCTTCTTATTTTTGAGAATCAGAAGCACATAAGGAGTGGGTCGCTCCCCGCAAGAATCCGCTCCTGGTTACGTGATTGCCCCTATAGTTGAGAAGAAATTATCCACCATTTACCATCATAGAAAACCAACCCCTCACCTTTCTCGTTCGGCTCTCACCCCCCCCCCCAAATTCTCACGTGCGCCGCTCGTCTTCTCTCTCACCCGCAGGGTCCATTCCCCAGCTGTTGCCACTTCGGGAGGCCAGCACCGCCGACCGGGAGCCCTTCGCCTCTGATACCCTCGACGCCGCACTCAACCCCTCCCTCTCGCCACCACACTCGGCCCTTGTCGCCAACAGTTGAGGACCACGACTGCCTGGTGGATCTGGCCTCGCCCTTGCCAGATCTGACATGGAGATTGCCGGATCTGGAGGTCGACGAGGTGGAGGAGGTCGGTGTGATCACTAGAGCAGAGGTAGAGGAGGCAGGCGCGATTAAGATCTGTGCGGTCGCCCTTGGCAGATTCGGTGTGGAGACTGTCGGATCTGAAGGCCGGTGAGGTGGAGGCTGACGCGGTTGAGGATGCCTTCTTGTGCTCCTAGGCCACTAGGGAGGTTGCTAGAAGGGCGGACTCAGGGCCAACGGTGTGGGAGACGACGAGTCCCCTACTCTCTTGCCCTCGATTTCCTCACGCGCGCCGCAAGCTCAAGCTCGACACGGTGCACAAGACCTCCCACTTCACCCCGACGACGGCTTCGCGGTCTACAACCACCACACCGGCGGCCTCACCTTGCGCTTCGACACCTACAACAGTGGCCACTACAGAGGCGCACCTCCTCCAGTGAGCTCACACTCCTCAACCCCGCGAGGGATCCCTTCCTCACCGTGCGCCGCCGCCGCCTGTCCCTCCACCACCACTGGGAGGGCTTCCTTGTCGCCCGCGCCGACGGCTAGAAGTCCCTCTTCTCCCCCCGCAGGTCCTCCATCCTCGGCGACACCATCGTCGAGCTCTTCCCCTCCTTCCCACGGCACTGCTGTCGCGTGGTGGTGCCCAAGGGCGAGGCAAAGGAGGCAGTGGTGGCAGAGATCAAGAGGAAGGTCGACGAGGGGACGTGGGTGGTGATGGCCCTCTTTGATTCCTCCCTACTGTAGCACCTCCCCCAACCTTCCCCCACCACCCACATCCGCTCCCTTCCTCCGCTGCACCGCCGCCGCGTTGGCTTCCCCGCGCCGCCACGGACCCTCCCCGCCATCGCCGACTGCTCCTGGGAGCTCTTGCCACCTCTCGGTTGCTCATGCTCCTCCTAAGTCTCATCCTCTCCCTCTCTAGTGCTGCTGACCCCCCCCCCCCCGATCGTCGTGCACCGCCGCCCGCGCGACCACGAGCCGCGGTACCACCACCCATCAGATCACCTTCCTCTCCCAGTTCCATCTTAGTGCTTGCCGTCGCCAACGTCGAGCCCCACCTTAGCCGCCTCCCTTGCTCCCCTGTTCTCCTCTGCATTTTTCTCTCCCTTTATCTGTCTTCTCTCTCCCACGGTCCATGCCAATCGGGCCCACTTGTAAAGGGCTAGTATTAAGGAGAGTCAGGGGCAAAAGTGTCCTAGAGTAGCATATATCAATGCCAACATGATTTAGAGTGGCGTATATCCAAATTTAGGATTCTGAATGACGTATCTCGAAACGCCGTGTTTTTAGTGACATATATCCAATCTTGCCAAAGAAAATTGTCCAAAGTCCAAGCACTGCACAAGAGGTGGTAAAACTTGCTGCCCATCTTATAGCAGCTTAAGATGACATGATTCTTGTGCATGACATGACCACAGAACACTGATTTCATGAGATTTGAGAGAGAATTGTTTATGTATGGCCTGATTTGTCTTGTTATTTTTCTATTTGTAACCGCAGCATGTGTGATGTTCACGTAATTTTCCTATTTGTACTAGCAGCTAGTATTGTTTGAGCAATTATAGCAATTGTTCGCTGGAATTTCTTGATGCCTGCATGACTATGCGTGATTGTGATTAATGGCAGTTGGCACTCAATTATCGATGAACACTTCTATGTATTCTTGTGTTAGCACTCATTATCCTACGAATAATTCCATACTATTTGTGGTTCGGACTTTATCAAACTCCTAATTAATCAGCTTTATTATTGGTATGAAATGCATTCATCTCACTGCATTCGTATGATATAGCGTTCAAATAGAATATCGATCGGTCCCGATAAATTTGTAGCTAAATAAATTTCAGAAATGAAAGGTACAAATCGAAATGAGTAAATAACAAATACACTTGAAGTGTCAAAACCAAGGGTATGATGGTCTTGTTGCCTCAAATCCTCATTTTCAGAGTTTTAGAAGCCCAATCTCCTACCAAACGTTTCTTCCGAATAGCTACAGATTCTTATAGAAATAAATCCTCTAAGAATCGGGAGCTGAGAGCTGAAAAATAAGCAGCGAAACCCTACAAAAAAACAGACCTATAATCTCTTTATAGATCTCATTTCTGCCTCAGATATATATGAATTTCCTTCTTTCTTTCTTTGTCGCGCATGCGCCTGCCTGTCGGTTGCGAATCCCACGCGCCTCGACGCGAGAGCGCACGAGAGCTTGAACAGACGACTAGGAGTGCGTGTCTGCTCTGCTCCATGCGTCGTCTCCGACCATCTGCGGACCGTTGGCTGCGTTCGTCGTCGTCTAGTCGGATTTGGACGTTGACTCGCTCCTGCCTCGCTCGTTTCGACTGTCTCCAATTGCACTAGCAGCAGCAGTAATGACCGTGCGCGTTGGCCGCTTCCAATTCAAGGCAAGCCAAGGGACGAAGAAACGTTCAATGCGTGGACTGACTGACTGACTTGTACAAGTAGTAGTGTGTGCAGGCCTCGTTTACTTGGGCCAGCACAAACATCGGCGTATTTTTCTCGACTAACCGAGTGACCGTGCGTTGCAACGGATGTCAAATAAACACACAAGTTATAAACTTGAAAAACCAATACACATACGGTAATTATTCCTACATCTTAGAGTTGTTGCGAAGTATTGTACAAAACCATTTCATTATATTTGTATAGTGTTGTATAATTATTGTTTTATTGCGACCTACTAAATTCTTCATTTTAGATTCAAATGATAATTACGGTAAAAACCACATGTTCTAAAAATGGCATATCAACAAACGTATGTGGATTACATGTATTAAACGCCGCGAGAAACAACAAGCAACCCATCGAACCTTATAGTTTCTTCGCATAATAATAATTACTAAAATCCTCGATACAATTCTATTAGGCCGTATAAATTTACATACATTAAGTACTAACAGGAATCCAGGATATCTGAGACACTGCTGCCATATAAACTTCAAGTCAATCTGAATGTATATCTTCACATCGGCCGCAAATCTTTGCTTGCATGGTGAATACATCACAGAGCTCTCGTGCATTTTAATTTAGACCAATCAAACTAAGTTTCTAGTTAATCCAAAACCAACGGAATTGTCACCATGTTCCAAAAGAACATAACAAAATGAAGGATTCAGCTACCTCAGCTCTTGAAACCCCAATACAGGCGAATATGGCACCGCCGTACTGGGCATCATGCAACCATTGGTAGCACACAAAGCAGCTTTCATGCAATCCACCACTTACTAATCCATATCAAAAGTACACAACCTAACAGCACAACAAAAGGCAAATCCTACCCTGTACTTATCAACTAATTCCAAACAGATAGGTTGGCCAGATATTATTCCAGGGTTCGTGTTTTTAGGACAATCATTTTTACATAACCTGTTTTTTTTTTTACTTTTGCAATGCAAGAACTACACATTTGAATAATAAAACTCAGCAACAACAAGGACAAATTAGTGTGGTCACTGTCACTCTGCAACTATGAGTATGGTTCTTAAAGTTTTTATTGGACTGCTACGCTAGTCAGCATATACACAAACAACTTGCAGGCATCTATGCTGCTACCTCCACCAATTGAATCATAGCAGCAAGACGAAATTGTACCAAGGAAACTACCACGAGAAAACTCGTCCTGAACACACGGTTGTTTCTATGGCTCTCCATCAACTTGAGATATGCTCGATTCCATTGGCCATCCCTCATTTCAAACTTGATTGCTCTGATAGAATGCAATAAATTCCAGAAGACCAAAGTCCATTGTAAGTTGTTGAAGAAAAGCAGGCAAGGAAAACATTCACGAACATATACCGCTTAGTTTGTGATTCACATATGAGTATTAAGAAACATTGTGAAAACACAAACTGCTCTGCCAGTACACACCTACACATATGTACACTTTTCCCCTGTTTATCTCACATTTGGCTTGATCAATACTTGCAGTACAAAACAATACAATCTGGCCTTAGAGTCAACTGTTATCGCACAACACAAACGCACATGCATATGATCTTCACAACAAGGATGATGTGTTCGGTGCTTGTTTTGGTGAGGGATTGATGTTTGAATTGGGCATTTGGGTATAATACAGTAGAGGGGAAAGGGGAGTAGTGTGGTACTCACATGCACCCATGCCCACGAGCTAAACTGGGCCAAAGGTGCAAGATTGCGGGTTGTACACGCGGTGGCTGACCTAATCCAGGTGCGGCCACCGTGCTCCAGTGCGGCCACAAGCTCCTTTGTCGTCGGCGTCGGCACGAAAACCGGCTATCCAAGCCGCGACCATCATGGGAGAGTGCAGGGCGGCAGTCGAGTGAGGCCCCGCCAGGCCGAGGGGTATTTAGGGAGGACTCAAGGAGCAGTGTAGTAGAGACTAGAGCATGAGGCACTACTACACACAGCCTCATCACAGACGGTTCGGAACCGTCATCACAGACGGTTTTCCGAACCGTCTGAAAAAGTTTGTCTGTGATAACAGGCGTTAGCACAGATGGTTCAAAAACCGTCTGTGATACGAATATCACAGACGGTTCGAAAGTAGAACCGTCTGTGATATTACTATCACAGACGGTTCTTGTGTCAGAACCGGCTGTGATAATTTTTTCAATTGCAAAAAAAATACTAAATATATTCCCCTTGACCGTCCGCCTCCGGCATCTCGTCCACCTCCTTGCTCCACTCGCTCATGAGCCTTCTAAAGAAGGTCATGATCTTGTCCTCGTCGTGGAGCTCCTCGAAAGGCACATCCTTATCCTCATCCCCTCCCTCCTTCCTCCCAGCCGCGTTGCCAGCTTGGGCTTCGCTGCCTCCGCCGCCTTGGCCCGCAGCTCCTGGATGTCGTTGGTCTGTCCCTCCCTGATATCCCAGTGTCGATTAGATTAGTCACTACAAGGGTTGCAAACTGAAGCATTTGTCAGATCATCAAGCCACATTGTTCCCCATCCATTCAATCACAAAACTATATTCAAGTACACATTCAATTACAAAACTATATTCAAGCACACATGTATACCTTGATCTAGGAGAAGCCGGCGGGGGGAAGGACAGGCAGCGCCGGAGGGAGGAGGGCCGCCGCCTGGCTGGGGGTGGCGCGGGGAGGAGAGCCGGTGGGGGAGACATCGGCCGGTCGTCGGGGGGAGGACGAGCGGCGGGAGGAGGAGGCCCGGTGGAGGGAGCACTGGGTGGCGGCGGGACGAACGGGAGGGACGATGGTCGACGGCGAGAGAAGGGAGCCCAGAGGTCACGCTGGATTTGGGGGAGTCCTTATTAATATATAAGGACTCCTGCTACTCCCGCGCACGCATTCAAAATTCTCATGCATGCATTCAAAAATTTTGAACTCCCGCGTTGTGAGTCACATATCACAGACGGCTCGTATCACCAACCATCTGTGATGAGGTACTTATCACAGACGGCTGTGATACTGAGTATCACAGACGGTTTGTATTACAAACCGTTTGTGATAGGCCCGACAGACCTAACACAGACGGTTCCATTTTAACCGTCTGTGATGAGGCGTCTACTATTGCCTGTTTTGTAGTAGTGAGGGAGAGTATGGTCATGCTCATCTGGGACCGTCACCATGGAGCCATAGAGGCCAGATCCGAGCCATGGAGGCCACCATCGCGAGGAGTTGGCCCGAGCCCCTCCTTCTCCTTCACCCATAGGTAGCCAGCCATCTCCGTAGCTCCGTCTGGTCGAATCCGAGCAACAGGCGGCCAAATCTATCCATATATTGAATGCGGTCACCGTCGTGTCCATGGTAGCGGTCGGGTCTGGCCGTGGCCACCACTATGGGCCGGTGGAGTGAGGGCGGTGCAGCGGAGGACAAGCAGCATAGTTTTGTGCAGGAAGCACCGGGGGAAAACGAGTAGCATGATGGAGCGTGTGCGGCTAGTCATCGTCGTCTCCCTCCCTTCATGCAGCCCTTCTTCCTCCGCTCCGGCAAGCTCCCCTCAGCGCCATTGTCCTTCCTTCTCTCTGGCAAGCTTCCCCAGTGACGCCCTCCTTCCTCCTCTCCAGCGGATACCGCCGTCAGATCCGCCACCACATCCTAACCGAACCGAACCGGCCCGGCCACAACACAACTGTCTCCCTCTCAGTCATTGAACATTGAGAACAAGGTGAGGATTGGACTACATTTCTATATGGAGTAGGAAATTGTATCTCCGGAGTTGTCCATTTGCACTGCCTATCAAGAATTCTTTAGGCCATTCCTACGTTTCCTACAAAAATTCCTTTGTTCTAAATGAACCTCGAGGAAAACAAGAATACCTATTTCTCTTCGGTCTGCCGGTAATAAACGTTTCCCCGTCTGGCCGAGCTCGAGCCGAGGCTGAAATAAAGGGCTATCCATCTAGCCGGCTGGGAGCGAGGCTGAACCGCTCAATTCTTGTGCATCTCCCTCACTCGACACGTGTACGGTTGTGATAGGACCACTACACTACAGCAGGAAAGCAGGAGAAAATCCAATCAATACCGGAGTTGCAAGCGGCGGCCATTCCCAATTCCGGCGAGCTCTGTCAGACGTCGATGCGGACCCGAACCGCGGACCATCTCCAGGCGTTCTCCTCGGAGGTCGAGTGCAAGCTGCACAAGGTTCTTTCCTTCGCATTCCGCTTCCTCCTCCGTTTCTTTTTTTTTGATGTATGGGATTTTACCCCATCCGACTCAGATTAAAGAAGAAGAGCACCATCAGTTGAGCCTCAGGTCAGCCTTCAATGAAAACCCCTGTGAGCATGCACGCTGATCCTAAAGCTCGAACGTGCGTGGACAGGGCGTCGAGCCTCCAGCTCCACCTTGCGCCACTAACCACCCGAGCCACCGCTCGTTCTCTCCTCCGTTTCTCCCTAACTAATTCTGGGAGTTGGGTTCATTTTTAATGGTGGCATCTTTTATCTATTTAGTTATTCTTCGATATTGCTTCCCGGCATCTTTTGGGTGGGTTATTAGTTATTTCAATTAATTTTGGTTCGGAGCATTAGCAAGGAAGGTCGTCCCTTTTCTTTCCTCCCAAAAAATCTTGTTTTGATTTCTTTCTTAATTGATTATTTTTGCTGTGGGGGAATCAATGTCCGGTTGTGACTGACTTTTCAATATTAGTGAAAGGTGAGATTTTGATTTGTTTGCAACGTTTCAGTTAAAGAAATTTGGCTTTGTTTCTTAATACCAGGGTTTCCCCTTTTCAAATGGTGCTTAATCAGGGGTAACGAATTCAAAATTGGATCTTTTTCGTATTACTATCTTACAGAATGTAGTACCTAACTGGTATTGTGTTCACCACAAAAGGTGAGGTGACACTATTAGATGATCTCAAGATGATATTACAAATTTAGTGGTTTGGATAATGAAGGTGGCAGTGTTGTTTTACTGGTTGTTGCTTGCGTTGCGTGCAGGCTCTCAGCTCCAATTCACAGCGTATCCAGCTACTGCAGCAGTTGTTTGCCGATATTGCATTGAAGGTGGATGGCCGCGCTCAAGGTGCCATCTCTGCATAGCTTCAAAAATACTAATTCTGCTAATATTTTCTTTTTATGCTACCATTAGTGCGTACCCGTGATTTCGCATTTGAAATGATTGCTTTTTTCTGAGTTTGCAACTACGTGCACTCAAGTTTGTGGTGGTTTTAGTCAATAGCATAAGCTGTATGCTGTGGTATGAGCTTCCATTTATCGTCATATTCAACTTTCAGAGGGAACAACTCAGGAGATTGTTATTTCGACCAGATTTCTGTTATGTGTGGCCTTCCAATTTCATAATTTTTAAGATAGGCCGAAGAAAAGGAACCCCAACAGTTTGTTTCTAGTCATATTCACTATGATTGATTTTTGCTTGGAATCTTTTTTTATCGTGGAAGTTATGATTGATGTGTGTTGGAATCTTCTATCGTGAAAGTTTTGATTGATGTTTTCATTTTTATCGTGTGAAATGTGACTTATCGTGGAAGCCTATAAGAGGGGACGGTTCAAACTATGGTTCAAATTAGCTAACCGAAAATGCTTGATTTGATTTGGTTAGGGTGCGCCAAGATCAAGCAATAGTGCAATGCTAGGGCGACACACGAGGGCTCAAGTTGTAAGCTATTTAAATGGACTCTGTCCTACAAAAAAATAAATTTAACATCGTTGTAAAGCGATGCTCCACATATCAGATATTAAACTGATAAGAACAGATACTACACTTATCTTAGCCAAAAGGCCGAGAAAGATATGCGTTGCAGCGTTGGCCACCCCGTCCTCACTGTTTGGTGGTGGTGGTGGGGTCTAGACGGCGGTGACATGAGGGGAAGGGTGCATGCGTACACTTGTTTTGTGATTGGGTTTGGTCTTTGAGCTGTAACGACAGATGGGGGTCGGAGTTTGCTTCAACGAGAGCCTTCTTCAATCATTTTTACCAAGCAAAAAAATTCTGAGAAAAATTCTGAGAAAAATTTCAGGCTGGCCTATGATCTGTATACGGACAATTGAAAAGGGAAACAATGGATGAACGGTAGCCTTCTTGTTTCGTTTATCCTTCAACCTTTTGTCCCCGTAAAATTTCCATTCTTTTTGGTGTGAGTTTATGTCTGGACATTTGAAGGGCACTGCATGGTTGACGGCCATGTGAAAAACTGCAAACATGCGGCAAAAAGTCCAGCAGTGGCAAAGGCATTTTAGACCATGAATCTTTACATTAAAGTATGGGAAATATATGCATAAAAGTACATAGATATGACCAAGATTCATGACACCAGGTGCTCTTCTTCTTCCTTCCCCCACCCCCCCCCCACACACAAGCGACGCGATGGGCAGCGTGCCTCGGTAGACGGCGGCAAAGACCATAGAAGGACACGACGGAGGCAGCGACTGAGGAGGTGGCGACACAACATAATCCGGCGGCAGGGAGACTGGTGACGGACAAATCTAGCATCATGGAGGTCTCCGGTGCTATATTCTAGGTTTTCAACGTCGTTGTCCCAAGATCCGGTGTAGAGAGCACCACAGAAAATATGTATTTATCTTGTACAATACATGTATTATACAGTTGGGTGATTGTAAATGATTTTTTTAAAAAAATTGGTTGTATTCGTGTATACCAGGTTTACATGGTGTAGAATAAAGAGACATCATTCAAAACTCAAAATTTGAGGCAAGTATCATCTCATGTCAGATCAGCTTTTACATGTCATATCAACTTCTAATAAATCCCTCGAAATACCCATAGGTATTTTGCTCATACGAGTCAAAAACCCAAGCTTTTCCGCATCAGATTTGGGATGGAGGTCAATTGCGATGAACCAATGCTTTTCCGCCTCAGTCCTTCAGGCCATTATCCTCCGGTATAAATGGGCGCAGTTTTTGCGCCAGCAAGGCGGCCACGTCGCCTATTTTCCTTCTGCCGTCCGATCTTCCGCTTCTGTTCTTCCCGGCCGTCCGATTTACCTCCCGTTTTGCTTGCCTGCGTTCCCGTCGCTTCCTCTCGTCCGTCCTCCGCGTGTTGGAGTCCTTGACCGTTCGCTGCTTTTTCCTTCCTCGTCCGCAGTTCGATTCTCCCGGGCGTCACCTACTCAACAACCTCTCCGGCGGTGTGCCCCTGGAGCTGCTCTCCTCGCGGCAGCTCCGGAAGGTCGACCTCAACACAAACACCCTTACGGGAGATATCCCCGCCCCCTCCGGCTCGTCGGTTCTTGAGTACCCCGACCTCAGCTCCAACTCCCTCTCCGGCGCCATCCCGCTGGAGCTCGCCGCGCTCCCGGAGCTCAGGCACTTGGACCTGAGCAACAACCAGCTCACCGGGTCAATGCCGGAGTTCCCAGCCCATTGCGGGCTCGACCTCCTCAGTGTCTACAAGAACCAGATCGCGGGGGAGCTACCCCGCAGCCTCGGCAACTGCGGCAACCTCACCGTCTTGTTTCTATCCTACAATAGAATCGTCGGCACGGTGCCCAATTTCTTCGCCTCCCTGCCGAGGATGCAAAAACTGTTCCTTGACCACAACCATTTCGTCGGGGAGTTGCCGGTGAGCATTGCTGAGCTTGTCAACTTGGAATGGTTCGTCGTGTCGAGAAATGGCTTCACTGGACCTGTCCCTGAGGCAATTGGGAAGTGTCAATCCTTGATGATGCTCTACTTGGATGGCAACCGGTTCACCGGCTTAATTCCACCGTTCATTGGCAATTTGAGCAGACTGCGGTTCTCTATCGCAGACAATGTCATTATTGCCGGGACAATTCCACGGGAGATTGCGAAATGCCGGGAATTGGTTGTGCTCCAGCTCCAGAACAACAGCCTTTCCGGGGCGGTACAACGGGAGATTGCCGAGCTCAGCAAGCTGCAACAGTTGAACCTATCCAATAACCTGCTCCATGGGCCAGTTCCTCCAGCATTGTGGGGATTTGCTGACATGGTGGAGCTGTATCTCAACAACAACAGTCTAAGTGGGGAGATACATCCTGATATCACTCACATTAGGAAACTAAGAGACATCAAATTGTTTAACAACAGCTTTACTGGCGTGCTTCTACAAGCCCTGGGGTTGAACACAACACCAGGACTTTTCGTCATCGACCTCACTGTCAACCGCTTCCACGGTGCAATACCTCCCGGTCTGTGCACTTACCATTCTTGATCTTGAAAACAACTATGCCTAAGGTTTCTTTATACAATGGCCTTGCACATTTCTGTAGTGGGGATTAGAGAAAGGATGGGGTGACACTGCTGAAAGGTGCAAGGAGACAACTCAGATGTCAAGTGGAGAGAGCTGGACCAGAAGTACCACTTCTCCTGCCAATTCACTGCTGATATGATTGCCATGAACACTAGTGACTATCATCACTAGCTCATACCAAGAAATTGCTGGAAGGTCAGTTGACTGAATCTTACTGCAAATTCAGTACTCTACAAGTAAGGATATATAGCTGTATGGTGCTATAAGAAGACAACCATACAGCATGTTCCACCTTACACTCCAGATACACACGTTCTCTTTTGCCTAATCAGAAACACTTTTGCTGTTAGTAAGCAAATACTATGTAGTTCTTACAATTGCCTCTTTATAAGCGGTATCATTTTGTCCCTGCTTGTTTCATATTATGCATTGCATCATACTCGATTTTCCATTAGGCAGTTTTCATATCAATGTACAACACTCTACTTTCCCAACACAGTCTCCCAATTGCCTGATACAAATATACTAAACCATTAAAACATACTCAATTTATCTATCAGTATGTTCTTACTTAAAATGTAATAACATATTTCCTATTAGTTTTACTACATCATCTTTTTCAAATCTTCTAATTAGTCACTCATCTATCGGTATCCTAATTTCGCTCTTCGTCAATACCCCGCTTCCACTTTTCATCGCTATTTTTCTTCGCTCTTACATATAACGAGCGCGTCAATACGCGCACAGGTACCTAGTATGCAGTAATAGTATGATCTCCATGGTCCGTTTGCAAGGACATGGTCTGGTAGACCAGCAGCTAGCTTGGTTTTTTTTAAAAAAATATATATATTTATAAAAAAAAAGAAATTATAGAAATAAATAGTCAATATTTTTTACAAAACTAAACATCTGTCGCCAATTCAATTGGTAACAGGAAATTGTCTCCGTTTCAATTGGCGACGGTAGCCCTGTCGTCGATTGAATTGGTGATAGCCTCCTATCGCTAATTCGACAGATATCTAGTTTTGTAAAAAAAAAAACGACTATTTATTTATGTAAATCTTTTTTTAAATGAATTATTTTTCATAAAAAATCGGAGGATCCATACCATCACACACAAAGAAAGTCGTCTTGGGGTGCTCCTGCAACTCACAAGCAGCTTCTGCTTCTCCTGCTTCTGCATGTGCAGCCCTCCAACCCTACCTAGCTTTGTCACCTCCATCCCATTCCCTATGGGCAGCACCATGGACCTGCCCTTCTTCCCTACCACTTGTCCATGGCAGCAAGCCCAACTACCATGGCCTTCCTGTTTCATAATCTTTCAGATAGGCCGAAGAAAAGGAACCCCAACAGTTTGTTTCTGGTGCTTAAAACTATTTCTTTCTCTAGTCATATTCACTAGTATTTAGTTTTCAGAATCTTTTATCGTGAAAGTTATGATTGATGTTGCTTGGAATCTTTTGTCGTGAAAGTTAGTTTTGACAGAAAATGCTGTTTAGTGCAGCACGCACTATTTCTTTTTCCCACATAAAATGCTGTCGCGTATCATTTTCTGAAAGTCGTTCTGGAAGAAATTTAACATCTTCCTTTTGGGAGAAGACCATTAGATTTGTCTTGTTTAGCTTTTTCTTGAACAAGCAAGTTTTTTTTTTCGCCATTCAAACTCTTTTTCCGAACATTAGCTCAAAAGGCTTGATTTGATTTGGTTGGAGTGTGCCAAGCCCAAGCAATAGTGCAACGCTAGGGCGACACACAAGACCCAAGTAGCAAGCTACTTTAATGAGACCCTCCCCACAAAAAATAAATTTAATATCGTTGTGGAGCGGTGCTCCACATATCAGATATTAAACTGATAAGAACAGATACTACACTTGATCTTAGCCAAAAGGCCGAGAAAGGTATGAGTTGCAACGCTGGCCACCCCACCCTCTTGTAGCCTCGCCACGCCCGTCTCCTCTATGCTGAACGGTGTGGTACTAAAATGAGTTCCTGCTATATGGGCCGCCGACTAGTCAAGATACTTAAACGGGCCGGCCTTTTCCTGGGAAGCTATTGGGCCTGAACTCAGTGTTCGGTGGTGGTGGGGTCTAGACGGCAGCGAGATGAGGGGAAGGGTGCATGTGTAGGTTTGTTTCTTCGAGCTGTTGCAACGTCATCTGGACAGATCATGGGGGTCGGAGTTTGCTTCAATCATTTTTACCTGATCGAAAATTTTTGAGAAATTTTTCAGGTTAGCCTATGATTTGTATACGGACAATTGAAAAGGAAAACAAATGGATGAACGGTATCATTCTTGTTTCGTTTATCCTTCAACCTTTTGTCCCCGTAAAATTTTCATTTTTTGTGTCAGTTTTTGTCTGAACATTTGAAAGGGCACTGCAGGGTTAACGGCTATGTGAAAAACTGCAAACATGCGCCAAAAATTCCAGCAGTGGCAAAAGCATTTTAAACCATGAATCTCTACATAAAAGTATGGGAAATATGTGCATAAAAGTACGTGGATATGACCAAGATTCATGGCATTTTAGACCATGAATCTTTTACATAAAAGTACAAGGAATATGTGCCAGAAAGATGACACCAAGTACTCTTCTAATTCCTCTCCCTCTCTCTCCCCCCACACAAGCGACACGACAAGCAGCGTGCCTCGACGACCAAGTAGACAGCGGCGGCGGCAGCGAAGACCATAGAAGCGAGCGAGGAGGCGGCGATAGGGACACTGGCGACGGCCGAATCTGGGAGGTCTCCGGCGCCATATTCTAGGTTTTCAAAACTCGAAATTCAAATTGGAGGCATCATTCAAAACTTGAAATTCAAATTGGAGGCAAGTACTATCTCATGTCAGATCAGCTTTTACATGTCATATCAACTTCTAATAAATCCCTCGAAATACCCATGGGTATTTTGCTCATACGAGTCAAAACCCAAGATTTGGCACATATTACGAAGAAAAGCAAACGGTGCAGATTAGGAGTGGTTTCAATTGCGATGAACCAATGCTTTTCCGCCTAAAGACCTTGAGGCCATTATATGCAGTACTAGTATGATCTCCATCATCCGTTTGCAGGACATGGTCTGATAGACCAGCAGCTAGCTAGGGGCCTTGGGATCCAGAATTATTTTTAGATAATACATTTTTAAAAAAGAATTATATAAATAAATAGTTTTTTTTTTTACAAAACTAGACCTCTATCGTCTATTCAATTAGCGACAGGAAGCTGTCTCCGTTTCAATTGGCGACAGGAAGCTGTCTCCGTTTCAATTGGCGACAGTAGCCCTATCGCCACACTGAATTGGCGACAGTATCCTGACGCCAATTTAATTGGTGACAGATGTCTAATTTGTAAAAAATTTTTACTATTTATTTATGTAATTCTTTTTTAAAATATATTATTTTTTTAAAAAAATCAGGGGATCCATACCCCCATACCATCACACACAAAGAAAGTCCTCTTGGGTGTGCTCCTGCAACTCACAAGCAGTTTCTGCTGCTTCTGCATGTGCAGCTCTCCTACCCTACCTATCTTTGTCACCTCCATCCCATTCCCTATGGGTAGCACCATGGACTTGCCCTTCTTCCCTACCACTTGTCCATGGCAGCAAGCCCTACTACCATGGCTATGGCCACTGCTAGTACTGCTTCCTTGTTGGCCTTGGAAGATGTTGGTGACCACCACTATGGCTCCCTTGGGGTTCACGTCCATGGCCTGGAGCACCTCGTCGCGGTCCTCCACGTCGCCGTGGACGACGGCGAAGTCGAGGCAGCTCAGCCGCCGGACCGCCTCCGACGGCCGGCCTAGCTGGAAGTCTGCCGCCGCCGCGAGGCCGAGGCGGTGGAGGTGGCTACTGACGTCGTCGAGGCGCCGGGGGTCGTCGCGGATGCAGACGAGGCGGCCTCCTGTCCGCGCGGCGGCGACGGCGAGGGCGACCGTGGTCGAGGCCGGGGACGCGCCCGCAGGGGCGATGTCGGCGAGGAGCTGCGCCTGGTTGCCGGCCGCCAGCGCGGAGATGTACTCCATGCTCTCGGGCTCCATTGGCGTGCTACTCCTAGTCCTAGTAGCTGGTGCCTTTGTTTCATCTGCTGCTTGTGTGTCGTAGTCATGCTGCCCTCTGCACTGAAATTAGCAGACATGTAATTAGACAGCTTAATCCATACGCACGCATGCATGCATCGATGCATCCATATACAACATGTATATGTAATTAGACATATACATGTTGTATATGTGCTCACCAGCTGCAGGGTGTGCAAGTAAGCCTCCATGGCAAGCACAGGCGACCAACAAGCCATGCGTGCGATATATCACAGATGCAATGCAAGAACGATCAGATTGCGATCTGTAGACGACAATGGAGCGACCAATGCTCGATATGATGAATCGATCAGCAGACGTTGATTTCCTTGCCCTCTCGTCTCTTGAAGCCTCCCTTTTATAGGCAACCGAATAGTAGTAATCAACACTTAGCAGAGCACAACACGTAGGCGTGAGCGAGCTGTCTAGGTCAACTTTCTGCTACTGCTGGTGCTGGTGCAGTGCATCTCAATGGCCAATGATGGATGGATCGATCAAGTCACCATGGGTGTAAAATGTAGAGTCACCATGTCCAAGTGGCAGGCCGAGCAAAGGGACACTTGTGGCATCCCGAGGCGGCTGGCCGGGACGCGTGGGTGCCGCCCTGCCCTACGCTGGCCGGCCGGCTGGACGTGACATCGCCGTCGCCCTCGCTCGTAATTTTGGCGGCACCTCACAGCTTAGTATCCATTTCAGAATACTACGTCCTCTATGACTTTTTCACTGCCTCGAATACTCTGTTCTCTAACTTTTTACGAAAGTTAAATTTTGACTCTTAATTTTATATTAAATATTTATAAGATATTATAGGAGCTTAATATTATAAAAGTATTTCTTATGATAAATCTAACAATAGTATTTAATATGACCAATCTAAGTATTTAGAAAAAAAAAAATTATTAACCAGAAATTATCAAATTTGACAGGTTAAAGTCAAAGATGATCGAGTATTCTTTCTGAAACGGAGGGAGTACCTGACTAGTTAGTCAGACCTCCCGGCAAAAGGTGGAGAACGCACGTACTCCTATCAGCCATGTTCATCGCTATTCTTTTTGCTGGTTCACGCGAATACCAAAAACGGAGTACTGTAGTTTGTGGGTTCACATCCAATCCAGCAGAGAGTACCCTGTCACTCGAAATCCCAACATCATAATTCCCAGTTGTAACACATGATAGTCACCTGCAGAGAAAAGAAAACATTGTGCTCTAGTCTCAGTTCATTAGTTAGCAAAATCACCCTCCAGCCTACTGCCAAAGATCATATATGAAGTAACATAGGCTCGTCCGCTCATGTCGACGGATCGAGCAGCCTATGGTCTATACAGTGAATAAAATCTGTAAAACGAACAGCTAAAAGGCAACCCAACAAATATGCACAATCCTATTCCGGGCTATTTGAATAAGCAGAATAAAAAAGGTAAAAGGCAGCCGATTGACAAATTATACTAGGAAATTTAAGCCATAAGCAACGACAGGGTCTCCCTGCATCCTCGCCCAAATAATATTCAACAGTAAGCATCCTCGCCAAGCCTACCGCGTTTCCATTAGCGCAATACTGCATCACACTATCTGATCAATATTGCATCGCACTATCTGAGAGTGATTGTTCTAGACACCACGAAATCCATATGGGCGGTCCACTGGTCCTCGCTGTTTTTCTACGATTTTTAATGTTATATTTCACGCATACACGTTGTTCCAAAATGTAAACTAAAAATGAAGGGGAATGGTAAGCTGTCAATTCTCTCACTAATCTTTTTTTTTCCTTCTAAATCAGCCACCTGACCAAGTTAGATTTTGGAGTTCGGGTAACCACCTGCAAACAAGGAACTGCCTGGATCCAGGCGGAAACAAGTGCCAATGGACCATAGCAGCGTCAGGAAATTAGGCTCAAGATGCTATTCGAAACAATGAACACAGGTAATCAAGCATTATACAGTTAGCCGTCAAGAGCAAATTTAGAGGCAACGAGTATAACAATATAAAACTGAGAGAAAAGTACACTGGGCGTCTCTAAACTTGTCAGAGGGGTTCACTTGGGTCCCTAATCTATGAAAGTGTACAATCCGGTATCTAATCCATTTAAGTGGGTCAATGGATGTCCAAAATAACCCAGGCTGACTTGATCGCTGACGAGGAAGGTTGACCCCTGACGTGGACTCTCCAGCGTGGCCTTCTTCCTCATTCATCTCCATCCAATCTCCCATTTCTCCTTATCCACTCCTCTCTCCCCCGGTGGATTTCTTCAGCACCGCCCCCATGGCTCTCCTCCAGCCGGCTTCTTGCGCCCACCGCCACCGGCTGCAGCGTCGCCCCGATGCGGCCCACTCCCGCTCCCTGTGCCCGGTCCTCCGATGCATCCCCCGCCTGCGCCCTCAGCTCCTCCCCAGCCCCATGGCCCCGCCGCCTTTCACCTCCACCCGGCTCCCTCGTGCGGTTTGGCCCTGCTCGGGTCCGGCCGACGCCTAGCCCGCGCTCCTCAAGTCGTGGAAGAAGTTGTCCGTGTACCCAGCGATGGAGAACACCACCGCGGGGACAAGGTGGTGCTTCGTGCATTGCGGCGCAACAACCGCGGAGGGGATGGACTTCACGGTCACCTCCACGACGCTCAGGAGGAGGAAGTCGTCCCTGTGGGCACGGGGATGACGACGTTGGCGGTGGGAGCAGGGGACTCCTCTGAGTGCGCGCGGCCGAAGGTGTTGCGGCACTCGTGGACAGCGTGCCCGAAGATGATGGAGTTGGGTAGGGAGAAGTAGATGTGCTCGAAGACACAAGACTTGCGCGGGCGATGCGGGACGAGGCAGGTGGAGGACACGAACATAACGCGGCGGTCAACGAGGACCACCTCCCACGGCTACACCTCGCGCTCGTAGGCGGCGTCGATGAGGTCCAGCGCGCAGGTCTCTGACGCGAACACGACCGTGCCGTTGGGGCGGCGGCACATCACCAGAGGTCGGCAGCCGAACGGGTCGCGCACGACAAAGAGCTTGTCGGCGGTCAGGAATAGTAGCGAGTACGTTCCGACGAGGCGCTCGCAGGCATCATAGATGCACGAAAGTAGCTGGTGCGAGAGCGAGGTGGCGATGAGGTGCAGGATGACCTTTGTGTCCGACGAGGTGTTAAAGATGGAGCCTTGCGCCTCCAGCCTGTTGCGTAGCGCCTGGTAGTTCACGAGGTCGTCGTTGTGCGCCACAGCGAGCTGCCTGAAGCGGTACCCGGCCAAGAAGGGTTGCACGTTGTGCAGCGAGGCGGTGGCGCCGGCTGTGGAGTAGTGCACGTGGCTGATAGTAGTAGAGCCGAGGTTGCAGAGCCATCGTACCCGACGGCGGGGATGCCGGCGCCCTCCTCCCCGTGGTGCTACAGCTTCTACAGGCCGAGGTAGTAGAGCGACACCTCGTCTGGGTCGCCCATGACGTCGAACATGCTGCACTCCTCGTGGGTGTGGTCGTCGCCGTTGTCGTCATGGTTGAAAGGCATGACGCGGCCGGGGATGGCGGACCGGATTTAAAGATGACGACTGGGCGTGCGCGTGCGTGAGCTACTATCCACGTTGGAGTGTCCACCTCACGGTCAACTGACTAGCCAGGGACTTTTGGACCTCCGATGACCCACTTAAATAGTTTAGGTACCGGATTGGACACTTTCATAGATTAAGAACCCAAGTGAACCTCCCTCACAAGTTTAGGGATCCACAGTGTACTTTTCTCTAAAACTAAACATAGGTGATACAGTACGCAGTTTTCATTTGGGTTTAACAAATCATACGAACATGGATGTTACGGCGTTGCCAAGGCACCGTGGCGGTTCGGCGGGGATGCCGCGGAGGCTCGCCTTGCCTGGGCCATCTAGGTGGGTGACTAGAAATTTGTGGTGTCCATAGTGAGCGTCTGGGTGGGTGCCTTGGCCAGCTAGTAGGGGCGTCTGGGTGGGTGGGATAAGTGGCGCTGCAAGGGGTGTCTAAGCAGGGAAAGTGGCTCTTGGCTCAGCTGAAAATGAGTGAGAATGAGAGGCGACCACATGGAACCCTAGCCACCGCCTTCATTGCACCGACCGCCGGCGAGCTTCCCTTCCTCCGACGCCAGATATTCTTCTTCATCTGCCTCTACTTCTTCTTCCTCTGCTCATTGTGCCGGCCGTCGGCAAGCTTCCCTCCCTTCTCCATTCCCTCCGACACCAGGTACTCTTCTTCTTCCTCTTCTCTACTCCTGATGGCAACGTGCTCATCCTTTGTTCTTCTTTCTTCCTCTGCTAAGGCAAGCTCCCTCTGTCAAGGCCTCGACAAATCTCCCCACCCTCCAGATCTACAAGTGTGCTTCTCTCTGCTCTGCATTCTCGATCTGTTGCATTGCATGCCTATGCCCATTGATCTGATTTGTTGCATCCCCGATATGTTGCATCAACCCCTTTAGCTCGCCGTATCTCGCCTTCAGGACGCCATAGTGCCCTGGTGCCTCTCAGGTGCCGTGGTCGTCAAATACGCCATGACAACTATGCTATGGAGCAAGACGAGACGGACTGTAGCAGAGGAGTGAATAGTACCCACGGTACTATATCATGGTGTGAACAGTGCCACATGAAGTAGCATCTCATGAATAGTAATCGTCGTTGTTGTAGCACTGTTATTTTCCATATATGGTTTATGGGTTTCCTAGGATAAAGAATAACTGATTAGGTAGATTATTTTGGAATTCCTTATCTATTAAGTTATTATTAGAGATATGATCTTATCTATTAGAAAGATTATTTTTAATAGTGAAAAGGATTAGATTAGATTGATAGGTTCTCTTATAGATTATTTTTTAAGCGTCAAATCGAATTATCCCTATAAAAAGGATATAATGTATCCATTATCAATCAAGCAATAAGAAACAATAATTCAATTAAGCCTTCAAGCCTCGCTATCTCAGCAGGGAAGAGTCCTACCAGTGGTTAGATAAGGGCAAGTGTCCTACCCTCAGTCCTTGGACCTGTACCCAATCAACGACCACAACATTTGATATCAAAGCCACCCACTATAGCTTCCGGTACCGAGCTCTCTCCCTTCGCCATGTTAAAAGCTGGCAACGAAAAGATAATGACCTCAATTGACAACATGATGACCATCCTCCAAAAAACGTGAGCATTGATGGTCAGATACTATACTTAGCCAAAAGACCTAAAAAGGTACGAGTTGTAACGCTGGCCACCCCCATCCTGTTATAGCCTCGCCACACCCATCTCCTCTCCGCTCCGTAGTGTGGGACTAAAGGAGCTTCTGCTCCCTTACGATGCCGTCCTCTTGCATGGGCCACCTTCTCAGCAAGATGCTGAAGCAGGCCGTCCTCTTGCATGCTCAGCGAGGACCAGGAGGCAGTGGGATGAGGGGAAGGGTCCCTGTGTACGCTTGTGACTGGGTTTGGCTTTCAACCGGGAACATATGGCTGCGAAAAATTCTGAGGACAATCTTCGAGATGGGGAATAATCTGTACTATAATTTGAAGCTCTTCTATCATTTGTACATGGAGAATTGAAAAGGAGAAAACTCAGGATGAATAGTATCCTTTCTGTTTCGTTTTCGTTCCCACTCCCCCCCTAAAATTTAAATACAAACTGCATTATATACATCCAGTGTATTGATGCATAATGCTCATGTGGAAACTCTCTTAAAGGCAACAAGCGTTGGCATCACAATTTTGAACCAGAGAGCATGATCAGAACTCTTAGCAGGGTGCCAGGATCAGTTAGCTAATGATGAGTTACTGGAAAAAAAGAGAGCAGTTATACGCTTATTTCATACAAGGAAACCCACTGCTTTCTATTTAGTTTAGTTTTCCTTGAGCAATTGTTCCATACAATTATGAAGTACACTCAACAGAAAGTTCATCAATAGAAAGTTTTCCACAAAGTGTGCCATCTGAATTTGAATAGTTAATTTAGATATGTTTAACCAACTACGATTTCCACCATTACAAAACTAATCTGCAGCATCTCTCAAGCAACCATTATTGGCAGGAAATCATTTAACAAGCCATCAGTAGCACTTATGAATCATATGCATAGTTCAAACTCCAAGAAACTTCATTCTTGGAGACTGGAGTGCAGATGACAGATGTTGATCCTAATTCCTACGGGTGGTGCATAGCTTATAGCTAGAAAGATGTTACTGTACAGCAGAAGGAGATTGAAACTTTCAGACTGTGCCATGATTGAGAGCATTCTATTGTCGGTGGCGAGGAGGGACGGACCGCGCGCTCGGCCTCGGCGGCGAGGAGGGACAGGAAGAGCCCGCCGGAGATCCCAGTAGGTTCGTCGGAGAAGACGAGGTCGAAGGAGCCGTCGGACAAGGGGAAGCTGTGGGGGTTGGCGCGGCGAACGAGCGGCAGGAAATCGACGAGGTCGATCCCAGTGACTTCGCTGACACCCGCGGCGTGGAGCGCGTCTACGAAGGGCACACGGACGCGGCGCCGGGCGTGAGGGAGGCTGGGAGCTGCGGAGGGAGCCGGGAGGGGCGACCGGCGTGCGAGGTCGCGAGGGCGTGAAGGGGATTAGGTCTACAGGGGACATCGGGCATGGGATGGTTGGGAGGCGTGGGATGGGAGGGAGGTGAGGTTTGGCGTGGGCCGGTTGAGCCTCGGGCTGCCTCGGGCCAGATGTTGTCACACTGTTTGTTAGCCATGTATATGAAAATATTTTACACTGTTATTTTTGCTGGGCCTTGGGCTACAGCCCACCCTGCCCGAGGCTCAGATCTTGACTATAGAACTTGTGACTGTCCGGTCTGCAAGTAAGCACACAAAAGAATTCAGTCATGCGCCGAAGGAGAAAGAACACACTGCCGTGTGAGTGTTTGCACAAGAAACTCAAAGCGATCAAGATCTGAACTCAGCGATCTACCTCCTCTTTTTCTCAAACTCAAGTTTGGGACAGACTGGGGTGGAGGGCGTCGACATGGAACCTGAAAAAGGAAGGAGCAGCATAACAAGATGGTGGCAGACAAGACTGTTAGTGCAAGTACGGTGTTAGATGGGTCCAATACTCCAATGTAGGCCGAGATGATGGCAAAAAATTGGCTACACACTCTTTTACTTCACCCTGCACAACCTAAATATAGGCGATGACTACTTGATGAGTTCTTCAGACCATCCCTGATGAGACAATAGTGAAACGTATAGTAGTAGTTTTTATTTGGGTTAAATCAATTAGTAGTAGTTTTTATTTGGGTTAATTCAATTATTACTTAGGACGTCACCATCAGATTTGCATCCTCAGCAAAGCTGATTTCTACTGCTCTTGTTGCAAACGGTTACTTCCACTGGTCACAAAATTCCAAACTTTGGCTCAAATTAGCTTAAGCCCGAACAGGCTCTAAACGAAAAAAAGACTTGACTTGATTTGGTTGGGGTGCGCCAAGCCCAAGCAATAGTGCAACGCTAAGGTGACACACGAGAGCCCAAGTAGCAAGCTACTTTGATGGACTCTCCCCCACAAAAAATAAATTTAATATCGTTGTGGAGCGGTGCTCCACATATCAGATATTAAACTGATAAGAACAGATACTACACTTGATCTTAGCCAAAAGGCCGAGAAAGGTATGAGTTGCAACGCTGGCCACCTCGCCCTCTTATAGCCTCGCCACGCCACGTGGCCTCTCCGCTGAGCGGTGTGGTACTAAAACGAGTTCCTGCTCCCTTACTCCCTCGCCCTCGATTTCCTCGCGGGGGCCGCAAGCTGAAGCTCGACACGGTGCGCAAGACCTCCCACTTCTCCCCGGCGACGGCTTCGCTGCCTACGACCACCGCACCGGCGGCCTCGCCTTGCACATCGACACCTACGGCAGCGACCGCTGCGGAGGCGCTGCCTCCTCCAGTGAGCTCACGCTCCTCAGCCCCGCGAGGGAGCCCTTCCTCACCGTGCGCCGTCGCCGCCCGTCCCTCCACCACCACTGGGAGGGCTTCCTCGTCGCCCGCGCCGACGGTCAGAAGTCTCTCTTCTCCCCCCGCAGGTCCTCCATCCTCGGCGGCGCCATCGTCGAGCTCTTCCCCTCCTAACAAGCCTCTGCGGCCGCCGAGCTCCACGTCGACGGCTCCTTCCCGCGGCGCTGCTGCCGCGTGGTGGTGCCCAAGGGCGAGGCAAAGGAGGCGGTGGTGGCAGAGATCAGGAGGAAGGTCGACGAGGGGACGCGGGTGGTGATGGGCAAGGACTTGTGCCAGGGTGTTACTGTGCAGGTAATCTTCTTATCTTGATTTCTGCAGGTAATCCTGTGCCATGGTACGTGTTACTGACTGATTGTTCATCTCGAAAGAAGTTACTTATCCTAATAAGTGATGTTGCATGCTTGCATCATTCAAATTTTCAGTCAAAGACACAACAGCGGGTTCCAATTTTACTCCATTGAATGTTCTTGAGCTTGGATTAGACAAGAACCTGTAGCACAATCTTGCTTAACTCATTTGTTGGCCACAATCACGACTTTTAGCAACACAGCAAAATTTTAATGAAAATACATCAAACTGCATAGTAATAGATGTTACCAGGTGGGAGTTCATTTTAAGTTAGATTGGATTATTCCCCTCCTGTAGGCATGAACTTGATCCGTCTCTCCGCGGATTTCTTTTGCAATTTGGTACGACACTCTGCAGTGGTTTTGCAATGTGTAGGTAGAGCCATATGTACATGGTATATTCGGTTCTGGAAGTAGTAGCAGTTCGGTGCTGTGAGTTTGTGTTAGACATCTACCTATGCAGCTGAGACCTGAGAGAATTATTGTGTAGCATGAGTTTATGCCCTGTCATTTGCTCGCTCTTGTGTATGTCAATGAGCTACAGCAAATAATTTGAATTCAACGGTTTGCTTTGGTGGATAAATTGAAATTCTTGTTCATTTCTGTAGGCTGTAACTGAATTGTTTTTTTGGCATATCAAGAAAACTACATTCTGAACAAAGGCATCATGTTAGTCAAGGACATTGGGCTGCAGGCTTATGTAGAAAGAAAATTGTCCAAAGTCCAAGCACTACACGAGAGGTGGTAAAACTTGCCGTCCATCTTATAGCAGCTTAAGATGACATGAATCTTGTGCATGATATGACCACAGAACACTGATTTCATGAGATTTGAGAGAAAGAATTGTTTATGTATGGCCTGATTTGTCTTGTATTTTTTCTATTTGTAACAGCAGCATGTGTGATGTTCACGTAATTTTCCTATTTGTACTAGCAGCTAGTATTGTTTGAGCAATTAGAGCAACTGTTTGCTGGAATTTCTTGATGCCTGCATGACTGTGTGATTGTGATTAATGGCAGTTGGCACTCAATTATCGATGAACACTTCTATGTATTCTTGTGTTAGCACTCATTATCCTATTGCATATTATTTGTGGTTCGGACTTTATCGAACTCGTAATTAATTGGCTTTATTATTGGTATGAAATGCATTCATCTCACTGCATTCGTATGATATAGTGTTCAAATAGAATATCGATTGGTCCCGATAAATTTGTAGCTAAATAATTTCAGAAATAAAAGGTACAAATCGAAATGAGTAAGTAACAAATACACTTGAAGTGTTAAAACAAGGGGTATGATGGTCTTGTTGATTCAAACCTCATTTTCAGAGTTTTACAAGTCAACCTTCTACCAAACGTTTCTCCCAAACAACTCTAGATTCTTATAGAAATAAATCTTCTAAGAATCAGTAGCTGAGAGCTGAAAAATGAGGAACAAAATCCTACCAAACAAACCTACAATCTCTTTATAGATCTCATTTCTGCCTCAGATATATATGAATTTCTTTCTTTCTTTCTTTGTCGCGCATGCGCCTGCCTGTCGGTTGCGAATCCCACGCGCCTCGACGCGAGAGCGAGTCCAACGGACCACGAGCGCAAGAGAGCTTGAACACACGACCACGAGCGCAAGTAGAACAGTGCGTGTCTGCTCTGCTCTGCTCCATGCAGCGTCTCCGACCATATGCGGACCGTTGGTTGCGTTCGTCGTCGTCGTCGTCTTGTTCGCTTCGAATCACTCTACTAGTTGGGTGGCCCGCCCCGCGCGTACTCAAGGAGCAGTGTAGTAGAGACTATAGCACGAGGGAGAGCCTGCTGATGCTCATCTGGGACCGTCACCATGGAGCCATAGAGGCCAGATCCGAGCCATGGAGGCCACCATCGCGAGGAGTTGGCCCGAGCCCCTCCTCCTTCACCCACAGGTCGCCAGCCATCTCCGCAGCTCCGTCTGGTCGAATCTGAGCAACAAGCGGCCAAATCCATCCATATATTGACTGTGGTCACCGCCATGTCCATGGTAGTGGCCGGGTCTGGCCGTGGCCACTGCCATGGACCAGTGGAGTGAGGGTGGTGCAGCGGAGGACGAGTAGCACAGTTTTGTGCGAGCAGCACCGTGGAAGAAATGAGTAGCACGATGGAGCATGTGCGGCCAGTCGTCGTCGTCTTCATCACTAGCTGGGGGAGGACGGCGGTACGCTAGAGAGGATGAGAGGAAGGAGTGGCCATGGGGAGGGCAGATTGCATGAGGGTGGTGAATTTTTAATATTGGTCCTATCTGGCAGCGTGGTGGGTGGCAGACTCACCACCAACCCAAGTAACTATTTTAAGGCCCTGTTTGGTACAGCTTCTACTCCCAACTTCTCAATTGATTCTCGTGGAGTTGTACCAAACACCCTGATTCTCAAAACCATCAGATCTTGATTCTCGCGAGGAGCTGTCTCAAAAATGAACTAGCAACGAGAAGCAGCCTTCCCGCAGATTCTCGTGAGAATCCAACCTTACAAAACAGAAATACCTATTGAAGTTCATAGTATTTAGGCCCTGTTTGGTAGAGCTTTAAATTCTCATTTTTTAGATTCTGCTCCTAATTCTTTGAGAATCCACTTCTCTGAGAATTTGAAGCTGTCTGTTAAAAGCGTTTTGCGGGTATGTTGGCTCCAAAAACCATATGAGTGAGGATTAGAGGCTAATAGACCATGTTACCCCTGGTTGTAATACTTCATGATGGAGTACAACTGTTGGTAAATAACAAATTGACGCACAACCATTGATTGTGTATAAGAAAATTTTGTATTATTCATGCTACGATAGATGACGCTAGAGGTATTGCATTCATATCGTATAAGTGTTCAAATGATAATTAAATGTCAGAGCACTTAATTCCTACAACAATGAATTTTGCAACAACAAATCTTCTATTGTAAGAAGCACAAAGTTGCAACCTTTTTTATTTGCAACTGCAAGGATGTAAACACTATTGTTGATCTACAACAAAATGATGGAAGATCCTCTGTGCCAGATTAGTCCTAGTTCAACCAAATATCAAAACATTCAGATCTAGCAATAGCATGGATCAATGACAAAACTAAAAAAAACTTAAATAGGAAAAGCATGCATGATGCATATCATTTTTCAGAATGAAAAGGCAACAAGCACAAATGGTCGAATATATATGAACCATTGAATTAGTGATCAATTTCGAATGGGGTGCGGATCAGGATTCACGAAACCAAACAAAAGTATACTAGTTCAAATCAAGATCAAGCACCAAACAAGACTATACACATTCCAGATCAAGCACCCGGGCATGTTCAGGTCAAGCATTCCAGACACAGATACACAATTCATAGATATTTTTCATCACAGATACACAATCTAGGAGGACATCTTTCATTCTTTGAAGTATATATTTGCAGCATCATCATCAATCATATGGGATACTGCCCTTGCCTTGAAACATCAGCACATCTTGCCTGCATCAAACGTCCACCGCAATAAATCTGATCTGGGACAGCCGGTTGGCGTATGTGGTTCCCAGCTGCAGTTGTGCGCTGTCCAGCCTCTCCAAATACGGCAAGAACACTGGCCCGAGCTTCAGGTATGTATCCACCAAGCAAAGCACAACAGCCTGCAATGCAGCACAGAATAAAGCAGATTGTATCTAATTTATGGGGACTTCTCGTTCTCGACCAAGTATGATTTGGAAAGTACATGCTGCATGCAGGAGTTTGTAAGGTCTTTGCCTGTTTCATGCTAGTCTCTTGCTTTTTCTTCTTCTTGGTGAATTATAGTCATCCAAGTGTGTGTTAACTAGCACATATATAGAAAAGGCACAATCAGGATGCAGGATGCACACATGGCATAACCAAGGTCTACCGATCCAAGGCTCAACGAAATGCAAAGGGTACATAAAAGAAAACCAAGAGCTGGAAGGGTGTGACCTGGGAGTGCTAGGTATGTTAAACAGTTTCATCCTGATTATTTCAGTTATATTGTAGATAGATAATGCATACTTATCATAATCTGCAGTTATTAATTTTTTAATCCATAATGCTTTAAAGAGAATGATTTGTTGAATGTTCCAAAAGGTGGTAAGCAGTGTCAATTTCTTGCATCATGCATAAATACAATAGTTTGGCAATGCAGCATGATTTATTCCTGGACTTGACTTGCTGGGTCATGAAACCAGGAAAATGCCCACAAAAATGTAATGCACACGGCAGAGTATCAAGCACAATTTCTTTGAAAGTTTGCACTGAAGCATGTCCTGTACATTTAATATGATTGATTTAAATTTCCTTGTGACATTTATGATGGAAAGTATTGTTGGTTTCTTTTGTACATTAGAAACACATTATTGAATTATGTTCTGGGATGACAGTTGAAAGCGCTGGGCATAGACAACATTTTGGGATTTGATTGGCCAGCTTCTCCATCACCAGAGGCAATGATTCGGGCTCTCAAAGTTCAATTTTCCTTATGAATTCTTGATGAAGATGCAATGTTCTATTACAACTCAAAGGACAAAGCCTGCCTCACCGCAAGCCCGTAATTTTTTTAATCAGTCAATTGCAATTAAATGCAAATTGATTACAGCAAGCCTTAAGCAATGTTCAATCCAGCCCTAACAAGTTTACAACAGCACACAATTTGGCAAGAAATACACGGTACAAGACTACCCAAGACTTCGGATAACAACTGTCCCACGGAAAAATCATGACAATCAATTCACAGAAGTTAATTTGTGCCTACTACATTCACAGATGCATGGAAAAAAAATCCTCAATCACTCGTTTCAAGACAAATCAAAGGCATTCACAGATCGATCCACCCTAGGGCTAAAGGCGAAGAGGAGGGAAACAAAATAGGGAGGGCAAGGGGGAAAGACGAACGACGAGCTTACCTTCGCCGGAGCCCGACGGTGGTCCTCGGAAAACTGCGACGGCAAAGAAGTCGGGGAACCCCGGCCTCTAGGGTTTCTGGGGTCGACGACTCTCGTGCAGGCGACGGCACAATCCGGGGCCTGCGGCGGAGCAATCGAGGACCGGAGGTGGCGCGGTCCAGGACCGAGGCAGCGCAGTCGAGGACGGAGGCGAAGCACGAGAGGATTCGCCTTGTCGCCAGAGCTCGGAGAGGAAACGAGGAAGCGAGGGGGAAAGGCGAAGGGGCACGGGAAAGAGGTCACGCGGTGGGAAATCCCGGGGTAGTTCGATGGTAGTGGCGGGTAAGTAGTAGAGATTTCTGTGTGCGTTTTCTTTTATAATCTTATCCTCAGCCCTCAACCATACCATACGGACACGCTTACATTAGCACACCATACGAACCAATCAATGGAGACAATCGAACTAAATTGATCTCTCTCATACACACACACACACTATATATATATATATATATATATATACACACACACACACACACACACACTCTGTCTTGTTTGAAACTAGCAAAGTGGTCCACGTATTTGCACGACTAGATTTATTGTAATTGACATAAATTCTTTTACATAGGAATTCGTATTAAAATCAAATTGCTGATTTTTATTTTATTTTATATTCTAAATTTTAGTTTTGTTGTACTTAATATAGACTTTTTCTTTTAATCTATATTGTTATAATCTGGACCCACCACAATCGACGGTGTAGATCTTTCTCCTTTTCTATCGATTAACGTGTGTAGGACCGAAAAGGCGACTAGAGGGGGTGAACAGGAGCTCAATCAATTTTTCGCTTTAAGATCGGATTCAAACATGATATTGACTCCAATAGCTATAAGAACTACGAAGATCAATATATATAAGCATAGCGGAAGACATGTATTGAATCCCCTTCAAACCCCCCAAAAAAACGACCAAAAACACACCAAAAAAAAAAACAGCTTGATGAACAGTACTAATGAACAGTATAAACCGTACTGATAGTACCAGATGAACAGTGCTAGTCGTGTCGAAACTCAGAATTACCGCATGTACAGTGCCGATAGTACCGTGGTGAACAGTAAGATCAGATGAATGAATAGTAAACAGCCTGAAAACGAAAACAAAAATTGACGTAACTTTTGATCCGTAAGGCCAAACTCTGCGAAACTTGAAACACACCTTCCTAAGGATGTCAGGAACCTATTCCATACGATGATCGTGAAGATCATTGCCAAAGTTCCTATTTTTTCAGTTTGAACGAAGGGTGCTCCAAAATCGAGTCAAAATCAAAATATGATCTAACATCTTGCTCGTGGGCGGTTGATGATCAAGATGATTCTAGATGGGTTCCGGAGGTCTGCTCTCCCGGTGCGATCGTACACGCGCCTCGCCGAGATGGAGATCGCCGGAGACAGGAACAAAATCGTAGAGTATTGTCTAAGTCTTTCGTATGGAGATCAAGAGCAGAACCAGTACTCTGTTCTTCTTAATAGCAAAAACGAAGAGGCTAGAAGTGGTCGCCATCAACCAGTGTTAACTGCAGCCATTACTCAATAGTAACCGCAGCCATTACTCACTAGTAACCGCACCGTTACTGTCAGTCGTTCGTTAATACCATTTACTGCGAGTTGGTGTGTTTCGATTTTCGAATAGATAAAGAAAAATATGCCTACACCCGACACGCCTGCACACACACACGCACCGCACGACAGAGCTCGGCTCGGCTCAGCACAGCTCAGCGAGGCGTGGCGAGGCGAGCGAGCGAGCGCGCGCGTGTATTGGCTCTCTCCAATTTCACAAGGGGGCTACCATGTTCCACCTTTTAAAGTGGTGTAACTCCCTTTTAACTCTCTATGTGGGACTAAATAGTTTTAGCACGTGCATATGTGCCTTTGAGATTTTTAGGAATTAATTAGAATTAAAATTGGGTCTAACCCGTATTAATTCCAACACATAAAAGTACAGGGATGTAACCAAGATTCATAGCATTTTAGACCATGAATCTTTTACATAAAAGTACAGGGAATATGTGCCAGTAGGATGACACCATGTACTCTTCTTCTTTCTCTCCCACTCTCTCCCCCACACAAGCGATGCGACAGGCGGCGTGCCTTGGCGAGCAAGTAGACGGCGGCGGCGGCGACGACTGTAGAAGGACACGACGAAGGCAGCGAGCGAGGAGGCGGTGACACAACATAATCCGGTACACAACATAATCCGGCGGCAGGAAGACTGGCGACGGTCGAATCTGACGTCATGGAGGTCTCCGGCGCCATATTCTAGGTTTTCGACGCCATTGTCCCAAGATCCGGTGTGGAGAGCACCAGAGAAAATCTGTATTTATCTTGTACAATACATGTATTGTACAGTTCGGTGATTGTAAATGTTTTTTTTCTTTCAAAATTTGGTTGTATTCGTGTTTACTAGGTTTACATGGTGTAGAACAAAATAGGCATCATTCAAAACTCGAAATTCAAATTGGAGGCAAGTACCATCTCATGTCAGATCAACTTTTACATGTCATATCAACTCCTAATAAATCCCTCGAAATACCCATGGGTATTTTGCTCATACGAGTCAAAACCTAAGCTTTGGCACATATCACGAAGAAAAGCAAACGGTGCAGATTAGGGGTGGAGGTCAATTGCGATGAACCAATGCTTTTCCGCCTCAGACCTTATATGCAGTACTAGTATGACCTCCGTTTGCAGGACATGGTCTAGTAGACCAGCAGCTAGCTAGGGGCCTAGGGGATCCAGAGTTTTTTTTTAATAATATATTTTGTAAAAATAATTACACAAATAAATAGTTATTTTTTTTTTTTACAAAACTAGACCTCTATCGGCGATTCAATTGGAGACAGGAAGCTTTCGTTGTTTCAATTGGCAACAAGGATCTGTCGCCAATTCAATCGATAACAGAGGTCTAGTTTTGTAAAAAAAAAAAAAATTGACTATTTATTTATGTAATTATTTTTTAAAAATGTATTATTTTTCAAAAAAAATTCGGGGGATCCATACCATCACACACAAAGAAAGTCCTCTTGCGTGTGCTCCTGCAACTCATAAGCAGCTTCTGCTTCTCCTGCTTCTGCATGTGCAGCCCTCCAACCCTACCTATCTTTGTCACCTCCATCCCATTCCCTATGGGCAGCACCATGGACTTGCCCTTCTTCCCTACCCCTTGTCCATGCCAGCAAGCCCTACTACCATGGCTATGGCCACTGCTAGTACTACTTCCTTGTTGGCCTTGGAAGATGTTGGTGACCACCACTATGGCTCCCTTGGGGTTCATGTCCATGCCCTTGAGCACCTCGTCGCGGTCCTCCACGTCGCCGTGGACGACGGCGAAGTCGAGGCAGCTCATCCGCCGGACCGCCTCCGACGGCCGGCCTAGCTGGAAGTCTGTCGCTGCTGCGAGGCCGAGGCGGTGGAGGTGGCGTCTGACGTCGTCGAGGCGCCGTGGGTCGTCGCGGATGCAGACGAGGCGGCCTCCTGTCCGCGCGGCGGCGACGGCGAGGGCGACCGTGGTCGAGGCCGGGGACGCGCCCGCAGGGGCGATGTCGGCGAGGAGCTGCGCCTGGTTGCCGGCCGCCAGCGCGGAGATGTACTCCATGCTCTCGGGCTCCATTGGCGTGCTACTCCTAGTCCTAGTAGCTGGTGCCTTTGTTTCATCTGCTGCTTGTGTGTCGTAGTCATGCTGCCCTCTGCACTGAAATTAGCAGACATGTTAACTAGAATGGCATGTTACCATGACGATCGATCTACCAGGAGTATAATGAATTAATTCCACATGCATGCGTGATTCTAGTTCTACGATCGTCCTAGCATGTTATGTAATTAGACAGCTTAACCCATACGCACGCATGCATGCATCGATGGAGAGATGTTGTATATGTGCTCACCAGCTGCAGGGTGTGCAAGTAAGCCTCCATGGCAAGCACAGGCGACCAACAAGCCATGCGTGCGATATATCACAGATGCAATGCAAGAACGAACCCGATCAGTCAGATTGCGATCTGTAGACGACAATGGAGCGACCAATCCTCGATATGATGAATCGATCAGCAGACGTTGATTTCCTTGCCCTCTCGTCTCTTCAAGGCTCCCTTTTATAGGCAACCGATTAGTAGTAATCAACACTTAGCAGAGCACAACACGTAGGCGTGAGCGATCTGTCTAGGTCAACTTTCTACTACCACCGGTGCTGGTGCTGGTGCTGATGCTGGTGCAGTGCATCTCAATGGCGAATGATGGATGGATCGATCAAGTCACCATGGGTGTAAAATGTAGAGCAACTAACAACGACATGTCCAAGTGGCAGGCCGAGAGCGTGGGGATGTGCCGTGGGTAGCCAAGCAAAGGGACACTTGTGGACGCGTGGGTGCCGCCACTGGCCGGCCGGCTGGACGTGACATCGCCGTCGCCCTCGCTCGTAATGTGCTCGAGAATTTTGGCGGCCGCAGTGGGACACCTCACAGCTCTATTTATCCGTTTCAGGATACCATGTCCTCTTTGCCTTTTCACTGCGTGAATACTCTGTCCTCTTTAACTTTTCACCGTCTCGAAAGTTAAATTTTACCTTTTAATTTTATATTAAACGTTTATAATATATTATAGGAGCTTAATATTTTGAAAGTATTTCTTACTACAAATCTAACGATAACATTTTAATATGACCAATATAAGTATTTAGAAAAAAAATATATTATTAACAAAAAATTATCAAATTTCACCGGTTAAAGTCAAAGATGAGCTAGTATTCTTTCTGAAACGGAGGAGGGTCATCGCTGTCGCCCTCGCTCGTAATGAGCTCGAGAATTTTGGTGGCCACGGTGGGACACCTCACAGCTTAGTACTCTATCTAGTCGTTTCAGAATACCATGTCCTCTTTGACTTTTCACTGCCTCGAATACTCTGTTCTCTTTTAACTTTTCACGGTCTCGAAAGTTAAATTCTAACTCTTAATTTTATGTTCAACATTTGTAAGATATCATAGGAGCTTAATATTATGAAAGTATTTCTTACGACAAATTTAACGATAACATTTTAATATGACCAATCTAAGTATTTAGAAAAATATTATTAACCAAAAATTATCAAATTTGACTGGTTAAAGTCAAAGATGAGCTAGTATTCTTTCTAAAACAGAGGAGAGAGTACCTAACTAGTCAGACCTTCCAGCAAAGAGGATTGAGCCGTAGCTCCATGCGTGGCGTTGTGCATGTTGCCCGCTCGGATTCGACCTTAGCAACCTCACCAATCAATAGGAATTTTGATTGAATAGTACACACTCATATGTACTTTCAATGTTTACAGTATGTGCCCGCGCTTCATAGGGTCTACACGATATTCGCTCTAGATATATGTGTTAAGGACGTGTGTGTGTGTGATGTGTGCGCGCGTCCAGCGTATACTCTCTCAAAAAAAAAAAGACCTTCCAGCAAAAGGTGGTGAACGCATGTACTCCTATCAGCCATGTTCGTCGCTATTCTTTCGCTGGTTCATGATCACGCGAATACCAAAACCGGAGTACTGTAGTTTGTGGGTTCACATCCAGCAAATAGTATCCTATCACTCGAAATCCCAACATAAATCCCTCATTTCAAACGGAGCCGTATGATATTTTCACGTCCTTACATAATGCTGGTCCAGTGCATACATGTGTTAGCTCGACTGCTTCTACTTTCTAGCACCAAGAATTGCGTGCCACGACTAATTTGTGGGGCCAGGCAGCCAGGCCACTAGACAAGAGGCAGTCGGCCGTAGGCGTCTTTCACCCACCTCAGCTAGTCCCGTTCCAGATGAAACATGTAAAAAATGCGAGCAATTATTCTGAACTGCATTTCCAAACTCCTTGTATTGTTAAGCAGCCTACGCTAGAGTGGGCTCTGGCAATTGTTCCAAACTCGAAACTATTTTTTTTTCTCTCTCTCTCTCTCCTTACTTGTATATGTACAACATTTCGCGATACAAAGTTATACACAGCAACCGGCCGGGATTCTATGTACAACATCCACCGAAGTGCTCTCACCCTGGCGTCAAAGTTTGGACCGCCCATGCATCCCTTTATGGAAGTGTTCTTCCGTGCCTACATCCGCTTGGTGAGATCATAACGCAGTTGTAACACGTAATAGCCACCTGCAGAGAAAAGAAAACATTGTACTCTCGTCTCAGTTCGATAGTTAGCAAAATCACGTTCCAGCCTACTGCCAAAGATCATATATGAAGTAACATAGGCTCGTCCGCTCATGTCGACGGATCGAGCAGCCTATGGTCTATACAGTGAATAAAATCTGTAAAATGAACAGCTAAAAGGCAACCCAACCAAACATGCGTGGTTCCAAACACACTAATACGCACAACCCTATTCCGGGCGATTTGAATAAGCAGAATAAAAAAAAAAAGGTAAAAGGCAGCTGATTGACAAATTGTACTAGGAAATTTTTAAGCCATAAGCAACGAGAGGGTCTCCCTGCATCCTCGCCCAAATAATATTCAACAGTAAGCATCCTCACCAAGCCAACCGCGTTTCCATCAGCGCAATACTGCATCACACTATCTGATCAATATTGCATCGCACTATCTGAGAGTGATTGTTCTAGACACCACGAAATCCATATGGGTGGTCCACTGGTCCTCGCTGTTTTTCTATGATTTTTAATGTTATATTTCACGCATACACGTTGTTCCAAAATGTATACTAAAAATGAAGGGGAATGGTAAGCTGTCAATTCTCTCACTAATCTTTTTTTCCCTTCTAAATAAGCCACCTGACCATGTTAGATTTTGGAGTTTGGGTAACCACCTGCAAACAAGGAACTGCCTGGATCCAGGCGGAAACAAGTGCCAATGTACCATAGCAGCATCAAGAAACTAGGCTCAAGATGCTATTCGAAACAATGAACACAGGTAATCAAGAGGAAATTTAGACGCAACGAGTAGAACAATATAAAACTAAATATAGGTGATACAGTACGCAGTTTTTATTTGGATTCAACAAATCATACGAACATGGATGTTTTGGCGTCGCCAGGGGGCCGTGGCTGTCCAGGGAGGATGCCGCGGAGGCTCGCCTCGCCTTGGCCATCTAGGCGGGCGCCCAGGAATTCATGGCGTCCACAGTGAGCATCTGGGCAAGCGCCTTGGCCAGCTAGCAGGGGGCGTCAGGGTGGGTGGGATAAGTGGCGCTGCAAGGGGTGTCTAGGCGGGGAAAATGGCTCTTGGCTTGGCTGAAAATGAGAGAATGAGAGGTGACCACATGGAACCCTAGCCGCCGCCCCTCATTGCGCCGACCGCCGGTGAGCTTCCCTCCCTCCGACGCCAAGTATTCTTCTTCTTCATCTGCCTCTACTTCTTCCTCTGCTCATTGTGCCGGCCGCCAGCGAGCTTCCCTCCCTTCTCCATTCCATCCGACACCAGGTACTCTTCTTCTTCTTCCTCTTCTCTACTCCCGATGGCGACGTGCTAATCCTTCGTTCTTCTTTCTTCCTCTGCTAAGGCAAGCCGCCGACAAGGTCTCTCTGGTGTCCACCGCCTCCAAGCTCCCTCCGTCAAGGCCTCAACAAATCTCCACCCTCCAGATCTACAGGTGTGCTTCTCTCTACTCTGCCTTCCCGATCTGTTGCATTGCGTGTCTCTACCCATTGATCTGATTTGTTGCATTCCCGATCTATTGCATCAACCTTTAGCTCGCCGTATCTCGCCTTGAGGGTGCCATAGTGCCCTAGCGCCTCTTAGGTGCCATGGTCGCCAAGTACGCCGTGACAACCATGCCATGGAGCAAGGCGAGGTGTACTGTAGCAGGCAACTGAATAGTACTATGATACTGTAGCATAGTATGAACAGTTCCCTATGCACTTTGGTTAAAATGCTAAGTAATAGGCCTTTCTAATATTGGTAATTAAAAATATTGTTTTGAGCAAATAAAAGAACCCGAACCATCCTTATTAAGCCTTGCATATATATTATTACATCCTGTGTGTTAGTTCGCGGGCACGAAAGTTGTGCTAATCTCGCTCTTTCCCCTAAACCCTTAGAACTCGTGAATCATAGAGATTGCGCCTACTACGAGGATCCAGATGTCGACGGGCAAGGCAATGAAGAAGAGTAGTTTAGTTCATTAGTCTGGGTCTCGCCTCAGTCTAGTTGGCTCAGTCGGTACTTGCGTACAACCAATATTAACCAAGCCCTTGGTTAATATCGGTCATACACAGGATGCCTCAGTCCGTCAGTTGCTTGCCTGTGAAGAGACGTGCTCTACCCTTTTGCTTCTGCTACCGTATTCCCTCAACGCTATGATATGCTAAGGCGCTTCTTCCTTGGACGCCATACATCGGAGTGTCATTAATTTGCTCTCAAGCAAACCGACGCCGATACCGTATACTCTTGTCAACATGGGGCCACCAAGGACTTCAATCGTGGCCACCACTGTAGCTCGAGGACGAGCTGTCTCGCCGCGAGAGGTGTAATGGTACGGAGCAAGACGCAATGCACTGTAGCAGACGAGTGAGTAGTGTTTGATATGTAGATAGTGTAGAGTGTTTTTTTGCATAATTGTAAAGGCTGTACATGTTATATATTGGCCTCTTGGCCCATTGGAATGAATACAATGCCTCATTCCAACAAGTAGTACCATGGACACTGCAGCATATCAGTACCACATAACGTAGCAGCACATGAATAGCAACTGTTGTTACTGTAGCACCGCTATTTTTCATACAGAGTTGATGGGTTTCCTACGATAAAGAATAATTGGTTATGTAAGTTATTTTAGGATTCCTTATCTATCAAGTTATTATTAGGGATATAATCTTATCTATTATGAAGGTTATTTTTAATAGTGAGAAAGGTTAGATTGATAGGTTTCCTTATAGATTATTTTTAGGCGTAAGTCGGATTGTTCCTATAAAAAGGATATCATGTATCCATTATCAATCAAGCAATAAGAAACAAGAATTCAACTTAAACGTCAAGTCGGATTGTTCCTATAAAAAGGATATCATGTACCCATTATCAATCAAACAATGAGAAACAAGAATTCAACTAAGCCTCAAAGCTGCCAGTGGTTAGATGAGTGCAGGTGTCCTACCCTCGATCTTCGGACCCGTACCCAACCAACGACCATAACAACCATGCATACGAGTCATCAAGGGGTTTTCCAACTAATATGAGCTAACAAGACTTCTCATTTAACAACCAATAGTGGCAAACTTAAGTACGCACTGCCAGCGCCCACAAACCAACTATCCCATATACTACATGTAACATGCTTGAAAAGAAATGAGAAGAACACACTCACAGTCAACATAACATCAAGCGGCTTCGCAGTTGACATCATTCTCCATTTTTCTTGAATAAGTTCTCACTTTTCTGGAGAATTCCTTAACTAATGAATTATCCGAAAATGTCAATGGAGTGTCTTCAGCAATTGGGTCCCTCACATAAAATAGTCTAACAGGCATCCTTTCAATTTCATCAGATGGAGGTTCTTCAGGTATATCACGGTACAAATGTTTGAGGATAAAGAGAGCAGTATCATGATCTCGCCAATAGTTACTACAGGAATCGATACACAGGCCAGTTAAAATGTGAAATAGACATGGGAAAAGCAAATAGCAAAACAACAGGAATGGTTATTGAACTCACGTATGAGATCCCAGGGCAGATAAATATGGGTGTTGAAATGTTTTTTCCTGCAATTAGATAATTAAGACTGTAAAGTCCAAAATATTTGTACTGGCTGTAAAAGCATCCAAGAACAGCTATGTCAAAAAATAAAAAAGGGAGGGGAAAGTGGGTTGAGTGTTGAGTATTGACAACAGGGTTCACAATCCTTGCAGTAACCACCAACCTGGTGGGGACTGGGGAACCAGCAAGTTCTCAGCTTGCCTGAGGGGACCTGATTTCCACCATCTGAAATTCTGAAGTCCTGAACTACTCCCTCCAATTACAAAAAGAGTTTTGGATATCGGCGTGGTCTCCAAAATACAACTTTTACCACTAATTTCTATTGTGATACATTTATAAAAATTAATAAAATTACAATATTATGGAACTACTTTTCGAGACAAATCTACACGTACCATTTTTCTATGTCCAATCTAAATATTCATAAAGATATTGATAGCCAAAGTTTAACTACATGTATCCCAAAACATCACTCTTGTGTGATTGGAGGGAGTATTTTCTAAGAACCCTGGTTGGGAATTAAGAACACAATGGGGGCGTGCATCTCCAAGATACAACACAGTTCATGCCAAAGCATTGCATGCTACTTTTCACATGCACAGCAGAGTGCATTCATTTTTAATGCCTATACTTAATGCACTAACACAGAGAGTAGAAATTGAGTTTGCTTTACATGCAAAAGCTTAAATCACCTGAAGCACATGATCAATTCGACCATCCGGTGAACCTGTCAACCTTTCTATCATCATGGAACCATATGATCTCTCTTTCTCCTTAGTACTCTCACCGTCCTCTAAATGAACAAAAAATGGTTAGAATATTGCTTCTTTGCTACTTGTAATGTGTAAAAGATAATAAAAAAAACTAATTTATCCATACCTTCTGTTTCATTTCTGCTCAGTGATAGCAAAGCAGCTACAACTTTAACCTAAACAGCAAAAAAAAAAAAAAAAAGAAGAGGTGAACATACAACCTCATTTAGAAAAATCTATGTTAACAGCTTTCTTTCTAGATCATTCACAAGTGTAAAAGGTACTAATTAATGTATCAAAGCCCACCTAGTCATTGCTTTTAAACGTTATGCACTAAATTCACATAACAAATGTGGAATAAAGAACAAACCTTCAATGACTTGAATTGACGGGCAATAGCTTGAGAACGTGCAGCAACATCTTCTGTGAACTCCTGCATGACACATCAACCCAAACCCCAAATCAGGTAAACAAGAGGCAAAACCCCGTTGAGTAAATATATAGACATGCTCCCAGAGCTGTTAGTTAAAATGACATACAACCCACCTGCATTCCTACATGTATCCTCTTTCCGCCTCTATGGTAGGGTACAATGACAGGGCGCTTGTTTATATAATCTTCACATACAAGTGGTTCAACTCTGTATAAAAGCCCACCTAGATTCATGTGACATGTTCCTCACTTTGCAACAGATAAGTGCATTCTCTTCCAGTACAATAAACAAACATATATAACAGCGATGGAGCTTATATACCACATTAATTCATACCAGATTAGCATTGTTTAGTTCCATCATGATATTTGTATATATCATCAGCTTTCTAAACACGTGGTAAAAAAATAATATATGTAAGAAAGCTACAAACCTGTATGCTACAGGATCAAAAGGATGAAAAATGTTGAACATCTGCCGGCAGCAAGGCATCTCTTCAACTATGTTCTCATCTTGCCAATAATCTTGCCCCCTGCCTTTAGAAGAAGTTATAAACTTCAGAAATAAGACAATAAATCATTGATTGCCAATTGCTGGGAAACACTGGACAATTGCTGGGAACAATAGCTAAATAGAAAATGAATGCTAATCATGACTTTACAAACAGGTGTCACTAGATGGACATCATCCATGGTAATACAGTAGGAGCGACACCTCACTTTATCTATTTAAAATGAACTTCAGTAGGCATTGCAGGACTGAGACAACATTTGATGAATTGACAAGAAGTGCGCATATAACTTTGTAGTGGTTTTTCACCCATTTCACTGGTCATTGTTTCCTTCTATCCTGAACAAAGAATATTTCATCTTCTTCTAGCAGTTAATAAATGAATCTGTATCCAAATACTGAAAGTCTTATCATCGCACTAAAAATACTCGAGCAGGTAGTTAAAAAAATTGGTGATAAAATGCTAAAATACTATATATAATTTTATTTATAAACATAAGAAGAGTACTATGGAAAGTTATCTAAACTGAACACAGATAAAAAGCATCAACACTGGCGTAAAGCAAAACAGACATCACAAAAGGTTGGTGTTCCAGTGATAGCCAGCCTATAAACAGAATTATTATCAGTCAAAGCTTCCATACCAATACCAATACGGACATTCCGCAGGGACAGAAAAACTCCCAAGGGGGATCCAGCAGCAAAGAATGTGTCAACCTAAATATCCAAAAATGACGTCGATGTCATAAATACAAGCAAAAGTAAACAGCTTACTGAACACTAACTCAGGACAGATTACCTTAAAAGTTAGTTTAGTGTATTTTATGTGTGGTGTGTAGGACTGACTTGTGCTGCCTTGCCCCGTGCAAAGTTTGCCTGATGATAGGCTAAATGTATGATTGGCATCTTTACCTGGCATAACATAAATATCTGAATAAATCGTCACAAAAGCAAACATATCAAATCTTCAAAGAGATGTCATGGACCAAAAGCAACCAGTTACCTTGATGAGACTGAGACTCAACACCATCAGTCACTAAATCATTCTGTTGTTCGAGCTGTGCTAGCCTAGCTTTAAGACATTTGACCTGCAATAAAGACGGAAATATAGGCATCAATTTGATATGTGAGTTTAACTTGCACTGCTGCTTTGCTCCAAGATAACACTATCAATTTTGGGTTTTGAAACAAGTTCTTAAATCTTTATTGAATATATCTGTCGATCATTTCTCTCAAGGCAATCAACAATTTGTGAGCCGTCTTATGAAGTTAGATGAATCCTAGATGATAAGCACATTAAAGAATAAATAAACTCACACCTCTTCTTCTAATGATGAGGTCAACTCGTCTTTGTCAATGGCTTCTTCATGGACTTCCTCAGCAGATCTTGACCTGCCACACCCGTCAGCATCTTTTGTGCTAACAGATGTAGTCCCTTCTTCAGTATATGTCATTTGATGATTCTCAACCTGATTTTTTACTTCAATTTGTTCTCCATCGACTGCAACTGGTGATGCAAGTGTACCATCATTGTTTGGTGAATTTTCTAGCAGACATGACTGGAGGGTGTTGTCTATACGTGAAGGATCAGTTCTGATGATGTCTTCATCAACTACACCATTTACATCATCAGCACAAGGGCGTCCTGAAGTTGATGAAGTATCATTCTCTTTTACGCCAGAGTCATGCACAGAAACCATGTTGGGTGGTTTTACTATTTGACCTCCATCAGGTGAAACTTCCATATTCACATAATCTGTTGGAAATGGAGCGGAAAGGGTTTCTTGATGGCAAAGTATATCATAAGATAGAACACTCCCTAATGAGTGGCCGTATAATGAAACCTGCAAAAAGAAATAAGGCAAATGTTTCTTGTTTAACCATTAGCAAAAGTGCAACCACAAAAAAATATTATGAAAAGAGTTATAGACTGCAAACCTTTCCACTGTAACCAGGATTTCTCTTTAGAAATTTCATGTACAATTTGTTCAACTGGTTTGAGACCTGTTATAAAGTTAAATTATTACTTTATTATAAGAAGTTAAACAATGCATTCGTCATTAAGGCCAAATGTTTCACACGGTACAGAAAAATGGCGCACAGCCATTCAAGGTTTCTTACTTTCTGATATGCACCTAACGAGGATAATTCGAGCAGTAAGATGGATGTCATGGACTAACAGTAGTGGTGGATCTCGAGAATTGTTTTGACTAAACAGATTTGGTGCTAAAGAAGGATAGAAGCGGGAAAAAAGGACTCAGGCTGCCTATGCGGCAATCAATCTGAGGAGGCGCTGGATAAGGTCCTGTTGACTTCAGGTTGTATGGATAAGAGTAATAGATATTGCAAAGGCAATAAAATAATTCCAATTTGAACCCCATACATACATATCAATTAATTAAAGGAATGTGTAAGAAAAGGAATAAATCAATTAGAAACCCAATTTTTGTCCTAGTATTGAGTGAGACAAATAAAAACAAAAGTTGGTAGTTGGTTTATATCTGAATCTTCCTAGAAAAATCATCTGCAGTATATTAGTTCCATGATTCCACCATTTTTCATCCTCCACCAACTCTTATGCGCCCAGCCAACATGTGAATTTTGACTGGATCCATGTTCTAATGCAGCGGTTCTTGAAGCGGAATACTAGAAAGGAAATAAACTCGATCTCTAGATTTATCAATGCTTGAACTAGGACTACTAAAAAATCTAAAACCACCAAACAATATCAAGGAATCTGTAGAAAACTAGAAATGACTGATCATAGTGTGATAATAAAGAAAAATACCGAGTCAATTATATGCTGACAGTAGATAGGACTCATGTAATATAGAACATCATGAACTGTAGCGCCTAACGCTACACGAAGACCTTTAACTCCATCCAGAGTGATTTTATCAACCATATGTTCACCACTGAGCTTCAAGCTCTTCCTCCACTGCAATAATAAGCATCACTATTAAAAATAAAAGTTGCCAGTGAATAGGAAGATGCAGCCGGATGTCATATCATGATTGAACAAAAAATCAACATGCTAATCTGTAACTGCACTATACTTCGCGATATAAATTGGCTACAATTTGTTGTGATTAACTAACTAAATAACTGTCCTTGTTCAATAGCAATGCAGATAACATGTATGAATAAGTATATGACTAGCTTGCTTTGCCTGTGAGTGTTTGTACCAATCTGGCATATATACCTCGCCTTTTCTGATAGTCAATTCAAAAGGTGGTCACTATTCAAAAGAAACACTGTAAAGTGCTACACGTTTTTTAGTTACTGCATATGATAAAGTAGTTCAAAATGAGATCAACCATTCTTCATCTGTTAACTCAGCACGCCTCAATCCAGAATTAAGGATTGCTTTATCATGCTAAAGCAAAGTCAGATATTATCTTCTTTGCAATGAGGGCACAACAATGATATAGAGATTTCAACTGGAGGTATCACATACCAGTAACTTTAAGTCTTACCTGACAGGGAATAAATAGAACCCTCTGAGTACTTCTTTGATAAGGAGTTAAGTATCTTTCAGCTAGGTTAGCAGTTACACGGCGGAAATCGACAACATCATCAACAAGATTAGCTTTCTCCAATCTCTGCCCGATGCCATGAACCATGAATACCAGATGACCAACTGGAACCTATTAAGAGGTAATTGCGAAATACATTATCACTCAAAAGATTTTATTTATGGCACCGAAAACCTTGTACAGTTTATGGGAATCCTGTTGAACACACATGAATGTCAGGGAAAAAACAGAAGGCATGAGGTTTATATTCATTAGGGCCTGTTGGGATAGGGGATTTGGATACAAATCCTTAATATTTAGTTCAAATTTGAACAAAATTCCAAAAGAAATCCCTCTCGTCCAAACATCCCCTTAATGTGGCAATCATAGGTGTATGGTGGGTGGCTAAGGCTAAGCAATTCGAACGATGGAATAAAGTACTCCATTCAAGCACAATTCTGGCACACATTCGACATCATGTCTTTTAAGTGTGATAAGCCACATATGATGCTTGCGTCCTTTTACTTTCCTTACATGTACTTCAAGTACCTGCTTCACATTCTTAATCAAATATTTAACCAAAAAAAACATAACATGAACGGTACCAACAAATGCAGTGTGAAATTAAGATAAACAGGAGAATTTAGTGGAGCAAAATACTATGAAGTACTTTTCTGCAACAAGTACATGTGTCGATGGTTTAGTATCGATTGTATGAATAAATGTTGGGGCTCTCCTAAAGCGAAACCATACACAAAAGGACACGGAAATTTTATACAAGTTCAGGCTTTCTCCTGAAAGAATAATAACCTTACTCCTGTGTTTGTTGTATTGATTATGTTTACAGAAGAGAAGTCACCAAAGACTAAGACTAATAACTCATCTCACTTTCGTTGCTTGATTACCTCTCATCTGTCTCTCTTCTTCTGTCTACCAACTGTACTCCTTACATAGCGTATGAAGGAATGACAGTTGTCTACGTCAAGTGGCACCTTGTCGTTTGATGCAATGTGTACGTTTAAGGGTAGTTATTGTCATAGACGCATCCCCCCATGTCGCCTTGCGGTTATGTTAGAGACAGATGTTTAATACGTGCAATTATTTCAAGAATATTGGTACATATTAACTACTACGTGTATTAAATACAACACATAAATGTCCCTGGTAGATTGGGCCCACATATCTGTATGCTTCATCGACCATAGGGTGGTCGTAGATGATCTAGTCGTAGAAGAACTTACGACCATGGGGTGATCGTAGTAGGTCTTACAATCAATAGGTAGTTGTAGAAGGACTTACGACCATAAGGCGGTTGTAGTATAACTTACGACTGTATAGGGTGGTCGTCGAATAGCTTACGATCAATAAGTGGTCGTAGAAGAACTTATGACCACTAGGTGTGTATGATCTCCCTCATTATTAATATTGAGAGGTACCTTTGAAGGTTATATGAAATACATTATTATCTATAAATACTATAGATAAGTAACTTAATTAATTGAGGATTATTAGATCCTCGACAACATGTATCTGAACCCTTTGTTTGGGAGATAATAATACAAATACTATAACTTTGGAGGTATCTCGAATACCTCAGTCTCATTTCTGACTAGTGATATGGAGAGTGAGAAGGTCATTATGCCTAAAACAATAAATACCTGAGAACAGTAATCATCCATTTCCTCTTCTTTCTGCTGACGTAACTCATCCTGGTAGAAACAGGTAATAATTATACACTAAGCAAACATTGGATGTAGAATTACAGCAATAAGCTAAAGGCAAACAGAGAGAACCCCTAAAAAAAGGTGACAGGTTTCCATTCTAGATTCATACTAGCAGTCTCTGATATCAAATCCAAGATGACAAACCAAATGTAGTAGGACTGCAGCAAAAAAGAACGGAGAACCAAGCAGGTTTCCCTCCTTAGTAATTCATTTGCTTAACTAATATTTCTCACTAAAAGTTCAAAATTAAATAATACAGAACTCCCATTTGGTTTTTTGCAGCAAAAAAAAAGTTATGCAACAACATGTTAGACTAGTGAATGATGAGATGGCAACCTTCAGCTATGCAGTACAAAAAAAATCGTCTGTCTTAAGTTCTTAACTGTCTATAGTTCATCTCAAGAGGCACAAGATCAAATCACATGTTCAATAGGATATAACTGTATCCTTCATGATGCTGTTAAGGCCGAACTTGTGCCTCTGTAGCTAAATTGCAGTCAACATAGAAGTCAACATTTTGTGCTTATAAAATAAAGAAAAAATGAGGAACAGAAACTAAAAGGATAGAACATCAAGAGTTAAAGCGTCTCATTTTTTCAATCCATAAGCAACTTCAACCTGTACATTCTTATACATGCGAGATTGAAAACATTCGATAGACATAAATAGTACTAAAAAACATTAAAAATGAGAGTTCACCTGTGTAGGCTTTGCAGATCCAGAAGAAGAAAAACCACGCCTTAATTTGATCGTGTTGCTACCTAGTTTAGGACCTGTATCAAAGACAAGCCATGCTTCCCACGTATCATCCTCTCCGGTAAAAAGAGCATGCAAACCCTGCACAAAATATCTTTCAGCCTTGACCCTGACCTCTCTTTCTCTCTTTTCTGAGGAAGCCATATCATTATATCAGTATATTACATACCGGTGTGCTTCCTTGGAGATCAACCCGTGCTGCAAATAGCCCCGAAGGTTGAAATTTGCGACGATGCCAGACCTATTTTTGACAACAACAGGGTGTTCAACTGTTTGCTGTACTATGGAAATTAGAGAAGGGAGTATGCATATGGACAAAGCTAACACTGGAACATGACAAAAGTGAAAGAAATGGTATATCCACATTCACAGCATATTTAGTTAAATGCCATCATAACCATGACATCCATGGTTCAGAATGCCCATTGAGTTACACTATCTAACTAGAGAAGTAAATTTGGTTATCCTTGCTAGAGCCAGTGAAACTATCCAAATGAGCCTTACAGTAGCGATGGCAATCCAGAAAATGGCGATTTGGTGGTACTGAGATTATGTTAATAATGGGTACCCACGCATCGCGTATTTTTGTACCTGACAGTTATATGCTAACTCAAGTTGTTCAGAAACATCTTCACGCAAGGGAATCCAATCGAGACCTCCTTTACGAGCAAACCAGTGGCCTCTCAAGACACGCCTATTCTCCCCGTTCCAATACACAGGGAAGCAATGGCGTCTCATCAAATCAACCTGCAGCAGTGCACTGTTATGACAAAAAAATATTCACTGGCTAACATACAAGAAAGTAAAACCAAGTTATGCCATATTACAGTAACACATACGACATTCTCTTAATTTTCAAGAGTTCAGGTGTGTAAGATCAGTAAGCTGACTCATCACTGTCATAGAACATACTTGATAAAAATAAAATACAAACCTCATAGAGTCCACCTTTCACAGGAACCCCAACCCGCTCTTCCTCCACCTTATACAAATCTTCAGAGTCTGAATCATCACTTTTCACCAAGGAACCTCTTGGTCCTTCACTGCATTCGGCATACTCTCTCCACCAGTATGCAAGCAGTGCTTCTTCCCTCTACAACCAGTAATCCAATAGTTTGAATGTGAACAAAAGTGGTAAAGAAATATGGAGAATATAAACCCCCTTATATTGCAGAGGAGATGCAAACTTAAAGAATGAACAAAGTTTACATCACAAAAATGCAAAACATAAACTACTGTAGATAAACTAGCACAGCTCAAACCTAGAAATTGCCATCAGAGATCAATTATCTACCAATGTTATTTTCAAATGGACTGTATTTCAAAAGATGTAGCATTATTACTACAGCTGATATGATCTTATGAGTAAAGCATTCGGCACTACATCGACATTAAAATAGCGACCTCTAAGAAAGACGCCTCCAATGCCAGAGAGTCCCTCATGCTGAACCGGAAATAGTCCCCTTTCCCCACTATTTCCGTCCGCGGAACTGAAGCTGAGAGCACTGCATTAACAGAAAATCACACAAAACCATTAAGAGTCAAATCAATAACACATTTACCTCAAACATCAATAATTCAATAGTTCACACAACCAATCAACTTTAACCACAACATGTGTTGAACTATGAAGACATGTCATTGTCAAGTGCGAGTCTAAAGTAGCTGGTTGACTGGTTGTTGCATGGAACTTATATTGCGAATCCAATTATCACATTCAGGGGACCGCACGCCGCACGCACGAGCGCACATTTTTTGAAATTGAAAAACACCATTTTATTACAGCATATTTACACGAAACCTACACCCCAATTAGCGTTAATCAATCATGGGATCAGCTGAAGCAGGCATGGATGACTCTGAAGCAGCCGGTTTTAATTGGTAGTACTGTGCACGCCTCAAGTTAACGCGCGGGGGGGGGGGTGGATGCAGGGGAGGGGAGAGGAGGGAGGGGGCGCACCTTTGTCGGCGAGGGGGAGCTTGCAGAAGTACCAGCGGACGTCCTCGCCGTCGGAGGGGCTCTTGGTGCGGGCGAGGTACTTGCGGCGGGCCGCGCAGTTCTCGATCGCGTCCTCCAGCCTGGCGATGTTGGACGGCGTGTTCTGCAGCGAGTCCGGCGACGCGCCCTCCGCCCCCGGCGCCGCCCCGGGGGCCGCGTAGCTCGTCGACGCATCCGACACCGAGGCCGACGCGTCCTCTGGGCCGGCCCGCTCCCAGCTCTCGTCGGGGCTCGCCATGCGCGCCGCTCCCAATTCGGGATCGCGGGCAAGGGGAGAGGCGGTGGCGGTGGAGGTGGGTCGCTCTAGCCGTGAGCCCGAAGGAAGGAAGGAACGGGACGGGACGGAATGTGCCGTCCGCGAGGCGAATCCGGATGCTTCTTTCCTTCCCGTCGGTCAGAAGTCAGAACCCAACCCAACCAACCCATGAACCCCAACCGTAGGTCGTGTCGTATAGCCCTGGGAGAACTAGGGCCGGACGAGTGGTTGTACCAAATACGCTTTTGCATTTCGAAAACGCACCGAGTTGAATTCGCTCAGAGTTCGTGTAAAAAAATGTCGGATTACCAGCCCTTGCCATGTTTTGGGGAATCGGGGCCTCTAACATTACGTTGTAACAGCACTATGAAAAAGGCTGGCGGGGGAAGAATCGGGACCAGAGTGCGCAGGAAACCGTGATTTGGGGGATTGGCCTAGAGCCCCGAGGAATGAGGGCTTGATGGGGGATTTTAGGGGCCCTTCAAATTTGAGGGCTCTAGTAGGGGGCCCTGCTGGACCTCTGTTTTTGCCTCAAACCCTCAAATTTGGTTTTAGGGGCTCAAGTAGGGGCCCTGCTGGAGATGCTCTAACAGCACTATGACATTGTCCATCTAGACCATCAGATGAAAAAAAAAAGAGTAAATTTCACTTTAAACCATGTAATTTTATTGTGGTTTCGCCTTACACCATCTTTAGCAAAAAAAAAAATCACTTTGTACTATATCTTCTTACCTTTTGTTACATTTTGTACCAGGAAACGCCCTGTCAATAAGAGGAAACAAGGGAGCGACGCGAGGAGCTTGCCGGCTGCGAGATAGCACCCAAAAGATGGAGAGAGCGGGCTAAATAAAATGCTCGACTCAACTATAGAGTAGAGCATCACCTTTTCGGCTTCATCAACCTTGGCGGTGCAAGGCAAGGAGGAAAAGGGGTGATGACACATGGGAGGATGATGAGCAAAAAGAAGGTGAGCATCAACATACGGGGAGTGTTGTGAACTCATCGATGCGAACAGTGTAGGTAGAGGAGCTGCAAGGTGGCCTAGCGACGTGTGACTCACGACAACGATCTAGCTCCACGCGGCAATGGTGACCTAGCAATGGAGTGACCAAAAGGTGGGGGAAGATCGCGGGAGGTGATGTGAAAATCTAGTATGGAGGAATTGATGCACCATGCGAAAGAATGTTGACAATAATGGTTGGCTTCAGTCAGAGTTGGGGGAAGAAGGTGTTTCCGATGACCCATTTCCTATCTCTATCCACCTCCCACTCCATCTTGTGCCTTGACGAGCACAAAAAAAGACAGACAAATCCTTACCCTAGTGCAAAGTATAAGACATTGTAAGAAGAAATGAGGCAAAGTGAAAAATATTTGTTAAGAATGGTGCAAAATGAAATTATGGTAAGATTATATGGTCCAAAGTGAAATTTACTCGAGGAATAATATACACTCGGTGATGTAACATTCCACTATAGTGCAGAAGATAGAGAGTACCACACCATTCGTTTTTACAAACAAATCTAATGTGTTGATTTGGTAAATAGATGGATGAGATTCATCGAAATGCTAGGGTGTTGTGGCCCTCTACCATTGCTATTTAAATAGCGGATCATGCGATTTCATATATTTTTATATGCTACACTGCGGATGTTACATGTTTTTTCTAAATCAATGAATGTTACTCGTATAAATATAAAAAAGGTTAAATATCAATGTTATTTGTCTAGTATTAGATGGGTATATTTTAGTAGGGTAGACTGTTATTGCTTGTCAAGTCAAATGGACAAGGAGGAAAAATAACGAGTCATTTCTTCATTCCCTTCTATCAATCAGAATTTTAAATTTGGATTGTTTGAAAAAGTGAACTTTAATTTTGCACAGCAGTAAAACAGATCTAAGCATGTGGAGCGTTTCGTGTTTGGCGTCTATTGACAGTTTTGGGGAATGTTTGGATTGAGACCCGGACTTCATGCTTGAAAAAAATTGGTGCCTGGTGGTTAGATAATTTTTGACTGACCAGGTAAGTCTGGGGATGTGATGTTTGGTTAAAGACTTGGGTCTGGAGAAAATATAAAGTTAAAAAATAACGTCTTGAGAATGAAAAGACGTAAAACGGTTCATTAACTAATGATGAAAACAGTTTATTAATTAACTTCTAATCTCAATTAACTAGCATTTATTGCTGCAGGCAGCAGCAATAAGAGCATGTACAATGGGCTTATGTCAGCCGTCTATAGTATTTGCCATATAGGACTTTTGGTGACGTGGATGAAAGAGAATGAAGAGAGAGAATATTGCTGTCTATAATCCTGCAGCCGACTGTAGCACCAAAACCAAGAAAAAGCATTAAAGATTGTGTGTTGTCTACAATCCTATAGTCGGCTGTATCATGACAACCCATTGTATGAGCTGATTTTAGTGCTGTCTATAGGTGACATGGATAGTTGTTATAGACAGCAGCTGTCTGTACCATTGTACATGCCCTAAGGCTTTCGTTTTGGTGGCCTGGGAAGACTGGAGCTGCCGGGAAGACATCCAGGCCAGAAAGAAGATGGTAGCTCCAGGCTTCCAACCAAACGCGTTGCAGGCAGCATCCAGGGAGGTGGCTTGCCAGGCAAAATGATTTCCGAGTATCAATCCAAACATGCCCTTTATCAATACGCCTTCACTTCCACCTTCGAGTTTAACAAGAATACGGGTTCCTCCTTGTTTTACGGTCTCAGAAGCAAAATGCGCCTCCTGGCGCGCTTTATATAACCAGGCAGGGCCCGACACGGACTCGGCTGTCGCCTCGCACCACCACGAGCGCCTCCGCACCCTGAAAAAATCGGAGGCGGCGAAAACCCACAAACCCTAATCCCCTTGTCCCCATGGCGGAGACGGACGCAACCGCGCCGCCGCCGGAGGTAGCGCTCGAGGAGCAGCCCGCAGCCGTCGAAGCCGCCGCCGCCACGCAGCAAGAGGCCCCCGCGGAGCCTCCCGCGGCCGCCGAGGGCGAAGGCGATCACAAGAGGAAGCTCGAGGAGGTCGAGGCGGGCGCCGAGGCGAACGGCGCCGAGGCGAACGGCGCCGGCGAGGACGCCAAGCGGCCGCGCGTGGAAGTCGATGACGCAGGTAGATCTCTCACACCCGGCCTCCCACCCCCGTTTTCTCGCTCTCTCTCGCTGTGTGTTGTACCTAGGGTTTAGCGTCTCAGAGATGATGCTAGTGTGCGAAGCATGGTCGCTTTCTTTTGAATCTTGAAGTATAGCCTGTTTGATCCGTTCGTTATCTCTTTTTCGATCAGGTGTTATGCAAAACAACGAGTCCTCCGAGAAGGTTGAGGAGCCAGCAGCTGCTTCTACTGAGGGGGCAGATGCTGAGAATGTTAAGGCGGCTGCTCCTAATGAGGATTTGCAGACGGGCTCCGAGGACAAGCAGGCAGAGCCCGCAATGGAAGCAGTGGCTGAAGCTCCACAGCAAGAAGGTGGCGCACAAGGTGTCCTGCAGGAGACTTCTCGTAAGATCGTGGTGCCCAATAACAAGGTATAGCTGTTGGCATGCGACAAATCTGTTTTTAGAAGGCGACAAACACGAAAAATAACATTTATGGGCACAATTGATTTGGTCATGCAGTTTGCTTATGCTGATTATGGAAATTCATGCAGGTCGGTGTTCTAATAGGAAAAGCTGGGGAAACAATCAGAAACTTGCAAATGAACTCGGGCGCGAAGATCCAAATCACAAAGGATGCTGACGCTGATCCAGATGCTCCGGCTCGTTCTGTTGAATTGGTTGGGACTCTCGAGAGTATTGACAAGGCTGAGCAGCTGATCAAGAATGTTATAGCCGAGGTAGCTAAATGTGTTGTGATTCGCGTGTGTTTGTTAGTTGTTCATTTGAGTTGTACTTCCATCCATGCAATGATGCAAGTTGCATGTAAAGCTTCATCTAATGCTTCTATTCCAGGCTGAGGCTGGTGGTTCCCCTGCCTTGATAGCTAGAGGCTTTGGGTCTGGACAGTCAGGTTCAGAGCAATTTGAGATGCTAGTCCCTGATAATAAGGTTAGTTTTCAATGTTGGCGAGGACGTACCAAAAATTTGTTTAACCATTTTTTCTTTTCTATAGGTTGGTTTAATTATCGGAAAAGGGGGTGAGACAATTAAAAATCTGCAGACTAGATCTGGTGCTCGAATTCAGGTAGAGAATACTTGTTATGTTGTCATGGTTAATTGTTATGGCTTGTATAAATTTAAATTGAGGCCTGAGGGTGGTGATAAATGTTTGTGTAGTTAATTCCTCAACATCCACCGGAGGGTGTTACATTGACTGAAAGAACTGTACGTGTTACTGGGAATAAGAAGCAGATAGAAGCTGCAAAAGAAATGATTAAACAAGCTATGAGCCAGGTGATGTGATCCTGTTCTCTGCTTTTTTTCGTTAAATCATGCTGTGATTAGCTCAATGATGCTTGATTGATGTGATCCTGCTCTGTGCTTTTTATCGTTCATTCATGCTGAGATCAACTCAGCGATGCTAGATGCCGATGTGATCCTGCTCTATCCTTTTATCTTCCATTCGTACTGTGATTAACTTAGCAATGTTGAATTTAGTAGTCATTAAAATGAAATTTCTGTAATCCTCCTGTTACTTGATGTGAAATCATAGCATGTGGTATTCAACGGATTGCCTCTATGTATGCCTTGCCACATTGGTGTGGTTGGTGTAACTGTTTTGGGCTGTGGTAGCATCTGCCTAGTTATTTATAGGAAGAAGTCCACTTTACCCCCTAAACTTATGACCCGAGTCCGAAAAACACCCTCAGCTACAAAACCGTTCACTTACACGCATGAACTCTTAAAACTAGTGCAAATATCCCCCTCACCCAAAACCACCCTGGTTTTGGATGACATGGCACAACCACATGGATGATTTTTTTAAATAGTGTGGCCCACCTGTCATACCATCTTCCTCTCTCCCCCTTCCTTCTGTATCTTTCTATACTCGCTCACTCTGTTCTCTCCGGCCGTTGATGCCAAGCTCGTCGCCATTACAGCCATGGTAAATCACCACTCTTCCCACCACCCTTATCCGCAACATCTCACCTCTTCCTTTCACTCTCCTCCGTCCCCATAGAGTTGACACCATTGCCATTGCAGCTATGGTGAGCTCTAGCCTCGTCGATCCCCGTCTCTGCCGCTTTGCAAACTTCAACTCCACCATCCATTTTCCCCCAAATCGATCCTTTCCTCATTTGTCGGGAGCTCCGTACCGGCGAGTCGCGCCACGGCCAGGCCCTCAACACGTCGCCGTGCACTAATCCGCCTTTCTAGTGCCCTTCCGGCCTCGTTGTTCACATCAAAAGTTCTGCCTCGACTTCCTGTACCTCTCAGCACCACTCCTGTCGTCATCACCTTTGTACATCGCCGCCAGCAAGCGCTGCTGCTGCGCCATGGAAGCTATCGTTGCCAGCTCGCTTCGGGTCACCTCCGAACAAACGAACACCACCGTTGGATTCCCCACGCTAAGACAGTGCTCATGTATGCGTTGGTCCCCCTCAAGGTAGAACTGGGGCTTTTGTGGTGGCGGTGCTCACCGGAAAAATTGGTGGTGGCAGCATGGCGAGTGCACAGTGGGTAAAGTAGACGATGAGTGGTGAGGTCGCATGTGCGGCTGGCTATCAGCGGTGAGGTCGCACCAGCAGTGGCTGACGAACTAAGCCTGGCCTGTCTTGGGCTTGAGAGAGAGAGAGAGAGAGGAGGAAGAGGAAGAAGGGGATGAGTAGGAGAGAGAGACATGACATGGCTATCAATGTAGCACAATCTAGTGACATGGCTGTCGATGTGGCAAAATCCACCGTTGAAACCAGCCTTAGGGTAGAACTTGATCTGGTTTAGATAGTTGGAGGATGTAAAGTGAACGGTTTTGTAGTTGAGGGTTTTTTTGGACTCGGGCCATAAGTTTTTTTTTTTTTTTTGGGGTGGGGGTGGGGGTGGGTAAACTGGGGTTCTTCCTTATTTATATATGACTTGCTATGCTGATAATGGAATGGATGTGCTTAGTTCTCTTTTCTCTTGTGTTTTAACTTCTTTTTGTTTCAATTATGCTCGAAATGCTTAACTTATTAAAATCCTGGAGATTTATTTGAATGTTAACTAGTTTTTGGTTGATTTTGTGGGACAAAACTTGTGATTTTCTAGACATAATTGAACTTCTGTCCAACCTGTACCTGATGTCATTTTTGTAACTTGTATAGATGTCCCCAGTGTTGATATCTTTTAACATATGGCAGTTGTGGTTCCTGCATTCGTACATATCATACTTTTATTCATTTCAGCTCCGCGTCTTGTTAACTTGAAGTGCTGTTCATGCGGAAACATTTAAGTGCAAATCCATTCTTTTCAAGTGAAACGCACTGTTAAGGAAAACATTGTTCACACTCTTTATTTGTTAGAATTTTGCAAAATATATTGTCATTTTATTGTGTTGGGGAGTGTTAGATTTTGCCTATTTATTAAATCTGAAGTGTGGTTATAAACTAATCAGTATCTTCAACAATGGGCCTTATATGAAGTATCAATCTTGAAATATAGCAGTGCCTAATTGGACTGAAAGGTAAGTTCTTCTTAATTGGTGGTCTGTTTCTGTCTTGTTTGCTCCACTTTTTCTTGAAAGACCAATAAGTCAATGAGATGCCATCACTTTTGGAGTTATAGCAGGTTCATCTTAATCCTTAATTTTCTAGAGAACAATTTGTCTTTTTCAGCTTTCATGAATCACCGATTTATAATCCTCTCTTGTCCACCTCATTTTTTGTGGGAATATTTGTTATTGAAAGTGTGTGCCGTATCAAATTTTCTGTCCTACCTGAAGTATTTTTGACTGCCTTTTCCTCATCAAAATCCCTACATACAGCTATGAAATTTAATGTGCATTTTTTTTATCTCATCTTTACCATTTGATGCATACTTTTATAGTTGCTCATTAAATTAGTGTTCTGTCATGGAGTAACAGTATGAAGCATGTTGTGCTATATCAATTATTCAATTATATAGAAATGAAATTTGAAACTTGAAATAAAATGGTTGGCTTTGTAATTAATAATGAGTAGCACATTTGGGACTTGGGAGATTTGGATACATTTTGATGGAAAAAGAAGAGTTTGTGACTCGTGTCAAGTTTGTGAGACTAGTGTCATTTGCTTTACAACTCTTGCAGTTCATATAGAAATAGAACTTAACTTGGTGTATGATAGCATTGGCTGGACTTCACTATAAACACAGGCGTATTTAATCGAAGTGAAATGGAGCACATGTGCCTTTTCTTGGATGCTTTCACCTGATCCATGGTTGTGCAATTACTGTGATACTGTAACAGTGGTTTTGGTCAATTAGTCTTTTGCTAACTACTAGATGAGATCTGATTCTGTTTCCTGTATAAGAAGTCAGAACTGACTCATCAGGTTCTCTCGCTTCCAGTTTCTGTGATTTATTTTGTTGAAGGTGCCAATTTGGAGTTGGTTGGGTATCCTAATGCAGATACAGCTAGGCTTTCCTGATGGGGTCATCATCCTTCATCCTTTACATGTACCGAAGAGGGATGTTGATCATTACCCCTTGCCCTTGCATGGTTTGTGTAGTTGGTAACTGGTAAGGCTGCTTATTGCTGAAAAGGAAAGAAAAACAATGCGGCATTGGAAGACTGCACCAAATGTATCATTGCCATGACAAGGATACTGCATCACCATGTCTAGGTTTGCTAAATAAATTGTTTGCGACTCTGTTGTCTGTAGAACCACTTTCATTTTGTATAGCTGAAGAGCAGTGATTTCTCTCACATCATTTGTCTTAGTTATTTGATGTGTTACCACTCCAACTAGAATCTTCTAGTACTTTTGTTAGGTAGTTGGGGCTAATTAACTTTGTTATCATGCACGGTATTGGCAGAGTTGCTGTTGAACATATGGATGGTGCTTTGCATGTGATCTTGCCACATTTTTCATTTTTGAACTGTATTGCAGTAAGGAGCTACTTTTTACTAGTAATTTATAAGTTTGAGACGTGCCAATGTCTTGACCTTGTTAGTTCTAATTTGTAAGCCTCTTCTTGCCTTAACTCTATTGAAGGTGATGGTCTTGTTGATATTTGCATTCTAATAATAGTGTCACATCTCATTGACATTTTGTGTTTATTTATGGTTCTGATCCCATTGATCTGCTTTTAAAAAATATTGTTTTAGATGTCCACAGAAGGTTATGAATTGTTTGGAAATAGTGTCTAATTAAAATCCTTCTCTTGAACATTTTTCTTGAATGCTTTAGCTATCGAAGCTGCGATGTCTTTAAGGAAGCATGGTAGCACTAATATGCAGGCTTATTATGTTATTGTTGGTACACAACTGCGATGCAAACAGTGGCCAGTTGTCCTTTTATTATTATATAAATGCCTATTGCCTTTTATGTTGGGCTTTGGAAAATCAGTATTCAGCATTTTGTCTTCGTCGTTGAGTTTTCTTGTTTGGTTTCTAACATGCCTTCTTAAACAGACATTTCCAAGACATACAGCTCAATCTGGTGGATATGGTGCACAAAATTACCGCCCTCCAGGTCATGGTGCAGCTTCACAGTGGGGGCCACGTTCTCAACCCCAGCCTGGTTATGGATATCCACCAAGAGGGCCTCCACCTCAGAACACGCCATACTCTCAGCAATATGGTGGCTACCCACAGCAGCCACCACCAAGAGGTGGCATGGGCTGGGACCAGAGGCAGGGCCCTCCACCCCATTCTTCCCATCAAGGTGGTGGTTACGACTACTACAAACAGGGATCTCAACCGTATGAAAGCCAGCCACCAAACTACCCTCCTGGACCAGGGAACTACAACAGTTATGGGCCATCACAGGCTCCGAGTTACGGACAGCCTCAGTATCCGCAGTCTGCACCTCAACAGAACTATGGCCATGGGTACGGTGATCCTAGGTACAGTGCTCCAGCACCAAACCAGCAGTACTATGGGCAGCCACCAGCGGGTCCACAGCAAGGCTACCCTCAACAGGCAGATCCTTATGCTAGGCCTGCGCATGGTGGACCTGGACAATGGCCACCCAGAGGCGCACCTGCGGGAGATGGCACTTACCAGGCACCACCTCCTACATCTTATGGTCCACCATCTCAGCAACCTCCTGCTTATGGTCAAACATATGGCCCAACAACTGGACCTGATGGGTATGCTCAGCAGGGTTACCCACAGCAGGGTGGGCAAGCACCAGCTCCGTATGGTCAGAGCGCTCCAACAGGACCAGGATACACTCAGCCAGGCGCACAGCAAGGTGGCTATGCACAGTATCCGCCATCGCAACCAGCGTACGGTGAGCAAGCAGCTCAAAACAATATGAACTATGGTTACCAGGGAGGCCCGGCAGATCCCAACTATGGAAATGCCTACCCGCAGTCTGGATACGGTCCTGCCCCAGCGAGTGGTCAGGCTGGATATGCTTCTGCACCGGCAACTGGCCAGCCTGGATATGGTCAGGCAGGATACACCCAGCCACCTACAAATCCGCCAAGTTATGATCAGTCCGCTCCACCAGCAGCTCAGAGTGGCTATGCTGCACCCCCTGCAAACCCACAGCCTAGTGTTGCAAAGGTGGTGTCACCGCAGCCTGCTGGATATGGTGGGCAGTGGACTGCATGAAGGTTTATTTCTCAAACTTTACTGACAGCAAGATCTAGTTGAAAACTATGTTTCACTTGTTATGCACCCCTTCCGCTGTTTGAATCCTTTGGATGTTTCTGTGGACGCAATGAGTAGGCGCCTGACATTTGTTTTATCTTGAAGGTATGTGACCCCGCCAGTTGTTATACTGCACCTCTGTAGTACCTAGAAACTTGTTATTCAGTTTAGAAGAGAACCTTGTTCGGTTATGTGGCAGCTTGTCGAGTGATTTCTGGGATGCTTTATCGATTTCCTTCATGTTAATGTTTGCGTGCTGTTGCGGTGTAATTGCTGGAAAGATCGTTGTTTTGTTATGTTTGCTGCTGCTATTGTGATTCCGTTCGGCGGAGTTGTCTTTGTTTGGGCGAATGTGCAGTAAAGGGCCTTGGTATCGGTATTTGATGCTAGTCTTTCCATATGGTGTCATAAATGGTAGGATGAATAGAACTCTCTGTAAATCCGGAAGAAGTGTATTCTGATGGCAACCTCGTGCCAATAATTCCTATGCAATCGATCGATTTATGTTTGAACTGTATATTACAGACTTGCAAGCTGCAGTCCAAGAATCTGCTCGCAGACTGCTCCTGCCCGAGGGAGGCGTCCGCCGGTGAGGCTGCGGCCGTCTGGCACCGGCCCAAGGTCCTTGTGGAGCTCCAGCGCCCACCGCATCGCCCAGACGTCGAGGGGCCGCAAGTAGTGCAGCGACCGGTAGCCGCCCTCAGCTGTCCACGACTCCGGCGTCTGGTGCGCGCACCTGCGTTTTTATTCACTGACAGCCAGTCGCTCAGAATTAGCCTGAAAGTTCTGACATTTGCAAGCTGCTTAATTAGGACTCCTTGTGCTCCAGGCCACACGCCCGAGCATACCATTGTCCGGCGAGCTGGTCGGCCTTAATAGAGGAGCTGTTCTTGCCGCCTCTGTTGTCGTAGTCGAAGTAGGCGCTGTTCCAGAACTCGCCCGTTGTAGATGCGCTTTGCCTTCTCGTACCGCGCCCGGAAGTAGCACTCGGCGGTACGGTCGCTGACGATGCGTGCCATGGCCGCTGTGGCGTGCAGCGCGGCGATCCAGACCCCGCCGGTGTAGGCACTGACGCCGGACACCGACCACAGGTCGTACGTCTGGTCGGGGGCGTCCTTCGTTCTCGATCATGCTGTCCCGGTCCCGGTCGAACTGGTCCATAACTCCATGTACGCCATGGCCAGGTACACTGCCGGTCATGCTGCCTCGGCAAAGGCGACGTTGCCTGTGGCGAGTACGCCCCGGTACACCTGCAGCGCGAACTTGGGGTTGAGGTCTTTCCACTGTGCTGAGTCGTGCAGCATGTAGGCGTTCAGCTCGAACCATGGGTTGTTCAGCCCCATGTCGTGCGGCACTGTGTCAATAACCTACACTATTGTCATGGACCGACAAGTACACTAGGTTGAGCTTGCATCATGGTTGTGGGCCTATATGTACAACGGGTTGGCCTAGGTCAGGAGTACAAAAGGGCAAGCAACAACAACGCAAAGGGGATGGATGAAGACACAACAGAAGCTGCTTCTTCCTCCTCCAAACTCTAGCTCTTCCCCAGTCTAAGTTCTACTACTTCTCAGTCCTCCTCATATTTCCAGTCCTCGTATTCCCAGTCTCTGAGTCTCAGTCCAATTGCTAGTTCCTACTTCCAGTTCTCCCTATTTGTATCTCCAAATTCGTGATGGATTTCAGTACTACAGATATTGAGTTGTGTTCATTTGTGTTCATCCAATTGGTTATGTAACAATTGGTATCAGAGCTGTTCCGATCCGCAATATCAAACCAGCACACAACAAATCGAGATGGAGCAGTAACTCTAGAAGCTGACCCAGGCTATCTTAGCGCGAGGCGAGTTGCTGAAGCAGCTGCAACTCCAGTGCATGGTCATTCAGGCATCGGTGGAGGAGATGAAACCCATCCGTTCGGAGGTCAAGATGGAGACCAAGCCGGCTGCGCCAGACGTCTCCGACCCGCTTCTTCGCGTGGAAGCTCCCCACCCTTCGACTACAGACCAACGTCTCGGGCCGAGCGACCGCCATGATGAAGCCACACCCTGCGTCGACATCAAGCCCGACTTCCAGCGGATGGTTTTGCCAATCCAAGACTCGCCCTAGTCGGTGACCACGCCGGCGCAAGCCTCCTCGCCGAGGTCATTCGCCACCGGCGAGCTAGACAACCTGATGCCCGCCAGGTGCTCGATGATGTGTTCTGACGACACCGCCTCGTAGACGTTCGCATTCATGCCGGACGCGGCCCCGGGTCCTCCCTCGACCGTCGCCCTGCTCAACGTCGTCATCACCAGAACCGAGCCGATTGCCGCCACCATTCTGGTACGTGACAGCACCAATGTCCTCACCTCCACACTGAGCGCTGCCGCTATCCACTCCATCGACCTGGGTGACGAGCACATCCCCAATCTATCCAGCTATCAGTTGGGTGCACGCAAGGTGTTCGACAGAATACGCGGCACTGATGGTATCTCTTATGGCTTCTCCACCAACGGCCTTTCCTCACCACCTGTTGTCCCGACAAGTCTTCCACTGCAGGCATTACCGTGGTGGATAGAGCAACCCGTCGAAGTGAACAAGCCCATCGCGTGCTGATCCTTTCATGCTTGGGGAACTCGTGTGGGGCTATGGAGTTTAGGTAACCGTGGCCGCCGCTTACGCAAGTGGACGTCACGTGCAGTGGAGTGGAACGATGTCCAATGTCATGTCTGTTATGCAAGGAATATCGAGGTGGAGTGAAATGGATGCCCCCATTGTCACCACTCGTGCCAGGAAGAATGTTGATTCTGGGAAAAGGATTTTGGCTTGCTATAAACTCTACTAAGGTGATGCGCTCTGTCCTTCTCTTTGACCATGTGAGGATGGTCAGTGAAGAGCATTAGATGTGTGGTGAGGTGATACTAAGAGCTCAAACTCGAGGAGTGTTGAATGTATTCTATGGGTGTGATAGCGCTGTCAATATCTTTGAGAGTAATAGGTGAAGCCTTGAGCAATCTTTGTGCATTAGTTGGAGCTTATGTGATTTCAGGGGTTTTTTAGAGTTTGGCAAATGGGTGATGATTGGACTTGTGTGAAGGCAATTGTAATATTGCGCTTAACTTTGGCATTAATAGATCAAAAGTATAAATACACATGCACAAGGATACATGCGGCAGGAGTGCAACGCACAACAGGATCCTCACGCAAGGAAGGTAACCAATTAGCCTGATCCTCTTTCCTAATGATAAGGCTCTTTCCTAACAAGAAGGGATTACATGCAAATCATACCAAACTCATAAGGATCTAGCTGACGTGCATGTGTGCCATGCACGTATAGTCTAGCACCCCCTGTAGTAGGAGCGGGAGCACAACGGACGTTCAGGCTGGAGCGAAATTCCGTGAAAATGCTCGATGGAAGGCCCTTGGTGAAGATGTCCACGTATTAATATGACGTCGGCACGTGGAGAACACGGACGTCTCCAAACGCAACCCATTCATGCACGAAGTGGAGATCGATCTCAACATGCTTGGTGCGGTGATGCTGGACAGGGTTGCTGGAGAGGTAGACAGCACTGATGTTATCACAGTACACGATGGTAGTTCGCTGGAGAGGATGCCAAAGCTCGGCGAGGAGTTGCTGTAACCAGCAAGCCTCAGCGACGGCGTTGGCGACGGCACGGTACTCCGCTTCAGCACTCGAGCGGGAGACGGTTTGCTGCCGCTTGGAAGACCAAGACACAAGATTGTTGTCGAGGAAAACACCATAGCCGGAGGTGGACCTGCGCGTGTTAGGACACCCGCCTAGTCGACGTCGGTGTAGGTAGTGAGGGAGGTCGCTGCAGTGCGATGAAGCTGTAGACCGTGGTCAACGGTACCCTGTAGATACCAAAGGATGCGCTTGACCGCATTGAGATGCGGTTCGTGAGGGTCGTGCATGTGTAAGAAGACCTGTTGAACTGCATAGGCGATGTCCGGCTTGGTGAAGGAGAGGTACTGGAGAGAACCCACCAAGCTACAGTACGCGATGGGGTTAGCGACAGGGTTACCGAGGGAGCTGAGCTTGGCCTTCGTGTCGACTGGAGTAACACACGGGTGGCAGTCGCTCATGCCGGCGCGATCAAGTACATCCAAGATGTACTGACGCTGTGAGAGATGCATCCCGGCGGCAGAGCGTGACATGGAAACATCGAGGAAGAAGTGGAGAGAATCAAGATCCTTGAGCGAGAATTGTCGCTCGAGGGCCGATATTGTCCATCGAAGAAGATGCTCAGTCGAGACAGTGAGCACGATGTCGTCGATGTACAGGATCAGGTAGACGTGGTCAATGCCATGGGTGAACACGAAGAGCGACGGGTCGGCACAAGATGTCGCGAAGTCGATGCGTAGAAGGTATGCCATGAGTGTGCTGAACCACGCATGAGGTGCCTGCTTCAAGCCATAGAGGGACTTGACAAGGTGACAAACATGGTCGGGAGCGGATAAGTCGATGAAGCCAGATGGTTGCTCACAGTAGACAGTCTCAGAGAGAGTACCATGGAGGAATGTGTTGTTGATGTCGAGCCGATGCACAGGCCAGTCGCTCGCAATGGCAAGCGAGAGCACCGTCTGAACCTTAGCCGGTTTGACAACCGGACTAAAAGTCTCACCGTAGTCGACGCCGGGTTGCTGGGAGAAGCCACGAAGAACCCAACGCGCCTTGTAACGGTAGAGGGTGCCATTGGGCTTGAATTTGTGCCGGTACATCCATTTACCAGACACGGCATTGGCACCGCGTGGACGAGGGACAAGTTCCCACGTGTTATTGGCCTGCAAAGCTAAAAACTCATCAATCATCGTGGAATGCCAATTAGCGTCCTTAAGAGCCCCGCGATAGCTCTTAGGAATGGAAGAGAGTGGCTTGATGTGAAGATTGAGCTGATCCACCGGCTTGCAGATGCTAGCTTTGCCACGGGTGACCATGCAATGGGCATTGACAGCAGCAGCAGGAGCTGCAGTCGTGGGCGGGACAGGAACGATAGACGTGGGCGTAGTAGGGGTGGGTAGCGCGGGTGCGGACGTAGTAGGAGTGGCAAGCGCAGTAGGGGTGGGCGCGGGCGTGGGTGACACTACAGGTGCGGGTGTGGGCAACACAGCAGGCGTGGGCGCGGTGCGTGGTGCGATTGGAAAGGGGCGCTAAACAGTGGCGGTGGAGGGAGAAAGGTGGACGAGGTTGTCTAGAAAAGAAAAATCGGAGGGAGAAGGTGGCGATTTTTCTGCGAAGGGAAAGGAATTCTTGTCGAACACAACGTGACGAGAGATGATTATGCGATTGGTGGAGAGATCAAGACACCGGTAACCCCGATGATTGGAGGGGTAACCGGGGAACACACAAGAGGTGGATCGAGGGGCGAGTTTGTTCGAGTTGTAGCGGAAAGATTAGGGTAACATCGACATCCGAAAACTCGAAGATGATCGAACGAAGGAGAAGAACCGAAAAGGACTTTGTGAGGAGTTTTGGAGTTAAGGGATTTTGTGGGATGGAGGTTGAGAAGATAGGTGACGGTGTGGAGAGTTTCTACCTAATAAATCGGTGGCATACTCGCTTGGAAGAGAAGCGAGCAGACAATATTATTGGTAGAGCGAATGACATGTTCAGCTTTGCCATTTTGCGAAGAGGTGTAGGGACAAGACATGCGCAGCGAAGTGCCAAGAGAGAGAAGAAAAAGACGTGCAGCGGTGTTGTCGAATTCAAGACCATTGTCACATTGTAAAGATTGGATAGTGGTGTAAAAATGATTGGACACGAATGCGAAGAAGTGTTTGAGGGTGGAGAGAACGTCAGACTTGAGACATAGGGGAAACTTCCACAAGTAGTGACTGTAGTCATCGAGAGTGACGTGGTAATACTTGTAACCAGAAACATTAAGTAGAGGGGAGGTCCAAAGTTCGTAGTGGATGAGCTCGAAGGAACGAGTAGTGCGAGAGATGGAGAGATCGAAAAGAAGACGAACATGTTTGCCAAGTTGACAAGCATGACATAAAGATTCAAGAATCGACTTTTTATTACATGGAATAGAAAAAGCACTTGCTAGGTGCGACAAAGCTTGGCTATTGAGATGTCCTGAGCGGCGATGCCACAACGTGGAAGGTGACGTCGTGGTGGAGAGAGTGTGCGCGGTAGATATTGGAAGGAATGGGTACAAGTCGCCCTGGCTATTGCACCTGATGATCACATTCTTGGTGCGAAAATCCTTCACAGAAAGACCAAAGGGATCAAATTCAACATAACATTGATTATCATGAGTAAATTGGCACACATAAATAAGGTTTTTGATGATACTAGGGGTGACAAGAATATTGTTTAAATGGAACGAACGTGCTGGGGTGGAAGAGGAGGTGAAGCCAGAGTGAGCAATGGGGATGGAAGAACCATTGTCGACAATGACGTGACGACGTCAAGAAGAACAGGAAGGAGAGACGAAAGTAAGAATACCGTGATCGAAAGTCATGTGTGCGGACGCACCGGAATCCATGTACCATTCGTTAGCAGACAGAGAGGCCAACGACATGGTATTAAAATTGTTCAGCAGATGCTGCTGATCGAAGGCGTATAGCGACACAGAGTAGCTCGAGGAAGGGGCTAGCCATGTTGCACCGTTGAATGGGGACGACACGCTGGGAGGCGGGGGCGTGAAGGCGTGAAACACCTGCGTCGGGGGTGTTGGACGCGGCCCGAGGATGCCCAAGCTGGCCGGTCAAGGCGTCGAGGTCCATGGGCCAGGCCACATCTGAATGGACCCTGCCCATGGGTTCTGGAGGGACGGCCAGGGGGCGCCCTTGCCAGAGGATGGGCTAGCGCCATCGATGCCGTTGCTGCGAGTGTTGTTGCCGCTGGCGTTGGGATGCACGCCGTCGTGTCCGCCGCTGTTGCGGTTGCGACGACGGTTATTGTTGGTGTTGCTGTTGCCGCGGTTCCCACTGGCGTTGCCGTATGAGTTACTGACATGGGAGTAGTTGCTGCCAGAGCTGGTCGACAAGGAGCTCTTGTTGCTGCTGCCAGAGGGGTTGGTGGTGACAAACACGGATGCCAGAGGGGTGTTGGAGCTGCCAATCGTGAGTTCCTCGAGCATGAGCGCGGAGCGGACTTTGAGGAACAAAGGAGCCGGGCGCTGCATGGAGAGGAGCATCCGCATGTGGGAGAAGCGTGAGTTCAGCCCACGTAGGGTGTTGAGGACGAGGCTTCGGTCGGCGATGGTGGTGCCAACGGCGGCGAGATCGTCGGCGAGAGTCTTCTGCCGCCGGCAATACTCAGTGACAGATGATGCCCCCTTGCATGAGTCCGTGGAGCTCCTGCTCGAGGTAGATGGCACATGTCTCAGCGTTGTCGCGGTATAGACCCTCGATGTGTGTCCAGAGGGTGTACGCAGATGCCGAGGAGTCCATTACCATGGCGAGGAGCTCGGAGGGGATGGCGTCGTAGAGCCATGAACGCACGAGGGCGTCGAGGCGAAGCCAGGTCGCGTCGGGAGCGGAAGAGGAGGGTGCGGATACACGGATGTGGTCGTCGAGGGTGTATGTTTCGAGAGCGACCTCGAACAACCCACGCCATGGAGAGTAGTTGCTGGAGGAGAGATCGAGAGTGATGGAGACAAGGGTCTTGACGCTGGGGACGGCGACGACGAGGGTCGAGAGGGCGGCGCAGGCGGCAATGTCTTCCTTGGCCACGGTCGCGGTCGCCGCGAGCGCCAGGGCGTCGGCCTCGGTGGTCATCACGAGCGTCAGAGGGAGGAACGCAACACTAATCTGATACCATGAAGGCAATTGTAATATTGCGCTTAACTTTGGCATTAACAGATCAAAAGAGTAAATACACACGTGCAAGGATACGTGCGGCAGGAGTGCAACGCACAGCAGGATCCTCACGCAAGGAAGGTAACCAATTAGCCTGATCCTCTTTCCTAACGATAATGCTCTTTCCTAACAAGAAGGGATTACATGCAAATCATACCAAACTCATAAGGATCTGGTTAACGTGCATGCGTGCCATGCATGTATAGTCTAACATGGTGCATGCAGGGCAAGGAGTTGAGGCCATGGAACTATGTCAATTAGTTACCAGTTTTGGTAGTGGTTTTGTTGTAGTCAGCTTATCAGGGTTTTTCATTGCTTGTGCTGAGCAAAACGGGCGCTATGAGGGTACTATAGTTAATTTTAATGATATGCTGCGCTTTGGTATGGAACCTGATGATTTCACCTATGGAACTGTTCCTAAGGCTTGTGCAGTTTTACAATCGTTGGAGTATGGATTGATGGTTCATGACAAGGTTATCCAGTTAGGACTTGGTTCAGATACTTTTGTAGTGAGCTCTGTTGCTGACATGTACTGCAAGTGTGGCATGATCGCAGAGGCTTAGAAACTTCCATGACAGAATTGGGAGACAAGAAATTATTTCATGGAATGCCATCGTAGCAGGATTTTCAATGAGCAAACAGAGTGAAGAGGCCCATGCATTCTTCTCAGAGATGTTGGATATGGGACCTAAGCCTGATCATTTCACATATGCCACTATTCTTGATACTTGTGCTAACCTGGCTACCATTGAGTTCGGAACACAGATACATGGTCAGATTATCAAGCAAGAAAGGCTGGGAGAGGAATATATATGTAGCACTCTTGTAGACATGTATGCCAAGTGCAGGGGCAGGTCAGACTCACTGCTAATGTTTGAGAAGGCACATAAACGGGATTTTGTGTCATGGAATGCTAGGATATGTGGCTACGCTCTCCATGGTCTAGGTGTGGAAGAAGGGATGACCAAGGGAAGTGATTGCAATCGAAGCAACTTTCCTATCGACATTATTTTAGTAAATAATGGGGCAACGATCCTGGAACAAATGGATGTTGACAACCGGATTACGAAGCTGATGGTGGAGCTATTCCACACTCGAGCTTTCATCGTCTCCAATTCTCTCATCTCTATGTGTGCAAAGTGTGGCAATCTCCAGAATGCTAAATTTATATTCAGTTTGATGGCTAAAAGGGACATTGTATCTTGGACTAGCATGATTATCGCATATTCTCAAGTGGAGAACAACACAAAGGCTCGTGAGTTCTTTAATGGAATGTCCACGAGGAATTTCATTACATGGAATGCAATGTTGAGGGCATTTATACAACATGTAGCTGAGGAAGATGGCCTCAAGATGTCACACCTGACTGGGTTACTTATGTTACATTGTTCAGAGGGTGTGCAGATATAGGTGCAAATAAACTTGGTGATCAGATTATTTTTCATACTGCAAAGCTAGGTCTCATTTTAGACACATCAGTCGCGAATGCTATTATCACAATGTATTCCAAGTGCGGAAGGATATTAGAAGCTCGAAAGCTATTTGACTTCCTAAATGGAAAGGATTTGGTTTCTTGGAATGCCATGATTACTAGTTATTCACAGCATGGCATAAGAAAGTAAGCTATAGAGATCTTTGATGATATGCTGAGCAAAGGGGCAAAACTTGACTACGTAAGTTACATTGTAGCTCTATCAGCCTGTAGCCACTCTGGACTCATGCAGGAGGGGAAATTTTTATTTTGATGATGAAGCCAAATCTCAAGGAGGGGAGAATGTGGTGCCTAATCATGCAACTTTTGTTGCAGTACTTCGGGCATGCAACTATAATGGGCTACTGGATGATGAATGCCACTACTCCCATCATATGACCTCTCGCTACAAATTGGAACCACAATTGGAGTACTCTGCTTGCATGGTAGATATACTGGGAATGGAAAAGAAGCTGATGGTGGTCAGTTTATGGCAATTTGGGATTAATTGTAGCAAGTATAGGCTTCGAACTGTCCCAGTAAGATTTTGACAAAGGCTCATTGCTTCTGACTGAGTGCAGTTGATTCATCTTCTCATGCCAATGCAGCAAAAGCATGGTGGTGATTGTGTCCAAGTCAGGCTGGGCAGGGATGTTCTACTGACACCATGGGACCCCGGTGGCAAATGTGACTATTTTTTGTATCGGTTTGGGGTCAAGCCGCATTTCAAGGAGAGAAGAATATCATGAACCGACAAGTACACTAGGTTGGACTTGCATCATGGTTGTGGGCCTATGTGTGCAAGGGGCTGGCATGGGTCGGGAGTACAAAAGGGCAAGGAACAACAACTGAAAGGGGATGGATGAAGACACAACAAAAGCTGCTTCCTCCTCCTCCCGATCTGCTCCTCCAAACTCTAGCTCTTCCCCAGTCTAAGTTTTGCTACTTCTCAGTCCTTCTCATATTTCCAATGTCCCCCTTCTTCTCATATTCCCAGTATCCGAGTCCCAGTCCAATTGCTAGTTCCTACTTCCAATTCTCCCTAATTTTATCTCCAAATACTTGATGGATTTAAGTACTATAGATATTGAGTTGTGTTCATCTAATTGGTTATGTAACAACTATGTTTCGTTTAGGTGAACTGATCAGTACATGAAACTCAATAATTGTACGCACGCTTCATATGTGCCTACCTTTCGTGGCATGGTGTTGCCATCAACGGTGGAGACAAGAGCAATGAGAAGCCTCACTGTCTCCATTCTTGCCATATGGTGAAATGCAGATTTCACATCTATATGGTGAACTTCCCACCCCTTCTGAGCGGCTAGAGCAACGAGAAGCCTCACTGTCTCCATTCTTGCTACGGGTGCGAATGCATCTTCAAAGCCTACTACTCATTTTTGTACACATCCCTTGGCCACTAAGCGCCCTTTGTGCTTCACCACTTCTCCCTTGGTGTTCTTTTTCAACTTGAACACCCACTTCAAACCGATGGGCCGGTGTCCCTGCGGTAAGCTTGTTAATTCCCATGTACCATTTTCTTCTATTGTTTTCATCTCCTGCATAACTTGCCTCCAGCTCAGATGCTTGGCTGCTTCTTCATGTGTTGTCGGCTCCTCAATTGCCAACATGTATAGCTCATCAAGTTCAAGCTGAACATGAGGCGTTTCTAAATATACGTCTTCAAGAGACCTGTACCTCTTTTGCCCTTCAAATGAAGACGTTGACACATAATCTGATGACTGCTTTTTTGTTACCGGCATTGTTTGCTCTCCCACAAGCGCTGCTATAGGGCTATCAAGACCAGTGAGTCCACCGGCGAAGAGTGGACTCGTGGGCTCGTGTACTACGTCTGAGTATGGTGATGGGGTGTCGTTTTCCTCTTGATCAACACCAGATGATGAGTTGAACTCCACTGCGAACATTTCGCTTGGAGCTTGTACGCCCTGTGCACCTTCTTGCTGCAGCTCCCAGTTCCACGATCTCTCCTCAAATACAACATCTTTTGAGACATGGAGTTTCTTTGTGGCTGGGTCATACACCCGATAAGCTTTGGAGCTCTGTTCATACTCCAAGAATACCATTGGAATGCTTCGGTCATCAAATTTCTTCAGAAGTGGCTTCACCACTTTAACATGAGCTATGCAACCTGTCGACGATCAAGTCGCCGATCTTACGAGAAATAAAAGGAGAAAGTGACATGGGAAATCTGGAGTAACAATGGGACTGCTCTTTTATTAGTATGAACTGAGGGTTACAGGGGATGCCTCCTGACTGGATGACAAACTACTCCTGAGAGCACTACTTGTTATCTTACAATAAGAGACTTGCAAACTGGAACTAAGATATAAGCTTTTGCTTCCTTGCTGTATCTCGTCTAGTCTTGTTGTCTACGTTGTCCTCTGTTCTCTCTGGCGTTCTATCTTCCTTCTTTAAATAGCCCTTGAAGAGGTGGTAGTTACTTCTGGAGAAGACGCCTGATATGAAGTGTTGTGACTGGTCGGAGCTAAGTGACAGTTGATGGATAATCAACCGTTCGGCGGTTGTATGTTCTGTGAGACAGTCAATCGCATGGTAGTTGTTTATCCGTGTAAACGTCATGTGGTATGGAATATGCACGTGTCCCATTCTTCACACGGTAAAGAATATTCCTGGAGTCAGTTCCAAATATACCTTTTACGAGTGGTTCTCCTGGTCGGAGGCTTGGCACAGGCATTCGTCCGACCTGGGTACCCATTGTGTAACCTATGGAATCCCTACGACCAGTGAGGTCGTGCACCTCAGGGGTTACGACCATGAAAACATATGGTCTATTATATATTAAAAATAATACATAGAGGTTTTAATCCTCGTCAGCTAGCCCCCGAACTTTAAATGAATAGGTCGTGTGAACACATCTCTTTCGATGAAGTCATATCGGGCTAACGCTTATTAAATGTAATGACATTTGAAGCGGTTTATATTCACTTTAAAGTTGAGAACTTGCCTTAGGAACCGAAGAGTTTGTGTGTCCGTTGGACTTTTTGGGCAATTCCCGATTGCGGTTTTAGAAATACTGAAGCCTATAAAAACCCCTTTGTAGACTTAGGGTTTATACACTTCCTGCTTTCCTTCTTCATCTCCCGAGTAGAAAACTACCTCCGACCTCCTTTCCTTTCCTCACCTAAGAAAGACTCGACCATGTCGGATCAAATCACTAACTGGTCGGTCTCCGACTTGAGTGAGAAGAAGCTAGAGAGCTTGGAGAAGATCGGGATGCTTCCCAGCAAGAGTTTGATTTCTTAGAGATCATCGGCTGGAGAACATTCCTCGAGCAGTGAAGATGGAGAAATCCCGGTTTTTCTCACATATATTGAATGCGGATTTAGCCTACCAATCCACTCCTTTCTTACGAGAGTCTTGGAGTATTATGGAGTTGAATTGGTGAATCTTGCCCCTAATGCGATCGCAAATCTCAGCATTTTCATCTATCTCTGTGAAGCGTAATTGGAGATTCCAGCGGATCTGGATCTGTTCAGGTACTACTACAGGATGACGAAGTCTGGGAAGACGATTGGGACACCTGGAGAGTGCACCTTGCGTCTCCATGACGGAAAGGCCGATGAGTACATTTTGATGTACTCAAAATCTTCGTGGTCGTCGTGGAAGAAAAGCTGGTTCTATATGACGGTCACGAAGGAAGACAGCCTTTATTATTTTAGTAAGAAGGCGGTCGAGAATTCGAGATGGCGCTCCTCTATGGAGAAAGAGGGAAAGATAGAAAAATGGGCCGAAGCTATCAAGCTTCTTAGCGTCAAAGGCCTAACATCCTGGCACGTTGTGAATTTTTTTTTTCATGCGCCAGATTAGTCCTTTGAAAGCCCGCGCACACCGGATGCTCTGGTATATTGGTCGTGGTGACACGACCAAAGATTCCAAAGAGAGTAAGTCGTGAGCGATCCCAACCAGTTTGCCTATATTAGTTGATTAATATCTTATCCTTAAGTCTTCTCTTTTTACCTTTGCAGCTCTATCTTCTGATGAGATTAGGAGCTGGATCAAGATGATCTGCGCCGGAGAGCCTGACGATAAGGCTAGTTTTCCTCGGATCCTGGCGGTCGTTCCCGCCAAGGAGAGGATTGAGAGACTTAAGGTAGAACTATCAACTGTGCCGCTTTCTTTATTTTGCTTGTCGTATTATTTCTGATCGGTAACTATAAATCCTCTTTGATGTGTAGTCGGTCGGGTTGAAGATCAATGAGGCCACTGAAAGATATGAGCCGATTGATGATCCGACCACTCCTACGACCACACATGATGTAAGCCTTCCAGAGGTAGGTAACCAGACATAAATAATATCTGGACAAATGATTTTCATCGCCTAACTATCTTTGATGATGTATTTAGGTGGTCGTCGTATCATCCAGCAAGGTTGCTTGGACTTGCCAGTAGCTACTGAAGGTACTGCTTTGGAGGTCGACGAGTCTACACCTACTGATTTGGGAACCAGGGATCTTATCCTTGACCAACTGGTCGCGGATATTGCTTCTGATTTTCAATCAGTGGATGTGCAAGATCTACTTAACCCTACCGGTTCAGAACCGGTGAAATCGGTTGAGAAGAAGAGGAAGGCTAGCGCAACGGATTTTACTCCGATGCGTTATAAGGTTAAACTCAAAAAATCGATCAGGTATATTTTAAATGAAGAGATCATATTTGTACATACCTTGGATATTTCTGAGATGTTGAAACCTTGATCTTCCTTATTGTCTCTTTTTGTAGGTCTTCTGGTGTTCTGGTCGTTTCCGACCAGGGAACCCTTCAGGAAAAGATTCCCGGGGAAGAAGTGGTTGTGGAGGTTCCTGACCAGGACACTCCTCAAGCCAAGACTGCGGAGGATGAAGTGATTAAAGAAGCCCCCGAGCAGGTTTCAGTTCCGACATCTGCTCAGGATCCTCTAATAATCCTTACTCCTTCAGAGGTAGTCATCCCTGAAGATCCTCAACAGGTTCCACATCCTCTTGGGAATACTCCTCAGGCTAACAAATCCCCCCCCCCCGATTTATCGAGGATAAGGAACCTGATGAGGCCTGGGGGAAGATATCGGACCGACAAGTTGAGATGGGTCCAGATATGATTTTCGCCGAATATAATGATGTGTCAATTCGGGTAAGTGTTCTACAACCATTGTTATAGCTCTTTTTCTTTTAAAGTTTCTTTGAAAAACTTACAAAAGATTTATGTTTGTAGCAGCTGGTCGAGAACTATGCTGTGGTCGGAGGACTGACCCAGCGAATAAAGAATCTGGAGCAAAAACATTCCGAATTGAGAAGTAAGAACTTTTCTCTTTGTCTTCCTGTGTTTCATCATCTCGTCCCCTTCCATAACTAAATTTTCTCTCTTTATCATGTTCGGCAGATTTAGAGAAAATTAAAGAAGATGTCGTGGCTAAGGAAGCCATGATAATAAAACTTAAAGAAGAAGATCAAAATAAAGACCGGTCGATCGAACACGCGATGACCAGGCAAAAGGAGGTTTTCGACTCTTGTGAGCAGAAAATCAAAGGTAACTGGTCGTAGACTTAACCAATATCCCATGACTCCAATTTTTTAAAGTATGTATTGACTTTCTTCTTTTTTTATCCACTCGTGCAGAAAAAACTCAAGCGCTTGAACGAGCAGAAAAGACTCTCGAGTTTGAGCGTGGCCAAAAGACAGCCCTTGTGTTTGGCCTTGATGAAAAAATCTTGGCCTTTAACAAGATGATCTTTGATACGGGATCAGGATCAAGCTTGCCTACCTTAGGAGATACAACAGAGAAGATTATCTATTTAGGCGAGCTTCTGGAAGATCTCAAAGGCCTGCTCAAAACTATGAGGGAAAACCATACCCAGACTATGAAAGAAGCTATTGCCAATGGAGTTAGCGTTGCCTTAGCAAAATTGAAGGTTTCTGACCCCTCTGTTAGTCTTAGAGCTGTTGAAGAAGACTTCGACTGCTCCGAAGATGAAGCAACAAGAATTCTCGAGGAAGTTAGACATCTCGGAGAGAAAGTTGCTGATGAAATGGAGGTCGGATCTCCATCACGTAGCGACCAGTCTGGTGGTTCTAAATAGATGAATGTAAAATTCAAAAATTTGTAAATGAAACTTACCTTTTATCATCAATGAAAATTTTGTTTTGTCTTATCAATGTTATTAAATACTCTTATATCTCCAAGCCCCCGACTGCTTATATTAGTAGATGAACTTTAATAAAGAAGCAGTAGACCAAGAAAGTGAGTAATAACAACTACCATGGTAAAAGTGCTGATAATGTTTGTAACAAGGACCTAGTGAACACTAGGAAATCATGTGGTCGGAACCAACTGATGATTTTCTATTAGTCTAGATCGTGTCCATTATCGAATCAATGTGAAATACCATATGTAGTCTGAAGATATAACAAAACTGGCTTTGATGATAAGAAGACATGTATTAAGAACGTATGTAAAAAATGAAATAAAAACTATGTTTGTGTATACAAATTATGCGAATCTGGTCGTAATGAATCCCAAGAATTCGAAGATTTATAAAATATTTCGCGAAACATGCTCATACTCAAGTCCGACTGGCAGCGAGGATCGTAGGAAAAGGACCGTCGCTAGAAAGCTCCTTCCAGTGGGCAGGACCACATGCAGAGAGGAGAGACTTCGACTAGGAGGCTTTCCGTGTCCCGACCAGTAGCCGAACTTTAAGTAGAACAAAATTCTTGAAATAAAGTATTAATCTTTGTATTCGTGAGGTAGGGGGACCGTATATATTGTCTGAGTTGTACTCCATGTACTCGTATGACTCTTTAAGAAAGAGTGTGTGGTCGTGTGTGTGTATCATTGAAGCAATGATCACGACTAAGATCATATGGTATTTGACTTTTAAGCCAACATGATGAGAAATGGAGATTCCCTTGAAAGGAATATCGGAGAGAATGGGTGTCTTCTCCGACCAACCATCAACAATAAAGGTATATGACCAAGATCAACGAATAATAGTTATAAACAAGCATATCTTTTTATAGAAAAGGAAATGCATCTTTATTGAAATATGAAATAAAATAAATACAGAGAATTATACAAAGAACTTACGCAATTGATCAATATTCCAAGAATTAGATAAAATTTGTCCATCCGACATAGCTAATCGTACCGATCCTGGTCAGGTTACTTCGACCACAGTGTATGGACCTTCCCATTTAGGTGAAAGTTTGTTGCGACTCGCTTGGTTCTGGATTTTTCTAAGAACCAGATCACCTATAGCTAGGCTGCGAGGCTGCATCTAACGACTGTGATACCGACGCATGGCTTGTTGGTAGATTGTTGATCGAATCAAAGCTTGATTTCGTCGTTCTTCAAGGAAATTGATGTCATCAAGTCGTCGTTCAGACTGATCACTTTCGGAAAAGCAAGTAGTTCGAGCAGAACCAATTTTTAGTTCTGGAGGAAGCATGGCTTCAGCCTCGTAAACTAAAAAGAATGGTGTTTCTCCGGTCGCACGATTAGGTGTTGTACGAACGACCCATAATACCGAAGTAAGTTCTTGAACCCAAGCTCCTGACCGTGTGATTAACTGGTCGAAAACTCGTCGTTTGATTCCTTGCATTATAATACCATTGGCTCGCTCAACTACTCCATTGCTCTGCGGATGAGCGACAGAAGCGTAATGTATCTTGATACCCAGATTATCACAGAATTCTTAAAAATTACTGCTTGAAAACTGAGTACCATTATCCATGATGATACGACTGGGAACACCAAATCGTGTGATCACGCTTTTTGTGAGAAACTTCTTTGCGGCCTTAGTTGTAATTTTCATGACTGGCTCGGCTTCGATTCATTTAGTAAACGTGTCAATCATGACGAAAAGATACTCAAAGCCCCCAGGTGCTCTTGGGAAAGGTCCCAGAATGTCTAGTCCCCAGGTTGCAAAAGGCCAAGAAAGAGGAATTGTTTGCAAAGCTTGGGACGGTTGATGTACTTGTCGGCTATAAAGTTGACATTGTACGCACTTCGTCACGAGCTCTTTTGCATCATGAAGGGCAGTTGGCCAGTAGTATCCTTGCCTAAAGGCTTTACCGACCAGCGTTCTGTAGGAATGATGAGCTCCACAGACTCCTCCATGAATTTCGGTTAACAATTTAATGTCATCCGATTGAGATATGCATCTCATCAACACTCCATGAGATCCTCGCTTATGCAAGGTACGTTCGATTAGAGTGTATGATTTGGCTTTTCGTGCTATACGATCAGCCTCTACATCATCTTCTGGAATTAGGTCATGCTGAAGATAATTGTAGATCGATGTCATCCAATCTCTACTGTGATCGTGACAGCGCCAACCATCAACGACCTGTGGAGCATCCATATTTGCAGGATCAAGGTGTGCAACCTCCTTGCAAATATCTATGTCCTCGGAAGGCTCGACTGCCGAGGGTGAATCGAGTTTCTCGAGAAAAACTCTGGGCGGGACGGATGTCCTCGAAGAAACCATCCGTGCCAACTGGTCTGCCAGAAAGTTTTCATTTCTAGGAATGTGTTGGATCTGAAAACCGAAGAAATGCTTTTCGAGTTTCTGTACTTTCGCCAGATATGATGACATCTTGGTACTAGAGCACTGATACTCTTTCCCCACTTGATTCGCTACTAGTTGAGAATCGCCTTTCACTAGCAATCTGCGAATCCCGAGCGAACGAACTGCTCGAAGTCCTGCCAGCAAACCTTCGTATTCTGCAACATTGTTAGTAGCAGAAAAGTTTAACTGAATGGCGTATTTGATTTGTTCACCAATAGGGGAAATCAAGACGACCCCAGCCCCCGAGCCTTGAAGCATCAAGGAACCGTCAAAGTACATTGTCCACTCGTCGTGGAGTTCGTACTCGGGCCCTTGGGTGGGTTCAGGGTTTGTCCATTCGGCCATGAATTCTACTATTGCCTGGGACTTAATTGCTGTTTGTGGGACAAAATAGAGGTCGAACGCCCCAAGCTCAACCGCCCATTTTTCTATTCATCCTGATGACTCCCTGTTTCCTAGGACTTGACCAAGGGGATATCCGGTCGGTACGACCATTTTATGGGCCTGAAAATAATGTCTGAGTTTCCTTGAAGCCATAAGGAGACCGTAGAGCAATTTTTGTACCTGTGGATATCTTTCTTTTGGTCCATGTAAGACTTCGCTTACGTAATATATTGGTCGTTGGATACGATCACGTTCTACGACCAACACACCGCTAACTGTTTGTGGCGTTGCAACTACGTAAATTAGCAATGTCTCTCCCAATCTTGGAGAAACTAAGACTGGTGGATTCGTAAGATACCGTTTAAGTTCCTCGAAGGCGTTGCTTGCCTCTTTAGTCCATTCGAAACTTCTATGTTTTCGGAGAAGCTTGAAGAAATGTAGTCCTTTTTCGCCTAACCGTACTATGAAACGACTCAGCACCGCCATACAACCGGTTAGCTTCTGAACTTTCTTTTTTGTGGTTGGGGAGCGCATCTGATCGATAGCGGTGATTTTCACTGGATTTGCTTCAATGTCTCTATCCGAAACTAGAAACCCGGGAAGCTTTCCAGATGAAACTCCGAATGCACATTTCTCCCGACTTAACTTAAGGTTATAACGTCTTAAATTATTAAAAGTCTCTTGTAGGTCTGGAATGTGATCACCTGTGTTGATGCTTTTTATGATCAAATCATCAACATAGGCTTCAAGATTCCGACCTATCTGTGGACTAAAGGTTTTTTGCATCAACCTTTGGAATGTTGCACCAGCATTTTTGAGACCAAATGACATCTTTACATAACAGTAAGTACCAAATGGAGTGATGAAGGAAGTTTTCTCTTCATCTTCTTTACTCATATTAATCTGGTGGTCTCCTGAGTAAGCATCTAAAAAACTTAACAACTCACACCCGGAAGTGGAATCCACAAGTTGATCAATGCGAGGAAGGGGAAAGTCATCCTTTGGACAAGCTTTATTTAGATCTGTAAAGTCGATACATATTCGCCATTTTCCATTGGCTTTTCTAACCATTACAAGATTGACAAGCCACTCAGGGTGGTCGACCTCACAAATGAACCCAGCTTTGAGAAGCTTGTCAATCTCTGACTGGATTGCTTCTTTCCGATCAGGTGCGAAACGCCTTAGCTTTTGCTTGACCAGTTTTTTGTCAGGCTGCAAAGCTAGCCTATGCTCGATCACCTCCCTGGGGACTCCGGGCATATCGGATGCCTGCCAGGCGAATATATCCTGGTTTGCTCGGAGGAAGGAGACGAGCGACTCTTCCTATTTAGGGTTGAGTCCTTCCCCGACCAGAATCTTGGCACCCTCTGGAGAAGCGCTTTCGTCGAGTCGTACCTCTTTTATGTGGTCGGAAGGTTTTGGTGCCATCTTTGGTCTCGAGTGTTTGAACTGCATGGTAGCGACGTTGGTTCCTCTGGTCGGGAGTTCATCGACCAGTTCTAAACATTTCCGATCACATGCGTAGGCGATTTTCTGATCACCTCGAACCGTGATGACGCCCTTCGGTCCCGGAATTTTCAAACTCTGATAACCGTAATACGTGGCTATCAGGAATTTTGCTAAAGCTGGACGACCAAGGATTGCATTATATGCGGTTTCGAAATTTACCACATCAAATGAAACTTTTTCCAATCGGAAGTTGTCGGGTTTTCCGAACGTAACCAGTAGGGATAACTGCCCTATTGGTTTGGCGGTAGATCCAGGAACTATGCCATGAAAGGCATATTTCACAGGCTTTACCTTAGATTTGGGAATCTGTATGTCTTCCAAAGCACTTGAAAATAAAATATTTAAAGAACTACCCCCATCTATCAAAACCCGATTAACCTTGCAGTTATTAATAGTAGGCTCAACGACAATTGGGAACCTACCTGGTCGAGTTGAAGGAATGGGGCAGTCTTCTTTGCTGAAGGAGATTATTGTCTCCGACCACATTGAAGGTTTAGTGGCGATCGGAGGTTCGGCAAGGTTGACTTCTCGCTCCATGGCCTTCAGGTAACGTCTGGATTCGTATGAAGAAGATCACCCAAAAATCATATCGATAGTGTGCTGAGGTTCTTGATACTCCATTTCTTCATAACCGTCTTTCTCCTTCTTGGAGCTTGTCTCCCCGAGCTCTTGTATTGATGGGAGTGAACATTTACCTGCATAATAATCTTTTAGTTTTTTTTTGCCAAGCACGACAGTTGCGCAAGTCGTGTCCTGCTTGCTTATGAAGAGGACACAACTTCTTATTTTTCTTGTACTCATTGGTCGGAGCCTTTGCTTTGCCATGACCAGAATAATCTTTTCTTCATCTGGTAAATTTGTCGAGAACAGCAAGAACCTTCTTATCGTTAGTTTTGTCGTGTTTCTTTTTCTTGAGAGCTTTCTTTTGTTTCTTTTCTGTCCTATCCAAGCCAGGTTGGGGGATTTTATCTTTTCGATCAATGGCTTCGTTTCACTCGACCGCTTCGCTGGCCGTTGCGTATTTGTTAGTCATGTCAAAAAGCTCGATGGTTGTTCATGGGGGATTAGATTTATAGCTAAATCCTCCGTAAACCTTCGATTTCTCAATCCTGCTTTAAAGGCTTAGATAACAGAAAATTCTGCAACCTCTGGTATTGAGTTACGAACTTGGCTAAACCTTTTGATGTACTGCCGGAAAGTCTCATCAGGTTTTTGCCGTATTCTATGGAGACCGTCCTCTTTTCCAGGGCGATCATATGTACCCTAAAAATTTACAATCAGAAGGTCGCAAAGTTGCTCCCAAGTATACACAGATCCAACTAGTAAGTTAAGCAACCATGATCAGGCTGATCCTTCTAATATCGTTGGAAGATAATTAGCCATTACATTTTCATCACCGCCAGCGGCTCTAATAGCGGTGGTGTATATTTGGAAAAATTTTAAAGGATTTTGGGTCCCAATAAATTTATCTAAATTGGCCGGTCGGAACCTATTTGGCCAACGCACAGCCTGGAGCCTTGCGGAGAAGGCCCGACAACCTGTGATAGTTTCGTGGCGCCTTCTTTGAAAAGGTGCCAGATTATAATCGGTCGGAGACCGATTCTTAGGACCAGATTGCTGGTTTTCTGGTATCCCGATTCGGTCATGGACGTTTCGAGAACGCCTCTGACCGCTTGCCTGTTTCAGATGATATCGAAGATCACCAGACCCAAGCAGTTGCTCTTCTTGACGAAGTGAGGGTGAGGATTCCTGGAATAGTCTTCTCCCCTCATGACCTGTTGGTCGGAATCGTCGGAGTGGTCTTGGTGTTAGTTGGCCTTCAACACGACCATGTTGGCCCCTGCTTCGGGAAGAATGCTGAGATGAAGTCATGGTCTGACTTTGCGAGTGCCTTCGTTCCCAATATGCTTCTGTGCGCTGCATAGTCTGTTGAATAATCTCCGACACTTGACCTACAAGTTGAGCAAAACCTGGAGTCTCTACCAAAGCAGGGTCAGAAGTATTTAATATATTTCTAACTCGCTGCAGGTTTTGTATTGTTACCGAAGGTCTCACATGGTTCCTGCCAGAAGAGGGTGTCCGATGGCCTGAATCCCCTGATCTCCCGGTCGGTCTTGCCTGGTCCCTTACACTAGCTGGGGTAGGATCAAGCGAATTAACTGATGGACGTCCACCAGTTCTGTTACCTCTGGCATTTGGTGCTTGACCACTCGTACCATCTCCATTATTATGTGGTGGCGAGGCAACGTATGGAGGACCGTACACGGTATTTTGATCTGTATCTCCGATTGCATTGACCTCGTGTTTCCAGCAGTGATCCTCCGATGAGCTTCCGTCGTAATCGATGGAGAGCCTTTCAGAGCCTCTGCGAGGAGTTTCCACGATGGAGAGTAATTGGTGATCAACACTTCCTGAGGTCTTCGTAAGGGTCTCAACCTGATCCGGCGAACTGCCGATCGTATGCTGAGACTTATCATGCCTACTTGGTTTATAACCAGTGGGGGTTTCATTGACACCGTCACCAGGTGTAGGTTGGCTCCTAGAATTGCTAGAAGCCGTCGGTGAGTACCTATCAACCATGATCGCATCAAGGGTATATTGGACCTCGAGTTGCTGTGTTGAGTTTTCTTCACCTTTTTTGCCGGTCGCAAAGTCCAGGCTTTCTGAGGCTTTCGGGCATTCCGAACTGGTCGGAAGCGCTTCCTCTGAAACCGCCACTGATCGTAGCGGTGTATCCTCATCCATCCGGTCGATTTCTCTTGTTTCTGCGATAGGTGACCCGATGGAATAGGAGGATGACAAGAGGCTCCATTCTCCTCCATGGCGCACATGCATGCGTCCATGTTGAGGTTGGAGTAGTCCGCCAGGTCGAACCAATTTTCTTCGTCCCAACTTCCCGCCATAACTGCATGAGCAATTACGAACGGGGAACGAACAAAGATTTAGTGAGCAAAACAATTCTTCCAAGATTCCACGCCGTGCACCCCACGGACGGCGCCAGCTGTCGACGATCAAGTCGTCGATCTTACGAGAAATAAAAGGAGAAAGTGACATGGGAAATCTGAAGTAACAATGGGACTGCTCTTTTATTAGTATGAACTGAGGGTTACAGGGGATGCTTCCTGACTGGATGACAAACTACTCCTGAGAGCACTACCTGTTATCTTACAATAAGAGACTTGCAAACTGGAACTAAGGTATAAGCTTTTGCTTTCTTGTTGTATCTCTTGTCTAGTCTTGTTGTCTATTGTCACAGCCCCAACTAATTAAATTGGATTAATATGTATTTCACTAACATGCATTATCAAATTCAAATCATTTCATAATATATTGTACTTGGAAAATCTAATTTGAGGTGAACATACACATCAAAATTCAGATTTCACTTCAAATCAGTAATAAAAGGTTGTGATCATCATCTGAAATCAATTTATTTAAATACTACATTAATTATCAGAAATTAATATAATTTTTCCCAAATTTTTGGGACTAGTTTGAACCTCATTAAAATTCAAACAACATTCATAGACATACAACATGTTTGAATTTAAATATCACAAACTATCTTATGAACAGTAGGGTTTTATAATTTTTATGGGAACTATATACTCCCAGGAACCCCCACAAATTATTTCATGATTTTAGGAATTTTATTTCTATTTTTAAGCCCTTGGGCATACCACTACTTGTCTTTTGCTTTATTTATTTACTTCCGCTGCTACTTGATACTTACTTTGAATTTGGCCGGTCGGCCGTGTGTAATAAGCTGTAGACCTTAACTATTATGCAGTATGTCTTTTGAATTCCTGTTGTATGTGTTGTATGGATGTAATCAACGTTGGATGAGGGTATGAGTATATTGGTCGTTGATCTTGGGAGCCAATATGAGTCATACTCGTTGTTGATGAATTCCCATTTAACTCACTAAGTGTAGTGCTTCGAATCGAGGGAGAATCGACAATCATGTAGCGCTCGCAAGGGAGCAGCGCATGATCGTTGAGGCTCTAGTATTCGCCAAGCCTCTCACTTGGATAGAGTTAAATTGAATTCATTATCGAGACCAGTAATTATGTCCCTAAGACCTTGTCTAATCTCGGTCTTATGGAGATAATTACCGGGGTCCCCACAGCGTTGGTATCAGAGCCATACTGACTGTAGGTTAGAGGTAGCACTGGCGTTAAGTTAGTAAGTCTCTCGGTCAAATTATTTTTCAAATTATCAAAGTATTTTCTAAAGTTTAAGTTAAGAATATCTTTTATTCCTTATCCATCTTAGTATCTTTTCTCTCCTGATCCTGTTTTGGTTTATGAAACTAACTTACCTTGCCTTCTTGCCTTTAGATGAACCCTCGCACCTTGTCCGGAAACTCAAAGTCAAGGAGTGGATGGATACCCGTTGCTACGAGACATGATGTGGAGGGCGAACTTCACATATCAGCCCACTTATTCCATCTACCGTGATCGAGGACTGAAATGGAGGAATTTATGGCGATAATAGATATTGTTGCTAGACAAGTCACGGGAGCATACCTTACCGCTCCGGTAGCGTGGTACTACGAGGCCATGGCGTTACAAGAAGTGGCTTTGGTGGCCATGAGTCGCCTTCGCTCGACCGACAGAGTTAGCCCACCCCATATGATCACTTTCCGATGCGCGCACGCGCTAGGGCGTGAGCTCGCTTGCTAGGATCCGCTTTGGGAGGACCCCAAGTCGTGCGATTGGCGAGATTGGTTCACGTAATGGACCAAATGCATCGCTGCATAGTGCATGAGTTATGGGAGACGCGTCGTCGCCTCGTTATAGCTCAGAGCATTTGCGGCTTATGCATGACATGAGGCTCATTCGTCCGGATGTCTTTGATGGCGCTAATGAGGTTTCACCGTACATTTCGCGCCGACTATCGCCTTCCCGAAGTAGGAGGCCATATCATCGGCATAGGATCCCCTACGCCTCACCAACCCGGAGACCCGTAAGACACAGATCCTCGGATACCACCGCCGATAACTTTCCTGAACTTTGACCGAATAATATCTAGGTCATAGGGCGGGAGCTCTATGTTTGAGCTTGTATCCTTAGGTTTACGTAATAGGGTAGTAGATGTCGAATCGTTATATTTTATTTGCAAACACTCCTATTTCTGTTGGAATCTTAAGCCTGCGGGCGCTTATGAACGGAGTTGTATCGATTTGGTTTTATGTTGATTAATGTTTGGTGTTCCATTTGATGTTACAATTTTCATGCTCTTTGATATTAATTGTGTATGTATGGCCAAGTAATGGCTTTTATCTTATTTACTAACCATCCTTGTCTAATACAGGATGACATGACCGACTACGCGATCAGGAGCCCTGTGCGGCAGAGGCTCCCCATCTAGGGCACCACGTCTAGCACCCTTGAGAGATTTCTACGATTAGGGACAGTCGTCCCAGCAGCCGTCTGAGCCTGGCGAGCCCTCTCAGCCGCCGTCCCAGCAGGGCGGACCGCCTGAGGAGGTGCTCCTCCGCCGCCATCCATGGTCGAAGTTTATGATGATGATTGAGCGCAACGGATGGACTGCACCGGATGCTCGAGGCGATCGACGTAACACCGCCCGACTCCGCTCCGGCAGAGGAGCTGCTCGCACCGAAGGCCCGGAGGTCTCGCTGAGTTTCAGCGACCAACCTCCGACATTTGCGCGCGGCAAGGACCCGATGGAAGCAGAGGACTGGCTGCACAACATAGAGAAGAAGCTGAACATTGCGCAGTGTACCGGAGTTGAGAGAGTCTTGTTTGCCAGCTATCAGTTGGCAGGTGCGGCGAGCGCGTGGTGGGATAGTTATTCCACCATGCAGCCCGCTGGTCACGTCCCGACTTGAGACGAATTCAGGGACGCGCTCCGAGAGGCCCATATATCGGAGGGAGTGCCGCTTATCAAACAAAGCGGCAGCCTCCTTGCCTTGAGGCGGGCGGAGGACGATCACCGAGTACTGCATGATTTCAACTACGGCGGTATGCTCGGAAGACGCCTCGACTGCGCCGTCGCGAATGTGTTTTTCCATGGGTTGTCCGAGGAGTTGCGGCTTGTTTTAGCTGCGCATGATTTCGTGGAGTTTCCAAGATCCGGTCAACAAGGCGATAGTGGTGGAGCATGAGAGCATGACGGTGGATGAGTCGAGGAAGAGGAGGAAGGCTTTACAGACGGCGGCGGCGTGGCGGCTTTCCTGTGCCACGCCAGGACTACCTCAGCACCTCGTGCCCCTTCAAGACCATCGAGGTCTCCTATGGCACCTCCACGACCTTCTCCACCGGCAGCTCAAGAAGACAATGGGGCCAGAGACCACAGATCGGGGCATACAAGCCTGCGTCATTTGTTTCCATGTGGCGTCGTGGCCACTATGCTTCGCAGTTGCCTCGCCAAGCGGCGAGGATGCCCTGACGTACTCCGCTCCAAAGACCACCACCCGGCTCGGCGAGGCCACCGCCACCACCACAGAGCAGCACCTACTCCACCCAAAGATGCACGTGGTCGCGTCAACCACGCCTCAAAGAAAGGAGGCGACCGACGCACTGATGTCGTGCTAGGTACACTACTTGTTAATTCATGTCCTGCATCGCTTTTATTTGATTCTAGAGCATCTCATTCATTTATTAAAACGAGTATGGAAATTAACCAATTCAAGATACATACACTACACCCACCTTATCATATTCAATCCCGTGGTTGGTTTTCACGCCATCAAGTCTGCAGGACGTAAAATTGAAATACAAAACGTTAACTTTTCAAAGAAACTTAATAGTGATAAGTTCGGTGGGCATCGATGTTATCTTAGGGATGGATTGGTTATCTAAGAATCGGGGAAGATTGATTGTGCCCAATGGTCTATTTGGTGACTAGCGAGGACGGCATCCGTGTCGTCTTTGCACCTTTAGTGGGTAGTTCTCACCTATATGCTTTAGAGGCGAGTACCTCTCTCGCTAGAGGAGGTACCAATAGTGAGTGAGTATCCCGATGTGTTCCTCAAGAACTTCGGGCATGCCCCGACCAAGAGGTAGAGTTTGTCATTGAGCTTGCACTGCACCGCGCCCATCTCAAAAGGTCAGACGGATGCCGCCCAATGAGCTAGCGAGTGAAAGAACTACTTAAGGAGCTGCAAGACAAGGGTTTCATCAGGCCTAGCTCCTCGCCTTGGGGATGCCCGGCTCTCTTTGTCAAGAAGAAAGACAAGAGTCTACGGATGTGTGTTGACTACCGTCCGTTGAATGAGGTCACCATCAAGAACAAGTATCCGCTCCCGCGGATCGATGACCTATTTGACCAGCTTAGTGGAGCTCAGGTGTTCTCCAAAATTGACTTGAGGTTAGGCTACCATCAGATTAAAGTTAGAACCGAGGACATTCCGAAGACCGCCTTCTCTACTCTTTACGGTTTGTACGAGTACACGGTCATGTCCTTTGGTTTGACAAATGCCCCAGCTTATTTCATGAATCTCATGAATTCGGTGTTCATGGAATACTTGGATCGGTTTGTAGTGGTTTTCATTGATGATATCCTTATCTACCCTAAGTCTGATCTTGAGCACGAGCAACATTTGAGACTTGTGTTAGAAAAGCTTCACCATCACCGTATGCCAAATTCAAAGAATGTGAGTTTTGGCTCAGAGAGGTTAGTTTCTTGGGTCATATCCTATCTAAAGGCGGTGTCACCGTTGATCCTAGTAAGGTGCGAGATGTCCTTGAGTGGAAGCAACCCAAGAGCGTCACCGACATTCGCAGTTTTCTTGGACTTGCGGGATACTACCGTAGATTCATCAAGAATTTCTCAAAAATTGCAAAGCCTATGACCCAACTTCTAAAGAAAGAAAAGAAATTTGAATGGACAGCAGAATGCGAGCAAAGCTTCCAAACCCTGAAAGAATGCCTGACAGAAGCTCCCGTGCTTGTTCTGCCAGACATTCACAAGAGCTTTGATATCTACTATGATGCATCTCGCCACGGGCTTGGTTGTGTGCTTATGCAAGACAGCCGAGTGGTGGCCTACGCATCGAGGCAATTGAGGCCCCATGAGGCCAATTATCCCACACAAGACCTAGAGCTCGCGGCTGTAGTTCATGCCTTGAAGATTTGGCGACATTACCTCATCGGTAATTGTTGCGAGATCTACACCGACCATAAGAGCCTTAAATATATTTTCACCCAAGCCGACCTGAACTTGAGACAAAGAAGATGGCTTGAGTTGATTAAAGATTATGATATGGGACTCCATTATCATCCAGGAAGGCTAATGTCGTGGCCGACACATTGAGCGTAAAATCTCAATGCAACCGCTTTGTCAGAAACTCCTTTTCTGCGGGTTTATGTGCTGCATTGCAAAGCCTGCACCTGGAGATAGTTGAAGAAGGTTCGCTTGCAGCCCTCAGTGTGACTTGCACACTTGAGGACCAGATTAGGGAAGCCCAGAAAACTGACGCGGAAGTGGCTCAAATTTTAGAACTAATGAAACAAGGCAAGACAAATTGTTTTAAGCAAGATGCACAAGGTACTCTATGGTTTGGAAACCGTATGGTGGTACCATTTGATCGCCACTTGAGAGAATTGATTCTCAAGGAGGCTCATAACTCAAAATTCTCTATCCACCCCGGGAGTACGAAAATGTATCAAGATTTAAAAAAGAAACTGTGGTGGAGCCGAATGAAGCGGCACGTTGCACAGTATGTGGCCGAGTGTGATCTATGTCAAAGAGTTAAGGTGAGCATTTGAAGCCACCGGTACTCTAGATCCCCGCCCATTCCCCAGTGGAAATGGGAAGAAGTTGGCATGGACTTCATCACCGGCCTTCCTAGAACAAAAATTGGATTTGATTCTATATGGGTGATTGTGGATCGTTTAACCAAGGTTGCCCATTTTATTCCTGTCAAGACCACTTACACCGGGGCCAAACTAGCATAACTTTATATTTCCAGAATTGTTTGTCTCCATGGTGTACCAAGGTGATTGTTTCGCATGAGGTCCCCAATTCACCTCTCATTTCTGGAACTGCTTGCATCAAGCAATGGGGACCAACCTATCCTTTAGCTCCGCTTATCACCCGCAAACGGATGGACAAACTGAAAGGGTAAACCAAGTTTTGGAAGACCTTCTCCGGGCTTGCGTGTTATCCTACAGCGATAGTTGGGAAAAATGTTTACCGTTTGCCGAGTTCTCATACAACAACAGCTTTCAATCCAGTATTCAGATGTCACCATTCGAAGCATTGTATGGGAGAGCTTGTAGGACACCCTTGAACTGGTCTGAAGCCGGGGAAAGGCCATTCTATGGCCCAACCTTGGTGGAAGATGCTGAAGAACAAGTTCGTGTCATTCGCGAACGACTTAGGACGGCTCAATCACGTCAAAAGTCATATGCCGACCGTCGTCGTCGCGAGTTGAGCTTCGAAGTGGACGATCATGTTTATCTTAAAGTCTCTCCTATGAAAGGAGTACGTCGCTTCCAAATCAAAGGTAAATTAGCACCTCGCTATATTGGACCTTTCCGTATTCTAGCTAAGTTTGGATTGGTGGTCTACCGGTTGGAGTTGCCACCATCACTTTCAGACGTGCATAACGTCTTCCATGTCTCCCAACTCAAGAAATGTCTTCGAGTCCCAACGGAAGCAACCGAGTTGGACAAACTCGACTTGCAACCCGATCTATCTTATCGAGAGAGCCCGATTCGTATCCTCGAAGAAACCGAGCGCAAGACGAGGAATCGTGACATCAAGTTCGTCAAGGTCCAATGGAGTAACCACACGGAAGATGAAGCAACTTGGGAACGTGAAGACCGAATGCGAGCGGCATATCCAGACCTCTTCTCTACATGAAGTGCCTTCGTATCAAGAAAGGAAAGATAAAACATATCAATGTAATTATAGCATAACTATAACCTGTCAACACTATCTTTGAAGGAAATCAAGACAACATAAATTATAACTTCTAATGAAAACTTTCTAATTCTTCTCCACCCAGATCTCGGGTCGAGATCTTTTGTAAGGGGGGAGGTTTGTCACAACCCCAACTAATTAAATTGGATTAATATGTATTTCACTAACATGCATTATCAAATTCAAATCATTTCATATTATATTGTACTTGGAAAATCTAATTTGAGGTGAACATACACATCAAAATTCAGATTTCACTTCAAATCAGTAATAAAAGGTTGTGATCATCATCTGAAATCAATTTATTTAAATACTAAATTAATTATCAGAAATTAATATAATTTTCCCCAAATTTTTGGGACTAGTTTGAACCTCATTAAAATTCAAACAACATTCATAGACATACAACATGTTTGAATTTAAATATCACAAACTATCTTATGAACAGTAGGGTTTTATAATTTTTGTGGGAACTATATACTCCCAGGAACCCCCACAAATTATTTCATGATTTTAGGAATTTTATTTCTATTTTTAAGCCCTTGGTCAAAGTGGAGAAAACATTTAAATTCTCAGTCAAACTCAGACCGAACCAGGCTACTATTCCTCGGGCTCGAGTCCGACTCGTGAGCCGACTCGCCCAACCGCCTAATTGCACCACGACATTGCAACCCTTGGATCTTAGGTCGACGCTTTCGGATCGTGCCACCGTTTGGGTAGTTTAAACGACACCACTAATCTCGTCCGTCCGATCGCCATCCAACGGTCCCGATTTAACACTGCGTCGCGTCACCTTGTGCCGATCGCCCGACCCCACGGTCGGGGCCTTCGTCCACCTCGCGCGCGCGCGCTCGGATCTGCGCAGCCACGCGGCGCGCCTCTGCTCCGGCCGCGGGCGCGCGCCGTTACTCCGTTAGCCACCGCCACATGCAACCACTCCGGAGCCACCTCCTCTTCACGCCGCCTCCATCCCCGTCAACGCACGAGCATAATACCCCTCGAAGCCCCTCCTTTTCCCTCACTCTTCCTCTCGGCGGCTGAGGAAGGGGAAGCTCTCCGTGCTCTGGCGGTGTAAGCTTCCTCCGCTTGGTTCCGATCGTCCCTGTGATCGATGCCTTTCCCATTTTTGCTAATCTCAGTTCTTGTCTTTGCTTGTAGCCTCTGGTTCACTTTCGTGCTCTAGCTCACGTCAAGAGCACGCTCCCGAGAGCACCACCTCGTCATCTTCGTCTCCGGTGAGGTACTCGAACTTTCTTTCGCGTCACATCGGGCCTTATGACCACGGTTATGAAAACCCTCAAACAATTTCATGAATACATGACAGGGGTTTGCTGAATTGAAATTTGCCCCTTTTCGGCCGAAGCTCAAACTTTTCATCTCCCACCTTGTTTTGGTAAGCTTTTCTTCAATTCCTTAGGTCCTTATCATCTCCAAGGTATCCTTGAGCTGCCTTGACCATTCTTTGACCTTAGGATTGCTCGATCATCTCCTCCACGTGAAGCCGTGCGCGCTACTTTCTTCTCCAAATAGCGCAGTATTCCGGTCAACTCCAATTTCTCCGAGCACCCTCCGAGCTCAGGTAGAATCCTACTAGTTCCTAGGAGCATAAGCATGTGTTCAATTGCTCAGAGCACTTTCAAATCGGCATAGCTACTTTTGTCGTATTCGGTACCACCGCTCAACTCCGGCTAGCCGCCGTTCGGGGTCGGCTCAGTCGTCGAGATTACTTCCGATAGAAGCGCATTGCTGTTCTACATCTTTACCGCCTTTATTTGCGCCGCGTGGCCGAAATCGCCGGTGAGTCGCCGGTGAAGCGTGCGGGACAACCGTTGTCGTACTCGGACAGCGACTGTAGCAAATGATTACGAGTTAATGGCAATCATTAGTAATTAAACGTTGTCTTAAACCTCCTAACTCAGTCGCTTACTTGCGGGCCCCCACCCACAGAAAACAACACGTTTAGTAAAACGTTGGAGCCACTGACGTGTGGGCCCAAAAATTAAACACGCATGCGATGTATTGGCGCCATTCCTTACACTTGATCGTTGTGGACCGTCCGATGCGACATCGACGGTCCAAATTGGTGGCTTTTCTAACCCCGATTACGCTACGATCATGGGCGTCCGATCCGAATCTACGATCGGTTCGTTGGAACATTCGGACTTTCCAAATGCACTCCGATTGTGGACCGTTGGATCTTGATCGAACGGCTCACAATCGAAGCGCGGGAGTTGCACGTGCGCTTCGCCGCGCGGTGGGCCACTAGCAAGCGGGCCCGCGCGTCAGCTACCACGCCTAGCACGTGGCTCGGTGAGAAAAGTATAAAATGCTTTATGAAATCCGAAATCGGTTAATTTACACACTAAGAAATTGTTTTAACTTCTAAAATGCATAACTAAATCATTTTAACTCCAAATCGCATGAAACCACTTCTGGAAATTTTCACTTTTAGTAAAATTTATATTAAAATTAGTTTCATACATGTCTCTGTAGCAGAGGGCTTTAATTGGAAATTTATTCATTAAAATCATTATATTTACAATAGGAAAATGGACTGAAATCTTTAAAAATGCATAAGTGATTATTGGAACCTCCAAAAACAGTGAGACCACTGTTGATAATTTTCATTTTCAGTGAACTTAATTCTAAAAATGGTCTCCACATTACCTCTGTCATAGAAACTATATTTGGGGAGGACATAATCTTTAACTCTATTATTGTTACACTATAAAAGACTGATAACTTTGAAAATACATAACTAAATCATAAAGACTCCAAAAAGGACAAACTCAACTGTTTTTAACTTATAATAATATTGCCTATTTATCTATGTAATCCATGTACTCGCCACTGTTCTACAAAATTTCACTTCATAATTAAATTACATAATGACTTTATTGAAATCTGAAATTCAAACCATTATAACTTTCATATACTAAATCAAAATGAAATAATTCTTTCACCGAAATCATTTAAAATCATGATCTAACTACGGTAGAAAAATCATGCATTTAGAGCATTTCGGTTTTGAGTTGTTTTCTGGTATTTATTGGATGTTATAATTATATAGATCCCGAGCATATTGATATCGACACTTACGCTCATCGAGAGCGAGCAGCTCTTGTACCAGCAAGGCAAGCATCATTTGAACTTTCTTTTGCATCATATTTGATCCCGTTTTGGTTAAGATAGTGCAATGATAATTGCTTGCATGCTATTTTGATTATGTCAATATTTTTGTGATGTGTAGTTTAGTTATGTCCTATGCTTGAGGTTAATCTTGAATTATGCCAACTCCTATATGCTTAAGATAGGATGTGTGAATTATGGGTTGTAGAATTGCTTAGCCATGCAAGTCTAGATACTGATGGTTCGATCGTCGGAATAACCCGACGGTTTTGGGATAAACACAACTCGATTTTATGATTTATACTTCAGATCTTGGAGCTGTTTTATGAGTTAATTTTTGTCATTTTAAATGAGCTTTTGGTCTGGACAAGTGTTGGTTAGTGATGGTGCTTTGTGCACGAGCATTGGGTAAGTGGAAGGACTTGTGCCGACAATTGAGGACCAAACTTTGTAACGTCGTTAATTCAAGTACACTCGTCTTTGCTACACGGGTTGGGAGCCGTATGGTTAAGTAGGGGAGGGTTTTATTGTGTTAAGTCCTTGGTGGTGTAAGGGGCATAGCGACCGTGAAATCCTATGTTCTTTAGGAGCCGATGTAATCCTTTATAGTGTGTAAGGGCGCCAATTCTTTTGTTTTGATTACATCGGTATTTCGATATAACTTGTGAGCCCCTAGCAAGTGCTATCAGGCGCTTGTACTAGGCAAGGAACCATCTCACAAGGGGACTTAGCTCAATAGGGCTTTCTTGTGAAAATGACTATATCTTGATTTACAGTCGGCATACCATAGGAAGTATGCTATTTTGGAGGCATCCGGAGGCTTACGGGCTAATCAAGTCATGTGGGTAAAGTAGTACACCCTGCAGGTATCAATCTATTCGAATAGCCGTGCCTGATTATGGACAACCGCTTGAGTTCGGGAGTTACTATTGTTAGACTTTTAATTAAAATTGTGGTTGAACTTGGTATTCGTCATGAGCGGGATGTTCATGTGTTTAGTACATCAAAGTGGGATGCCACTTTGGTCTTTGTATGATTCAATTGTTTATTATTGAAATGCTTTACTATATGTTTTACTTCCGCTTCAAATCTGATTTTAAATGGGCACATGAAAAACTAGTATGTGTAGGATGTTAATTGTTGCGTCTCTTTCAAAACTAAACCAATATGAGCCATCCTTTGAATGACCCTTATGCATAACTATTTTTATTTGTGTAAGACTTGCAGTACACTTGTACTCACCGGATGTTTGCTGGCCTTTTCGGTGAGGAAGATTATGAGTATGGCGATCTCGCTAGTGTTGACTTGGGTGACACTAACGAGTAGTGTGCTATCATTTAACCCCATCGGTTGCCGATGGGTGATGGGCATACCACTACTTGTCTTTTGCTTTATTTATTTACTTCATTGCTACTTGATACTTACTTTGAATTTGGCGGTCGGCCGTGTGTAATAAGTCAGAGACCTTAACTATTATGCAAGATGTCTTTTGAATTCTGTTGTATGTGTTGTATGGATGTAATCAACGTTGGATGAGGTATGAGTATATTGGTCGTTGATCTTGGGAGCCAATATAAGTCATACTCGTTGTTGATGAATTTCCATTTAACTCACTAAGTGTAGTGCTTGAATCGAGGAGAATCGACAATCATGTAGCGCTCATGGGAGCAACGCGCATGATCGTTGAGGCTCTAGTATTCGACTAAGCCTCTCACTTGGATAGAGTTAAATTGGAATTCATTTACCGGAGACCCGTAATTATGTCCCTAAGACCTTGTCTAATCTCGGTCTTATGGAGATAATTACCGGGGTCCCCACATCTATGTTGTCCTCTGTTCTCTCTAGCGTTCTATCTTCCTTATTTAAATAGCCCTTGAAGAGGTGGCAGTTACTTCTAGAGAAGACGCCTGATATGAAGCGTTGTGACTGGTCGGAGCTAAGTGACGGTTAATGGATAATCAACCGTTCGGCGGTTGTATGTTCTGTGAGACAGGCAACCGCATGGTAGTTGTTCATCCGTGTAAACTTCGTGTGGTATGGAATATGCACGTGTCCCATTCTTCACACGGTAAAGAATATTCCTGGAGTCAGTTCCAAATATACCTTTTACGAGCAGTTCTCCTGGTCAGAGGCTTGGCACAGGCCTTCGTCCGACCTGGGTACCCATTGTGTAACCTCTGAAATCCCTACGACCAGTGAGGTCGTGCACCTCAGGGGTCACAACCATGAAGACGTATGGTCTATTATGTATTACAAATAATACATAGAGGTTTTAATCCTCGTCACAACCAAAAGTACGAAGATGATATACCTTCGGTTCCTATCGTTCCATGCCTTGTAAGGCGTCTTCCTGACTAGGCTACGTGTGGGCGCGCGATTGAGGAGGTAGACTGCTGTCGTTACTGCCTCTCCCCAGAAAACACCCGTGACCTTCCTGCTCTTCAGTAGGCTCCGTGCCATGGTGACCACTGTTTGGTTGCGCCTCTCGACGACTCCATTTTGTTGTGGGGAATAAGGTGCAGTCATGTAATGCCCCACACCCGCATCTCCACAGAAGCTTTCAAACTCACGTGATGTGAATTCTCCACCACGATCAGTGTGAATTGCCTTCAGCTTGAGCTCTATCTCCACTTCAGCCCCAGTCTTCCACTTCTTAAGAGCAGCTAGCGCTTCATCTTTGCTCTTCACCAAAGTGATCCACATATACCGACTATGGTCATCAACAATTAGCATGAAGTATCTGTTACCTGTCGGTGTAGCAGGTGAGATGGGGCCACACATATCACAATGCACTAGTTGGAGTCCCTTTTCCACACGAAAACTTGCCTCCTATAGGAATGGCATACGACGTTGTTTTCCTACCATGCATCCATCACATTGCTGATTGACTTGATCCAACAATGGAACTCCTTCCACCATCTCCTTTGCTGCCATGGATCTTAATGCTTGGAAATTGAGGTGCCCATACCGGGCATGCCACAACCATGTAGCATCATTGTGTTGTGCCAACAAACACACTGGCCGAGTCAGACTGAGATCAAGGAGATACAGCCTGTTATGCGAGTGCTTGACTCTAGCCAACAACTTTCTCTGTCGATCATAGATGCAGAGATAGACATTCTCCAACACTGTTTTACAACCGTTCTCGTCAAGATGCGCCAAACTCACGATATTGCTCTTCAGCTTTGGAATGTAGTATACATCTGTAAGTCCTCTATGTTCTTCGCTCTAGCACTTGAACAAGACAGTCCCACGCCCGCATATGTTCACTATAGACCTGTCGACGATCAAGACGTCGATCTTACGAAAATAGAAAGGAGAAAATGACGTGGGAAATCTCAGGGAATAATGGGACTGCTCTTTTATTAATATGAACTGGAATTTACAAGGTATAGCTTAAGGACTCTGCTTGCCCTCTTGCTAACTCAGAACTATTACACGAATCTATGGCTTGTGCTTTTTGTCTTCCTTCTTCTGTTCTTGTCTGTCCCCCTTGATCCGCCCAGGTTTCATCTTTAAATAGCCCTCGAAGAGTGGCGATTACTACGGAGAAGGCGCTCGATGCGGCGTTGCGTGCAGTGAGTCAAGGGCGGTTGATCTGAGAATCAACCGTTTGGTGGTTATATGTCTATGAAACATATAACCGCACGGAGGTTGTTCACCGGTATGTCTTGGATAAGATACGTCGTATGGAATATGCACGTGTTCCATTCATCATACGGTGAGAATATACCTTGGAATCGGTTCTTACCTTCTACGACGATTCTCTGGTGGAAGCTTGGCTTGGGCCTTCGTCAGGCCGGGTACCCATTATGTAACCTCTGGAATCTCTACGACTAGTGGTCGTGCACCTCAAAGGTTACGACCATGAAGGCGTATGATCTTTTATATATTAAAGATAATATATAGAGGTTTTAATCCTCGTCATTCTAGCCCCGAACTTTAAATGAATAGGTCGTGTGAACACCTTTCTTCCGATGAAATCGTATCGGGATGGCGCTTATTAAATACAAAGGCATTTGAAGCGGTTTGTATTCACTTTAAAGTTGAGAACTTTGCATTGGGATTTGAAGAGTTTACGTGTCCGTTGGACTTTTTGGGTAACTCCTTATTACGGTTTAGGACTTAAGCTTATAAAACCCTTTGTAAACTTAGGGTTTTTCACTTCCTCCTTTCTTTTCTCATCTTAGAGTAAAACTACCTCCGACCTCCTTTGCTTTTCTCACCCAAAAGAACCTAACCATGTCGGACCAAATCACCAAGCCGGTGGTTTCGACCTAAGTGAGAAAAAGTTGGGAATCGGAGAAGATCGGGATGCTCCCGGCAAGGATGTGATTTCTTGGAGATCCGCGTTTGGGAACATTCACGAGCAACGAAGATGGAGAAATTCTGTTTTTCTCGCATATATCGAATGCGGATTTGGCTACCAATTCACTCCTTCCTTCCTCAAGTTTTGGAGTATTATGGAGTTGAATTGGTGAATCGCTCCCAATGCCATCGCCAATCTCGATATTTTTATCTATCTCTGCGAGCGTGCTTGGGGATTCAGCAGATCGGATCTATTCGGTACTACTATAGGATGACAAAGTCGGAAGCGATTGGGGCGCTGGAGAGTGCACCTTGCGTCTCCATGATGGAAAAGGCGATGAGTACATTTTTATGTACTCAAAATCTTCGTGGTCGTCGTGGAAGAAGATCTGGTTCTATATGAAGATCACGAAGAAAGACGACCTTTATTATTCGGTAATAAAGCGGTCGAGAATCGAGATGACGCTCCTCTATGGAGAAAGAGGAAACGTAGGAAAATGGTGAAGCAATCAAGCTTCTTAGCGTCAAAGGTCTAACATCTTGGCATGTGGTGAAAGATTTTCCACGCGGGTTAGCCTTTGAAGGCCCGAGCACATAAGATGCTCACGGTACATTGGTCGTGATGATCGACGGAGATTCCAAAATGGTAAGCCATTAACGATTCCGACCAGTTTTCCTATCTCGGTTGATTATTTCCGTATCCTTAAATCTTTCATCTTACCTTCTGACTCTATCTTCTGATGAGATTAGAAGCCGGATCAAGATGATCTGCGCCGGAGAGCCTGACGACAAGGCTAGTTTTCCTCGAATCTTAGCGACCGTTTCCGCTGAAGAGAGGATTGAGAGACTTAAGGTAAAAATATCAACTGCTGTCTTGTTATCGTACATATTATTTTTGATCGGTATACCATAAACCCTCTTTGATGTGTAGTCGGTTGGGTTGAGAATCAACAAGGTCAGCGAAAGATGTGAGCCAATTGATGATACGATCTCGCCGACCACACAGGATGTAAGCCTTCGGTAGGTAACAGAACACAAATAATATTTTGGATAAATTATGTTTATCGCCTAACTATCTTTGATGATGAATTTAGGCGGTCGTCGTACCTTCGGCAAAGGTCATCGAGAACCCTCCGGTGCCTCACGAGGCCTTGTTGTGGAGGTAGACGAATCTACATCTCTTGACCGGCGATCGGGGACCTCGACCAAATGGTCGCGGATATCGCCGATTTCCGATCGGTGGATGTGCAAGATCTAGTCAACCCTACGGTTTAGAATCGGTGAAATCGGTTGACAAGAAGAGGAAGGCCAGCATAGCGAACTTAACCGATGCGCTACAAGGGTAAATCGGAAAACAACAAGGTATATATATAAAATAAAGAGGTCGTATTTATACATACCTTGGATCTTCCTTACCTTCTCTCTCTCTCGTTTTAGATCTTCTGGTGTTCCGGTCGTGTCCGACCAGAGCACCTCTCAGGAAAAAGTTCCTGAGGTAGAGGTGGTCGTGGAGGCTCCTGACCAGGATACTCCTAAAGCAAAAACTACTGAGGATGAAGTAGCAAAGAAGCCCCGGCGGGTTTGACATCTGCTCAGGATCCTTTAGTAATCCTTACTCCTTCTCCGGAGGTAGTCATCCCCAGAGATCCTCAACAGGTTCCACCTCCCCCAGGAAATACTTCTCAGGTTAATAAATTCCCTTTTTCTCCCCGATTTATCGAGGATAAGGAACTTGATGAAGCCTGGGGAAAGATCTCGGACCATCAAGCCAAGATTGGTCCAGATACAATTACAATCTTCTCCGAATATAATGATATGGCAATTCAGGTAAGTATTCTACGACCATCCTTACAACTCTTTCTTTTGCAGTTTCTTTGAAAGCTTGCTAAAGAAAGGAATTTTGTTTTTGTAGCATTTGGTCGAAAACTATGCTGTGATCGGAGGACTTACCCAGCGAATAAAAACTTTGGAGCAAAAACACTCCAATCTGAGAAGTAAGTACATTTCTCTTTTTGATCTCCTACGGTTTATTATTTTGATTCTCCTTATAGATTATCCTTCTCTTTCTACCATATTTGATAGATTTAGAGAAAATTAAAGAAGAGATCAAGGCCAAGGAAGCCCTAATAATAAAGCTGAGGGAAGAAAATCATAGTAAAGACAGGTCGATCGAGCATGCGATGACCGGACAAAAAGAGGTTTCGACTCTTGTGAGAAGAAAACCAAAGGTAGCTGAGTGGGAGACCTAACGATATTCCATAACTCCAATTGTAAAGAGTACATTGATTTTGTTTATCTACTCGTGCGAGAAAAAGCGTAGCACTTGAGCAGCGGAGAAGACCCTCGATTTTGGCGTGGCCAAAAGGAAGCTCTTGTATTTGGCCTTGATGAGAAGATCAAGGCTCTTAACAAGATGATCTTCGATATGGGATCAGGATCAAGCTTGCCTTATTTAGGAGATCCAACGGAAAAGATGGACTACTTTGGTCAACTTTTGGAAGATCTCAAAGGTGCGCTCAAAACTATGAGGAAAACCATACCAGACAATGAAGGAAGCTATTATGGCTGGAGTTAGTGTTGCTTTAGCAAAACTAAAGGCTTCGATCCCTCTGTTAACCTTAAAGGCTGTGGAAGAGGACTTGAATGCTCAAAGTGAAGCAACAAAACTTCTCGAGGAAGTAAGACCTCTCGGAGAAAGTTGCGAAGAAATGGAAGTCGGATCTCCATCACATAGCGACCGATCTGTGGTCTCAACATGTAAATGAATGTAACTTTAGACTATGTAAAATGAAAACTTACCTTTTATTAAAGAAGATCTGCTTTGTCTTATTAATGTTGTTAAATACTCATATATCTCTAGTCCCCATTTGCTTATGTTAGTAGATGAGCGTTTACTAAAAAGCGATGAGCCGAATAATTGAGTAATAACGATGACCATGGTAAAGTCTTGATAATGTGTATGACAATGATCTAGGAAATACTAGGAAATTATGTGGTGGAACCAGCGGCGACTTACGCTAGTCTAGATTTTGCCCATTATCAGTACTATGGAATACCACTTGTAGTCGAAGACATAACAAAGACTAGATCTTGCTTATAAGAAGATATGCATTAAGAATGTATGCAAGAAATGAAATGAAGAAATAAGTACCGTTGTTTAGGAAATATTCGGATCAGTCGTATCGAATCTTAGGCGAAGATTTGTAAAATATTTCACGAAGCGTGCTCATTCTCAAATCCATTGGCGGCGAGGATCGTAGGAAAGGACCGTCACTAGAAGCTCCTTCCGATGGGCGGGACCACGTCTGAGAGGAGAGACTTCAACGGGAGGCTTTACGTGTCCCGACCATTAGCCAAACTTGATTAGAAATGAATGTTGAAATAAAATAACAATCTTCAATTTCAAGAAAGCGAAAGCCAAGTAAATCGTGCGAGTTGGTACTCCTTATACTCGTATAACTCTTTAAGAAAAGAATGTCCTGTTAGTGAGTGTGTATCATTGAAGCAATGATCACGGCTAAAACCAATGTGATTGGTGACATTGAAGTCAACAACCATGAGTAGTGGAGATCCCAAAGAAGGAATATCGGAGAGAATGAGAGTCTTCTCCGACCAACGATAACGGAATGGCATACGACCGGATGCAACAAATAATAAGTATAAACAACCATACTTATCATTTTTAAGGAAAAGCATCTTTATTGAAGAAAAATGAATAAAATAAAATACATGAAATTAAACATAGAACTTACGCAATTGATCAATATTCCAAGAATTAGATAAAACCGCCCATCGACATAGCTAACCGTGCGATCCTCGTCGGGTTACTTGACCACGATGTATGGACCTTCCCATTTAGGTGAAGGTTATTGCGATTTGCTTGTTACGGATTTTTACGAGAACGGATCACCTACTGACTAAGTGCGCGAGGTTGTACCTTCGATTGTGATCTGACGCATGGCTTGTTGGTAGATTGCTGATCGTATCAAGGCTTGATTTCGTCTTTCTTCAAGGAAATTGATGTCGTCAAGTCGTCGTTGGTGATCACTTTGAAAAATGTCGGCTCGGCGGAACCAATTTTTAGTTACGGAGGAAGCATAGCCTCGGCCAGTAAACTAAAAAGAATGGTGTTTTCCGGTCGCACGACTAGTTGTGGTCGAACAACCCATATCTGAGAGGAAGTTCTCGAACCAAGCTCGACCGTTGAAATGGCGGTGAACACTCGTCGTTTGATCCCTTGCATTATGATACCATTGGCTCGCTCAATCGCTCCATTGCTCTATGGATGAGCAACGAAGCGAAATGTATCTTGACACCTAGTTTTCACGCGAATTCACGAAAATTGCTGCTGAGAAGCGGGCACCGTTATCGATGATTATCGATTGGGTACACCAAACCGTGTAATCACGCTTTTTGTTAGGAACCTCTTGGCGGCTTGGTTGTAGTTTTACAACCGGCTCGGCCGATCCACTTAGTGAGCGTGTCAATCATGACGACAGAACTCAAAGCCCCGGTGCCTTTGGGAAAGGTCCCGAATGTGCGATCCCAGTTGCAAAAGGCCAAGAAAGAGGATTGTTTGCAAAGCTTGAGGCGGTTGATGTACTTGTCGGCTATGAAGCGACATTATGCGCGCCGTCACGAGCTCTTTTGCATCATGAAGGCGATTGGCGATAGTATCCTTGCCTAAAGGCTTTACCGACCAGCGTTACAGCAGGAATGATGAGCTCCACGAACTCCTTCATGAATTTGGTTAGCAATTTAATGCCATCCGATTGAGATATGCATCTCATCAACACTCAGTGAGATCCTCGCTTATATAAGATACGTTCAATGAGAGTGTATGATTTGGCTTTTAGTGCAATACGATCAACCTCTACATCATCTTACGGAATTATGTCATCTTGAAGATAATTGTAGATCGATGTCATCAATCTCTCTAGTGATCGTGATGGCGCCAACCATCATCGACTGTGGAGCATCCATGTTTGCGAGAATCAAGGTGTGCAACCTTCTTGCTAACATGTATGTCCTCGGAAGGCTCAACTACCGAGGGTGAATCGAGTTTCTCGAGAAAAACTCGGGCGGGACGGATGACCGTGTGGAAGCCATCCGGACCAAGCAGTGCGCGAAAGTTTTCCTTTCTAGGAATGTGTTGGATCTGGCGAAGAAATGCTTTTCAAGTTTCCGTACTTCCGCGGATATGATGACATCTTGGTACTAGAGCATTGATACTCTTTCCCTACTTGATTCGCTACTAGTTGAGAATCACCTTTCACTAACAATCTGCGAATCCGGCGAGCAGTGCTCGAAGTCTGCCAACAAACCTTCGTATTATCTTGCATTATTTGTAGCGAGAAAGTTTAAGCGAATGGCGTATTGAAGTTGTTCGCGATGGGAAATCAAAGCGACCTCGGCCCAGAGCCTTGAAGCATCAAGGAACCATCAAAGTACATTGTCCTTTGGTCGTGAAACTCGTACTCGGGTTCTTGGGAGGTTCGGGGTTTGTCCATTCGGCAATGAATTCGCTATTGCACGAGACTTAATTGCTGTTCTAGGGACAAAATGGAGGTCAACGCCCCAAGCTCAACCGCCCATTTCGCTATTCGTCGATGACTCCTGTTACCTAGGACTTGACCAGCGGATATCCGGTAGGTATGACCACTTTATGGGCACGAAAATAATGTCTAAGTTTCCTTGAAGTCATAAGGAGACCATAGAGTAATTTACGTATCTGTGGATATCGTTCTTTTGGTCCATGCAATACTTAAACTACGTAATATATTGGTGCGTTGGATACGATCACGTTCTCGACCAATACACCGCTAATTATGCGTGGCGTTGCGGCGTAAATTAGCAATGTCTCTTCCAATCTTGGAGAGACTAAGGCTGGAGGATTAAGTGAGATACCGTTTAAGCTCCTCAAAAGCGTCGTTTGCCTCTTTAGTCCATTGAAACTTTCATGTTTAGGAGAAGCTTGAAGAATGGGAGTCCTTTTCACCTAACCGTGCTATGAAACGACTTACGCGCCATACGGTAGGTTAGCTTCGGACTTCCTTTTTAGTAGTGGGAACGCATCGATCGATAGCGGTTATTTTCATTGGATTTGCTTCAATGCCTCTAGCGAAACTAGAAACCGAGCGATTTTCGGATGAAACTCGAGCGCACACTTTTCGGATTTAATTTAAGGTTATGGCGTCTTAAATTATTGAAAGTCTCTTGTAGTGCGGAATGTGGTCACCAATATTGATACTTTTACGACCAAGTCATCAACATAGGCTTCAAGATTCCGACCTATCTGTGTACTAAAGGTTTCTGCATCAACCTTTGGGCGTCGCACCAAAGCATTTTAAGACCAAATGGCATCTTTACATAACGATGGGTACCAAATGGAGTGATGAAGGATGTTTTCTCTTCATCTTCTTTACTCATATTAATCTGGTGGTATCACGAATATGCATCTAAAAACTTAATAACTCACACGGAGGTAGAGTCTACAAGTTGATCAATGCGAGGAAGGGAAAATCATCCTTTGGACAAGCTTTATTTAAATCGTAAAGTCGATACACATCGCCATTTTCCATTGGCCTTTTAACCATTACGAGATTGGCAAGCGGTCGGGGTGGTCGACCTCACGGATGAATCCGGCTTGGGTAGCTTGTCAATCTTTGGTGGATTGCTATTTTCCGATCGGTGCAAAGCGCCTTAGCTTCGCGATCGGCCTTTTATCGGTGCAATGCTAGCCTATGCTCGATCACCTCCTAGGGACTCGGGCATGTCGGATGCTGCGGCGAATACATCTGGTTTGCTCGGAGGAAGGAGACGGCGACTCTTCCTATTTGGGGTTGAGTCCTTCCCGGCGAATCTTGGCACTCTCGAAGTGCTTTAGTCGTTTAGTACCTCTTTCATCAGGTGGAAGGCTTTGGTGCTATCTTTGGTCTTGAGTGTTTGACTGCATGGTAGCGGTGTTAGTTCCTGCGTGAGCTCATCGACCAGTTCTAAACATTCCGATCACATGCGTGGCGATTTTACGATCACCTCGGACCATGATGACACCCTTTGGTCCCGACATTTTCAAACTCACGTAACCGTAATGCGTAGCTACGGGAATTTTGCTAAATTTGGGCGACCAAGGATTGCATTATATCTTGTTTCAAAATTCACTACATCGAAAGAAACTTTTACGTTCGGAAATTGTCGGGTTTTCGAATGTAACCAATAGGGATAATTGCCTATTGGCTTGGCGATAGATCCGGGAACTATTCCATGGAAGGCATATTTCACGGGCTTTACCTTAGAATTTGGAATCGCATATCTTCAATGCGCTTGCAAAGAGAATATTTAAAGAACTACCCCATCTATCAAAACCGATTAACCTTGCGATTATTAATAGTAGGCTCAGCGACAATTGGAAACCTACGGTGAGTTGAAGGAATGGGCAATCTTCTTTGCTAAAAGAGATTGTGTCTCAAACCACCTTGAAGGTTTGGTGATGATCGGAGTTTCAGCAAGGTTGACTTCTCGCTCCATGGCCTTGGTGGCGTGCGGATTCGTATGAAGAAGATCCCAGAAAATTACATCGACGGTATGCCGAGGTTCTTGATACTCCATCTCCTCGTCACCATCCTTGTCCTTTAGGAGCTTGTTTCCCAATTTCTTGAATTGAAGGAAGTGGACCTTTACGCATAATAATCATTCAATTTCTTACGCCAAGCGCGACAGATTCGCGTAAATCGTGTCTGCTTGTTTATGGAAGGACACCATTTTTGCTTTTCTTATACTCATTGGTGAGCTTTTGCTTTGCTATGACGAGTAATCTTTTCTTCCTTTAGAAATTTCTCGAGAACAGCGAAACCTCCTTATTGTTGGATTACGCGTGTTTCTTCTTCTTGAGCTTTCTTACGCTTCTTTTCCGACTTATCGGACGGTGGGGATCTTGTCTTTTAGATCAACGACTTCATTCCACTCGACGCTTAGCTGGCCGTTGCGTACTTGCCGACCATGTCGAAGAGTTCGATGGTTGTTAAGTGGGGATGAATGCTAGATCCTCAGTAAACCTTCGATTTCTTAATCCGCTTTAAAAGCTGGATAGCAGAAGACTCGCAACCTCGGAATCGAGTTGCGAACTTGGCTAAATCTCTTGATGTATTGTCGAAGAGTTTCATTAGGTTTTTGCCGTATCTGTGGAGATCATCCTCCTTTCGGGGTGATCGTCACGTTACCTGGTTTGCAATTAGAAGATGCAAAGTGCTCCCAAGTATACCTGATCCGATAGGTAAATTTAGCAACCATGATCGGTGATCCTTCTAATACCGTGGGAAGATAATTAGCCATTACATTTTCATCGCCGCGGTATCGATAGCGATGGTATAAATCGAAGAAATTCTAAAGGATTTGGGTCCCATTGAATTTATCGGGTTGGCGGTCGGAACTGTTTGGCCAACGCATACGGCTTGGAGCCTGCGAAAGCTCGACAACTGTGATCGTCTCACGGCGCCTTCTTTGAAAAGGTCTTTGGATTATAATCGATCGAGGACGATTCACGAGACGAGCGCTGATTTTACGGTATCCGTCCGTGCGTATGCGTTTGAAGCGCCTTTGACCGCTTGCACGGTTAAGATGATACGAAGATCATCGGTCCAAGCGTTTGCTCTTGTTGGCGAGTGAAGGTGAAGATTCTGAAACAATCTTCTTCCCTCATGACCTGCTGGTGGAGCGTCGAAGTGGTCCTTGTGTTAGTTGACCCTCAACACGACCACGGCGCCTGCTCGAGGAAGAATCTTGAGATGAAGTCATGGTGCGACTCGTGGTTGCCTTCGTTCGATATGCTTCCGTGCGTTGCATGGTGCATTGGATAATCTCCGATACTTGACCTACAAGTCGTGCAAAACACAGAGTTTACGCCAAAGCGGTCGAAGTATTTAACATATTTCTAACTTCATTTGTAGGTTACGTATTGTTACGAAGGTCTTACGAGTTTCTACGAGAAAGAGGTGTTTGATGGCACGAATTCTCTGTTCTCCCGATCGGTCTTGCTGATCTCTGCATTGGCTAGGCGGGATCGGCGAATGTGATGGGCGTCCACGATTCGTGACCTCGGCATTTGGTGCTGACCGCTCGTATCATCTCCATGCAGTGGATATCATGGGGATATGCTCATGATCTTAGGATGATGTGACAATTGGCAATGGCGTTGAAGGTTTGCGAAACACGAGTTTCGGCAAAGTTCGAGTTCTGTCGAGTCTCAAGCGATCGGCGGCCTTGGTGGCGGTCGGACCGCCCATGCCTTAGGTGAATTAGGCGGGCGATCGGCCGGCGGATGATGCGGTCCGACCAGGTTGGGTGGCGATCGGCCGCGTCGATGAGCGGTCCGGCCGGTCATATAAGTGGCATTGGATTTTGAGTTGGGCCAAAAATAGAGGTGTAGGCAAGTGAGGAGTTTCTCTGCGCTTGGTCTCATAATTTTGGAGCCTCGGTCAAAAGTTCTATTCGTTTTAAATTTCGAGAGGTTGCGGATTTGATCTGAAATTTTGGCTAAGTCCGGGTGGCGGTCGAGCCGGCCTTCTGGCGGCGATCGGGCCGGCGATGTGATCGAGCCGGCCAAGGGTGGCGATCGGCCGGTTTCCTAACTCGTCGGCTCGTGTGGCGGCGATGGTTGCTGTTAGGTCAATCTCATGGGTTTCATTGCATATGTGTTGCATGATGCATGTTTTGACTAACGTGGGTCAAGTTGTGAAGAACTTGTTCCGGTTTGATTGCTTGTCTATTGTTGTGCGGTTGCTTGGTGGTCAACGGCGGTCAGCGGCGGGGCGATCGGGACTAGGCTTGGAGGCGAGGTTGAGCGATCGGCGATGCGGGTGAAGTCATGGACTCAAGTATGGTGCAAGATGGACAAAGGTGACGAGCAGGCGGTTCGGTGCGGCCCAGTTGGATCAGCGGCGCGGGGGTCGGTGCAAGTGCCATGGTGGTTTCGGTGGGGCCGGATGGGAGAACTTGCCGACATGATGAGAGCGTTGGATCAACCTACACGTGGCGAACAGCGAGTGCCGCTGTCTGGACTCGGTCTTGGAGAAGGACCGAGAAGAATATTTGGCAATCTTACCAAATACCGTCTTGGTGACCTTTGCTAACCGCGGCGCAAGGCGGTGCGTGGAGAAGCGGATTAGGTCAGAGGAGATGAAAGCGGTGCTTTAAAATGCGTGCGTATGTGACCCGTTTGTTTTGGGCCTTACGGGGCCCATTATGGAAACTCTTCTAGAAGGTCTAGGTCTCCACTATAAATAGAGGAGGAGGTGGCTGCACCCCTCGGCCCTTTCATTACTTGTAAACCCTAGTTTTTGCTTGTATGCTTAGGGAGTTGATAGTTGGAGGTTAGGGTTCTAGAGAGTTGGATTGATTCGTGCTCATGTATTGAGTCTTTGTCCTCCATTGATGGAGTGGTTGTAAACCAATACCTATCAAATCAATCCAAAGAAAGTTTCCTCAAAGATGAGTCCATTTGCTTTCTTTCTCTCTATTTGGTGATTTTGAGTCCTTCTTTGATCCGAGTTTTACTTGGTTTCGGCGTGATCTAGCTTGCTTTGTGACATGTGGGAATACATCTAGGATCATCAAGATCATCAATCACCCACGAGCAAGTCTTAAGATCATATTTGCTATTTGACTAGGTTTTTGATCCACCTTCACTCAATTGAAGAAAGGTCTGAACTTTGGCAAGGATCTTCACGATCGTTGCTTGAAATAGGTTCCTGACATCCTTGAGAAGGTGTGTGTCAAGTTTCACGAAGTTTGGATGCACGAATCAAAAGTTATATCAATTTGTGTTTTGGTTTTTCGGGCTGATTTCACTGTTCATTGGCCTGGAGGTCTGACCGCCATGTATTGAGAGGTCGGACCGATTTCAAAATCGAGACCGATTTCTAGTTGGAGGTCAGACCGCCCAACTCATTTAGGTTTTGAGTTTTTATGTTTTTGAAGATTTTGCTTCGGGGTTTTGATTGGATTCAATACAAGTCTTCCGCTGTGCATGATTGATTGATCTTCATAGCTTTCGTAGCTATTGGAGTGAGATTCGTATTGAATTCAATTAGGGAGAAAAAGAGATCGTGCTCCTATTCACCCCCCTCTAGTTGCCTTTTCGGTCCAACACCATCATTATGTGGTGGCGAGGCAATGTGTGGAGGACCGTACACGACATCTTGATTTGAATCTCCGATCGCATTGACCTCGTGTTTCCAACAGTTATCCTCTGATGAGCTTCCATCGTAATCATTGGAGAGCCTTTCAGAGTTTTCACCAAGAGTTTCCACGATGGAGAATAATCGGTGATCAGTACCTCCTGAGGTCCTTGTAATGGTCTCAGCCTGATGCGTCGCGAACTGCCGATCCTATGCTGAGCCTTATTATCCCCATCTGGTTTATCACCAGCGGGCTTTTCATCGACACTGTCACTAAGTGTCGGTTGGCTCCTGGAATTGCTAGAAGCCGTCGGTGAGTATCTATCAACCATGATCGCATCAAAAGTATATTGGACTTCGAGTTGATGAGTTGGGTTTTCTTCACCTTTCTTGCGGTCGCGAGTCAAGCTTCTTTGAAACCGGGCTTTACGAGCGTCGGGGCGTCTCCTCTGGAAACACCAGCGATCGCGATGGTGTATCCTCATCCATCCGTCGATTTGCTTGTTTACGCAGCGAGCGACTGATGGAAGAGGAGGATGATGAAGAGCTCCATTTTCCTCCATGGCGCGCATGCATGCGTCCATGTCAAGGTTGGCGTAGTCCGCGGTCGAACCAATTCTCTTTGTCCCAACTTCCCGACATAACGCATGGCGATTACGAGTGGGAAATGGACAAAGAATCGATGGCAACACCGATCTTCAAGATTCCACGCCGCGCTCCCCACGGACGGCGCCGGTGTCGGCGATCAAGGCGTCGATCTTACGAAAATAGAAAGGAGAAAATGGCGTGGAAATCTCGGGAATAATGGGATGCTCTTTTATTAATATATTTGGAATTTACAAGGTATAGCTTAAGGACTCGCTTGCCCTCTTGCTAACTTCGAACTATTACGAATCTATGGCTTGTGCTTTTGTCTTCCTTCTTACATTCTTATGCATTTCCCCTTGATCCGCCTGAGTTCCATCTTTAAATAGCCCTCGAAGAGTGGCGATTCTTCCGGAGAAAGCGCGATGCGGCGTTGCGTGCAGTCGAGTCAAGGGCGGTTGATCTGAAATCAACCGTTTGGTGGTTATATGTCTATGAAACATATAACCGCCTGGAGGTTGTTCAGCGGTGTGTCTTGGATAAGATCGTCGTATGGAATATGCATGTGTTCCATTCATCATCTGATGAGAATATACCTTGGAATCGGTTCTTACCTTCTCTGCAGTTCTCACGGTGGAGCTTGGCAGAGCCTTCGTCAGGCCAGGTACCCATTATGTAACCTCTGGAATCTCTACGACTAGTGAGGTCGTGCACCTCAAAGGTTACGACCATGAATACGTATGGTCTTTTATATATTAAAGATAATATATAGAGGTTTTAATCCTCGTCAAGACCCATCACCAAATTTCACCTTGCCTCTCACATTTGTGTCGAGCTCAACAAATTTCTCCTCACTTCCAGTCATATGATTACTCTCAGATCCCAGCTGCGGCTTAATCCTATCCTCATTCAACATGACTAGTTCATGTGTCTCTGGCTCGGTTTGCACCAGGTCTCAAATTTCCACCATCAGCAAAGCCGGTTCATCGTCTTCTTTCTTCTCAACAACAAATGCTCTTTCCTTCTTCTTGGATCTACACTTAGAGGTGAAATAACCATGGTTTTGACAATTGTAGCACCGCATCTTTCTCTTGTAAAACTTGTGTTCCACGGCTGTGGAGTCACTACCATTTTCTCGTCATTGTGCCCCACGCCCATTGCCACGATCCGCGGCGTGCCCATTGCGCTGCGTCCACCTCCTTCTATTGGTTTGGGTCATTCTGGACCCCTCACCATCCTTCTTCGCCGACCTGGCTTCCCACTCGGCACGTGTCAGGAGTAGGTGTTCTTCTTCCCTGCCACCATAGCATCGGACTCCCTCCTCGTGCGGTTTGAGACGACCGATTAACTCTCCAACCATCATCGCCTTGAGGTATCCAAATTGCTCGAGCGTGGTGACGATAGGCGCAAACTTGCCTAGGACCGCATGAAGGAATTTCTTCACGGTATAACTCTCCTCCATCTTATCATCTAGGCTTCGGATCTGGCTGACAATGGATGTCAACCTCATGGCGAAATCATCAACGAAATCAGTGTCTTTCATGCGCAGATTCTCGAACTCGCTCTTGAGATTTTGCACACGCGCCTCCTTGACACAATCCGCACCAACGTGCATCATCTTCAAGGTGTTCCAGGCCTCCCTCGCAGTCTCCTCTGCTAGTAGCAGGAGCAGGTCTTCCAACACAGCTTGGAAGATTGCCGCGAGCGCCATTTGATCCTTCTTCTCGTCGTCGACTGCCTCCATCTCTAACACTGTGTCCCACACACCCTGTGCACGCATGAAGACTTTCTAAGAAGGGTAACATGGCTTTGGTAGCAGACCCGCTTAAGAGAACCTCTGATGGGTCGTTTGAGTCTTCTTCTGTATTTTCTCTTGCTTCTTTATCTGCAATTCAAGAAGAGGATCTTGAAAGTATTCCTGAGCACGAGATGGCACTTTTGATTAAGAAGTTCTGCAGGGCCTACAACAATATGAGAAACAAAAAGAGAGCGACCACATTACTTGTTATGAGTGTGGAGAGCTTAATCACATCCGGGCAAATTGCCCCAAGCTGAAAGGTAAGAGCAACTACAAGGATGAAAAGCCAGCTTGGAAGAAGCCTCAGGGACGCAAGTCCAAGTTTGATGATGCCAAGCTCGGAAGGTGCTCACCGGTTCTTGCAGCTCTTGGGGATCGATCCTTGAGCGATGTGGACTCGGGAGCGAGGAGGACAAGGAGGAGGAGCTCCCTCAAGACAAGAAGGGAAAGGCCAAGGACTTCACCGGCATGTGCTTCATGGCCGACTCCGACGATATTGATGACAACAATGAGGTATCTCCCTCCTATGATGTTCTCTTTGCTAGATGTGAAGCGTCTATGAGCAAATGCTAGGTCGGGATAAAGCCTTAAAATTCATCATGACTAGGAATGAGGAGTTAGAGTCACAAGTAGATAAACTCACATTAGAACTTGTGAATGCTAAGAGTCTTGAATCGATGAATGTTCATCTGCTATGCTTTACATTTTGAACTAGCTAAAGCGCAATCTGCTCATGATATTGCTTTGCAACAACTTGAAAATGCTAGGGTGAGCTAATTGAAGTTAAATCTACTCCTTGCAAAAAATGCTTAGAGTCTAGCAAGTTGATTGTTTTAGTGTGATTGAAGCTAGCTCTTGCTCATGCGCTTAGAACGTGAGCGTGAAGTACATGATGTTGTAGAAGCGGCTAGAGTTAAATATGCCAAGCTTAGGGCGGTATTAATTACGCTACTTGTGCTTCATGTGAAGCTCTTAAGCTTGAAGTTGCTCTTTATAAGAAGAAGGTTAACGCTAAAACTTGTGATTCATGTGTTAACTTTGGAAGAGAAATTGCTTACCTTAAGGACACATTAGAAAGATTCTCGATGGTAAGAAACGATTAAACATGATTCTTGACAAGTCAAAAACTCCTTATAAGAAGCAAGGGTTAGGATACAACTTTGCCCAAGACAAATCTAGTGGCATTCAAATCTTAAAAAATGGCTTAGTTGAATTTGATACCCAACTTGCAAAGATCACTTTCAAATCTGCGGGTTTTGCCCAACCATCTATTCGATCAAAGGTGCTTCTCCCGGTGGTACCAAGTACCATTGCACCTATTGCAAGAAGGATGGGCATTTAGTTGAGTTACTGTTAGCGTAGGTTGAAAAATGCTAAGAAAAATATTGCTAGAATGTCATCTAATCAACCTAGAGCTTTTGTGAGACATGGTAATTTAGAGAGGAAGAAACACGGTCTAGGATTTGCTTCACATGCTAATCATTCTCATACTCCTAGGCAGGATAATTCTCATGTTAGAGTCACCATTGCTCATAACGAATTTCAAATAGAATCAAGGATAGCATACGCTTTGCATACTACTCATGACGTGTGTCTCGATCTGGGTTCCCAAGTCATGTTTAACTAACTTGATATTGAGACACATCGATCTTGTGCCTTGATTTTGAGGATCGCGCGGTAGGAAGGACACGTGGTTAGTCGACTCATTGTTCACGCCACATGACCAGGAGACTCAAAATGGTTCACCTCCTTCACGCGATCGATAGGTGATGTCCTCATTACCTTTGGAGACAATACTCAAGGCGGATTGAAGGCAGGATCAATCGGGGTGAGCGACAATTTCATCCTAAGGGCGTCGCCCTTGTGGACAAGCTCGAGTTTAACTTACTCTACGTCTCACGACTTCTTGATGATGGCTATGAGACTATATTTAAGAAAAATGCTTGTCGGGTGCTTGATTACTGCGTGAGCTCGTTTTTGGGATTTATAGAGTTGCTAGGATCTTTGGGCTGATTTTTGAATCTCTTCTTTGGTTCTCTTAAATGTTTGTTTACACCTTCTTACGAGTTACGGCTTTGCACAGACGTTTGGGGCACATTGGTTTTGATCATCGGCGAGTTAGCAACCTTGATCTCATGAGAGGTTTGCCTAAACTCAAAGCCGTCAAGGATCTTTGTATATGCGCCACAGGCATGGCAAGCAAGTTGCCGCCTCACACCCTTGGTGACTTTGGTCATGGTAGCGGGCCGGGGCGATTGCTTCATATGGATCTTGTTGGTCTGCTAGGGTTCGATCAATTGGTGGCAAGTGGTACATTCTTGTCATAGTTGATGATTTCTCGAGATACACTTGGGTGTTCTTTCTTGCTTGAAGGATGAAGCTTTTGGTCATTATCGTGATCTTGTTCTTCGTTTGGCTTGAACTTTACGGTGCATTGAGAGCGATCCGCGATGACAATGGCACGGAGTTCAAGAATGCCTCGTTTGCCTCTTTTTGTCTTTGGCGCGAATTGAGCATCGATTCTCTTCTCCACCGTCCCTCAACGAAATGGCGTTGTGGAAAGGAAGAACAGAACCTTAGTCGAGATAGCTGGGGCGATGCTAGATGAGTATAGCACAGGGAGATTTTGGGCGAAGCTATTGCTCTGACTTGCCATATTTCAAACGTGTCTTCTTAAGACCTTCTTTGGGCAAGACTTCATATGAGCTTGATTTGGTAGAAAACCGTTGTTTCTCATTTTGAGTTTTGGAGCTAAGTGTTTCATTCTCAAGATAGGAAACCTAGATAAATTTGAATCAAGGACTTTTGATGGTTTATTTACAGGTTATCACGCACATTCGAGGGTTTTGGGTTTTAATGTTGAAACTAACATTGTCCAGAGACATGCAATGTCACTTTTGATGAGACTAGCCACGGAGCTAGATCAGAGCGTTTGGTGATACAGGTGTGAAAGTATTTTTATGGAGGAAGATGATGGCGAGGCGATGCTTGTCCTCCACTGCTGCTTTGTTGAGCTCTGTCCAAGCTCGAGAACACCTTCTGGCTTCACCTCCAATTGAGGCTCTGCGCATCTTCTTCATCAATGATACTGCGGAGGTTGAGAGATATTGTCTCCCGGCGCTCCACTTCACATTCGAGCGTCATCCTCGGATCGGATGATTGGTAGTCTTCATGGCGAGTCACTCGCTCCGGTATCACGATCAGAGTCTCTACTCTCATTACGCATTTGTTGCTTCTTTCGAACCCGCGATATATCACATGCATTATCGATTCTAGTTTGGGTTAATGCCATGCATGAAGAGTTAGAGAATTTTGAGAGGAACAAGTGCGGAACCTAGTAGAGCCTCCTAGTGGTCATAATGTGATAGGAACCGTTGGGTGTTCAAAAATAAACAAAATGAGGGCGGTTACGTGGTTAGAAACAAGGCTAGGTTGGTAGCTCGGGGTTTTAGCCAAGTTGAGGTTAGATTTTGATGAGACATTTGCTCTGTTGCTAGATTGGAAGCCATTAGCATGCCTTGCATTTCTTTGCTTCTAAGGGCTTTAGATTATATCGGATGGATGTTAAGAGTGCCTTTTGAATGGTTTTATAGAAGAGGAAGTGTATGTTAGAAACCTTGAGGCTTTGAGAACCCCAAACATTCACGTCATGTTTTTAAGCTATCCAAAGCCTTGTATGGTCTTAAGCAAGCCCCTAGAGCACAGTATGATAGACTTAAGACCTTTGCTTAAGAATGATTTTGAGATGGGTAAGGTAGACAAGACCTGTTCATCCTTAGGCGTGGCAATGACTTCTTGCTTGCTCGGTTATGTAGATGATATTATCTTTGGTGGTTCTTCTCATGCTCTTGTTTCTAGTTTTTACGAGACCATGTCGAGGAATTTGAGATGAGTATGATGGGAGAACTCAATTACTACGGGGCTTCAAATCAAGCAATGCAAGGAAGGGATCTTCATCCATCGGACGAAGTACACCAGGATCTTCTCAAGCGCTTGAGATGGGTGGCGCAAGCCGATCGCCACTCCCATGGCGACCGGCGTGTCGGATCCGATGAGGAAGGAGAAGCCGTGAATCAGCGCAGTACGCGGCATGATCGGCTCCCTCCACTGTACTGCGGCCTCAAGACCGGACATCCACTTGGCGGTTTGCCTGCATGCGAGTTTGAGCGTCTCAGGACTTCCATCGCCAAGCCGTTAAGCGCATCTTGAGTATTACACTCTACCCTCCAATATGGCATTTGGTTTTCTGCTCTTCGTCCTTGTCCATTCGGGGTTTTGATTACGATTTTGCGGTGTCGGCTGAATAGGAAGAGTACCTCGAGCACTTGTCACTTTTAGGCACTTCTCTTGTCTCTTGGTCTTCTAGGAAGCAGTCTTACATTTGCACAATCCACTTCTTTGAAGTGAATATGTAGGCTCTTTGCTAGTTCTTTGTAGTCGATTTTGTGGATGGTGTCCACTCTTAAGGATTTTGGGTTGGCATTTGATAGTGTTCTTCTTTTCTGTGATAACACTTCTGCTATAAACATTGCTAAAAACCTTGTGCAACACTCTAGGACCAAGCACATAGACATTCGCTATCACTTTCTTAGAGATCATATCGAGAAGGGTGATATTGTATGCATTCGTGAGTCAGGGCTCGGTTAGTGATATCCTCACCAAGCCTTTAGATCCAACTAGGTTTACCACCTTGAGAAGTGAGTTAGGGGTAATTTATCCCTACGGGTTGGTTTGAGGGGGGGTTGGCTCTGTTCTGAACTTTCCTTGTTCTTCTGAACTTTCCTTGTTCATCTGAGCTTTTCTGATCTTTTCTGATACCTTCTTCTAGTGGTATTTTCTTTTGATCTTTTTAGGATTTTTAAGTCTTTTGTGCATCTCATTGTATCATACTGCATTTATATGAAAAACAAAAAAGATGCATTGTAATATAAGCTTTTATGCTTGTCTTTTAAAATTGATGAAGCTTTGCTTATTACCCTTTTGAGCTTTAGTATTTCAATTATGCTCAATGTCATGTCTAGTTCTTTGACTTGCTAGAATTATCATGCTTTCACATGTGTAGCTAAGTCTTTCTTTGAATGAGCGAACTTTAAGACAACTTGAACTAAAAAGCGCAATTTGTGGATGTTTTAGCTAGTTGCGCAATTAGTGCTCCTTTTGTGACATTGGCCCTGTCAAAATTGTTGTGTTAGATCTTGAATCTAGTATTGATCATTACTTGAGCTTCTTGTTCTTTTAAGAATCTAAATCTGCTCTTGTGAAAAATGAAAAATCAAATTTAAAGATTGTCTTGTGCTTAAAATGTGCCAAACTACTCTCACGAGACTGCATGTCATAGACATGAACTTGGAGGTAGTTTGATGATCCAGACGATCTCATGGGGAATTGCTTGTCAAATCGACATGAACCTCAAGATTTGTTGCCACAGTAGAAGCTTAGGAAGAGTTTGTGGATGGCTCCTAGTCGGGATCTTCTTCCTAAGATATACCTTTAATCAATTTCAATATTCATTGCAAATGAAAACCGTTGAAAAATGGGCGTTTGAGACCAATTGAGCAAAATGATTCAATTCGGGACTGTTTGTCTCTTAATGTGGTCATTGTTAGCTTTTGATCTCACATTGACATTTGACATGGCGATATCATCTTAGGATCCTGTTGATGAACTTGCTAGATTTGAAGCTTTGCTTAAAATGCTAAAATTCATTGCTTTATATTGAGCCTTCTAGCTTTAGCTTTGTTATATATGTCTTATCATGATTTTGCTAGCGCATTGGTGATATGTTGTTTGTGCAATATTAGAAATGCTAGCTTGTTCTTTTGGGTAATCTCAAAGCTTCTTGTAATCCAAATTTGACCAATACAAAAATATGAAGCCACTCCATTGCATTTCATGCATGCTCCTTCTTATGTTTTCCCTCATTCTGTATTTATTATCTACGGGCGAGAGGAAGGCGTGATTCCTTGATGACTCCATTGTCAAAGGGGAGAAGATATTTGAGATGTGTAAAGGGAGGAGATATAAAAGTGTTAAAGGGGATAAAATTGAAGATTTTGAAATTTTAAAATCTGAGGATCATAGTGAGGGGGAGTTTCATATTTGCATTCGTTTGATCGTATTGCCATTTCTGAACTTAAATTGCAATTCTTGAGCCTCACGATGATCAAAGGTCATATCGAACAATTGTTCTTTCATATGGACCTTAAGTGAGATTTTGACTCTTTCTGGAAAATGAAGCTTTCTCGCTTTCTTTTGCCGTATCTCACTTGCTTATACTATTCTGAAGCTAGCTTGGTCATTTTCATTGCTTTCTCTTGTATTTGGACCAAGTTGTGCCTTTGCTTGTAAACGCGAGTTTTACCTTTCAAACCTCAAAATTTGCATTTCTTGGAGATTGCCAATGTGTTCATCAAGGGAGATTGTGTATATCATGGGGATATGCTCATGATCTTAGGATGATGTGACAATTGGCAATGGCGTTGAAGGTTCGCGCTCACGAGTTTCGGCAAAGTTCGAGTCTGTGGTCTCAGCGGTCGGCCGGCCTTGGTGGCGGTCGGACCGCCATGCCTAGGTGAATGGTAGCGATCGACCAGGCGGATGAAGCGGTCCGGCCGGTTGGGTGGCGGTCGGCGGCGTCGATGATGATCCGACCGGTCATATAAGTGGCATTGGATTTTGAGTTGGGCCAAAAATAGAGGTGTAGGCAAGTGAGGAGTTTCTCTGCACTTGGTCTCATAATTTTGGAGCCTCGGTCAAAAGTTCTATTCGTTTTAAATTTCGGAGAGGTTGCGGATTTGGTCTTTGAAATTTTGGCTAAGTCCTGGTGGCGGTCGAGCCGGCCTTACTGGCGGCGATCGGGCCGGCGATGGCGATCGAGCCGGCCAAGGGTGGCGGTCGGCCGGTTTTCACTAACTCGTCGGCCCGTGTGGCGGCGATGGTTGCTGTTAGGTCAATCTCATGGGTTTCATTGCATATGTGTTGCATGATGCATGTTTTAACTAACGTGGGTCAAGTTGTGAAGAACTTGTTCCGGTTTCGATTTGTTTGTCTATTGTTGTGCGGGTTGCTTGGTGGTCAACGACGGTCAGCGGCGAGAAGATCGGGACTAGGCTTGGAGAGCGAGGTTGAGCGATCGATGATGCGGGTGAAGTCATTGGACTCAAGTATGGTGCAAGATGGACAAAGGTGACCGAGCAGGCGATTCGGTGTGGCCCAGTTGGATCAAGCGGCGCGGGGTCGGTGCAAGTGCCATGGTGGTTTCGGTGGGGCCGGATGGGAGAACTTGCCGCATGATGAGGCCGTTGGATCAACCTACGTGTGCGAACAGCGAGTGCCGCTGTCTGGACTCGGTCTTGGAGAAGGACCGAGAAAGGGTATTTTGGCAATCTTACCAAATACCGTCTTGGTGACCTTTTGCTAACCCGCGGCGCAAGACAGTGCGTGGAGAAGCGGATTAGGTCAAGAGGAGATGAAGACGGTGCTTTAAAATGCGTGCGTATGTGACCCGTTTGTTTTGGGCCTTAACGGGAGCCCATTATGGAAACTCTTCTAGAAGGTCTAGGTCTCCACTATAAATAGAGGAGGGAGGTGGCTGCACCCCCTCAACCCTTTCATTACTTGTAAACCCTAGTTTTTGCTTGTATGCTTAGGGAGTTGATAGTTGGAGGTTAGGGTTCTAGAGAGTTGGATTTGATTTCGTGCTCATGTATTGAGTCTTTGTCCTCCATTGATGGAGTGGTTGTAAACCAATACCCTATCAAATCAATCCAAAGAAAGTTTCCTCAAAGATGAGTCCATTTGCTTTCTTTCTCTCTATTTGGTGATTTTGAGTCCTTCTTTGATCCATGAGTTTTACTTGGTTTCTGGCGTGATCTAGCTTGTTTGTGACATGTGGGAATACATCTAGGATCATCAAGATCATCAATCACCCACGAGCAAGTCTTAAGATCATATTTGCTATTTGACTAGGTTTTGATCCACCTTCACTCAATTGAAGAAAGGTCTGAACTTTGGCAAGGATCTTCACGATCGTTGCTTGGAATAGGTTCTGACATCCTTGAGAAGGTGTGTGTCAAGTTTCACGAAGTTTGGATGCACAAATCAAAAGTTATATCAATTTGTGTTTTGGTTTTTGGTGATTTCACTTGTTCATTGGCACGGAGAGTCGACCGCCATGTATTGAGAGTCGGACCGATTTCCAAAGTCGACCGATTTCTAGTTGGAGTCGGACGCCCAACTCATTTAGGTTTTGAGTTTTATGTTTTGAAGATTTTGCTTGGGTTTTGATTGGATTCAATACAAGTCTTCCATGTGCATGATTGATTGATCTTCATAGCTTTCGTAGCTATTGGAGTGAGATTCGTATTGAATTCAATTAGGGAGAAAAGAGATCGTGCTCCTATTCACCCCTCTAGTTGCCTTTTGGTCCAACACCATCATTATGTGGTGGCGAGGCAATGTGTGGAGGGCCGTACCACGACATCTTGATTTGAATCTCGTCGCATTGACCTCGTGTTTCCAACGATTATCCTCGATGAGCTTCCATCGTAATCATTGGAGAGCCTTTGAGTTTTCACCAAGTTTCCACGATGGAGAATAATCGGTGATCGATACCTCCACGAGGTCCTTGTAATGGTCTCGGCTGATGCGTGACTGCCGATCGTATCTTGAGCCTTATTATCCCCATCCGGTTTATCACCGGTGAGTTTCATCGACACTTGTCACTAAGTGTCGGTTGGCTCTGGAATTGCTAGAAGCCGTCGGTGAGTATCTATCAACCATGATCGCATCAAAAGTATATTGGACTTGAGTTGATGAGTTGGGTTTTCTTCACCTTTCTTGCGGTCGCGAGTCGGGCTTCTTTGAAACCTTGGGCTTTACGAGCCGTCGGGGCGTCTCCTCTGGAAACACCAGCGATCGCGATGGTGTATCCTCATCCATCGATCGATTTAAACATTTTACGCAGCAGGCGACCGATGGAAGAGGAGGATGATGAAGAGGCTCCATTTTCCTCCATGGCGCGCATGCATGCGTCCATGTCAAGGTTGGCGTGGTCGCGGTCGAACCAATTCTCTTTGTCCCAACTTCCCGACATAACGCATGGCGATTACGAGTGTGAAATGGACAAAGAATCGGTGAGCAACACCAGTCTTCAAGATTCCGGCGCTCCCACGGACGGCGCGGTATCGGCGATCAAGGCGTCGATCTTACGAAAATAGAAAGGAGAAAATGGCGTGGAAATCTCGAGGAATAATGGGACTGCTCTTTTATTAATATGAACTGGAATTTACAGGTATAGCTTAAGGACTCGCTTGCCCTCTTGCTAACTCGAACTATTACGAATCTATGGCTTGTGCTTTTGTCTTCCTTCTTACATTCTTATGCTGTCCCCCTTGATTCGCGAGTTCCATCTTTAAATAGCACTCGAAGAGTGGCGATTACTTAGGAGAAGGCGCTGATGCGGCGTTGCGTGCAGTGGAGTCAAGGGCGGTTGATCTGAATCAACCGTTTGGTGGTTATATGTCTATGAAACATATAACCGCCGCGGAGGTTGTTCACGGTGTGTCTTGGATAAGATCGTCGTATGGAATATGCGTGTTCCATTCATCATCGGTGAGAATATACCTTGGAATCGGTTCTTACCTTCTCGAGCGGTTCTCTGGTGGAGCTTGCTTGAGCCTTCGTCAGGCCAGGGTACCCATTATGTAACCTCTGGAATCTCGACTAGTGAGTCGTGCACCTCAAAGGTTCGACCATGAAGGCGTATGATCTTTTATATATTAAAGATAATATATAGAGTTTTAATCCTCGTCAAGACCCATCACCAAATTTCACCTTGCCTCTCACATTTGTGTCGAGCTCAACAAATTTCTCCTCACTTCCAGTCATATGATTACTCTCAGATCCCAGCTGCGGCTTAATCCTATCCTCATTCAACATGACTAGTTCATGTGTCTCTGGCTCGGTTTGCACCAGGTCTCAAATTTCCACCATCAGCAAAGCCGGTTCATCGTCTTCTTTCTTCTCAACAACAAATGCTCTTTCCTTCTTCTTGGATCTACACTTAGAGGTGAAATAGCCATGGTTTTGACAATTGTAGCACCGCATCTTTCTCTTGTAAAACTTGTGTTCACGGCTATTGGAGTCACTACCATTTTCTCCGTCGCTGTGCCCACGCCCGCTGCCACAGTCACGACTGTGCTCCGGCTGCGCCTGCGTCCACCTCCTTCTATTGGTTTGGAGCTGTTGCTGGACCCCTCACCATCCTTCTTCGCCGACCTGGCTTCCCACTCGGCACGTGTCAGGAGTAGGTGTTCTTCTTCCCTGCCACCATAGCATCGGACTCCCTCCTCGTGCGGTTTGAGACGACCGATTAACTCTTCAACCATATTCGCCTTGAGGTATCCAAATTGCTCGAGCGTGGTGACGATAGGTGCAAACTTGCCTAGGACCGCACGAAGGAATTTCTTCACGGTATAACTCTCCTCCATCTTATCATCTAGGCTTCGGATCTGGCTGACAATGGATGTCAACCTCATGGCGAAATCATCAACGAAATCAGTGTCTTTCATGCGCAGATTCTCGAACTCGCTCTTGAGATTCTGCACACGCGCCTCCTTGACACAATCCGCACCAACGTGCATCATCTTCAAGGTGTTCCAGGCCTCCCTCGCAGTCTCCTCTGCTAGTAGCAGGAGCAGGTCTTCCAACACAGCTTGGAAGATTGCCGCGAGCGCCATTTGATCCTTCTTCTCGTCGTCGACTGCCTTCGTCTCTAACACTGCGTCCCACACACCCTGTGCACGCATGAAGACTTTCATCTTCACCGCCCACACCGCATAATTGCTCCTCGTGAGCATGGGGTACTGGAGGGTGGCACTGGCCTCATGCGTCGCCGCCTTCGATGCCCCCCTACCGATGACACCACCGTGTGGTGAAGCTGAACGCGGCATGATCTTTGGCATGTAGTACCGTAGCTCTAATACCAAACGTTGGCAAAACAGCTCAGGCAAACTCATGCACACACGCGCGCGCGACAGTGGGCACACACTTCACAATCGCTTGGGGCATGCAGGAAGACAGGATCAAACAACACACACGAACAAAACACTCCAGTGAGAGTTTTTGCGATGCTACACTCCTTATGTCTTTTTTCTCTGTATTTCACCAAAGAACTAAAAAAAGACTCAATTAACTTTTTGTACAATAGAAAGGAGATTTACTAAACAACATTCGACTGTTTTCTTTTATCAAAATAATCGAATTTTCGTCCATCTGATATGCTTTGAGATTTGCACTTCTCCTCATATGATGAATTGGAGTGCAATTTATTATGATTTTTAGGAACATATGATTCACCACATTGTCGTATTTTGTTAGTATATAATTTTATTTTTTGTCTTTGTTTTTGCTCAATATCTCAAAGTATATGTTAGATTTTCAATCATGTGATGGAAATATAAGTTATTAAGACTTTTGATAATAATTAGAGTGACCAAGAAGAAAATTTACATAAATTACTGTAATTTATGTATAATGAAGTGGTAAATAAACTAAAATTTGATTGTTTTGGATTGAGAAAACAGTCATCTCTCTCTCTCTCTCTCTCTCTCTCTATATATATATATATATATATATATATATATATATATATATATAGAGAGAGAGAGAAAGAAGAAGAGAGAGAGAGAGAGAGAAGCTGCTATAAATCTTGCGACTAATGCGGTCTATGATTAGTGAGAGAGAGGAGAGGGGTGAGAAGTGAGATTGAGTTAGGGATATAGGGGTGGGGTGATATACAGGGCATTGAATCTCCATCGATGGCTCCAAAAGTGATGATTTCCATGAAAAAATCGATCGCATGTTGTATAGACACTCATATATATATATATATATATATATATATATATATATATATATATATATATATATATATATATATATATATATATATATAAAGTTAATATTGTTCTCAAGAGATAAATCAAGGATTTGTCTATACATAATTCGACTGTTTTCTCTCTAAAAAATAGTCACATTTTGAAAGTTCATTTACAACTCTATTATACATAAATTACAATAAATTATTTATGTAATTTTGGTTCTTGGTCACTGTAATTATTCTTGAAAGTCTTAAGAACTCATATGTCCATCACATGATTCAAAATCTCACATGTACTTTGAGAGATTGACAAAAAATAAAGACAAAAAAAATTATATACCAATAAAATACGGCAATGTAGTGAACCAGGTTCTTCACATGTACTTTGAGAGGTTGAGTACAAACAAAGACAAAAAATAAAATTATATACTAATAAAATACGACAATGTGATGAACCCGTTATGTTCTTCATATGTACTTTGAGAGGCTGAGCAAAAACAAAGACAAAAAATAAAATTTTGTACCAACAAAATACGGTAATATAGTGAACCCGTTATGTTACGTGGTGAGGAAGCTCGGCCGGACCTGGACGAGGCCAAGGTCTCGGTATCGTCAAGAAAGCAAGTATGCATGCATGCATGGCTCGATCTCAGACATCAATAGATAAGCAGTGGCGGATCGGACGTCTGCGGCGAATTTTTAGCGCACAAGTGATCTCGATCGGTCTCGCACACACAAACCAAACCAAACGGTAGAGTCATGCACATACAGTATTTTCTCAATTTTCTCATACCGTATTTTCTCAATTTTCTCATGTGGGGTAGAACAACCACGATGCGTGTCTGTGTTCTTTGGGAAAGGCATTTAATCATTCACACATTGACTCACGCCTGGTCTGAAATCTCACACACACACAAAAAAAAAAGTAGCGATTTTTAGTAAAAAGCGCTCGAATGCTAACTAGCAATTCCCTTATTGAGTTTTGCTAGAAAACTTGCATTTATTTTTGATTGAAAACAGTCACATTTTGAACCATTTGATATGCGTTGAGATGTGTGTTGAGTTTCTTTTTAAAACATGTTTTTATGATGAGTGATATCTGATCTCATCCTACGGTTCAAAATGTGACTGTTTTCAACTGAAAAAAACAGTCGCAAGTTTTCTAGACAGTTCCATAACCCAACCCACATGGCATTTGCACCCAATTCAACCCAAACCACTTCCCTCGTATGAGTTTCAACCCATTTCCCCCCATTTTGTGAACCCAGGACTGCATCCAGCGTAGACTTCATAATAGAATGTTATCCAGAATATTTATGTTTAAACTCCAAGGTAAGAAAGAATCCTAAACTAGAAACACTACTTTCATTGCCCTCACAAACCTGACAACATCACACACTGCACTCAATCAACATGATAAAAAAAAATCGAGATTAATGCATAGTCCCTCCAATCAAGTGAGAGCACATACCCTTTCCAGCCACTGTCCCTTGTGTGATCGATGAAGTTGAGATCACGAGGTAGCTTCGAGAATACGTCCATCAAATCTGCAACAAAACCATCACAAAACTAGCAACTTAATTCACCAAGCATCAATGCAACTATGCAAGGCCAATCGAGAACCGGATGAACTCCCAACCTTGAAAGGATCAAGAAATAGCAAATTTGATCCAACCAAGAACAAGAACAACACTCCAATATGGAGGCTACAATTACATAAGATATCAAGAACACGTGAATGTAATTGTTGGCATCAAAATCCATACCATCCTCGGTGGCGGGTAGTCGAAGGCGAGAGGTTGATGAACCGGTCCGCTCGGCGCCATGGCGCCTCGGCCTGAGAATGCGATCGTGGCGTGCAGCGTGGTGTTCACCATGGTGGGGGCCCCGGTAGGTGACGAGGTTCGCCTTCTCCACCACCCTCACGTTGCGTGCCGCTGCGAGGATGGGGTGCTCCGCGAAAAAGGCGACGAGCTCCCTGCGGTCTGAGTCGGGCGCCTGCGCGTCGAGGTGGAGGATGTAGTGGTTCCTGGGGTGGTAGAGTGTGAGGAGGCAGTGGCGCAGCATGGCGGCGTCGCCTGCGGAGCCGGAGATGAGGTATGCAAAGTGCGGGGGTGAAGTTGGTACACGGGGCTAGACTGGGCGAGAGAGTGCGGACTTGACAAAGCGAGCGAGCGGCGACCAGGAGAGGAGGAGGCGGGGCGAGGAGGAGGAAGAGTGAAGGGGAGGAGGGAATAGGGTGGCAGCGAGGAGGAGGAGCAAGGCGAAGAGGGCCCAGCGGTGTGAGGAGAGCGGCCACCACGGGTTGTGGTGGCAACACACGGGAGGCGGCGGGCTCCATAGAGGGCGAGGCAGGGGTGGGACTTACGCCACTTACACAGTTACACGTGATGGTGGTCGGTGGGTGGAGACAGGCTGAGAGTTGAATGGGCTTCCAAACAATATGAACCCATGGATTGAACCCACATGAACCGAACTTTTGAGTCCACCAAACCAATTCAACCCGTTTCGGTGCAAACCTAAACCAAACCAACTTTGTTAGTCGCCTCAATCCATTTCAACCCACTCAAAGCCAATCCAAAGTGAAACCCAATCCATTACCAGGCCTACCCACATGCGCTGCTATAGGGCTATCAAGACAAGTGAGTCCACCGGCGGAGAGCGGACTCGTGTACTGCATCCGAGTATGGTGCTGGGGTGTCATTTTCCTCTTGATTAGCAGTAGATGATGAGTTGAACTCCACTGCAAACATTTCACTTGGAGCTTATGCGTCCTGTGTACCTTCTTGCTACAGCTCCTAGTTCCACGATCTCTTCTCCTCGAATACAACATCTCTTGAGACATGGAGTTTCTTTGTGGCTGGGTCATACACCCGATAAGCTTTGGAGCTTTGTTCATACCCCAAGAACACCATTGGACTGCTTCGATCATCTAATTTCTTCAGATGTGGCTTCACCACTTTCACATGAGCTATGCAACCAAAAGTATGAAGATGATATACCTTCGGTTTCATGTCGTGCCATGCCTCGTAAGGTGTCTTCCCGACCAGGCTACGTGTGGGAGCGCGATTAAGGAGGTAGACTGTCGTCGTTACTACCTCTCCCCAGAAAACACTCGGGACCTTCCTGCTCTTCAGTAGGCTCTGTGCCATTGCGACCACTATTTGGTTGCGCCTCTCGACGACTCTATTTTGTTGCGGGGAATAAGGTGCAGTCGTGTAATGCCTCACACCCGCATCTCCACATAAGCTTTCAAACTCATGTGATGTGAACTCTCCACCATGATCAATGCGAATTGCCTTCAGCTAGAGCTCTCTCTCCATTTCAGCCCCAGTCTTCCACTTCTTAAGAGCAGCTAGTGCCTCATCTTTGCTCTTCATTGAAGTGATCCACATATACCGACTATGGTCATCAACAATTAGCATGAAGTATCTGTTACCTCTCGGTGTAGCAGGTGATATGGGGCCACCACAGATCTGTCGCTAGTTGGAGTCCTTTTCCGCATGAAAACTTGCCTCCTATGGGAATGGCACACGACGTTGTTTTCCTACCATGCATCCATCACATAGCTGATCGACTTGATCGAGCAATGGAACTCCTTCCACCATCTCCTTTGCTGCCATGGATCTTAATGCTTGGAAAATGAGGTGCCCATACCGGGCATGCCACAACCATGCAACATCATTGTGTTGCGCCAGCGACATCTTGGCGAGTCGGTGAGATCAGGAGATACAACTTTGTTATTGGAGTGATTGACTCTAGCCAAGAGCTTTCTCTGTCGACCATAGATGCAGAGATAGCCATTCTCCAACACCGTTTTACAACCGTTCTTGTCAAGCTGTCCCAAACTCACGATATTGCTCTTTAGCTTTAGAATGTAGTAAACATCCGTAAGTCCTCTATGTTCTTCGCTCCGGCACTCGAACAGGACAGTCCCCTGCCCACATATGTTCACTACAGACCCATCACCAAATTTCACCTTGCCTCTCACATTTGTGTCGAGCTCAACAAATTTCTCCTCACTTCCGGTCATATGATTACTTGCTCCTGTTTCCAAGTACCAAGTATTGCTGTTGTATTCAAGGATCAATCCAAAACCAGTACCGGGCAAAATCCCGCTCAGAGGCCGGTAATGGTTACCGGCCTGTTACCAAAAATTCCAGGAAAAACTCGGTCGAATTTTATCTGAATAAATTTGAATTTGGGATCTAACCGTCGGGATTTTGAATTTGAATTTGAATTTGAAGAATTTCGGCCGGTATTTTGGATCCCGGTCCCCACTTGGAAATCCGGTTACCACCGTAACGGGCAGTTTCCATGGTGTACTTGCTCTCGGATCTAGCGCGGCTTAATCCTATCCTCATTCAACATGACCAGCTCATGTGTCTCGACTTAGTTTGTACGGATCACAAATTTCCACCATCAGCAAAGCCGGTTCATCGTCTTCTTTCTTCTCAGCAACAAATGCTCTTTCCTTCTTCTTGGATCTGCACTCGGAAGCGAAATGGTTGTAGTTTTGACAATTGTAGCACTTGCTGCCACTTTCTCCATTCCCGCGCCCATGCCCGCTGCCACGGTTGCGACCGCGCTAGCGTCCACCTCCTTCTTTTGGTTTGGAGCCGCTGCTGGACCCCTCGCCATCCTTCTTCGTTGACCTGGCTTCCCACTCGGCACGCGTCAGGAGTAGGTGTTCTTCTTCCCTGCCACCATAGCAACGGACTCCCTCCTCGTGCGCTTTGAGATGGCTGATTAACTCTTCAACCCACTCGGCACGCGTTAGGAGTAGGTGTTCTTCTTCCCTGCCATCACAGCGACGGACTCCCTCCTCGTGCGCTTTGAGACGGCCGATTAACTCTTCAACTGTCATCGCCTTGAGGTCTCCAAATTGCTCGAGAGTGGTGACGATAGGTGCAAACTTGCCTAGGACCACACGAAGGAATTTCTTCACGGCATAGCACTCCTCCATCTTATCTCCTAGGCTTCAGATGTGGCTGACAATGGATGTCAACCTCATGGCGAAATCATCAACAGAATCGGTGTCTTTCATGCGCAGATTCTCGAACTCGCTCTTGAGATTCTGCACATGCGCCTCCTTGGCACGATCCGCACCAACGTGCATCGTCTTCAAGGTGTTCCAAGCCTCCCTCGCGGTGTCCTTCTAGCTCTGATACCAAATGTTGGCAAAACAGCTCTGGCAAACTCACACGCACGCGACAGTGGACACACACTTCACAATCGCTCGGGGGCGTGCAGGAAGACAGGATCAAACAACATACAAGAACAAAACACTCCAGAGAGAGTTTTTGCGACGCTTCACTCCTTGCGTAATTTTTTCTCTATATTTCGCCAAAGAAGTCAAAAAAGAATAACTTTCTCTACAACAGAAAGCACGGAAGGCAGCGGCCGATCCGGCTATTACGCTATGACTCCACAACGTAGTCACGTCCTCCACACAACTCGGATCATGGCTGACACACACGCACATGCAGAAGCATGCAACAACATCTGCATCTTGTTTGACAGACTGCAGGACTATGCACTTGACTCTTAGCAAAGTTAACGCAAGAAACAAGAGAAACAAGATTATTAACTCTTAACAACCACGGCGTTCCCCTCGTGAGCTTGACTCATGCTCTTGATCCGTGCACGTGCATGCATGAGCCAAATCCAGGATATGGACATGTGACAACCAAGGCACGTGCATGCATGAGCCAAGTCCAAGACATACACATGCACGAGTAATTTTCAAATTCAAGATTTTTTTTTTTTTTTGTTGTTGAATTTGCTCTTGAGCGGTACAACATTTTTTTTGCGCACTCAACGCAACACAGACACATAATAGAGCTTCTCATTAGTAAAAGGGGAGGATGAGATGATATATATATATATACATCTATCCTAGCATGTATAATGCCTTTTATTTTCATTTTACCATGGTTTGATCGAGCTGTGTTACACTACTACTAAGTGCGCTTACATTTTTTTTAGATTTGATTTGCAGTGTATTGGTTAGATTTGATTTGCAGTGTATTGGTCTAGCCTATATATGACACGCGCGTCTCGCCGGCAACCCGATGGCGGTGCCAATTCTCCCCACCCCTCGCTGGCGAAGGGTTCGCAGAAACCATCACCGGTTGGGATTCCATCGAGGTCGACTCCACCCAAGGGGACTCCTAAGAGCCGCTCCACCTCCCTCCTCTCGAGTTCGTTCTCTTTTAGATCTACTACCGCTCTTACTCATCTTAATCTGCGAGTTTTTCATCTACAAGTTGCTTCTACAACTTGCCCTCCTCCGCATCGTAAATTTCAAAGATAAATATGATAAGTGAAATAAAATGGGTCCGCCTATAAAGGATTCAGCTGTTTTTTCAGTTCAAAACAATCAAATTTTAGTCCATTTAATACCCCATTATGCATAAATTATAGCAAAATTATTTATGTAATTTTTATTCTTAGCCATTGTGATTATTCTCGAAAGTCTTAATACACTACTACGAAAGCCTCATCACGAGCGGTTGGAACCGTCATCACGAGCGGTTTCGGCGTGCGTGTTTTATCGTCTGTGATAACGAGCGGTTATCACGACGGTTCAAAAAGCATGCGTGATAAAAACTATCACGAGCGGTTGAACACGAACAACCGCGTGATAAAAGCTATCCTGAGCGGTTACGAATAAGAACCGTTTGTGATAATTGGCGGTTCCTGAGCGGTTCGTGTTGAGCGAACCGCTGCGATGCTATATCCGCAGGCGATTACGTGTTCGAACGTCGTGATAGCGTTTTCTATTGAAAAAAAGCGAAAGCGGGTGATGAAACTTTGGATGCTGTTTGAGGCCTAAACGACCTTTTTGGGGTTTCCACTTTTCGTTAGCTTTCCAACGAGCGAAGAACATCGCAATCCGAGTTTGTATGCAAAAGTTATGGCGGTTTCTACGGACGGTGCGCGATCGCCATCTATATTTTGCCCAAATCAAATAACTCGGCATGAACTACACATGCCAGAGAGCCTCCAACAATAACCCATTCATAGAGCATCCAACAATAACTACACATGCATCACCCACATCATAGTAGCATCAACTCAATCCATTCACGAGCACTAACACTAGCTCTCGGTAATCCACATCCGCGAGCAAAGGGAGTAGAGAGTGAGGTCGTGGGGAGGCGGGGCGGCGAAGTGAAGGAGGCCGGGCGGCAGGTCGTGGGGGCGGCGGCGACAAGGCTGGGGCGAGTGGAGGAGGCGGCGGGCGGCGAGCTCGGGGCGGGAGTGCAAGGTCGGGGTGAGGCAGCGGCACTTTGTTAGAGGAGCGATGGCGGAGGAGGAGATGGAGGTGTGAGGTGTGAGGAGAGATCGCGAGCGAGGCGGCGAGGTTAATATAGAGCGAGTTTGGCAGCCGCCCATTAAGTCCAAATTTTTGTTTTCCGCCAAGTATCGAGGCGGTTCGTGAATAGAACCGTCCGTGATACGTAACTATCTCGAGCGGTTCGTGAATAGAACAAATGCAGCGATAATTCGCGACGGTTCTTAAGAAGAAGCATGCGTGATGTCTCGACTATCACGAGCGGTTGCGTGAATAGAACCGTCGTGATAATCCTGACGGTTCTTAAGAAGAACCGTCTGTGATGTCTGCGATTATCACAGACGGTTCTATTCACGAACCGTCTGTGATAGTTACGTATCACAGACATTTCCAAAGTGAACCGTCTGTGATAAGTTAACACAGATGGTTCCAAAGGAACCGTCTGTAATGAGACGTCTAGTATAGCATGTTTTGTAATAGTGATAACTCATATTTCCATCACATGATTCAAAATCTAACATATACTTTGAGAGATTGGGCAAAAATAAAAACAAAGACAAAAAAATAAAATAAAATTTAATACCAACAAAATCCAGCAATGCGATTAACTTGTTATGTTTCGAAGAAAAAAACATAATAAATTCAGACCCAAATCATCAGATGAGAACAAGTGCAAATCTCAAAGCATATCGGTCAAATAAAAAATTTGACTATTTTGACAAAACAAAACGGTCCAGTGTTGTTTAGCAAAACCAAAATAAAATAGTAGGTCTACACAATTTTTGGGTTTAATTCATTATATTGATGGCAATAAAAATAATTAAATACGATCACATTTTCTAAACACTTAAATTAATGGCAAATATAATATTAAATCTTAAGAATATTAAATTTGTTAATGTCTTATTTTGTATGCAAATTTATATGCAGCATCTATTCAATGAACATTCACTTGTTAATTAACTAGTTAACACTTACTTCCTAACCAGTAAAACTATACATTGTTCAACTTCACATTGTTCAGGAACTATGGGAGTTGGTCCAGGAGCCAACCTCGGGCGACATCCGGAAGCGAGAGGTTGAATGGGGAGAAGTTCGCGATCTCAATGGTGGCGATGAATGGCTCGAAACTCAAAGTATGGCTCGAAACTCTAAAGACGGTGAGACTTAAGGCGGCTAGCATTCAAGGGCTTGATGTCACCATCCTGATCGATTCTGGGAGCACACATAGCTTTGTGGGAGAAGCTCTGGCAGACAAGTTGCGAGGAGAGCGGAAACCACAACAAGCAATGAAAGTCATAATTGTAGATGGATGTACCTTGGCTTGTTTAGGGGAGTTCTTGGATTGTCACTGGCATGTGCAAGGGGTGGAGTTCATAACAACCCTAAAAGTGTTGTCACTCGGTCGCTATGACATCATTGCGGGAATGGATTGGCTGGAGCAGCACAGCCCGATGACTACACACTAGCGCAAGAAGACTTTGTCGTTCCTATACCAAGGCAAAGGGTCGTGCTCGGGGGATGAAGGTGGATACTCCTCACTGTGTTTTAGTGACGACTCAAGTGGAACAATTACCCCGGGAGGATGGACGATAGTTATGTTTAGTAGAGACTGAACAACCCGTGGTACCTAACACTGTTCATCGTCTATAGTCGAAATTTGTAGAGGTCTTGAGGAGGCAAAGTGCGCATTGCCACATGAATTCGACCACACGATTCCATTACTCACAAGGCGCGACTGTTAACCTCGACCATCTTGTTATCACCCGATGCGAAAAGCGAAATGGAGAGCAAGTAAATGAGATGCTCAGACAAGGTATCATCCAACCCAGTGCGAGCCCATTTGCATCACTAGTGCTGTTGGTACCAAAGAAAAATGGGACGTGGCGCTTCTGTGCGGACTACCGTCATTTAAACGCTATCACCCTGAAGAATCATTACTTGTTGCCGATCATCGAGGAGCTGTTGGACGAATTGGCAGGTTCGCAGTGGTTCACTAGCTTGGATTTGTGGGTGGGCTACCACCATATTCGAATGAAGCCAAAAGATGAACATAGGACTACTTTCAAAACACATCACGCTACGAGTTCAAAGTGATGTCATATGGCTTAACTAGTGCGCTGGCTACCTTCAAGGTTTGATGAACACTGTTTTGGGGCCATTGTTGCATCGGGGGGTTTTGGTGTTTATTGATGATATACTTGTTTACAGTCAGACCTTGGAGGATCATGTGAAAATGCTACAGCAAGTGCTAGAAATTTTGACACACCACAAGCTGAAGGTCAAGTGATCAAAATGTGTGTTTGCTCAAAGACAATTGACGTATTTAGGGCACATTATCAACCAGTAAGGAGTGGCTACTGGCCCCAAGAATATCTCTGCGGTCCGAGGTTGGCCAAGACCAGTGAATGCTAAGCAGGTGCGTGGATTTATGGGTTTAGTGGGTTACTACCACAAGTTTGTGTTAAATTTTGGAATTCTCGATCGCCCGCTCGATTTCTTTGAAGAAGAATGTGGTTTTATGCGGGCCGAGGACAAGGAGGCGCCTTCGGGTTTCAAGGCGCTCACGATTTCACCGCTTATCACGGCTTTACGGACTCCACACAAGTATCGATGTCGAGGCGATGCATCGATCGGGAATAGGCACTTGTGCTAATCTGAACAAACATCCTGTGGTTTATCTCGATGAGTATTAGGACCATGGGCACAAGGGCTTTCCACCTTCGATAAGGAAGGATTAGCGATTCATTTGGCATTGGAGCACCGGTGTGCATATTTGTAGTTCGGGGAGTTCATCATTTGGACAGATCAACAAAGCCTGTGCACCTTGGGACCAATGCGACTACCATGTGGTAGCAAAGGTCATGACTAAGTAACTGGGATTGCAATACCATATCATATACAAACTGGGACAACCAATCGTGCGTGAGCGCTCACATCGCAAAGAAAGGGGGACGAAGGGAGATCGCGACTATCTCTACATTCGTACTAGATTGGATGGAAGATGTCACATCCCAAAATTAATAAAGAGGTTTATTATGCATTTCATTACCATGCATCATGTTTTGAAACTTTTATTTTTAATATCGCACTGGAAAATCTCAAAATGCTTATGAAACATCCACTTTAAATTGAACTCCAATCATAAAACTAAAATAATTGCTACTGAAGTATCTCTGAAATAATTTATTCAAATACTATATTAATTATCATGAATTAATATAATTTTTCCCAAAATTTTTGGGACTGGTTTGAACCTAAGAAAATTCAAACACTATTAAAAGACCTTATCTAAGTTTGAATTTATATATTACAAAATATATTATGAACAGTAGGGTTCAATAATTTTTATGGACACTAGGCTATCCCAGGAACCCCATAAATTATTTCATGATTTTAGGAATGTTATTTATATTTTTAAGGCCTCAGTCAAACTAGAATCTAAAGAAATTCAATCAGTCAATCCCTAGCTTTGTTTCTCGGCACGAACCGCACCTTGACTCGAGCCGACCCAGCCTCTTGACTCGGTCGAGTCAACTAAGCGCACCGCGACATGCGAGCGCCGGATCGGAGATCAACGGCCCGGATCGTGCATCCTCCGACCTGTCAAAGTCCCCACTAATCTCATCCGTCCGGTAGAGATCCAGCGGTGCGCATCGAATCACTTTACTCACGTTCGCGCGCGCCGCCTTCTCGGCGGCCGCGGCGTGGGCCCAAGCTGTCGGCCGTCCACGACCTCACGCGGAGCCGAGCTCCGCGGCGAGGCGATGCGCTGCTGTGCGTTGAGGATTCCGGCGCGTCAATCCACCGCGCGTTGGCCACTCGAGCGTTCCCGCGTAACGCCGCCTCCAATGCCGTCATCGCCGGGCATAATACCCCTCGCAACCCCTCCTTTCTCCCCACTTCTCCTCTGTTGACCGAGGAGAGGAAGCGTGTTCTTGCTCCTTTCACGGGTGAGTTTTCTCCGCATGATTCCTCTCGATCGTGATCCACCCGTTTCCATTTTTGGTAATCTCGACTCCTATCTTTGCTTGTAGCTCGTGACCATTCGTGCTCTAGCTCACGTCGAGCACGCACACGAGGACACTTTCGTGCCATCTTCGTGTCCGGAGGTATTATCCTCAACTTTGCGTCACCTCACATGCTATAGGTCAGAGAGAAATCCTAAACTAATTTTGGTAATGCAGCGGAGATCTTGTTGAATCGAAGTTTGCACCATTTCCGACCGTGAAGCAACTTTTCACCTCCCACCTTGATCCGTAAGCCATTGTCAATTCCTTGCTCCTATGGCTTGCTCTTAAGCTCCTTGAGCTAACCCAAGCTTTCACTTTTCTTCATTTTACTCGGATCTTCATCTCTTCGTCGAGCCGTGTCGTCGCCATTTTCTTCTCGGCGCCGACCAAGCTCCAGCTAACGAGCTTTCCCAGCACCTTCCTCGCTCGGTAGCTTCGTTAGTCCCTTGTACTCGGGCACTCGCTTGTATGTCATTGCGAGCTCGCATTTCGTTTCGTGTTTGTCGTAGAACCGCGCGCTTAGCTCGGCTAGCGCGGTCTGGGGCTACCTCTGAGTCGCCACCACCCTCAAAGATGCGTGGCGTTATTACGACTATCACAGCCCTTGGTGCGCGCGCCGTCATTGAAATCGCCGTGCGAGCAGCGAACAGCGAGCGAGGCGTGTCGGGTCGTCCGACACTGCTGTAGTAGGTCATTAGGACCGTGATTCGATCTTTAATTAGCTAATGATGAGTTAACCATTAAATGATGTCTTAGCGGTCTAATGTTTCACTTACACGCGGGCCCACGCGCGAAAGCAGGGCTTGAGTTTAAAGCGCGATGGGTGACATGTGGGCCTAGCCCTTAAACCCGCGCCAGTGTGCCCAGGCGCGTGGACCTAGTCCATCGGGACCGTCCCACGACGGCGGGTCCCACGTCGAGCTAAATTTAAATCGAGTTAAATTAGAAAAGCACATTGTTCACCGGGCCTTTGGTCGATAACTTTGGCTCGTGCTGCGTCGGTGAGAAAAAGTTTAAACGACGTATAAAATCCAAAATCCATTTATTTGCAAGCTGAAAAATATGTATAACTTTGAAAATGCATAACTAATTCATTTTAACTCCAAAATGAATGAAACCACTTCTGATAATTTTCATATTTAATGAACTTTATATTAAAATTGGTTTCAAACTTGTCCCTGTAACAGAGCATTACTTTGGAAAATGAGCTATTAACACTATTATTGTTACAAAAGAAAACACTAATAACTTTGAAAATTCATAACTAAATCATGAAGACTCCTTTTGGAGCAAACCCAACTGTTTTGAACTTATAATAATATTGCCTATTTACCCATGTAATCCATGTACTCACTATTGTTCTACAAAATTTCACTTCATAATTAAATTACATAAATAAAGGCTTATTGAAATCTGAAATTCAAACCACCATAACTTTCACATACTAAATCAAAATGAAATAATTCTTTCACCAAAAACCACCTTAAATCATGACTCAGCTACTGTAGGAAAATCATGCATTTTTGAGCATTTTGAATTTTGAGGTATTTCTCGATGTTTATTCGGTTGTTGCATTTATATAGATTCGAGCCTATTGATATCGACTCCTCGCGACCGAGTGAGCAATTACTTTTCCAGCAAGGCAAGCATCCTTTGAACTTTCTTTTGCATCATATTTGATCCCGTTTGTTAGGATAGATGCAATGATAATTGCTTGCATGCTATTTTATAATGTCGCTATTTTTGTGATGAGTAGTTAGACACATCCTATTATCTTGTCATTGTGGCTATCCATGATTTGCCCGATCTTGAAATAATTATGATAGGATGTTTGAAATCACATTGTTCGAGTTGTTAGCCATGCAAGTCTAGAACCGTAGCTCGATTGTCGGAATAGCCCGACAATTTTGGGATAAACACAACTTTCTTTATATACTTTGAATTCAGATCTTCGTATCTGTCTTATGAGTTAAATTTTGTCATTTCTAAATGAGCTTTTGGTCGGACAAGTGTTGGTTAGTGATGGTGCTTTGTGCACGAGATTTGGGTATGTGGTTTGGCTTGTCGGACAATTAAGGACCGAACTTTGGGTTGTTGCGATTCAAGCAAAACTCGTACTATCACACGCGTATATGGGTGCCGTATGGTTAAGTAGGGGAAGGTTTTATTGTGTTGAGTCCCACGGTGGTGATATTGTAAGGGCATGGGACCGTGAAATCCGTGTTCCTTTTGGGCCGATAGGATGGGGCGTTAACGTCTTGTGTTTCCTAGGATATATAGGATGGAGCGTTAACGTCTTGTGTTTCCTAGGAGCCATGGGTTGAGGACTTAGCTCAATGGGATCTTCTTGCTAAAAACGACCAGTATCTCGATTTACCGGTAGGCATACCATAGGAAGTATGCTATATTCGGAGGCATCTGGAGGCTTACGGGCTAATCAAGTCGTGTGGGTAAAGTAGTACACCCCTGCAGGGTATAATCTATTCGAATAGCCGTGTCCACGGTTATGGACGACCGCTTGAAATTTGTGGCTGCTTATTGTTAGACTTGGATTTAAAATTGTGGGTGAACTTGGTAATTATCATGAATGGGATGTTCATGTTTGTGTAGTATCAAAGTGGGAAGCCACTTTGCCATTGGTATGCTTTATTTGTTACTCAGTTCATTACTTATTCACATGCTTTATTCCTACTTCAAACCTGATTTTGAAATGGCACGTGAAAAACTAGTATGTGTAGGTTGTTCGGTATTAAGTCGTCTTCGCAAAACTAAGCCAATATGAGCCTTTCCTTTGAATGACCTTATGCATAAATATTTTTATTTGTGTAAGACTTGCAGTACTCTTTGTACTCGGCCGGATGTTCTTGGCTTTTACGGTGAGAAGATTTAGAGACCGACGAGCTTGTCGGTGTCGATTTAGGCGACACCGATGAGTAGTTTGCTATCATCTAACTCCCAGTTGGTTGCCGATGGGTTATGGGGCATACCATTGCTGGTCTTTTGGTTTATTTATGTGTTTCCGCTGCTACTTAATACTCTCTTTTAAATTTGGCCGGTCGGCCACTTGTATTAATTGTAAACTTGGAACTATGTTGTATGCCTTTCGAAATATTTATGTATGGATGTTGTATGGATGTGATCAACGTTGGATGAGAGTATGCTTATATTGGTCGCTGATCTTGGGAGCCAATATAAGTCATATTCGCTGTTCATGGCTTCCTATTTAACTCACTAAGTGTAGCGCTTGACTTGTTGGAGAACCGACAATCATGTAGTGCTCGCAGAGGAGCGGCGCACATGATCGTCGGAGCTCTAATCTGAGTTAAGCCTTTCATTTAGATGGAGTTAAGTTGGAATTCATTTACCGGAGACTTAGAGTTATGTCCCTAAGACCATGCTTAGTCTCGGTCTTACGGAGATAACTCCGGGTCCCCACGAGAAGAGATTGTAGTAGGTTATCAACATGACTGCAGGCCAACAAATTGTTAATGGACTGGCGGTCTCGAGAAATGGCACATCAAGTTTCAATTAAGTAATGGTATTCTCAAATTGGGAGGCGGGTGTAGGTGAGAAACAATGTACCCGCTGCAACAGAAACATTTTGAATTCATTGCACTCCGATTACAACGAGGGCATTCAGATTCGGGTAACCTACCACAGTTGGAAAACTATTTGCATGGCCGGAATCAAGCGAGATGTGTGAGAATTTGGACCAATGCTCAGTTTGCAAACAAGCGAAGGTAGAGCATGTGCGCTACCCTGGGTTGTTGCAGCTGTTGCCAGTGCCGAATCATGCTTGGCAAATCATATCAATGGACTTCATCGAAGGTCTCCCCCGATCCTCTGGACTCAATTGCATCATGGTTGTTGTTGATAAGTTCTCCAAGTATGATTCATTTTGTAGCTTCATCGCATCCCTTTACCACCTTTCAAGTGGCTCAAGCTTTCATGCAACAGATTTTAGGTTCCATGGGTTGCCGCAATCTATTATTTAGACCGAGACAGAGTTTTCACTAGTCTGTTGTGGAAGGAGCTGTTCCGGGCAACACAAACCCATCTGAGAATGAGTTCTGCGTATCACCCCCAGACTGATGGCCAAACGAAGTGAGTGAACCAATGTGTGGAAGCATACCTGCGCAGTTTTGTTCATGCATGCCCGAGCAAGTGGTTCGGTTGGTTAGCGCTGGCAAAATTTTGGTATAATACAACATTTCATTCCACTCTCGGCAAATCTCCGTTTGAGGTTCTATATGGTCACAACCCATGACATTTTGGCATCTGCAATAAAGAGGTGTGTCAGAATTCAGAATTGTGATGTGGCTTTGGGAGAAAGCGTGTGAGTTGTTGAGGCAACACTTGAGTCACGCAAATCAGCGTATGAAGGCCCAAGCAGACATGAAGAGATCCGAGAGATCATTCCAAGAAGGGGACTGGGTGTATTTGAAATTGCAACCATATGTACAAGGTTTAGTTTTTATCCGGGCTAATCATAAACTAGCTTTTCGCTATTTTGGCCCTTTCCCCCCTCGTTACCCCTCGAATAATGCTCCCCGACCATAGATCTCCAAGCGATCAGATTCTTGTCGGGAAGCATTCTGATCTATCCAGAGCTTCAAGCTTCACTGTCGCTCAGATGAGTGATTGAGTCCAACATTGTTGGTTCTTGGTCGAGAAGATGAAAGAAAGTTGAAGGAGATTTTTGGCGGAGGTCGGAGGAGATTCTAGATGAAAAGGTGAAAAGGATTCAAGGAAAATCGAGCGTAAAGCCTAAAGCCGTGCGCAATGGGGTTTTATAGCTACACTCCATTAACTGCAAAAAGGAGTTGCCCGAAAACCCAATGGGCACAAACCTCTTCGGCTTCCCAGACGGTTTTTCAACTTTAAAATGAATACAGACCACCTCGATATTTACACCATTAAATGAGGCTATCCCGATATAGATTTCATCGAGAGAGGTTCACACCATCGATTCGAGGCTGGTGGCGAGATTAAACTCTTAATATTACTTTAAGATTTAAATAAAGCATAATTACATAAACCCTTACGGTCGTAATCCCTGAAGGTAACGACCCCTGTGGTCGTTGGAACCCTAGAGGTTACTCTATGGGTACCCTGGTCAAAGAGGTTCCGTACCTACTGCCCAACCAGATGATTGCTCGTAAAAGCTCTGAACTACCACTTGGATCTGATTCCAAGTATATCCTTTCCGTTTGACGAATGGAGCATGTGCTTTATTAGTCTCAAATCACACGAAGTTTACAACCCTGAGTCACTTACAATAACTATATCACGATTATCTCATCTCTTGCTAACACCAACTGCCGATCAGTTACTATCTACGACCAGACACGTCACTTTCAAGAGGTGTCTTCTCTAGGAGTAACTGCCACCTCTTCATCAATTATTTAAAGGTGGACGATGAAGAACCAAGACAATCCAATTTGGAAGATCAATATGCAATTGGATTTCATCTGAAGCAGTAGTATAGCAAGTGTTGCACTCGGTATACTTAGGGCTAGTTCATCGCCTTTTCCAAGGCACCCCTGTAATAGTCAGTTCATTGCAATAAAAAGCAACCTCATTCCATTCCAAGAAGTCTTTGCTATTTTTCTCTATTTATTTCATAAGATCAACGACTTGATCATCGACACATGGGTAAAGTTGTACAACTCTGCGAGTATAAATCTATTTAAATAGCCGTGCTTTCGCGGTCATGGCGTGCTTAGTGCGGCGATATGGTTTTAGTGTTGATTTTTCATAAAGCGATTTATTGGAAAAACATAAGCAATAACTTGTGGGTTTTATTTGAGTTAAGCGCCATGTTTATGGATGAACATAAATTTTTGCTCTTAGCCAGGATCGTGAGTTGTTGTAGTTATTATTCGTGGTTCATTCAATTATTTACTTAACTGTCATGTATCTATTTAACAATTCTTTCAATTTCGTTGCAAAGTACTACTTATGAATATTGCAAAATAACTTGTAAGTAGAGCCTCATCCTTTGTTAGCTTTGTATGTATATAAAATTTATGATACAATACAACTCTTGCTGAGTGCGTATTGTACTCGGTCTTGCTTACATTGTTGTTGAGTATGAGGAAGAGCCAACGCCAGACGCGCTTTCTTCGCACCTAGAACCGGAGGGTTGGTGTCGGATCTATCTAGGGTTTATTTCTTGTCGGTTGCCTTTGGGTTATGGATGGGCATACCACTAGAGATTGTTTACTTTCATACTCTGTTGGTACTTGTTTTATTTGGCCGATCAACCATTGATGTAATTATTATCACCGCTTAAGTTAAGTATTATTTTGCTTTACTTTACATATGTGAATGCCAAATATTGTGAATGTATGTACTAGCCACGATCCTAGAACTATTATGGTACACACATAAGGTCTTGAGTATTCCACGTCTAAAGGTGCGCGGTGGTGAGTGCCATGGTGTCGAATCTGGGATAGTTGGGCAAGCACCTTGCTCGATACCAAGTGTTGGATTTGAGTCTAGGATCAACACGCCCAAACTAACACAGATTGTGTTTGTCTTACGAGGAACAGTAAAATTCAGAGATAAGAGGAACAGGCAAAGTTCAGAGACACGGTATGTTGGGGCAATTTTCGCTTGTATTTCTCTCATCTAACTGAATGCAAAGACTAACTACTTGTGACTCATGCCACGATCCGGTTTTGCCGGACTCAACTCACTCGACGCCAGCGCATACCGCGCACTTACTGAAAACACAAACGCACGCTTGCAATCTAACCTGAAGACTCGGTTCAGCTAACAAACTTGACCAAGTCTGGATTACAATTTACACATTATGCACGGCTGCATGCATGCACATCCTACAAACTACACACAAGCTAGCTGATCACGCCGGCACGCTCACGGCGTCCATGAACTCCTCGTCGGCGACGAGCCTCTCGAGCGCGTCCGGCGCGATGCACACCTCCAGCGACATGCTCCCTCCCCGCTCCGGCCCCTCGAACACCGTCGCCTTCCCGTCTATCTTGTTCCCGGAGCCGCTCCGCACGGCCACCGGCTTCCCCCACCCGAAGTCGTTCCCGAACACGTCGAATCGCGGCGAGCTCCCGGTCACCAGTGCCGCCCCTCCGGATGACAGGTTCCCTACGTACGCGAAGTCCGGCTCGCGGACCCAGCGATCCAGCGATTCCCTCATGGTCGCCTCGTCGAAAGACGCCACGGCGCGGTTCAGCAGCCACGCCGTCCACCCCAGCCCCTTGTCCAGGATCTCGCCGACGGTGGAGCTCGCCTTGCCGAACACCACGGCGTTGCCCACGTAACCCGGCAGTATGCCGTTCACGCGCCCCCGGCACCCGACCAGCAGGGAGTAGAACGTCTCCTGCCCTGGCGGGAGGCGCCGGGCTCGGGACACCGCCCGCCAGAGGTGCGCGAGCAGGCCTGCAGCGAGGAGATGGTGGCGGTGGCCGTGCCGGCCATCTCGTCGTTCGCTCTCTGCTTGAGCTTCTTGACGCTCGCGGCGGAGAAGGTGAAGAAGCATTCCTGCACCGTCGGGTACTCGAAACGCTGGACGATGTGCTGCAGCTTGCTGAACGGCATGGGGATTGGCACGGGGCTAGTGTCGATGAACCACCTCCGGAGCACCGGCGCCGGCGTGGATATCTCGCGTTGGTCGTCGCTGATGCCACCTCGGTTGATCTCCGACCAGGTGTTGAAGAATCTCCAAAAGGTGGTGCCGTCGCCGACGGAGTGGTTCATCGACATGCCGATAAACACGCCGTCGGCGAGCTCGGTGACCTGCACGCACAGCACGGGGCGCGACTCGATGGCGGCGTCCGCGCCGAGCACCTCGTTGAGCGGGTAGAACGACCAGACCACCGACGGGGTGTACAACGAGCCAACGACGTCCGCGACGGCGACGCTGGGCGCCGCCGCGTGGATGAACTCGGCGCCTTCTCCAGTGCAGCGCAACAGGACAGTGACTATCCCGTCGCCACGCTCCTCGGAGATGAGGCGGCCGGCGAAGGGTAGTACCGGCCCAGGGTTCGCGCGAAAGAGGACGCGAGGTTGACGACGAGGCGCTCGCCGCCGGCGGTAGGCTTGGGCAGGAGGATGCCCTTCTGTATGTAGTCTACGCTGATGAGGCGGAGGTCCCACGGCGTGAGGTGGATGTTCTCGGCCTCCTCCGACGGCGGCACGTGACCGTTCGCCGTGAACGCGTTCATCGGCGACGATGGCCGGACCATGCGCCGGGATACGATCCGGACGCGGTCAGCGGCGCATGCTTCCATGTGCTTGTTGCTGCCCATGTTAGACTCTGCTTTCTCGGAAGTCGTACGTGTGTATGATCGAGGAGTAGGAGTGGGCTGCTTGCTTATGAAATCACGGAGAAACTGGTGCTCGATATGATAAATCTTGGAATTGTCAAAACTTGTGATTGTTTTTTTGAGTTCAAAATAGTCACATTATGAACCGTAGGATGAGATCAGATATCATTCATCTTAGAAACATGATTAAAAAAAGAAACTCAGCACACATCTCAACACATATCAAATAACTCACAATGTAACTGTTTTGAACTAAAAAAAACAGTCGTAAGTTTTCTAGCAAAAGCCATAAATCTTATGAAATCACGGAGAAACTGGTGCTCGATATGATAAATCTTACTGGCGGCTGACACTCCCATGTGAGTAGTGTGCCTACTGGCAAACGGTCATGTGAGTGTTCCTACTCGGCTGAAATTACGGTGCAGGTGCGTACTTTTTTTAACTGAGATGTAGTCGTGTACATGGGTAGAAAAATACTCCCTCCATCCAAAAAATACAGTGTGAATATTTTAATGATCGTGTCTATAAATATTGGGCGTGTTCCATATTCTAACACAAAATAAATGTGATTTTCCTTCTATATCTCTTATAAATATCTAAGTTCACTCGCATTCTCCATACGCATGTTTTGAATATAGTACTTAGAGATAATAATTAGGAGTATTATAGTCATTTTCAGTGTTCTTATTGGTTTATGTGCCATGAGAAAATACACCTATAAACTGGACGGATTGAGAACGTAAACGTAGGTAACAAATGCGAGGCCGAATTTATGGCAGGAAAGACTAACTGGTAACACCGTGACAACAACGACAGAGAACCTACAAAAGGCAGGAAAGAACAAAGTGAAAGAAGCAGAACGACTTAATGAGGAGTAGACCTAAAGGTGAAATGGATAGCGTTGAGCAACCACAGCAAGAACATACATGGAGCTGACCATCTGTATGTGTCGTGTAACGATATAAGCAGACAGGTAAGAACATGTGAGCAGACAAAATGCAAAAATAAAGGAGAACGACATCGCACAGAAACGACAGGCACGCATGCAACCATAACAAAAGCTGAGCAAGGAAGCAGACTGGAAAAGAAGCGAGGCACACAGGGCAAAACTATCGTATAGGCAAAACCGACTGGCGTAAAGCATAAATGGCGAAATCGACCGAGCACAAGCATCAGTAGCAGAATGAGATCAAGCAGAAGCATGCAGGGGCAATCGATCGCGCATACAGACACAACAATGTAAAAGAAAATCGAGAATACTGAAGGACAATACTATACCTGGGATCGGACCCAAAGAAAATGACCGACGGCCTTCCGTCGCCGAGGTGGAGTCTAATCGAAATGCAAGAACCAAGTTCCTTCCCCCGCTAACGACAATACTGTAGCAAGCAGAAACACAACCTGCAAAACCCCCTAAATATCAAAAGCGTCATAGCAAGAACAAAGCATATGGATGGGCGAAATCGAGATAGCGAAGCGAAAGAAGGAAGCAGTGAAAAGGTAAGGGGGTACCCTATATAGGTAAGGCACGTTTTGTCGAAAGAACATGAGAGCAGACACAACGCGAAAGAAAAGAAGCACGAGAACGCACATAAACCGTAGGTTCGCATGCCAGCATAACAAAAGATGAGCAAGCAAGAAGACCAAAAAAAGAAGCGACACACACAGGGGAAAAATTATCATATAGGCAAAACCGACGTAAAGTATGAATGGCAGAATCAGACCGAGCACAAGCATCAGTAGTAGAATGAAATCGAGCACAAGCACGCAGGGCACTCAATCGTGCATACGAACAGAACAATGTAAAAGAAAACGAGAGCTCTGAAGGAGAAAACTGTACTTGGGATCTGACCCAAAGAAAATGACCGGCGGCCTTCCGTCGCCGAGCAGGAGTCTAATGGAAATGCACCAACCGATGTCCTTCCCTCGCCGATGGCGATGTTGTATCAGCCGAAAACACAACCTGCAGAACCCCCTAAAAATCTAAATCGGCATAGCAAGAACGATGTCACAGCCCCAACTAATTAAATTGGATTAATATGTATTTCACTAACAAGCATTATCAAATTCAAATCATTTCATAATATATTGTACTTGGAAAATCTAATTTGAGGTAAACATACACCTCAAAATTCAATTTTTAATTCAAATCAGTGATAAAAAGTTGTGATCATCATCTGGAATCAATTTATTTAAAAACTACATTAATTATCACGAATTAATATAATTTTTCCCAAATTTTTGGGACTAGTTTGAACCTAATTAAAATTCAAACAACATTCATAGACATACAACATGTTTGAATTTAAAAATCACAAACTATATTATGAACAGTAAGTTTTTATAATTTTTATGGGAACTATATACTCCCAGAAACCCCCACAAATTATTTCATAATTTTTGGAAATTTATTTCTATTTATAAAGCTCGGTCAAAGTAGAGAGAAATGAATTAGATTGCAGTCAAACCCTAGCCCAAACCCTAGACACTGTTCATTGGACTCGAGTCCGACTCGGCGACCGGGCTCGACCCAACCCCCTAGATGCACCAAGTCATGCAACCCTTGGATCGGAGATCGCGGCCCGAATCTCATCACCGTCGACACGTCCAACCCCTTCTTGATCTTAGCCGTCCGTTTTAATCAAGCAGTAGCCGCACCGCATCTCTCTCTCTCTCTGTGCGGACGCACTGAGCCCACACGTCAGGGCCATCTCCTTCCTCTCGCTGACTCGCGCAGGCGCGCAGCTCCACGCGCCCGACATGCTCTGCCGCGTGTGTGACCCACTCCTAGAGCTCCGCTTTCTAACACCGCCTTCTTTCCGTCAATCCCGGGTTTAAACCCCACTCTGCTCCTCCTTTGCCTCACTTCTCCTCGCACTGAGAGGAGGAGGACGCTGTGCATGCTCCATTCTCGGGTAAGCTCAAAGCCATGGCGTCCCCTAGTCTTGCTATTGCATCCGTGTCCATTTTTCCTTATTCCAGTGTTTATCATCGCTTGTAGAATCCGGCGGCAAGTGTCCACTGCGCTCAGAGCGCTTTGAGGCCGCCTCCGGGCAAACATAGCCTCCAGTAAGCTCCTTACTTTTTCTTGTGCGTCATCCTGGGTCATGTGATATAAGCCTCATTTCCCCTCAACTAATTCCCCAATTCTTGACAGGAGATTTGGCAATTTGGAACTTCCCTCTTTTCGGCCGCAGTTGTTGTTCATCTGTCATTTGTCGTAATCGGTAAGCCACCCTCCAATAGCTTGTGATGACACCATCCTGAGGACTTCTCTTAGCTTCTTCAACACTCCTTTGGCTTTGGTTTTTGTCGGGGAGTTCTCTCCGCGGAACCCTAGCGCCGCCGTCACCATTACCGGTGTCGCCTCGAACCGAGCTTCTCTGGCCTTTTTCTTCCCTCTGGTAAGCATCAGCGACCACCCTTAAAGCTTAAGCATGTTTTTCTTTACTTCAACACTCGACCAAACGCTGCCTGCACTTAAGCCGTATGGTCACCTCCGCCGCCGGTGCGCGCCGTTTTCGCCATCCGGCTCGATTGAAGTCACCCCTAGGATCGCACGGCTATTAGTCACCCATTCATGGCCTTGTCCGCGCGGTGTGGACCACGGCACGGCAAACCACCGGAAAGCCACAGCGCCCGGTTACGTTGTCGTACAACCCATCCGAAAGCAAGAGGCGATTAGGTTAATCTAATTGTTGTTTAGTTGAGTAAAAGTTGTTTAAAGGAGTTAATATCTCTATGACTTGTGGGCCCGTATAAACGGTTAAGTGGAAGTGTAGATTGTTGGTACGTTTCTGCTAAGGAAACACGTATTATTAGGCTGCTTAGAATAGTTTCGTCCCTTGTGTAGGAGACGTATTCCAAGGAGTGCGCTTTGGCTTGGTTTGGTCGGGACCAAGTCATTGTTGACTGGGTCAATACTTTGACCCGGGTCCCACTGGTCAGCCGCGTTAGCTAGCTGCGGGTGCGTGAGAAGAATACTGAGTTCTTTTAGAAAATCTGGAAAAAGAATTACATATACACTGAAAAATATGTATAACTTCTACAATCCATATCTAATTCAAATCAACTCCAAATTGAATGAAACCTCTTACGTAATTTTATTGTTAATGTACTTTATGTTAAAATTTGTTTCAAACTTGTCTCTGTAGCAGAGTATTAATTGGAGATTAATCCACTAAAACCATTATTTGTCTGAGAAAAATGACTGATAACTTCAAAAATGCATAAGTAATTATTGGGAGCTCCAAAAGCAGTAAGACCACTTTCGATAATTTTCATTTTCAGTGAACTTAATTCTAAAATGGTCTCCACATTACCTCTGTCACAGAAACTATTTTTGGGAGAATACACTCCTTAACTCCATTATTTGTATACTATAAAGGTGATAACTTTGAAAATCGATAACTAAATCATAAAAACTCCAAATGGGACAAACTCAACTATTCTGAACTTGTGTTAATATTACCTATTTACCTATGTAATCCTTTACCCCGCCACTGTTCTACAAAATTTCACTTCATAATTAAATTACATAATGACGGCTTATTAAAATCTGAAATTCAAACCATTATAACTTTCACATGCTAAATCAAAATGAAATAATTCTTTCACCAAAAATCCTTTAAAATCATGACCTAACTACTGTAGAAAAATCATGCATTTTTTAGCATTTTGGTTTTTGAGTTGTTTTCTCGGTATTTATTTGATGTTATAATTATATAGATCCCGAGCATATTGACATCGACACTTACGCTACCGAGAGTGAGCAGCTACTATACCAGCAATGCAAGCATCATTTGAACTTTCTTTTGCATCATATTTGATCCCAGTTTTGGTTAAGTTAGTGCAATGATAATTGCTTGCATGCTATTTTGATTATGTCAATATTTTTTGTGATGTGTAGTTTAGATATGTCCTATGCTTGAGGATAATCTTGAATTATGTCAACTCCTATATGCTTAAGATAGGACGTGTGAATTATGGGTTATAGAATTGCTTAGCCATGCAAGTCTAGATACGGTAGTTCGATCGTCGAGAATAACCCAGCGGTTTTGGAATACACACAACTCTTACTTTATGTTTTTACTTCAGATCTTTGTAACTGTTTTATGAGTAAAATTTTGTCATTTTTAAATGAGATTTGGTCCGGACAAGTGTTGGTTAGTGATGGTGCTTTGTGCACGAGCATTGGGTAAGTGGAAGGACTTCTCTGGACAATTGAGGACCGAACTTTGGGTACCTACTGTTCAAGCAACACTCGTGCTGCCACACGCGGGTTGGGAGCCGTATGGTTAAGTAGGAGGAGGGTTTTATTGTGTTAAGTCCTTGGTGGTGTAAGGGGCATAGCGACCGTGAAATCCTATGTTCTTTGAGGAGCCGATGTAATCCTTTATAGTGTGCAAGGGAGCACCAATTCTTTTGTTTTGATTGCATCGGTATTTCCAATATAACTTGTGAGCCCCCTAGCAAGTGCTATCCGACGCTTGTACTAGGCAAGGAACCATCTCATAAGGGGACTTAGCTCAATAGGGCTTTCTTCTTGAAAATGATGTATCTTGATTTACAGGCCGGCATACCATAGGAAGTGTGCTATTTCGCAGGCCTCTCGGAGGCTTACGGGCTAATCAAGTCGTGTGGGTAAAGTAGTACACCTGCAGGGTATTAATCTATTCGAATAGCCGTGTCCACGGTCATGGACGACCGCTTGAAATTTGTGGCTGCTTATTGTTAGACTTTCAATTAAAATTGTGGGTAAACTTGGTATTCGTCATGAACGGGTTGTTCATGTGTTTAGTACATCAAAGTGGGCTGCCACTTTGGTCTTTGTATGATTCAATTGTTTATTACTGAAATGCTTTACTACATGTTTTACTTCTACTTCAAATCTGATTTTAAAATGGGCACATAAAAACTAGTATGTGTAGGATGTTAACTGTTGCGTCTCTTTCGCAAAATTAAACCAATATGAGCCATCCTTTGAATGACCCTTATGCATAACTATTTTTATTTGTGTAAGACTTGCGAGTACACTTGTACTCAGCCAGATGTTTGCTGGCCTTTTCAGGTGAGGAAGGTTATGATTATGATGATCTCGCTAGTGTTGACTTGGGCGACACTAATGAGTAGTGTGCTACCATTTAACCCCCAGTCGGTTGCCGATGGGTGATGGGCATACCACTGCTGGTCTTTTGCTTTATCTATTTAAGTCCGCTGCTACTTGATACTCTACTTTAAATTTGGTCGGTCGGCCGTTTGTAATAAGCTGTAGACCTTAACTATTATGCAGTATGTCTTTTATCTCTTGTTGTATGCGTTGTATGGATGTAATCAACGTTGGATGAGAGTATGAGTATATTGGTCGTTGATCTTGGGAGCCAATATATATCATACTCGTTGTTGATAATTCCCATCTAACTCACCAAGGGTAGTGCTTCGAATCGAGGAGAATCGACAATCATGTAGCGCTCGCAAGGAGCAGCGTGCGCATGATCGTTGAGGCTCGATATTCGCTAAGCCTCCCACTTGGATAGAGTTAAATTGGAATTCATTTACGAGACCAGTAATTATGTCCCTAAGACCTTGTCTAATCTCGGTCTTATGGAGATAATTACGGGTCCCCCAAAACGAAGCATATGTGGACCGGGCATACACAATCTCGATCTGTTAGCGGCGGCTTTGCGGCCGTTGGTTGTGGCTCCAGAGGACTTGGAGTTTCGGCCGTGGCGGTCTTAATTGCATTGTTAACCAAGCTGAGTGAACTTGTTTGAGCTCCATTTCAATCAGTTTGGGCGACGATGAGGATTGCTTGTTTTGGGCCGACAGATGGTTGGATTGTCGTAGCATTCCCTCATTAGCACCTACACTAGTATCATTGGTTCCCTGCTCCATAAAGAGGTCGAGATCTGTTACTCAAGGTTTGAGCAATGGAGCTTGGATTTCAAATATTGTTGGTTGTCTTGACATGCATGCCATTTCTGAATATTTGAGACTATGGGAAAGGCTGCAGACTTGCAACACGGTCATCGGCCAACAAGACGTCGTTTCTTGGCGATGGGAGGCCTCTGGATTTTACTCTTCTCGATCGGCTTATAAGGTTTTCTTCGTTGGTTCCTCTCTCTTTGATTGCAAAGATGCTCTTTGGAGGAGTTGGGCGCCGCTCAAGTGCGAAATCTTTCTTTGGCTAGCTATTCGTCGACGTTGATGGACGACCGATCGGCTACAGTGCCACGGTCTCCCAAACCAAGGACTGTGCATTTTTTTGCCTTTATTCAACGGAAACAATAGACCATCTCATTGTAGGTTGTGCGGTTACGATACAGATTTGGGGTTGCTTCTTTACGCGTTTAGGTCTTAGTCGTTTTGTCCCGATTGGTCAAAGAAGCATTTATGATTTTTGGACAGCGGCACGTGCCAAGCTCAAAAGTAAACAGAAGAAGTGTTTGGATTCTTGCATCATTTTAGTGGCTTGAATGATTTGGAAAGAACGGAATTATAGGATCTTCAACCAAGCTCCACAGATTTCTACCTTGCTTCAACGTATTAGAGATGAGCTCGTCAATTGGCGTATGGCTGGAGCATGTTGCTTGAGGTGCTACCGCTTCAGGAGTAATTTCATTTTGTTTGGGGTTTGGCCTCAATCTTTGTGTTTGTCTTTTTATACGGTTTTTTTTTTCTCTTTTGCTTTTGCTGCGGCCTGTTTGGCGCATCTTGTTTTGGCTTTTTGTATTTGGTTTGATCTCCACTAAATAAAATGACACACAAAGCTTTTGCGTGTTAAAAAAAAAAAGAAGAACGAAGCATATGAACTGGCGAAAGAAGGTAGTAGTAAAGAAGGAAAGGAAACACCAAAGACGACAACGCTCGGGCACAAATGGTGTCGCAGCACTAGCCACAACGACAACCTGCAAACCCCGAAGAAATCAGCAACAACGGGGCAAATCGATGGCCGAAACTGTAAGAACGATTCCAAGGAGGAAATAAGCAAAAAGGAAAGCAGTCAGCTTGGATAGCGAAGGGACCACACGGGAGAAGAAACGCATCACGAACCGACGGGATGTCGGCACAGACGGGCAGCATGCACAGTAAACAGTACAAACCGGAATCGAGACGGATGAGCACCGAGTAGGAAACAAGCTGGCAGAGGATCGGGCAGAGCAGGACGGAACGAGGTGGAGCAAGCAAGAAAGGGGTGCACTTGCCGCGGGGAAGACAGCGAAGCGAGAGCAGCGACCGGAAGGAACGGGAAGGGGAGGCGTTGAACATGTACAGGCAAGTGTGTTGCCCTTCCATGCTCCGCCAAGAACAAACGGCGGACGCTCCTCCACCAAGAAATGGGCCCATGAGAGCATTCGCAGTGTGCGATTTAGAATGGGGTCTTAGAGGAGAGAGGAGAGATGAGAGGGGTCTTACACATTGTAGCAAGGGGGTTTAGGGGAGAGAGAAGAGGAAGGGGGACTTAGCTAGGAACTAGTTCTTAGGAGGAGAGAGAAGATGATTGAGAGAGAGGTTTGTGGGTCTCACCAATAGGGGTTTAGCTAGCAAAAAGGTACTACACATGGTGGTATTTTTGCACAATTAAGATTTCTTAAAGGGTTTATACATTGTGGATGCTCGAGGACCAAGCACGAACGCACGCACGAGCAAGAGAGAAATCAAATAGCCAAGCCCAATGAACCACGAAAGTTCATTCTTCGTTGCACAACTTCACTAGTAAACTAAATTTCATCACACGTACGTACGTCGGTGATACAGCAGCATTATGCATGGCTGCATGCATGCACATGCTACAAACTACACACAAAGCTAGCTGATCACGCCGGCACGCTCACGGCGTCCATGAATTCCTCGTCGGTGACGAGCCTCTCGAGCGCGTCCGGCGCGACGCACACCTCCAGCGACATGCTCCTCCCGCTCCGGCCCTCGAACACCGTCGCCTTCCCGTCCATCTTGTTTCCGGAGCCGCTCCGTACGGCCAGCGGCTTCCCCCACCCGAAGTCGTTCCCGAAAACGTCGAATCGCGGCGAGCTTCCGGTCATCAGTGCCACCCCTCCGGATGATAGGTTCCCCATGTACGTGAAGTCCGGCTCCCGGACCCATCGATCCAGCGATTCCCTCATGGTCGCCTCGTCGAAAGACGCCACGGCGCGGTTCAGCAGCCACGCCGTCCACCCCAGCCCCTTGTCCAGGATCTCGCCGACGGTGGAGCTCGCCTTGCCGAACACCACGGCGTTGCCCACGTAACCCGGCAGTATGCCGTTCACGCGCCCCCGGCACCCGACGAGCAGGGAGTAGAACGTCTCCTGCCCTGGCGGGAGGCGCCTGGCTCGGGACACCGCCCGCCAGAGGTGCGCGAGCAGGGCCTGCAGCGAGGAGATGGTGGCGGTGGCCGTGCCGGCCATCTCGTCGTTCGCTCTCTGCTTGAGCTTCTTGACGCTCGCGGCGGAGAAGGTGAAGAAGCATTCCTGCACCGTCGGGCGCTCGAAACGACGGACGATGTGCTGCAGCTTGCTGAACGGCATGGGGATTGGCACGGGGCTAGTGTCGATGAACCACCTCCGGAGCACCGGCGCCGGCGTGGATATCTCGCGTAGGTCGTCGCTGATGCCACCTCGGTTGATCTCCGACCAGGTGTTGAAGAATTCCCAGAAGGTGGTGCCGTCGCCGACGGAGTGGTTCATCGACATGCCGATAAACACGCCGTCGGCGAGCTCGGTGACCTGCACGCACAGCACGGGGCGCGACTCGATGGCGGCGTCCGCGCCGAGCACCTCGTTGAGCGGGTAGAACGACCAGACCACCGACGGGGTGTACAACGAGCCAACGACGTCCGCGACGGCGACGCCGGGCGCCGCCGCGTGGATGAACTCGGCGCCTTCTCCGGTGCAGCGCAACGGGACGGTGACTGTCCCGTCGCCACGCTCCTCGGAGTTGAGCCGGCCGGCGAAGGGGTAGTACCGGCCCAGGGTTCGCGCGAAAGAGGACGCGAGCTTGTCGACGAGGCGCTCGCCGCCGGCGGTAGGCTTGGGCAGGAGGATGCCCTTCTGTATGTAGTCTATGCTGATGAGGCGGAGGTCCCACGGCGTGAGGTGGATGTCCTCGGCCTCCTCCGACGGCGGCACGTGACCGTTCGCCGTGAACGCGTTCGTCGGCGACGATGGCCGGACCATGCGCCGGGATACGATCCGGACGCGGTCAGCGGCGCATGCTTCCATGTGCATGTTGCTGCCCATGTCAGACTCTGCTTTCTTGGAATCCTGGTACGTGTGTATGATCGAGTAGGAGTGGGAGTGGGCTGGTACGTGTGTATGATATGGATTGAGGAGTAGGAGTGGACTGCTTGCTTATACAATCACGCAGAAACCGGTGCTCGATATGATAATCTTATTGGCGGCTGACACTGATCAGTGGTTGATCTTTTAATATGTGTTGAAGATATTGCATATCTTTCCTCGTCAGTTTACATTTTTAGAAGGATTAATTGGCACATAAAATTTAATAGAATTTGGTGATATATCTGGGATGGCTTTGTCACCTTTAGAATCATGCTTGGTGACTATTTTTTTTCAAGAGTACATACGCACACGGCACACCACAAGAGTCCCACGGTGGATGCAAACATATATCCTCGGATACCCCACACCACAACGTGCGCCCATGTGGCCATGCGAGTGTGCCTCCTCGCAAACGGCTGAAATTACGGTGCAGGTGCGTACTTTTTTTATTTATTGAGATGCACTAGTGTACATTGGGAGAAGATTACTTCCTCCATCCAAAAAATACAGTGCGTGTATTTCAATGATCGTGTCTACAAATATTGGGCGTATTTCACATTCCAATACAAAATAAATATGCTTTTCATCCTGTATCTCTAATAAATATCTAGCTTTACTCGTATGGAGTCTCCATACGCGTGCTTTGAATATAGTGCTTAGAGATAATAATTAAGGGTGTTCTAGTCATTTTCAATGTACTCATTAGTTTATGTGCATCGAGAAAATACACCCTGTAAACTAGGGCGGCTTTTGGTCGATGAGTTGGCATCCACGCGACGCCACGTCAGGAACGGAGTTCTTTTGGGCAACTTGCATGTATTTTATATCAATTATCAGAATAAAGTGATGAGTATTAATTGCGTAGGATATACGTACAAACCATCGTATTCGTGCATACGCACGCTGTGTGGATCATCGATGTGCTCAGCTGGATTAACAAATGCCGACCACGGCGACCAGTACGTTCGAATCATGCGGTTAATGCAAAAACTTTCTCGTACGATGTACAAGTACAACTACTAAGTTAGCCATCACGAAGCAGGACAAGTAAACAAAACCACTAGGACGTCTATAATTTGGGGTAAGACTGAGCCACATATATGATATATGTGTGGCGCGCACACACATATATTGTCGGATTTCGAGCAATGAATACCCAAAACTCTTGTGTATGTATTATACTAGTCCTATGATCAATGACTAGTACACACATCCATACAGAATTATATATAGCATGAAACAAATATGGTACATAAATTTAAGCGATTACATAATTTACATTACAAAAGCCGACCGACCAAATAAAAGATCAAGTATCAAAAGTAGCAAGTGAAACAACGGAAGCATAAGTAACAAACCCAAAAGTGCAACGGTATGCCCACCCAAACCCTCAGCAACCGACAATGATAGGACTCTAGCAAGACCCATCCCCTGCACCCTCCTGGCATCGAGAGCAAAGAAGACGTCGTCCGAATCGACTCATACTGTACTCTCGATCAATAATTTAAGCAAGATTGAGTACATTTTGTATTTAGCAAGACTTGTAGTGTATCGCAACATAATTATATATGCAAGGCTATCAAAAATGAGGCTCTACTCTACAAGTTATTTTCAGCATTAAGCAAGTTTTATTTGCAATAACAATATATAATACTTTGCAACGGAATTTGTAAAGAGCAGTTGACATATATCAAACTAACATGTATGTAACTCAATAATAGCAAAATCACAACCCTCCTCGGCTGCGATCAATATTTTATTATCAGCCATAGCCATAATGCTCACACAAACCAATCATCCCAACATTCTCCAACGAACCGTTTTTGCAAAAATCAAGACCATACCCGATGAGGCGTCACTAAGCATGCTCATGACCGCGAGCATGGCTATTTAAATAGATTTATATTTTACAGAGGTGTACAACTTTACCCACAATATATGAGTTCTCTATTTTGTCCGGTATCCGTTGATACCATCCGCACACAACATGATAGTATGCGCCTAGAGTCCATAATGAAGTCTTTACATCACCTAGCCCTAAACTTGCACTAGCCTAGCAAATAATAACCCTCACTTCGATCCCGAGTACCCTAGTCAAAGTGAGGCATTCACTGTTGTATCGAAAGGCTTTGGTCCCAACGTCTCGGTGAAGGGAGCCCCTTCGAACAAGCCTATCTGGTCATGCTCGTACTACTACGGCCTACCAACATGCAAGACTAGTTTTCGATGACTTAATTAGCAAAGGTCATCCCATATCGGCACACGTGGTTGTACGCTTAGACTTAGATATGATTCATCGACGTTCAATCCTTAATTGATCCGGATAAGGATCTCCCCCTATCTACTTGTGAGATATACTTCTCACACTCAGATTATAATGTAACTCGCCCGCGTCATAAACTAAGTTTTCCATTTTCATTTTTATACCAAATAATAGAGGCAACCCCTCTGGACCATGTTTCCAAATCTACCAAATTCATACTCACCATTTCAACATTTATTCAATTTTAGAGAAATTAGAACCCGACTAAGTATTTATGCGATATTCACACTCGAAATACCCAAATCGACATCATCTATTGCCTAAACCATATCCCAAAAGCTACAACAGTACGGATACCAATATTTCAAGGATGATCATGCATTAAATAGGAATTTATCTACCGTTATCCCTAAATATAGCAATTTTAAGCAAACATATACGCATGCATAATAGATTTTTGCAAAAAGAAGTACAATAATTAAAATAATAGGATCAACATGATCAAAGGGGGTGCTTGCCTTGCTCTGGTGTCTCTAAATATGAGGATAGTGGGTCGTCGAATAATTCATTCGCAGTATCGTCGTCTATTCAAAAGAACCGATAACGAATCACAAAGAGGAAAAAAAATAACACCAAAAAAATCCAAATATTTTTGTATATTCAGACATAACATGATTTTATATGAATTTATAAAAAAAGATTCATTCAATTTGGAGTTCATATGCAAAAATTTATTAACGTTTTAAATTTGCTTGGTTTGAAAATCATGAAAACAAATGAAAGAGTGACGTCAAAAGCGTATTTTCTGAGGATTACGCTTTTTAACAGAGAAAATGTATTTTTTTTCTGAACTGAAAGCGAATTTTCTCATTTTTATATTTTTTTTGGATTTTATTAACTTACATGTGGACCCTACTTGTGAGTGACTCATATTTTTATTTCTTGATTTTATTTACAAAGACAAAGGTGGTCCCACATTTCATAGACCCATTAATTACTAACTAAATGATTGAACCTATTTTTTATTTTTATCCACTGACAGTTGGGGTCCACATGTGAGTCTCTTGGTTTTAAAACATGTCAGTGACATATTTACTAAACATGCTTTAAATTAGATTTTTTTATTAACTTTTCAGTCAGTTCCACATGCTAGTAACTTAGCATACTTAATCACTATAATTAGTGTTAATCAAATCCTAAACGCGAGCGGGACCCACTGTCGGTGAGAGGAGAGAGGGAAGCAGAGCGCACGCGGCCGGGCGCCATGGCAAGCTCGCTGGCAGCGAACGGCGCGATGTGCAGCGACGTTAAGCGGCGGGATGGAAAGAGGGGAGCAGGGCGAAGCTATGGGTGGTGGTGGTGGCGACAGAAATGGCCGGAGGTGGCGTCACGATGGTGAGGAGCAGAGGAAGCTCTCAGGTCTACGACGGACTTCGCGTAGGAGGCTTTGCCCAGGCTAAATGAGGGGCATGCTGGACTCAGTTAGTCTAGACGATGCTAACAAGATAGGCGTGGGGTCCTAGGGTCACCGGAGGCAAGCCGACGACATGCAGCCACGGCGGCGCCATGGGTGGCTATGGGGAATATGGCACAAGCTACCTGCCCTCTACAAATTGAAATGCGCACGAGGTTCAGGAGCTCACCACAGTCACGAAGGTGAAGATGGTGAGGTCGGAGACATGCTGTAGCGACTTCTCGACGATGAGCGGCAGCAGCACAAAGAGGTCCCTCAGTGAAGGCACTCTACGTTGATGGAGGTGCTACAAGAAGTATCACATTAGCTCATTGGAGTCCTAATAATGGTGTAGATGCGAGGAATTGGACGGTGACTCACCAAGCTTCGAGGAAGATCAAAAATGGCGGCAACGACCAAGAATGAAGAAGATGGAAGTAAAGCTCGAATTCACAACGAGTTTGTCTGCGTTGAGCAAGGGGATTGCATCAATGAGGTATGGAACACGTTGTGATGGGCTAGGGTTGAGCTCAAACTCACCGGAGCAATGGGAACGTGTTGGCAAAGATCTGGTGCGCGCCAGAGTTGAGGACGAAGGCTATCGCGTTCGTGCTCCAAGGCTCCAGAAGCTGCATTAAGCAGAGAGGGAGGATGAGTGAAGCTCAAGGATTAAAATGACATGCTTGTCGTGGGCAAGGAAAATCACCAGAGCGGCGGAGCTGAGGAGGCGTGCACACTGGCGTCGAGAACAATGCACACATTCCCGCGAAACTAAGGAGTGGTAAACTTCGGGTTTGCACAAAAATAGAACGGAGCGAGCCGAGAAGACGATGACGCAATCGGGGCTTTAAGTATAGAAGAGAATTGCGTGAGAACGGCGGCGAGAAGGTGGCGGTCCGCGAGAAGCTCGCGAGCGCTCTCTAGCATCTCCACCCTGTGTGGGAAAAGGAGGCGATAGGTAGGTTGCTAGCATGGGCGAGGTAGGCGAAGGCGGCGAGAGTAGGTGAGGTTGCAAAACGGTGGGTGACGATCGAAACCAACGGGCGAAGCAGGCATGTGCGCAACGCATTGGCGTGCGGAGTTGAAGGCGAGCTGGACGAAAGGTTCTGATGGGTGGGACAGCGTGTCAACAGCAGGAGAGAGAGAGCGGGGGCTGATGTGGGCTGGAGCGAGCGCGTGAGTAGTGGGCTAAGCTGGGTTTCCGCCCATTAGGTAAGCAGGAAATTCAAAATAGGTTTTGAATTTTTTCTAGAAAGGCTGAGAACTTGGCGAAGTGTTTAAACATAGTAGACATGCTCCACAATTTATGAAATTTTTGTGGAGGCTCTTGACGCAGTGTAGATTGTTGTGAAATTTTTCCAGAATTTTATGTGTCCAGTATTTTTCTCGAAAATTCTTTCAAGATGTTGTTTGCATATAATTTCACTATTTGATTTATGCAAAAGTTTAAAAACATGCTCAAATTTTTTCCCACACATAAACATGCTCAAAATTGTTTCCTCATTTATTCTCAATATACTTTTCCAAAATTGGAATTTTTGGGATGTTACATATATATACACACACACATAGGATTGTTGTATATCAGCCTGTTTTTGAGGTCCGATTATGTATAGATACTTTACCTAAACAAAGGCTCATTACGGGCCATCGGCCCACAAGGAGTATTACTTAGTTTAGTCTAATATAGCTTATTCATGTACCTGTTTTTGAGGTTCGATTATGTATAGATACTTTACCTAAACAAAGGCCCATTATGGGCCATCGGCCCACAAGGAGCATTACTTAATTTAGTCTAATATAGCTTATTCATGTACGAAGGAAGACCTCCCACTCCTATATAAAGGAGGATATTTTTTTTCCAAAATAATCTTTTTTTTATTCGGAATTACAGAAATAATATCACTTATTTTTTTTACATAAATGACCTCGTGTCGCCGTACGGTTGGGCGACTTGGTATAGTCGCCCAACCAGAGCACGACACATGTCATAATCGCCGAACGGAATGGCGATTTATTATTGTCGCTCGATGGTTCGGCGATTTCATCCTTGTCGCCCAACCACTGAGCGACTTTTGTAAGTCGCTCAACCAGTGGGCGATTTTTAGTTCCTAACTGCAGTTTTCACCATATCCAATTGGAATAATTGTGTTATAATACGTATCACATTTCGCATATAGTACATTTAGCAAATCTTATGGTATATTGGTCCTTTTTTAGGAAAGAAAAATGTAGTGTTAAGGTTGATTGGTCAGTTTGTTATTTTCGTAGAATATCAAGGATACGAAATTTGTCAGCCTCGCAATAACATTTTATGATCGTTGTATATCGTTGTAGTGCGCTAATTTTCTGAAGAATTTTATGAGGACGATTGAGATAGTATTGAGTCGTCAGTACGAAGGTAAGTGGTATTGCGATGTGCCAGGAAATTCATACACGGGGGAGAGCTTTTGAGGAAATGACGCAACGATAACAACATGATAGTTGATCCAACAAGGGGGTTACATGGCACACAAGCTAACGAAGCAAGGACGATACACATATGCCTCTAGGAAAATAGAAATACATGGGACATGTGGATGAAAAGGTCGAACTACTGCGTGGAACGTGGCCATTTGCCCTTGTGGCCTAGCTCGGCGTTGTACTCATCACCTCGCGCCTTAGCTCTCGCCGCGATGGCCCTCTTTCGCTCCCTCTCGGCCTCCCGTCGCCTGGCATGCTCAAGCTCCTGCTCCTCGCACAGCTTGTCCCGCCTGTCCTTCTCGTCTTTCTCAGACTACAGCTCTGCGAGACGCCTTTCATGGTTCTCGTAGTCCTCCCTGGCCCAGCCCTTCCATGTCAGAAGCATCCATATGTCATATGGGTGAATCTTGTCGTCGATCCACTGGCTGAAGTCACATAGGCGCGGCGGAGACTGCGGTGGGAAGAGAGACGTGGGTATGGCGTAATGGGAAGAAAAATAGTAGTGTGCACTGAAATACGATTTCATTACCGGCTGCCTGTAGCTCTCTGTGTCAAACCTACGGTCAGGGTAGTCCGCGCTGTAGTTTGCGCAGCCCCAATAGCGCTGCCCAATGGTCCACTCGTCAGTTGATTTGACGCACTTGCAGGCGTCCCTACACCAGTAAAGGGGTGGCGCCACCCCCATGGGGGGCCTTTCCGGAGGGCGTTCAGCTGGCATAGGAGGGGGGCGCGGCTCGACCCAGAATCGTTGGGAGTATTGCGAGGAAGCCTCTTTAGATCCACAAGCTCCAGAAAAGTTTGGTATGTGTAAGGCTACTGACTAAATGCATGATAGCGAACACTGGTCTAGTGGGGAGACACTCAGTCCTTCAAGAGTTTGCGAATTTTCTCCCATTCCTTCTCTTTGTCCATCTTATGTAGATAGTGTTGTGGAGTTCCTGGCCGAGCAACATTGTATTTATAGTGGGAGTCATTCCTTCTCCTTGCCCCGTCTGGTCTTATCAACTGCGTAAGGCTGCCTGCTAGGTCTTGTCACTGCGCAAAGCGCCTGTTTGGTCTTGTCACTACGTAAAGTCGCCTGTCGGTCTTGTCACTGCGCAAAAGCGCCCGCCCGGTCTTGTCATCGCGAAAGTCGGGTCATCTGGTCTTCTCACCGCGTAAAGCCGCCCCATCTCGTCTTGTCATCTGCGTGAAGCTTTATGAAAAGATTTTAAAATTTACATATTTCGAATCCTATGGATTCTAATCATGTATCTGTGCTTTTGTCTTAGTATTTCATAATGGGTGACGACGTTAACACTGCATGATCGGCTGTTATGCATTGTAAAATATTAAAAACATCATTGTTACCATGCATATTTGTAATGGGTGGAGCTATATGGAATTTTTTTTAAAATTTCACATATTTCAGAATCCTACGGGTTCGGTACTATGTATCTATGCTTTTTGTCTTACTATTTCATAATTCCTTAATCCAACCAAAATTATAAAGTAATTTCTATCATTTTTATTGTGCAAATAAATACATATATTTAACATTCCATAACGCACAGGTTATCGACATGTTTTTATAATACAAAAATAACACGTTATCGTTCATTATGTCGGACGAAATTAGCGCAAAGACGCGAATAGCACAACTAAATTTATTTTCACCGACTATTTTTCTCTATATAAACTACTAAACTAATTGTATTAATTATGCTATCCCTAAACATATGCTAACAATATGTTACTACACATGATGTTGCTTGCTAACCTACAATGGTTACTAATTAATCATGCTATCTCTAAATATTTATTAATAATCTATCACGACATATGACGATGATTGTTAACCTACCATGGTTTAAAGAATATATTTGTACAAAATAATACTACAAACTCACCGTCGTGATCGCCGATGCAACGCGAACTCTTTTCTCCTCTTCTTCTTCTTCTTCCTCCCTTTTTCTCCTCTCCTTTCTCCCCTCCTCTTTTCTTCTCCCCTTCTCCTTTCTCCCCTCTCTTTCTCCTCCCTCCTCTTTTCTCCTCTCGCTTTGGTTTCTTTCGTCTCACTCAACCGACTAGCGACGGTTCGATTCTGCTGCGCTTTATAGCCACCCAAATCGCCATACGCTTGGGAGACTTGGGCCTAGGCGAACATAGTCACCAAACCGTATGGCGACTAGGCAATATCGCCAAACCGTATGCGACAATGCCTCGATAAGTGAAATCGTCATTTCGTTGACCGATTCGCACACGTCTCACACTCTGGTTGGGAAACTATACCAAGTCGCCCAACCGCATTTGGCGACACGAAGTCATTTATGTAAAAAATAATTAAGTGGTATTATTTCCGTAATTCTGAATAAAAAAAAGATTATTTCGGAAAAAAATTCGGCTTGTGACTCTCATTGTGCACACAAGCCTACGGGCAAAGAAATCAATAAAGAGAGAAAAATGTAACTATACCCTTGTATTATTCTCTATTGTTTATTATTTACAAGTTAAGAGCTTCGTTCGTCGGCAACACAACCTCGATTATACAGCGAGAATAAATTACCTAGCTTGTCGCCTTGTCAAGCAATTCCTTGCTCATCGTCCATTCAAGGCCGTGTGTTTTTACTCTATCACAAAACCTTGTATGTATATCACGCAGTTGCTATAAATAATTATTATGTTTAGTGGCATGGAGTGTTTTTCTTGTAGCATGCGGTACTTAGCTAGCCGTTATCGATTATTGTAGCAACTCGCGTGCGTTATTCCTCGGAAAATAGACTCGTGTTATCACATGAACTCTAGTGAGTTGCTAAAATTCACACGCACCTACTTGCTAAATAATATGGGAGTAAATAAACCTGCTAATTCTTTTAATTTCTATGTGAAGACCAGAGTGTATATTACATGTCTAGTTTCTACTTGTAATATTGATTTGCTAGAACTTGTATACAGTAAATATGCATGTATTATGGCCTATACAGTCAGCCAGCCAGGCTTGTGTTAGCATAGTCAATACACACAGCTTAGCCGCTAAATGTAAAATATAAAAGAAGAGTTAGCCGTTATATTGCCGCCATTTGAAGGTCCAGGACTGAGTTAATTGGCTCTTGATTCCAAGCCTTGATGATCTATAAATAGTCCAATCATCTTGGACCCCGCCGGTATGCACCGTGACTCACTTCTCAATTAGTCACCACCAATTATATCGATGCCTTACACCAAGAACTCAATAATAGCAAAATCACAACCTCCTCGGCTGCAATCAATATTTTATTCTCAGTCATAGCCATAGTACTCACACAAACCAGCTTATCCCAACATTTTCCAACGAACTGTTTTTGCAAAAATCAAGACCATACCCGATGAGACGTCACTAAGCATGCTCATAACCACGAGCATGACTATTTAAATAAATTTACATTTTACATAGGTGTACAACTTTACCCACAGTATATGAGTTCTCTAGTTTGTCCGATATCCGTCGATACCACTGCACACAACATGATAGTATACAGTCTAGAGTCCATAATTAAGCCTTTACACCACCTAGTCCTAAACTTGCATTAGCCCACCAAATAATAACCCTCACTTGATCTCACTTGATCCAGGTACCTCGTCAAAGTGAGGCATTCACCGTTGTATCGGAAGGCTTTGGCCCCAACACCTCGGTGAAGGGAGCCCTTCGAACAAGCCTATCCGGTCATGCCCGCACATCTGCGGTCTACCAACATGCAAGACTAGTTTTCGATGACTTAATTAGCAAAGGTCATCCCGTACTGGCACACGTGGTTGTACGCTTAGACTTGGATATGATTCATCCGACGTTCAATCCTTAATTGATCCGGACAAAGATCTCCCTATCTACTTGTGAGATATACTTCTCACTCCTCGATTATAATATAACTCGCCGTGTCACAAACTAAGTTTTCTATTTTCATTTTTATACCAAATAACAGAGGCAACCCCTCTGGACCATGTTTCCAAATCTCCCAAATTCATACTCACCATTTCAACATTTATTCAATTTTAGAGAAATTAGAGCACGACTAAGCATTTATGCGATATTCACACTTGAAATACCCAAATCGACATCATCTATTGCCTAAACTATATCCCAAAAGCTACAACAGTAAGGATACCAATATTTCAAGGATGATCATGCATTAAATAGGAATTTAGCTACCGTTATTCTCAAATATAGTAATTTTAAGCAAACATATACGCATGCATAATAGATTTTTGCAAAAAGAAGTACAATAATTAAAATAATAGGATCAACATGATCAAAGGGGGTGCTTTCCTTGCTCTGGTGTCTCTGAATATGAGGATGGTGTGTCGTCGAATAATTCATTCGCGGTATCGTCATCTATTCAAAAGAACCGATAACGAATCACACAGAGGAAAAAAATAACAGCAAGAAAATCTAAATATTTTTGTATATTCAAACATAGCATGATTTTATATGAATTTATAAAAAAAAATTATTAATTCAATTTGGAGTTCATATGCAAAAAGTTATTAACGTTTTAAATTTGCTTGGTTTGAAAATCCTGAAAACAAATGAAAGAGTGACGTCAAAAGCGTATTTTCTTAGGATTACGCTTTCTAACAGATAAAACATATTTTCTTCTGAACTGAAAGTGGATTTTCTCATTTTTATATTTTTTCGCATTTTATTAACTTACATGTGGGCCCTACTTGTCAGTGACTCATATTTTTATTTCTTGATTTTATTTACAAAGACAAAGGTGGTCCCACATGTCATAGACCCATTAATTACTAACTAAATGATTGAACCTATTTTTTATTTTTATCCACTGACAGTTGGGGTCCACATGTGAGTCTCTTGGTTTTAAAACATGTGAGTGACACATTTACTAAACATGCTTTAAATTAGATTTTTTATTAACCTTTCAGCCAATCCCACATGCCAATAACTTAGCATACTTAATCACTATCATTAGTGTTAATCAAATCCTAACACACGAGCGGGACCACTATCAGTGAGAGAAGGAGAGAGGAAGCGAGCGCATGTGGCACCATGGCTAGCTCGTCGGCATCGAACGGCACGATGTGCAACGACGTTAAGCAGCGGGATGGAAAGAGGGGAGCAGGGCGAACCTATGGGTGGTGGTGGCGGCGACAGAAATGGCCGGAGGTGGCGTCACGATGGTGAGGAGCAGAGGAAGCTCGAGTCTCACGGCGGACTTCGCGTAGGAGGCTTTGCCTGTGTTAAATGAGGGGCACGCTGGACTCGCTTAGTCCGTAAGATGCTAACAATCTAGGCGCTGGGTCCTAGGATCACCAGAGGCAAGCCGACGACTTGCAGCCACGGCGGCGCCATGGGTGGCTACGGGGAATATGGCGCAAGCTACCTGCCCTCTACAAATTGAAATGCGCACGAGGTTCAGGAGCTCACCACAGTCACGAAGGTGAAGATGGTGAGGTCGGAGACATGCTGTAGCGACTTCTCGACGGTGAGCGTGCGGCACGAGATGTCCTCGGTGAAGGCACTCTATGTTGATGGAGGTGCTACAAGAAGTATCACATTAGCTCACTGGAGTCCTAAGAATGGTGTAGATGCGAGGAATTAGACGGGGACTCACCAAGCTTCGAGGAAGATCAAAAATGGCGGCAACAACCAAGAATGAAGACGATGGCGGTGAAGCTCGGATTCACAACGAGTTTGCCTGCGTTGAGCGAGGGATTGCATCAATGAGGTATGGAACACGTTGTGATGGGATAGGGTTGAGCTCAAACTCACCAGAGTGTCAGGAACGTGTTGGAGAAGATCTGGTGCGCGCTAGAGTCAAGGACGAAGGCTATCGCGTTCGTGTCTAAGGTCGCAAAGTCGCATTAAGGAGAGGGAGGATGAGTGAAGCTCAAGGATTAAAATGACACGCTTGTCGTGGGTGAGGAAGATCACCAGAGCAGCAGAGCTGAGGAGGCGTGCTCATTGGCATCGAGAACGATGCACACGTTCCCGCGAAACCAAGGAGTGGTAAACTCGGGTTTGCACGAAAATAGAACAGGAGCGAGCTGAGGAAGACGATGACGCAATCAGAGCTTTAAGTATAGAAGAGAATTGCGTGAGAATGAAGGCGAGAAGGCGTGGTCCGCGAAGCTCGCGAGCGCTCTCTAGCATCTCCACCCTACGCGGAAAAGGAGGCGATAGGTAGGTTTCTAGCATGGGCGAGGCGGCGAAGGTGCGGGAGTAGGTGAGGTTGCAAAATGGTGGGTGACGCACGAAACCAACAGCGAGCGGCACGTGCACAACGCTACCGGTGTGCGGAGTTGAAGGCGAGGTGGACGAAAGGTCCTAACGGGTGGGCAGCGTGTCGCAAGAGAGAGCGGGGGTGTGGGCCGGAGTGAGCGTGAGTTGTGGGTGAGCTGGGTTTCAACCCATTAGGTGACCAGAAATTCAAAATAGGTTTTGATTTTTTCCGAAAGGTTGAGAACTTGGCGAATTGTTTAAACATATGTACATGCTCCACAATTTATGAAATTTTTGTGGAGGCTCTTGACGCAGTGTAGATTGTTGTGAAATTTTTCCGAATTTTATGTGCCCGTATTTTTCTCAAAATTCTTTCAAGATATTGTTTGCATATAATTTCACTGCTTGATTTATGCAAAAGTTCAAAACATGCTCAATTTTTTCCCACACATAAACATGCTCAAAATTGTTCCTCATTTATTCTCAATATACTTTCCCAAAATTTGGATTTTTTTGGGATGTTACATATTTATATACATAGGATTGTTGTATATCAGCTTGTTTTCAAGGTCCGATTATGTATGGATACTTTACCTAAACAAAGGCCCATTACGGGCCGTTGAACTACAAGGAGCATTAGTTAGTTTAGTCTGATATAGCTTATTCATGTACGAAGGAAGACCTCCGATTCCTATATAAAGGGGGACATGTGGCTTTCATTGTGCACATAAACCTACGGGCAAAGAGATCAATAAAGAGAGAAGAATGTGACTATATCCTTATATTATTCTCTATTGTTTATTATTTACAAGTTGAGAACTTCTTTCGTTGGCAACACAACATCGATTATACAACTAGAATAAATTACCTAGCTTGTCGCCTTGTCAAGCAAATCCTTGCTCGTCGTCCATACAAGGCCGTGTGTTTTTACTCTTATCACAAAACCTTGTGTATGTATCACGCAGTTGCTATAAATAATTATTATGTTTAGTGGCTTGGAGTGTTTTTCTTGTAGCATGCGGTACTTAGCTAGCCAGTTATCTTATCAGATTATTGTAGCAACTCGCGTGTGTTATTCCTCGGGAAAATAGACTCGTGTTATCACATGAACTCTAGTGAGTTGCTAAAATTCACACGCACCTACTTGCTAAATAATATGGGAGTAAATAAACCTGCTAATTCTTTTAATTTCTATGTGAAGACCAGTAGTGTATATTACATGTCTAGTTTCTACTTGTAATATTGATTTGCTAGAACTTGTATACAGTAAATATGCATGTATTATGGCCTATACAGTCAGCCAGCCAGGCTTGTGTTAGCATAGTCAATACACACAGCTTAGCCGCCTAAATGTAAAATATAAAAGAAGAGTTAGCCGTTATATTGCCGCCATTTGAAGGTCCAGGACTGAGTTAATTGGCTCTTGATTCCAAGCCTTGATGATCTATAAATAGTCCAATCATCTTGGACCCCGGCCGGTATGCACCGTGACTCACTTCTCAATTAGTCAGCCACCAATTATATCGATGCCTTACACCAGTAACTCAATAATAGCAAAATCACAACCCTCCTCGGCTGCAATCAATATTTTATTCTCAGTCATAGCCATAGTACTCACACAAACCAGTTATCCCAACATTTTCCAACGAACTGTTTTTGCAAAAATCAAGACCATACCCGATGAGACGTCACTAAGCATGCTCATAACCACGAGCATGACTATTTAAATAAATTTACATTTTACATAGGTGTACAACTTTACCCACAGTATATGAGTTCTCTAGTTTGTCCGATATCCGTCGATACCACTGCACACAACATGATAGTATACAGTCTAGAGTCCATAATTAAGCCTTTACACCACCTAGTCCTAAACTTGCATTAGCCCACCAAATAATAACCCTCACTTCGATCTCACTTCGATCCAGGGTACCCTCGTCAAAGTGAGGCATTCACCGTTGTATCGGAAGGCTTTGGCCCCAACACCTCGGTGAAGGGAGCCCTTCGAACAAGCCTATCTCGGTCATGCCCGCATTCATCGCGGTCTACCAACATGCAAGACTAGTTTTCGATGACTTAATTAGCAAAGGTCATCCCGTACTGGCACACGTGGTTGTACGCTTAGACTTGGATATGATTCATCCGACGTTCAATCCTTAATTGATCCGGACAAAGATCTCCCCTATCTACTTGTGAGATATACTTCTCACACTCCTCAGATTATAATATAACTCGCCCGTGTCACAAACTAAGTTTTCTATTTTCATTTTTATACCAAATAACAGAGGCAACCCCTCTGGACCATGTTTCCAAATCTCCCAAATTCATACTCACCATTTCAACATTTATTCAATTTTAGAGAAATTAGAGCACGACTAAGCATTTATGCGATATTCACACTTGAAATACCCAAATCGACATCATCTATTGCCTAAACTATATCCCAAAAGCTACAACAGTAAGGATACCAATATTTCAAGGATGATCATGCATTAAATAGGAATTTAGCTACCGTTATTCTCAAATATAGTAATTTTAAGCAAACATATACGCATGCATAATAGATTTTTGCAAAAAGAAGTACAATAATTAAAATAATAGGATCAACATGATCAAAGGGTGCTTTCCTTGCTCGTGTCTCGAATATGAGGATGGTGTGTCGTCGAATAATTCATTCATGCGGTATCGCCATCTATTCAAAAGAACCGATAACGAATCACACAGAGGAAAAAATAACAAGAAGAAAATCTAAATATTTTTGTATATTCAAACATAGCATGATTTTATATGAATTTATAAAAAAAAATTATTAATTCAATTTGGAGTTCATATGCAAAAAGTTATTAACGTTTTAAATTTGCTTGGTTTGAAAATCCTGAAAACAAATGAAAGAGTGACGTCAAAAGCGTATTTTCTTAGGATTACGCTTTCTAACAGATAAAACATATTTTCTTCTGAACTGAAAGTGGATTTTCTCATTTTTATATTTTTTCGCATTTTATTAACTTACATGTGGGCCCTACTTGTCAGTGACTCATATTTTTATTTCTTGATTTTATTTACAAAGACAAAGGTGGTCCCACATGTCATAGACCCATTAATTACTAACTAAATGATTGAACCTATTTTTTATTTTTATCCACTGACAGTTGGGGTCCACATGTGAGTCTCTTGGTTTTAAAACATGTGAGTGACACATTTACTAAACATGCTTTAAATTAGATTTTTTATTAACCTTTCAGCCAATCCCACATGCCAATAACTTAGCATACTTAATCACTATCATTAGTGTTAATCAAATCCTAACACACGAGCGGGACCACTATCAGTGAGAGAAGGAGAGAGGGAAGCAGAGCGCATGTGGCGGGCACCATGGCTAGCTCGTCGGCATCGAACGGCACGATGTGCAACGACGTTAAGCAGCGGGATGGAAAGAGGGGAGCAGGGCGAACCTATGGGTGGTGGTGGCGGCGACAGAAATGGCCGGAGGTGGCGTCACGATGGTGAGGAGCAGAGGAAGCTCTCAGGTCTACGACAGACTTCGCGTAGGAGGCTTTGCCCAGGTTAAATGAGGGGCACGCTGGACTCAGTTAGTCCAGAAGATGCTAACAATCTAGGCGCGGGTCCTAGGATCACCGAGGCAAGCCGACGACTTGCGACCACGGCGCGCCATGGGTGGCTACGGAATATGGCGCAAGCTACCCGCCTCTACAAATTGAAATGCGACGAGAGTTGTGGAGCTCACCACAATCCACGAAGGTGAAGATGGTGAGGTCGGAGACATGTCAGAGCGACTTCGACGGTGAGCAGCAGAGGGCACGTAGATGTCCCTCGGTGAAGGCACTCTATGTTGATGGAGGTGCTACAAGAAGTATCACATTAGCTCACTGGAGTCCTAAGAATGGTGTAGATGCGAGGAATTAGACGGGGACTCACCAAGCTTCGAGGAAGATCAAAAATGGCGGCAACAACCAAGAATGAAGACGATGGCGGTGAAGCTCGGATTCACAACGAGTTTGCCTGCGTTGAGCGAGGGATTGCATCAATGAGGTATGGAACACGTTGTGATGGGATAGGGTTGAGCTCAAACTCACCAGAGTGTCAGGAACGTGTTGGAGAAGATCTGGTGCGCGCTAGAGTCAAGGACGAAGGCTATCGCGTTCGTGCTCCAAGGCTGCAAAAGCTGCATTAAGCAGAGAGGGAGGATGAGTGAAGCTCAAGGATTAAAATGACACGCTTGTCGTGGGTGAGGAAGATCACCAGAGCAGCAGAGCTGAGGAGGCGTGCTCATTGGCATCGAGAACGATGCACACGTTCCCGCGAAACCAAGGAGTGGTAAACTCGGGTTTGCACGAAAATAGAACAGGAGCGAGCTGAGGAAGACGATGACGCAATCAGAGCTTTAAGTATAGAAGAGAATTGCGTGAGAATGAAGGCGAGAAGGCGGTGGTCCGCGAGAAGCTCGCGAGCGCTCTCTAGCATCTCCACCCTACGCGGGAAAAGGAGGCGATAGGTAGGTTTCTAGCATGGGCGAGGGCAGGCGAAGGTGCGGGAGTAGGTGAGGTTGCAAAATGGTGGGTGACGTACGAAACCAACGGGCGGAGCAGGCACGTGCACAACGCGCTGGTGTGCGGAGTTGAAGGCGAGGTGGACGAAAGGTCCTAACGGGTGGGGCAGCGTGTCAGCAAGAGAGAGAGCGGGGGCTGATGTGGGCTGGAGTGAGCGCGTGAGTTGTGGGCTGAGCTGGGTTTCAACCCATTAGGTGACCAGGAAATTCAAAATAGGTTTTGATTTTTTTCCAGAAAGGTTGAGAACTTGGCGAATTGTTTAAACATAGCAGACATGCTCCACAATTTATGAAATTTTTGTGGAGGCTCTTGACGCAGTGTAGATTGTTGTGAAATTTTTCCAGAATTTTATGTGCCCTGTATTTTTCTCGAAAATTCTTTCAAGATATTGTTTGCATATAATTTCACTGTTTGATTTATGCAAAAGTTCAAAAACATGCTCAATTTTTTTCCCACACATAAACATGCTCAAAATTGTTCCCTCATTTATTCTCAATATACTTTCCCAAAATTTGGATTTTTTTGGGATGTTACATATTTATATACATAGGATTGTTGTATATCGCCTTGTTTTCAAGGTCCGATTATGTATGGATACTTTATTTAAACAAAGGCCCATTACGGGCGTTGAACTACAAGGAGCATTAGTTAGTTTAGTCCGATATAGCTTATTCATGTACGAAGGAAGACCTCCGATTCCTATATAAAGGGGACATGTGGCTTTCATTGTGCACATAAACCTACTGCAAAGAGATCAATAAAGAGAGAAGAATGTGACTATATCCTTATATTATTCTCTATTGTTTATTATTTACAAGTTGAGAACTTCTTTCGTTGGCAACACAACATCGATTATACAACTAGAATAAATTACCTAGCTTGTCGCCTTGTCAAGCAAATCCTTGCTCGTCGTCCATACAAGGCCGTGTGTTTTTACTCTTATCACAAAACCTTGTGTATGTATCACGCAGTTGCTATAAATAATTATTATGTTTAGTGGCTTGGAGTGTTTTTCTTGTAGCATGCGGTACTTAGCTAGCCAGTTATCTTATCAGATTATTGTAGCAACTCGTGTGTTATTCCTCGGGAAAATAGACTCGTGTTATCACATGAACTCTAGTGAGTTGCTAAAATTCACACGCACCTACTTGCTAAATAATATGGGAGTAAATAAACCTGCTAATTCTTTTAATTTCTATGCTGAAGACCTGTAGTGTATATTACATGTCTAGTTTCTACTTGCAATATTGATTTGCTAGAACTTGTATACAGTAAATATGCATGTATTATGGCCTATACAGTCAGCCAGCCAGGCTTGTGTTAGCATAGTCAATACACACAGCTTAGCCGCCTAAATGTAAAATATAAAAGAAGAGTTAGCCGCCGTTATATTGCCGCCATTTGAAGGTCCAGACTGAGTTAATTGGCTCTTGATTCCAAGCCTTGATGATCTATAAATAGTCCAATCATCTTGGACCCCGCCGGTATGCACCGTGACTCACTTCTCAATTAGTTAGCCACCAATTATATCGATGCCTTACACCAGTAACTCAATAATAGCAAAATCACAACCCTCTTCGGCTGCAATCAATATTTTATTCTCAGTCATAGCCATAGTACTCACACAAACCAGTTATCCCAACATTTTCCAACGAGAATAAATTACCTAGCTTGTCACCTTGTCAAGCAAATCCTTGCTCATCGTCCATACAAGGCCGTGTGTTTTTACTCTATCACAAAACCTTGTATGTATATCACGCAGTTGCTATAAATAATTATTATGTTTAGTGGCATGGAGTGTTTTTCTTGTAGCATGCGGTACTTAGCTAGCCAGTTATCAGATTATTGTAGCAACTCGCGTGCGTTATTCCTCGGGAAAATAGACTCGTGTTATCACATGAACTCTAGTGAGTTGCTAAAATTCACACGCACCTACTTGCTAAATAATATGGGAGTAAATAAACCTGCTAATTCTTTTAATTTCTATGCTGAAGACCTGTAGTGTATATTACATATGTCTAGTTTCTACTTGTAATATTGATTTGCTAGAACTTGTATACAGTAAATATGCATGTATTATGGTCTATACAGTCAGCCAGCCAGGCTTGTATTAGCATAGTCAATACACACAGCTTAGCCGCCTAAATGTAAAATATAAAAAAAAAGAGTTAGCCGCCGTTATATTGCCGCCATTTGAAGGTCCAGGACTGAGTTAATTGGCTCTTGATTCCAAGCCTTGATGATCTATAATAGTCCAATCATCTTGGACCCCAGCCGGTATGCATCGTGACTCACTTCTCAATTAGTCAGCCACCAATTATATCGATGCCTTACACCAGTAAGTTACCTACCTTACATTATTAGTACAAATGTGCTCCATTCTTTAGGTACAGTGTCTCTAGTCACAAAAATGACATATTTAATTTTTCATAGTCGGTAGATGTCACTTAATTTGACCAGAAAACTTTATCATCGCATATTAAAAGAAAAGAAGTATAATGTTATGAAAGCATCTTTCAGACAGATTTTATATACCTCCAAATTATATACTATGTAATATCATTGATCAAAATTAATAAGGTCTGAGGTACACGTGTCCTAGGACCGTTACTCTTTCTTGACTGGGTAGCTACCGAAAACTTCACCTGAAGCACTTAGCCTGACGTGTCTCCATGTTAATTATCCTTTCCAGAACGACCGCCCCATTAGCAGGCATGTTTTTCACGATGCACAAATGAAGTTTTCCAAATTATGGTACGAATACAGCAAGGAAGTGTATAGCAAACGGAAGCATGACTGAGTGGATCAGATTTGGTGATCACATTAAATATATGTTTTTTTGAAGGACTGACTTGGTGACGATGTCGCATCGTCTGTCATTCCTATGAGAAGATATGGGTAAACAGTGCTATGATATTTCTTAGATCTGAATCACTCGATCCAAAAAGAACGGACTAGGACAACCGCTGCCGCGTTGCTAACAGCGCATGCTATGTCACAATATTTAGGAACAGTACTCATAAATAGTATCTGTGAACAGCAGTTTTGCTACAGTGTTTTGCTCTCATCCGTTAATTTTTTTTATCCGACGGATGTTACGCAATGTTATGGCACTATTCACCCGTGACATTACTTCTTAATATCAGAAGATTCGGATCCCTTGGTGATCGTGACAAGATCGATTAGAGCCATTTGTCAATCTCACTTATCGGGTTGAAAAGACAACTTTTTCTAATCATTTTACACAAATAAACCAACTTTTTTTACATAAATAACCGCCATTGGATGGCCCACCCGACGACTAGACCCAATCACGCGGTGGGCCAACGATTCGAGGTCTATTTACACTCAGTCGTGCGACGAGCGGACGACGTTGACCGGCCGAAAAAGACCTTTGGGCCAAGTACTGGAAAACCCACACCCGCAAAGAGTAGGACATTGTAGGACCGAAACGGCGACTAGAGGGGGTGGTGAATAGGAGCACTATCTATTTTTCGCTTTGATCGGATTCAAATATGATATTGACTCTAATAGCTGTGAGAACTATGAAGATCAATATATATATATAAACGTAGCAGAAGACTTGTACTGAATCCCCTTCAAACCCTCAAAAGAAACGACAAAAATACAAAAACAACATGTTGATCAGTACTGATGAACAGTACCAGTTGTACCGGATGAACAGTGTAACAGCCCCAATTCTATAAACAGTAATAATCTGCATTATGAACAGTAATAGGACACTGTTCATAGCATTACTGTTCCTAATTACCAGTTGGGAGTTGCTGTTACCAAGAAAAACTTCCTTTTAGCCAAAGACCAAAAACTTATTTAAAGTTTTCAAGGAAATACAAGATAAAACTTGTATTATGACTGGGAAGTATTTTCTTTAAAGCCTAAATAAATTATCTTGACTAAAAATAATTTTTGTTGCATTTTTAGGAATTATTTTGGCTTAAAGAAAAATAATTGTCTTTAAATGAATATTTTCGGGCTAAAATAAATATATATGTATTTTACAAAGTGATCATGTGATTTTAAAATTTATCTGGGAAATATATCATCCCAGTAGCCTCCAGCAAAAATTTCATGATTTTACAAATTTATTTGTTATTTTTAAAAGCCCAGTCAAACCTTAAAGCATTTGAATAAGGTTTGGTCAACTAATCTGGTCTGGACTCAAGACCTAGCACTGTAGCGACTCAAACTTATGCGGTTGGGTCCAACCCAGTGTAACCGGTCCGGCTCTGTCACGCTCGGGCGCGAGTCCAATCTCCTCGCACATTGTGAGCCGTCGATTTTTAATCGAACGGGCGAGGCTACGACGCCACGCGCGCTGTCCACGTGTGCGCCCTAATCTCCGCCGTTGGATCCTGATCTAACGATCGAGGTCAGTGTATGCATTCGGACGACTCCGGAGTCCTTCTCAATTTCCACCGTTCATTTCCGATCCAACAGCGCTACTCTTTTCTTTTTAAACCTAGAGGCGCGCTTTTCTTTGGGCCGTCAGATTCAAATCTCACGGCGTCCCTTTTTACCGCGTGCTGTTAAGGCCCGCGTTTCTTTGGGCCGTTGGATTTAAATCGTAGGGTCCAGGTCAGTGTATGCAATCGGACCATCCGGTTCATTTTTCCATCTTGACCGTAGAAATCAAATCTAACGGTGCCGCGTCATCGCCTCAAAAAGGGTGACGTGTATTCCTTTTATTTGACCGTTGGATTCCAATCCAACGTCCAGATTTGAAAGTAGGCCCCGAAATCCTTTTGGGCTCCGTTTTAATCTCGATCGACCGATTGAGATCGCACGACCCATATTATAAGCTGCCGATTAAAACCTTTTAACCTCTCTATTTATCACAGCCGCCCATTTCTAATCGGACGGCTGATGTTCTTTTGAGGCTTTAGGAGGCGCGCACGGCCGTGACTACCAGCGGGACCCACATGTCAGATGATTCTTATCATCTTCCTTGTCTCTCTGCGCGCAGCTTTCTCTGTAAACAGAGGAGAGGATTTATCCCAAAGTTTATGCAACTAATTTTTGGGATAATTAGCCCTAAATGGACACCTCATCAACTCTAGACCTTTCCATTTTGCTCTGTAGTTCAACCTCTATATATATAAACCCTAGCTTTTGTTGTTACCAGTGTTGACCGAAGGAGTTCTTCATTCTCCATTGTTGTCCAGTGGAGTTTCTTGCTCTTGTCCATTGCTTATCCATCTTAAGCACTGGTTTCACCTTACACTAAGGTTTTGACATCTTTTGTAGGTTAAAACCGAAGGTTATCTCTCTGTTGATCAAGATCGACTTTCCCAACTTTTGGTGTCTTTCCTATTCTGGTAAGCTAAAACCCTAGTTTTTAACATCTGGGGCATCTTAAGGACCTTAGGAGATCATATGAATCATCCTTTTAAACATCAGTAGCTTCAACTTGCTTTAAACTGAAAAGTGGTTATTCTAACTTTTCGGTATTTCATGTCATTTTCAAGAATTAGGGTTTCCTCACAACTTATCATCCTAGTTAGGTTTCAGCTAAACCCTAGTAGCATAATAAGTTGATCTTTCAATTCTTGTCATCATCTATTTTGCCTCATAGCTGAAATTTGTCTCTGTCTTCTTTTGTCGGCTTAACCGACAAAATAGGTTTTTCTTTAGCTTTTGTAATCTAACCGAGTAGGGTTAGGTTAAGATTAGTTTAGGGTATTAACTACCCTAATAGATCAGACTAAGCTTCATTTTAGAACCTTTGCTTGGTCTATTTTCCTTTTTCCAAAATCTATAATCTGTCCTGTTTTCAGCTCTTTTCAAGATCTGAAAACTGCAACTTTGGTTCAAACACTAGTTTCTGTTATTTAAAAGTTGTGTATTATAATATGGGTTATTATTACTATTATGGGTAGTTATAACTTAAGCATACTGCTAATCATGCATTTCCATGTTGATCATGCATATTTCTTCCATTTTGTACTTACTGTCGACTTTGGCATTTATTGGATTTTATTGCTTCTTATAGAATCTGTTCATCCAAGTTTTGAATCGTCTCTTAACAACCTAACTCGCAATGTATGTATTATTATCAAGGCAAGCTTCTCTCTCGCACCATGTTGATCCCAAATTTTATACAATAGCTTTTACAAATACAGTGACACCTGTGCATGCTATTTTTCTGAAAATACAAACTGTGATCTGTTAGTAGTTAGATATGACCTAACATGATGGATTATCTCAATTGTCACCATACACTCAACCTTAGCATAGTAAAGTATACTATAATATATTTTCAGATTTGGCTTAGACATGTAGTCTAGAAACTTTAGAGTTTGACAAGAATACCTTGTCAAACATGGGAATCACAAATGGCTTTTTGTTACTTTAAACTCTTTGTCCAGTTTACTTATTTCAGAAATGAGTTTTATATTTAACTTGATCTGGACAAGAGGAAGCTAGTGATGGTGCTTTTGTGCACGAGATTGAGATTTGTGGTGGACTTGTCCGGGTTAGTTAAGGACCGAACTCGACTATTCAATTCAAGTCCCCACGCATTTCCACATGCAAGTGTATGGACGCTGTTTGGTTAAGTAAAATGTTAAGACTATTGAGTTGGAAACAGGAAAGTAAGAATATGTGTATTGACCTTGTATGGCATAAATGCTTAGGTCTTATGACCGTGTTGTATGCCATGTGAGCTTGTATGTCAAGACGATGTTCTTAGAAGGGTGAGGCGATATGTGCTCCGTAGCATATACGCACCTTAAAGATGCCGATTGCATCCTAATATGGGTAGTGAGCCCATTCGCATTAAATTGTTTGGATCGGCACATCGACGCAACATGTGTGCCCTGCTAAGCGGATGCTATCATCATTGTTTAAGCGAGATCGGTTCACACATGGGGTCCAACTCAATAGTGTTAGCTTGTTGAAAATACCAAATCTTAGTTTCCTGGCCGGCATACCAAAGGAAGTGTGTCATCATTCGGAGGCATCCAAGGCAACGGGCTAACTAAGTCGTGTGGGTAAGATGTACACCCTCGCAGGTATAAACTGTCGAATAGCCGTGTCCACGGTCATGGACGATAACTTGAATTGATGTCACTCAGATAGAAATTTTGATTTACAAAACTAGTTTCGGTTTTTGGCTTTGCATGAGGGATTCATGCACTGTACTGTTTTAATTATGTCATTTACTTACTGTTCTATTACAACTTCGATTTATTAAATTGCTTTATCAAAATTTAGCCTTTCTAGGTTAAGATGTATTGCTTTATGCAAATCTGAACCTTTATACCTTCCTACTGTAACCTTATGCATGTACAAATTCTACTCCATTGAATAGGTTCTAATAAACACTTTCTTTTATTAGTTTGTGTAAGACTTGTTGAGTACCTTCCGTACTCAAGGTGCTATCACCTATTGTTGCAGGTGAGGATGGTTATCTTTATGAAGTACCCGTTAGCGCCGATCAGGGTGACGCTAACGAGTAAAGCTACTTCTTTCCTCAACGCAATTGCCTGCGGGTGAATGGGGCCATTGGTGGACTTTGAGCTTTTATTTTGCTTCCGCTGTTGAACTTGTTGTAGTGACCAAGTCACGCTATAATGTAGTACGAGAACCGAGATTTGTAAACTTATGTTTAATTATGTAAATGAATGACTTGTATGTGTGTGATGCAATGTTGTTGAAGGATATATATATGCAATGGTCGTTGATCCTGGGAACCATTGTGATATATATATATATATATATATATATATATATATATATATATATATATATATCCGGGAATCCCGTTTATTGGAATTGTTACTTGTTAAATTTATACCTTTAGCATGATCTTTAATAAAGGGGCAGTACTGTTCCTTCATTAACAATTATGCTACAGTATGAATTTAATTAAGTACATTTCCAATAACCCGGGGGTCCTCACAAACAGTGCCGGTTGTACCGCGGTGAACAGAAAGAATAGTAAACAGCCTGAAAACGAAAACAAAAATTGACATAACTTTTGATCCGTAACTCCAAACTTTACGAAACTTGAAATACACATTCCTAAAGATGTTAAGAACCTATTCCATGCGACGATCGTGAAGATCCTTACCAAAGTTCCTATCTTTTTCAGTTTGAACGAAGGGTGCTCAAAAACCGAGTCAAAATCGAAATATGATCTAGAGACTTGCTCGTGGGTGATTGATGATCAAGATGATCCTAAATGTATTCCCACATGTCATAGCAAGCTAGATCAAGAGAAGAAACCAAGCAAAACTCATGGATCAAAGAAAGCCCCAAAATCATCAAATAGAGAGGATGAACACAAAAACGAAATAGAGACTCATCTCAAGAAATCTGATTGGATTGATTTGAGATGGATGATTGTTGGTTTACAGCCACTGCAACATGGAGGACAAAGCTCTATCCAAGAGTACACACTCAATCCAATCCCTAGAAACCCTAGCTCTCCACCTTTCTCCCCAAAACCCTAAAACTCAAAATAGGGTTATAGAATGGCCAAAGGGTCTGAGTGCAACCAGCACTTAACCCTATTTATAGTGGAGGCTAGCATCTAGGTAATATTTCATTAGGGCACCCATTAAACCCTAACACACAATGGGTTAACACACGCACGCATCTCAAAGCGTCGTCATCACCATCGATTGACCTAAACCGCTTCACCATGTGCCGACCCACGCCGCAGTTTAGCCAAAGGTCACCAAGGCAGTATTTGGTGAAATGACCAAAATACCCCCTTCTCGATCCTTCTCCACGGACCGAGCCCAATCCTCGTGAAGCAATCCCATGCTTCGCCACGTGTAGGTTAATCAACGGCTCCATCATGTCGACAAGTCTCTCCCGTTCGGATCCCACCGGCACCATCGAGGCACTTGCACCGACTCCTGCGCCGCTTGATCCAACCAGTCGCACCGAACCGCCCATTCGGTCATCCATATCCATTATGCGCCCCGTTTGAGTCCTCTGACCTCACCCGGCATCCTTGATCGCTCGACCTCGCCTCCAAGCTTAGTCTCGATCCACCTCGCCGTTGACCGTCATAGACCTACAAGCCACCTGCACAGCAATAGACCAAGAAACCATTTTCGGGAACAAGTTCTTCACAACTTGACCCACGTTAGGCAAAATATGCCATATGCAACACATATGCACAGATGAACCAAAATCAAATTCTCCAAGAAATTTTACAATCAGCTTAATTCATTCCACAAGCGGTACTACCACCATATATCCATCGGTATTACCGCATAGCGGTCATACTGCTCAATCAACTGCAATCATACCGCACCTCAGAGAAACCCAAAATCTCCTAAAAACACTCTCTCTGGAAAAACCATACCGCTCTCAAGCGGTCACACCGATATGCGGTACTACCGCCAACCAAGGCACGGTCGTACCGCTCCAAGAGAAAATCCACACTCCAAAACATGCCTTCTGGAAATTTCCAACCGTTAAACAAAATCCGGTATCATCGCATCGCGGTGTTACCACCACTTGCCCTACGGTACTACCGCTCCACCGAAACGCGCAAAAACCTTAGAACCAAACGTCCTTCTGTTTCCACTGGCGGTTATACCGCCCGGCGGTAGTACCACGACCACAATGCCGGTACTACCGCAAAACCTGACACTTGCTGATTTCCACAGAATTCAACAAACTCTCAATGCAATTACCAATTGTTTCATCATCCTAAGATCATGAGCATGTCCCCATGGCATCCATAATGTCCTCATGACATCCACAGACGTATATCCGCATGCCTGACTTGATTTTTATCTGTCAAGTATTTTCTTTTCCAAAAAGCGTGTTTGTATCGTAGTGGTAGTTCGGGTTGAAAGTTCGTGCGTTTAGTCATTTGTACCATAGGAATAGCCAGACAAACATATGCACACAATTAGACCCTACAAGCCATGTAATTCATACCTTTATGGTGTCTTATGTTGGGCTTGCAATATCATCTTTGTTGCTCGATTCTAGTCTCGTTCAAACCTAAGCTCATAAAATATTTTGCCAAATTTAGGGTTATTTTTGTAAAAACTTAAAAGGTGAACATCCACGTAAAATGATTTACAAATAAGTGTAGTCACCAAACTCTAGCTTTTTATCGCTAACAATTATTCACAAAAACTCTTCCAACCATTTAATTTTATAAAATTAAATCTAAGTCAATTTAATTCATTTATTTTAAAAAATATTAGCCTACTATCGCAGGGCCAGAACGCGACTGGGCTCAGTTGTTGGCCTGATCTACGACTGGCCTCAGTCGTGTTCTGGTCAAGTGATTGCGTCCGGCACGAGTCTTAGTCGTGCCATCAGCTTGCGAGTGAGACACATGACAGACTAAGGTCGCAGTCGTGTTTCTGTCACATGACTAGGCCTCCCACGTCGGCTAATTGCTAGCCCACTGCGCAATTGGGTCTAGTCGCCTGGTGGGCCAGCGACTGAGTATTATTTTTGTAAAAAAAAATCGTGGTTTATTTGTGTAAAGTGATTAAAAATAGTTTATTAAAAAAGAAACTTGAAAAAGAAGGAAACAACATGAAGGGGACGTCTACTCAGTTCAATACTAACTGACTTCTCGCAATCTCGCTATCTCGCTGTACCTAGCTCATCAAACTCATACAACCACCTTTTTTTTTCGAGGGAAAGAGAGAGTTTATTGGTTAAGGAACATTAGCATCACAATATGCAAGCACTAGGTAATCGATACAAGAAATAGCTCCAGCTAGCCAAACCGCCAGTATATACACACCGCTGATTCAGCTTCCTCCGGTGAAGAGCAAAGATGCAGAAGTTGCCATGGAGACAGTCTCACATTGCCCTGATCATCACGGATGACTACACCAGCACCAGCACTCGCCTGTCCCGTTTCAGTAACATAGCTTCCATCTACGTTAATCTTCACTCTTCAGTCATCCCCAGCACCTAGCTACGATCGCCTTTCCTTCACATCCAAAGCATCAGGTTGTCGGACTTGATACAGTGTATTGCTAAATAAGTGCTTCCAGACTGCGCACCGAGCCTTCAACAGAGAAACAGCCACCATGTGTCAGTGCATTCAGGGTTCCGAATTTCAGCTGAAAATCAGTGATATCAGATTTACCGTGGGGCGGTAGGAATAAAACCGGTTCAAAAAAATCAGTTTGGATGAATTTTGTCCAAAAAATTGAATTTGTTTGAATTTTGCTCGAATTTGTTTTTTATTTAAAATCCAAAAATTTCAAATTTTGGTTTGAAAATTTCGGCCGATATTTTCTGATTTTCAGCCTTACCGGTCCCCCAGTAAAAAAAAATGATTCCGGATTTGAAAACCCTGAGTGCATTACGATTATCGCCACAATCAGCGACAACTTATTCAGCTTCAATTTTTTTTGAAGATGAATCCGTAGCCTGGGAGGGGGGGGGGTGTCCAGATTTTGGTTTGTCCAAAATTGTCGACGCGTCTTTCTGTCGAACCATCGGTCCAGAGCTATCCAACGAAGGAGGGAAAACCAATTTCCCACTTTTTTTAAGATCTTATTCCCTACCTTTGCCATAGTTTGCGACGACAAAATTGTGAAACCCCTAACGGCAAATATGCAGTCTCCCCGTTCGTTTTGGATTGTCTATACTAATCTTCTTCTTCATTTGAGAAAGACTGTCTATATTAATTGTTGTGGACCCATGGACCATTGTCACTTAATCTCTTGGTGCCCATGAGGGATTTAGCAAAAGCCCAGTTGGACTTAGTTGGATTATAGTCCAGTCAGTAATTGCCACCCAGCCCAAGTGGCAGAACGGACAATTAATGTGTTGCTGATGCTCCTTCCTGCTCAATGGTGGTTAAGTACGAACTCTTGAGAGTTGAGACACAATACTATCGGTGAATCAACAAGACAATGTTGATACATACAGTGCACAGTACAGGCTCACTCTTTGCTCACGGTCGCCGCGTCCATGAATTCCTCGTCGGCGACCAGCCTCGCGAGCGCGTCGGGGGAGAGACACACCTCCAGCGCCATGCTGCCCCCGCCGCCGCGCCCCTCGTACACCGTCGCCTTCCCGTCCATCTTGTTCCTGGGCCGCTCCGCTCCGCTCCGCACGGCCACCGCCTTCCCCCACCCGAAGTCGTTCCCGTACACGTCGAACCGCGGCGAGCTCCCGGTCGCGAGGCCTGCCTGCGGCGCCCAGCAGCGTACGTGAATTGCGGCTCGGTGCCAGCCAGCGCTCAAGCGAGCTCCTCATGGCTGCCTAGTCGAACGACGCCACGGCCCTGTTCAGGAGCCGAGCCCGTCCACCCCGGCCCCTTGTCCAGGATCTCGCCGACCGCGCCAGGCACCAAGGCGTTGCCCAGGTAACTGTTGGCTCAGCTTACGGAGATAACTCGATCATTGTTTCTTCTCTAGAACGCTCTAGAACGCACGTACAAAAAAGAAACACAGATAAATTTTGTGCTGCACAACTGCATGTAGCTTTTCTTCTTTCTCTCTTTTTCTCTTATAAAACAAACTGGTTATAATACTTTTTATAGCTACAATATAACATGTAACCTCCCTACTAATACATTCAAGTAGACCACTACATGAGAACCAAGCATTGCTTGGCCCACTAGGACCATGCGTCTCATTTAGGAGGATTTTCTTTGAGTGGGAGACGATGTGACCATCGCAAGTGAGACGCTGGTGCTGACTTCGTCATTTCTTCGTCAAGCTCCGCTTGTTCATTCTTGATTATTTCTAATGTTAACCCGGCGGGATGCCGTGCATGCACCATCGGAATCAGATGATCACCGTGTACCTCGTCTCCTGCGATGGCTCCAGGCGGCGGGCACAACACACACACGCCAGAGGTGTGCGAGCAGGACCTGTAGGGAGGGAGACGCCAGCCATCTCGGCGTTTGCCGCTGCCTTCAGCTTTTTGACACTCTCGGCGGATAAAGGGAAGAAGCACTCCTGTACTGGCTGGTACTCCGACCGCCGGGTAATACCCTCCAGCTTGCCGAACGGCAGCAGGATCGAGACGGGGTAGGTGTTCAAGAACCAACGCTCGAGTACCGGCGGCGACGTCGAGATCTCGCAGTCGCCGACATTGCCGATCCGGTTGACCGTCGACCATGTGTTGAAGAACTGCCAGAAGGTGAACCCGTCAGCGACGCCGTGGTTGAGTGACATGGCGATGAACACGCCGTCGGCGAGCTCGGTGACTTGCGCTGTGAGGACGGGAAGGGAGTCGGCCGCGACGTCCGCGCCGAGAAGCCCGTTGAGCGGGAACATGGACCACACCACGGGCGGGACGTAGAGCGGGTCGGCAATGTCGGTGACCGTCACCCCAGGCGCCACCGCGTGAACGACCTCGACGCCCTCGTTGGTGCAATGCAATGCACAGTGATGGCGCGCGCAATCGACGACGAGGTGTTGGACGAGGTGCTGGCCGCCGGTGAGAGGCTTGGGCATTAGTCGCTTCCTAATAATATACCAGGACGGAGATAGGGACCAATGGGAGCCCTTGTCTTCCCCTTAGTCGATGAAATTATTTATATAGTTCTTAATTTTTTATGTAGAATAATAAAATATTTCTACTTAACATCTACCAATGTTTAGTTATCACTATATACTATGTTTAGTTATCACTATATACTCTCTAGGTAAAAATTTTCTGGCTCCTGAATATACCTCGTACCTCCGGTGCAATGTACCAACGTGCGTAGCACTAGCATGTGTACCAGATACAGCTGACAGCGCAATCCTGCAGGCCACGTTCCAACACACGCTTTGGTCGATGATAACATGGATGAATGCATGACTGACGTGTTTCTTTTCTTGGCTCGTGCGTATAACCACTCGAGCGGCATCAAGAATTTTAAATCTGACAGGCAAAATAACAGAGAAATTGATGCTACATTCTTCCAGCAGCATATGATACTAGTATAAATCAAATCTAACCATTGATTTATTAAGAACATAATATACTTTTCTTTTTATTTATATTTTTTCATAAGAGTATTATAAACTTTTCTAACTTAGATTCAAAATATTAATCTTATGTCATATGATCCGCATATAGGCAATTATAATTCAACCGCTTTGAGGATTTTACTACCTATACTATCGATGTAATATAACTAAATCTGAAGTAACATGAACCATTAGATTAAAAAATAAACAATTCGAGCTCAGGTAATAAGAGCTCAGGTAATAAGGGTATATTTGGAACGAGAAAAACCAGAGAAGTTAGGGAGACCAGCCATCCGTAGGATGTAAAGCGGGGTGGTGCTGACGGCGACGGTGACGCCGGGCGCCACGGCGTGGACGAACTCAGCGCCTTTGTCGTTGCAACAGAGCGAAATTGTGAGGCTCGGAGGTGACGCCCCGTCGTTGATCTCTGCGACTGTGTGGCGATCCGCCAAGGGGTAGAAGCGGCCAGGGCACGCGCAAAGGACGACACAAGGTGTTCGACGGCGTGCTGGCCGTTCTGGATGTAGTCCACGGTGATCATTCTGAGGTCCCACAGCGTCAGGTGGATGTTCTCAGGCTCCGGCGGCATGCCGTTCCGCAAGCTCGTTGACTCCCGCCGGACCATGCGCCGGGAAATGATCCGGACGCCGCCGGTGGAGCCTTCCATTTTGATTGCCACCCCAGGTAGTCGGAGGAGTGGTTAAGCAGAGGCCGGAGGTTGTTTGCCTCGTTCCCTTATCTAAAATAGGAAGTCCCAGTAGTAGTCAGATTCTTCATTCTTATCTGAAACTGAGTGTGAATGTGAGCTTATTGGCGCCTCTGCCTGCCCCCTGGTAGAGATAGAGAGAGAGTTTAATGTATTCACTGTTTCTTTACCATCCAGAAATCCCCAACATGACACCTATTTATAACACGTTAGGTGAGATATCCCAACTTACCAAAGCTGTCCTTACTAGTGCGATTCAGAGAGTCCAGTTGCTGTTGAGGTCAGCTTAGTTCTGAATTTGAAATGAACATAAATAACATGAGTTGCAAAAAATAGTCGCATTGAGCAGTATTCTTAATAGTAAGCAGATATTAATATTACCGAGCTGAATCATTTAAAGTTGAGCAACAGGATAGTAATGGAAGTGTCCTATTTGTATCTGACATTGTATGTGTTTCTGTGTTGGAACGATCAAACAAACAAAAGGGTTATCAGTGCATCAGGGCCCAAGATTAACGTCAACTTGAAACATAAATTGCTAAGAGTCTAAGACTATTTACCTTATCATGAAAAATGCATACCGATTAAATCCAATTGCCTCTACTACTTGGCAAGAGAGGCAGAAAGTCTTCTGCTATCTTCTTTCACATCCTCCTGGGTGAGCCAAAATACCACAGCATGAAATCGAGAACATATGTAAAAGAACTTGGCAAGAGAGCCGAAATACCAATTCACAAACTGTGGCTAAACTGTTTCTTTCTGGAAAAACATCCAGCATGTTAAGATGGCGCAAAAGTAACTTCCAGCTAGTAGTTCAAAAGTGAGAACATAAAAAAAAAACTACCCTGTGTTGCAAGCTAGCACGATGAGATAGTATCAATTTGTAAATAAAGCTCCAGGAAGTAGCGTGACAGTGAACAAATATCACAAACCAATATGTTACCTCTTGAAACCTTCCAATAAGCTGCTTGGCCTTAACATAAAAAACATGGTCCAAAAATAACCTCTCACATTCCAGCTTTACTATTACCCTCCAAAAGCTTCATTGCACTTCACTTCCTCACTACTAGATATATCAGTATCTGTCATCTGGTCAGACTGGCCACCATGCGCACCATGGTTCAAGCAATCATCTTGCTCGACTGGATATATGTCATATTCTGACTGGAGCAAGGAATGACTTGGAATCATATTTAGCTCCATGGTGCTCATTAATGATCTAACCTTAGCTAGTTCTGGCCAGCATTTTGCTCGTATATACATGATTGCCATCAATTTGTAGTGATCAGGATCGTTTGTCCTCATTGTCAACAGCTTCTTCGCAGCTTGATCCCCAATTTCTGTATTACCATGGATCCGGCAAGCCCCAATAATAGTTGCTAACATTGCAGCAGTTGGCTGGAATGGCATCTTGTCAATTATCTCCTCAGCCATCTTCAGCAAACCTTCACGGCTATACAAATCAACCATGCAAGAAAAATGTTCCACTCTTGGTGCAATACCAAATATAGAAACCATCTTGGCAAATAGTAGCTGTCCTTGAGTTACCAACCGAGAGTAGCTACACGCTGAAAGAACAGCAACCATGGTTACATGGTCCGGCTCTATACTGTTGGCAATCATCTCATCAAAGAGTGTCAGTGATACATGCCCCTCTCTTTGCATTCCATAGCCCAAAATCAATGAAGTGTAGGCATGCCTGTCTCGACACTGCATCCGGTCAAATACTCTCTGGGCAGCTGTCATCTGTCTAGACTTTGAGTACATGTCAACAAGTGAGTTTTGCAATAATTTAGAGCCATCCAGTCCATGCTTAAGGATGTAGCTGTGCAGCTCCCTTCCATGACAGAGGTATCCAAACCGTGCACTAATGGAAAGCATAGTTAGCACAGTAACATCATTTGGACAGACACCGGAATCAATCATCTCTCTAAAATGCAAAGAAGTTTCCTCAACCTGGTCCATGAATCCAAATCCTGCTAGCAGCGAGTTCCAAGTTGTGATGCTCCGAGTTGAGCACATTCTAAACAGAAGGTAGGCAGAGTTTATCATCCTGCACCTTGAGTACATTGTGATCAATGAATTCACCACACACTCAAGCCTATCAAAGCATAGATGAACGGCCACCCCATGCAACTCCCTGCCAACCCTCAAATACCCATTCCTACCACACGCCTTGAGGCCAATCACCATGGTCACAAAATCCACCCCTGGCCCATGGCAATTTCTCATCTGAGACACCAACCTAATCACCTCATCGTGGTTCCCTGCCTTCAAGTTTCCTGATGCAACTGCATTCCAAGTGACAGTGTTTGCCCCAGGAACCCGCTGCAGCAGTTCAAATGCCTCACTCCACATCCCCGTTGATGCATACCCGGACACTATTGTGTTCCAGCTAACAACATCCCTCACAGACATTCCATCGAACACCCTGCGCGCATCCTCCAGCTCCCCGAACTTGACATGCATCCCTACCAAAGCATTCCAAACATACATGTCCAGACCATATCTACTCCTCCCAATACGCCTGGCGACCTTCCGGCCAATGGTGACCTCCCGGAGCTCGCCACAAGCACGAAGAACCGACGGGTACGTGAACCTGTCGGCGTCCACGCCCAACGCCAGCATCTTCTCGTACGCCAGGATCACGTCTTCCCACAGCCTACGGCCCGCGTAATCCCATATGAGCAGGTTCCAGGGGAAAGCCCGCGCCTTTCCGGCCGCCTGCTCGACAGCGGCGCGCGCGGCCGGGGTTTCGCCGAGAGCTATGTAGAAGGAAGCAAGCCTGGGGAGGACGGAAGGGTGGGCGTCCAGGCCGAGCATGGTGGCGCGCGCGTGGAGCTGCTCGCCGGGGCGGTGGGCGCGCTGCGCGGTGCAGGAGAAGAGAAGGGCTGAGAGAGAGGCGGAGGAGAGGGATGAGATGGGTGGCGGCGGCGGTGGCGGCGGTTCTTGGGCGGGTGCGGCATTTCGCCAAACGGGTGGAAGGCAGCGGCGGATGCGGAGGAGGTGCTGCTTGGGGAGCAAGGCGGCGGCGGCGGCGGGAGGTGGGCGCATCAAACGGCCGCCGCCGTCGCCGTCGCATCACACCACGGAGAAGGCGGAGGCGGAAGCTGGTGCGAAGCGGCAGGTTAATTGAGAGGCTCGGCGTTTGGGCACGCCAACATTTCGTTGCACTTGCAAATTGCAATGCAGGAGTTTAAGAGATGGGTTTTTTTTCCTTCCTTTTTCCCCTTTTTTGGGGTTAAAGTAAACATGGAAACTGTACACATAGACAAATTATGATAAGACCATACTTAGACAAAATCACAAAAAAATTAGTACATGTATTATGCATACAACCTGTCCTCCATTATTTCTCAAAAAAAAAAAAAAAACTGTCATCCATTAGTATTTCTTCTTGCCTTGATGTATCCTGATTTGTACTCCACTTTATTTCTAATGATAATGATGAGGCCACAGTACACAAGGTAATCTTTTTTTGAAACTAGTACACAAGGTAATCAGTACAAGACATTTTGCATTGCAGCCAGCAGCAAGAATTATAAACCATGACAAGCTGGGGATGGTGTGTGCTGACATTCAGTTGTCTGAATCTGATGAAAGGCCATGTTCAATTGCTGGAATTGTTATGATTTTGTTTTCCTCTATAATGGAAAGTTACACAACCTGTTCGTTTTCTACCTGTCTTTGGATGTCAACAGCAAGCTTAACTTGCCTGGCATATTTCATGAACAGCACTGAAATAACAGAAAGTTGTCTTCAAATTAAAAACAACAGAAAGACATTCAGTATAAGATGAGAGGACACCAATGACCTGTAATTTGATTATATTTCTCTCATCATCTACCAAGACAGGTATAAGAATCAATTTCCAGGAGGGTAAGGGTACTCGAGATATACAATTGGTGACTGTGGACAACCAACCTTCGGCACACATTTCGGACGGCCTATGCTAAACTTGGACAGATGATGAATCTCTACAGGAACAGGTTTTCTTTTGTTGCTAGAAACCAAACCACAGCACAGCAATGGAGTGGGAACTACTAGCAGAACGAAACCTCTCCGCTTGAGGGGGCAGAAAGAAGAAGGGGATCATACGCTACTTTCTATCGTTTGATGGCTGAAATGGGGGGTCGTCATTCGTCAAGACACTGAACTGAGCTTCTTAGCGCTACAACCTGCCATTCTGGGTAGCGTACAGCAGCGACTCCGACTGGTCTCTCTCGACGTGATGTTTGCCCTTTCCCTTGTCGAGACGGGCCTTTCGTACAGCTTGTTGGATCTGCCGTTCATGCTCTCTAAGGATCTCTTCCATGTTTACTCCAGGAGGCATTAATGGTCCGGAGTAGTGGATTCTGTTCTTCTTAGTGCCATTGACCTGAACATATAGAGGGAGAATTTCTCAGCATATGGCAACAAAGAGAATATTACTCTCTGGAAGCACGAAGGGAATATCCTTCATGTAGGGCCATTTTCTATTGTACTTTCTTATAAGACATAAAATTGTTGATCTTGACACTGAAAGGATATCAGAATATCAGGAACTGAGAAAAGAACCGTGCATTCCATGGTATATGACCAACAGCCATTTTGTGAAGAGATTCAGGTAATATCTACTCCAAATTCAACCAAGAAGAACCATCCTCTTGCATGCTCATAGTCATAACCACCAAAAAATAGTTGTGCATGGATTCCTAGAAATTGATCATGGTTTTCAAGGGCTTGAATGCTATGGATCATGTTCCTTATGAATGTTAAGACTTATTACTGATTAGGATAATAAGTGAAGATGATTAGGATAATCAAACAACTCACCACTGTAGGCTCCTTACTTGCCACCTCATCATCCTTCCGATGGGAAGATGACGGTCTTTCTTGGAATTGATGTGCCCACTCAGGTCTGTCAGAGGGGTCAGCAGCAGTGAGTTGACTGTATCTTGAACTCGACCGATGCTCTCTCAGATACTGTCTCCTGGTGCTGTCCCCAAGGTTAGACAACTTAGCAGCATTGCCTCGCTGCCCAGTTGCAGTAGATAGGTTTGACATCTCAGCAGCAACAATTTGAGAGGTGCAAAACCTCTGGGCATTCGGATCTGTGCCACTTGATCGCCCAAAGTAGAGGATGAACGCCAGCATTCATCAAAGGAACACGCTGGGGCTGGCCATTGTCTGCAGCTCTTCCCGGAGGATCAATTGGAAAGCCAGTGACAACATCCTCCTTTGGAGTAAACTTATTACTACTGCTTTTGGATTAACCTGAACTCGCTGTTGCTGCAAAGTCATGGAACAACAGACATTTGAGTAACAAGAAACAACAGAGTATCTGTGTTTAACAATATGACAACATTACTTGTTATATACAGTATATTTATTTCTGGAGTTGAAACGATGCATGTACATTATGTGGATGAATTGCTGTATGGTTACACTGAAATTATTGTATAAACTAACTTTCAAACAAATTGAGAGACAATAGCATTGCATCACATATTCATGGTACCCAAATGATTCTGCTAGCATGTGGTATTTGAATGGTACATTCCCTCAAGGATTCAAAATCCTGCAAGTAATAATACTTTGAAAGCTCAATAGTGCTAGCATTGTGGCACGAGAAAACCCTTGACTCTGGAGATCCTTGAGTATGATGATTATCAGCTTATACTAAGATATATCTACAATTTAGATTTATTTTCATAGTACCTTCAAATCATTATTGCCATTTGGTGCTGGAAGTTGCTTCCTACGTCCAGTCTCAGACTCCTGTCCTTTAACTGCAGCTGCTCTTTGTCTGTGGACAAAAACACATGCTTAGGTAAAATAAAGAAATGTCCAACAAAAGACGGTTCACGGTTGCTACCATACATTCCGTCTGTCAAAATGTTGATTCCATGACATTTGTCTTAATTTCTACATAGGAATTACCTCCTAGCTTCTTCATCTCAAGCTTAGCATCATATTCCTTGCTTGGAGGATATTTTGGTAGACTAGATGGATCGCATGCATAAGGCTTCGTTGTGAAGAACTACGATAAAGTAAAAGGACAGAATATAAACCAGAAGTTAAGAGGGGCAGTTTCAGATATACAGAGAACCAAATCTTTTATGAACTAATCCATAAAGTGAAAGGGAAAGAACAGAAATAACATCTCTCAATATCAACTTCAAAAGATATTATTCAATTCTTAAAAACAATGTCATGAAACTCACGATATATGAGTAGAAAGTAACAAAGAAGTTCATGTTTTAAGATTCAGTGGCCAGATGTCATGCCAATGGCGTTTATATGTCTTTGCAGGACACAAAAGCAGTTTTAGCGAATTGTACACATATCCACACGTTTGAGAGAGCATAGATTCTCTTCAGGGCACGCAATACACCAGCCATACAAACCAATAAATATAAGGGCCAGAACTTACTTCACTTTCAAGGGCAGAAGCAGCGGTACCCCTATTCTCAGGTTCTACAGCAAGTAAACGTTCCAAAAGTACTAAAGCTGAAGGAGGGAAGTCCTTATATACATCATTCACACAACGGCGATACGGATGTTGTGGCTTGAAGATGGTAGCACGCGACAACTTCAAACTAGCCCAGAACTCCTCTGATGGTGAACCACAAAGCTTGAATATTTTGTGCAACTGTTCCACCTGAAAGAGTTTAGACAACAAAAATAAACAATGGATATTCACATAGATTTGCTTGTCAACAGTCTAAAATTATGAGCATACAATTAACAAGATGACCATTCACCTTGAAGATAGAAAGTTTACTGGGAACATTGCTAACTTTAAACTGATATTGGTCCATGTAAAAATAGGCCTGGTATCATGCAACCTGTAGTATATGCTAATCATAAAATATGATGTGGGGTATACATATAGGAACTACATAATTATTACTAAATGCACAAGCTACAATCATCTTTTGCTAACTATTTTAATTTATGTTCGTGTATTTGGCTCTATGAGCTGATTAATTTTATTTTGAAGACACTGAGTACACAACATCCTGTTTATTGCATAATTTCTCCTAGTCCTATTCCTTACCATGTTCAAAATTTATCAAAATACAGGCTTCATTGTGTCAAGCATTCACCTTCAGCAGCTTCATATTTTTTTTAATCCAGCCCAATTAAATTTTGACCTTAAGTGCCAAACAAGAAACGACATAGACTCGTAGCATTGTTGTAGTAGATAATTTCAGGACTATCGCAAGTAGAAATGTAGTATTAGTCTTAGATTGCAACAGTATGAAAGTTTGAGCAGAGTATGAACAGCCAAACAGTACCTCAGTTCGTCCTGGCATGATAGGCTTCCCTGACAGCAATTCAGCAAGAATGCAACCAGCACTCCAGAGATCAACAGCAGCACCATAGTTAGTAGCACCCAACAAAAGCTCAGGAGGCCGGTACCACAATGTTACCACACGACTTGTCAAATGCTGCTTTTGGCTCGGGTTAAAGAATGTAGCTAGTCCAAAATCTGTTATTTTGAGGGCACCATTATTGTCAAGAAGAAGGTTTGCACCCTTTATATCCCGGTGCAAAACACCACGATTATGACAGTGGTCAAGCCCAGAAAGTAGCTGTTGCATGTAACACTTGACCTGAAATGGACATTTTCCACAGTATGGCATGAAAACAGAAGGCACAATAAAAAACCTTTGAAATGGAAGATCAAAGGACATGTCTAACCTGAGGCTCTGTGAATTTTATGCCAGGTGTAGATGCAAGTCCCACAAGATCATGATCCATGTATTCAAATACAAGATACAAGCTACTAGACATGCGCAAGTCACCAAACCTTCAAGCTTAACAACATTTGGGTGATCAAGTCTTCTTAAGATGTGAATTTCTCTTGCCATAAATCGAACACTCAGGGTCCATATTGGCAAACCGAACTTTCTTAAGTGCCACAATTTTTCCGTTCTCAAGGTCGCGTGCTTTGTAAACGCTACTGTAGGTACCTTGCCCTATCTGAAATATTAAAAAAGTGAGGGTAAGAAAAAGTGTAGTTGCATAGAATCAGTAGTTCAATAGTAATTTCAATTCTAATCAATCAGATTGTTTTGCAGAAGTAAGAGGCTTGTCAGGAACTTCTTCTACAATGCTGCAGTCTATTTGTCTAACTACACCACACCTTCAAGAATGATATTCCAAAAATAGTTTTAGAAATGTATCTACTTTTGCACCTAACAGAATATCCTATGCCATTGGAAAATTCAAGCACTTCGAAACAGTCACACACAAGCATGATCCAGAACATAGATGGCTGATGAAGGTCATGAAAAAACAGAAACAAGGTGATAAATTTGTTGGAAAAGCTGTAAGGGTCAACATAAGTATGAACCTTGTCTAATTTCTCGAAAGACTCTGCCTTCCGAGGCTGCCACCCGCGGACCGCCTCTGCCGCCACCTCTGTGAGCCACCTCGGCCAGCCAGCCGCCACATGCTCCCCCTGCACTCCATTCGGCACATCTGTGATCCTCGGTTTCACCTCACCCTGATGCCACCACTCCTGGCTCTTGCTCTGCCACGCCATTTGGAGCACGCCTCCACCCCAGGTGCAGCAACTGGCCTCTGCATCAACCACGCCAACCGCCAACGTGGCCGCCTCATCTGGCAATGCCGCCACAGCCTCAACCACCGGCGCCGGGGCTTCCGAATTAGCCTCGCCGTGCTTGCATCGTTCCCGACGCGACGTCCGGCACTCGAGGACTTGGCTGCCACAACCACCCCTACTTCATCCTCCTCTTCCAACTCCTCATGCCTCTTGCTGGAGCTGTAACTAACCAGACGCTTCAGTGAGTTGCTCGACGGCGCCGGCGAGGCTTCCTCTCGCTGCCACGCTCGTCGCCGCCATGGAATTGCTTCGAACTGACACAGCCCATAGCCCGATTGGGCGGTTCCGGCAAGAAACTTCACCCTAGAAAACTCAAACAAAACTTCAAGAAACCTTCTCCCAGTACGGCGCCCGCATCAGGTCACGCATCAAGAACCATCATTTCCCGCCGAATTGAAGTACCAAATCGGACTCCTCCGCAGATCCGAATCAGAACACAGCACCAGCACTCGAAACTACCTCCAGCCCCGCAACTGCCGAATCAGGAACGCGCAAACCAGAACCAGCGCCAAGACTGTAAAAATCGGGATCTTTCTCTAGCCCTTTGCAGAATCCAGCGAGTCGGGTAGGGGCAAATTGGGGTGGAGGATCCGGGGGGTGGGAACAAAATCGAAGCTTGCCGCCGGAAATCGCGAGGCGTCGCCCCGCAGGAGATCTCTCTCTCCCAGTGATGGCCTTTTCTTGGGTCCTTCTGTTTGGTTTCTGGCAAGTACTCGGTCTATTTCCCTTCTCTTTTTTGGTATTTTTTTCCTCTTCTTTATTTTGCCTCTCAAGTCAGCAATTACGATGGTTGGCGAAAAAAAATAAGGAGAGAGAATAATTGTCAGAGAGACGCGTTAATACGAATGTTAATGGCAATAGAGTACTAGACAAAACTCGTACTCGCCGGTTTCAAATTTGAATTCAAGTCCTAGGTTTGGAATTTTGAATTGAATTGGAAAACTACCCTTGGCATCTAAGAATTTTCAAGGTCAATGACTCAAAGTTCTAGTACACCTCTTGAGAGGGGTATGGTTTATGGATATGCTAAAGTAGTAGCTAGGAGGAAAATGGCAACAAGCTAGAGAAAGAAAGAAAAAAGTTGGTCTCGAGAATGCTTTTTTTTTTTTTTGCAATTTTAATTCCATGTGCTAACTTGTAGTTCTTAATTTATTATTAATGTTTTGAGGATTTAATTCGTCTTTAATTTTTTTTTCAGTGAGAAAACTAGATCTAGCTAGGTCTAAGCGGATGGTCAACATATGCAAACACACGTTTTTCCATGACTATTCAGCCAAGGTGCAGAATCAAACTGGATTGAGCTGATAGCAACACCCTCTCTCTAGGTGACTGTCAGTCTCCTGTAGATCTCCACTGCAAAAAAGATTAGGTCGTGAGAGGAAAAGGAGGTAAAAAAATATTTTCCACGCACCACTAAGATATATAGTGGTGTTGGTGGAATTCAGATTTAGCTGCAGTCATCAGACGTCGCGGGGTTAGTTGGAATCCAATTATCTCCTAGCTGCAGTCATCAGACGTCGCGGGGTTAGTTAGTTGGTATCCAATTATCTCCCCTATTTATTTATTTTTTGTTGAAAAACGAGCTTCTTTTAGCGATTTATAGCTGTTCCATCTAAACAGTTCACCAATGACTTGCAAGCAAGCATCCAATGCACGCACTAAGAAAAGAGGAGGCTTTCCAATGATTTGGTCTGTGTGGTCTTTGCTTCTGCTTGGAAACAACTCCTTGTGATTGCCTGAAAGGAACCACCACAGCACAGCACAGCACAGCACCATGAATTGATTTTATACTCAAATACAAGAAGAAGCGATCAACAGCATGGAAGCAAGCAATGGCTAATCTCTCGCAAAAATTGAAACGTAGGAAGCCATCGGAAGGACACGTGAGGCCAGTTGAACGGCAGCTATCAAATTAAAGTAGGAGACTGAGGGCCTGTTTGTTTCGCCAGGTTTTTCCAAAATGGCTTCTGCCAGCCGCATACTGAATGGTTGGCTTTTCGATTTGATGTTTGGTTGTTCCGTTTTTAGGTAGATTGGTCGCACTTCCGAGATGATAAATATCCAAATACCCCGAGGACAAGAATGACTTGTTTGATGTAGTTTAACGAATTAACAATATTTAATGAGAACTAACGACAATTGACGAATATTAACGATTTACTAATAAACATTTATTACAACAAATAGTTATTAAAAACAATTGTTATAATGAATTTGACGACTACTAACGGTAGTTAACGACAAATGACTATAACTAACGATATTTGACGACAACTAACGACAAATTGACCGCAATTAATATAATTAATGATAAACAATTATTACAAAAATAATTGCAATAAATAATCATATTAAACAATTATTGCAAAGGCATAATTAATACAACAAATAAATAATTATTACAAAACATTATTATAGTGAATAAATCCATGCCCTCCACTTTTTCCAAGCTTAGGACCAAAGATCGGTAGTGTTAGGCACCCCACCCTCACACGTACCCCAAAAAATAGAAAGATTAATATAGCCCATTCCAAAATGTTTTGTAGAGCAAACCAATCATACAGTAAATCAAAGATAATATATTAACCGATCTAATATCAATCAAGTAATTTGATTTGTAACTATCAACAAGAAGTTGTCATGCATGCCCTATCAACAACAGAATTACATATATCAGTATGTAAATAACATTGTAATGATGGAACATTTAAAATGAAAACAATGAGATATATTCATTGTCATGTAACACAATAAAAAGAAGAACTGACATCATCACTACAAAGGATATGACCTGCAGTTACATAAACAGACACCACAAGGTCATTGAATCTATCAACTGACTTTAGGAACCTAACAAAATAACATAAAAGGTGGAAAGGTTTACATGAGGTAAACAATGTAAAATATATATTTTTGGATGTATCCTATAGCCAAATTATAGACACATATTTTCAGATGTTTGTAAACCAAACCAGATCACAGATTCACATGACAACTGCAGTAATTTGCATGCATATTATAACTGAAAGTACTACTGTCATGCAAACATTGCACAGCTAAAATATGAGCAAAATCTTTCAGAGTTCTTGCATGATACTGATCGCAAGCACACTGAAATAGCCGAACAATGACACCTTATCATGAACACTGAAATATTAGCGGTAAAAACTAGCTTTGTCATGATACTAGCTAGATTATCATGAGTACTTATCTTACTAACTTTAATGTCACCTTGAGCAATGACACCTTGAATGTAATGATATCTGATGTCAACGTGTTTCGTTCTCTCATGAAACATTTGATCCTTCGTAAGGCAAATATCACTTTGACTATCGTAGAATATTGTAGTGCAAAACATATTTTCACAAAACTCAGTAAACAAACCTCTTAGCCAAATGACTTCTTTGCAAGCTTTAGAAATAGCCATATATTTGGAATCAGAGTGGATAAGGCAACAAGAACTTGTAGGCTTGCTTACCAACTAATGGTATATCCTCCAACAAGGAACACATAAACAAGAAATAGATCTTCTCTTATCCAAATCTTCAAAGAAAATTTGAGTCCACATAACCAACGTTTCCATCTTTAGTCTTCCCAAACAAGAAATAAGCATCATATGTGCCCCAACAAGTATCTCAAAATACATTGAACTACTTTCCAATACTCTTTGCTAGGATTAGTCATGTATCTACTAACAATATCAAGAATCTAGACCCGTTATTATGAGTTAATGGAGTATTTTGGTGATTAATGACAAATCTAAATGTGAGACTAACATGTTTATTGACTATGATATTATTTAGTCTCATTTAGATGAAAAGGTAAAAATCATGGAGGTATGCATTTGACATCATATTCTTATATCTTGTTGCATTCCTGATCCAAAATATAGATTGAACTCACTAAAAGTTTAACTTGAATATGTGCATATGTTTTTTATTATATATTTGTGTATGCACACATTTAGGAGAGTTCATTCTTTTTGTGGTTTCATTAGTATTGATCCATATTCTTTTATCCACTTATATTGGAGTTCTCTACTTTGAAACATGTCATTTGAGTATATAAAACTTGTGTAGTTTATATATACTCATATTACTTTATATCCAATTATTTACAGTTGTGTTATGGGACTAATATGCATGCTAAGATGTTTTGAAGGTTTAGTCCCAGATTATGGATGACAACATAGAAATGGCAATGCAAAGACAATAAAAGGATCATGGCTAGTAGCTTGAGTCATGCATTGCATTTAGAATTCCTTCTGGAAGAATTTCAGTGGAAATCGGTATGATTGTATTTGGTGAGCGATACTACCATGGTGCGGTAGTACCGGGTTTTACTTGTCGATACGCTTATTCCAGAGAACATGTTTTTGGGAGTTTTCATCTCCCTTGAGAATCGGTATGACTGCATGTCTTTAGCGGTTCTACCGCAGTACGGTAGTACCGATGTTTACATAGCGGTATGTATTTTTCAGAGAGGGTGTTTTTCTTTATTCTTAAACCTTTGGAAATTGGTAGTACCACACATGAGAAACGGTACTACCGGAGAGCGGTAGTACTGAAGTCTAGTTGGCGATAGTACCGCACCTGACATAAATGGCTAGTTCATAAGCATTTATGCAGGTATATCTTGGTAATTAATGTCAATCACATTGTGGAACTAACATTTTCCATGAGTTGGTTAAGGTACTACCGTGGTGCGGTAGTATCGGGTTTTACTTGGTGATACGTTTATTCCAGAGAATATATTTTTGGGAGTTTTCATCTCCCCTGAGAATCGGTATGACTGCATGTCTTGAGCGTTACTACCGCAGTACGATAGTACCGATGTTTACATAGTGGTATGTATTTTCCAGAGAGGGTGTTTTTCTTGATTCTTAAACCTCTGGAAATCGGTAGTACCGCACATGAGAAACAATACTACTGAGAGCGGTAGTACCGAAGTCTAGTTGGCGATAGTACCGCACCTGACAGAAATGACTAGTTCATAAGCATTTATGCAGGTATATCTTGGTAATTAATGTCAATCACGTTGTGGGACTAACATTTTTCATGAGCTGGTTAAATAGGTTATGTTCCATGATGATAGAGACTTTGGATGACATCATGAGTTGATCGTTACCAAGTCAAGGTTCAAGAAGATGATGCATCATGTGTTGATGCATATCAAGATCTCGAATAGGAGATGATTATGAGTTGATCATCAAGTCAAGAGAAGACCCATCATATGTTGATGGAAGGCACGTAAAGGGTGCATCATGGGTTGATGCATATCAAGACAATGACACAAACTTAAAGTGAAGATGTGTGTCATCAAACTTCAAAGGATGCTCAAGGCAAGGTATAACTAGCTAGGGCTAAGGATGTGTTCCTAATCTTTATCGGTCTTGGTGTTTGGTTGGAAGACCGGATTACTAGTATAGATTGTCATACTATTAAGAGGGTCTTGTCTAGTAGCTTGAGTCTCATCATGTGTTGATAGCTCATTCTCGCCTACTCTAGCTCTTCGTGGCATGATGCTATTATTTGCAAATGTGTTTTGCAAATAATTGAGACACATGCGTCTAATCCTTGTAACATATAACTATACTTTGCAAATAGTTGAAGTCCATGTATCTACTTTGTGGCATGATCTAAGTTAACAAATGTGTTTTGCAATTGTTGGGATTCATGTGTGTTCTTTGATATGGTCTAAAATTGCTTGTTGTTATTTTCTTTAGACATTAGACCATGGTTGTGACTCTCTGAAGTTTTATACTTTCTGCATTGATTTAATATGTTTGAGATCATGCAATTAGATGGGTTAGTAACCCTCGAATAAGCTTTCAATAGAGTCTAAGATCACTGTTTCGACATCGAGTCAAAGTTATGATCTTACCGAGTATCGATGTACTAAAAATAGGCTGCGTAGTACCGCCTTATAAAAGCTGGTACTACCGCAGCCCATTTTTTAGCACAGACGACACTCGATAAAAAAGATCATAACTTTTAACTCCGATGTCAGAATTGAGTGATATTGGACTCTATTGAAAGATTATTCAGAGGGATACACAACCCACCTGATTGCATGATCTCAAATATATTAGATCAATGCAGAAAGCACAAGAAGTTCAGAGAGTCACAACCATGGTCTAATGTCTAAGGAAATAGCAACAAGCAATTTTAGACCATATCAAGGGAACACACATGAATCCCAATAATTTGTAAAACATATTTGCAAACTTAGATCATGCAACAAGGAGTAGGTACATGGACTTCAACCATTGACAAAACACATTTGCAAAGTATAGTCACATGCTACAAGGATTAGACGCATGAGCCTCGACTATTTGCAAAACACATTCGCAAATAATAGCATCATGCCACAGTGAGCTAGAGCAAGCGAGATTGAACTATCAACACATGATGAGACTCAAGCTACTAGACAAGACCCCTCTTAATAGTACGGCAACCTATACTAGCAATCCGGTCTTCCAACCAAACCTAAGACCGGTAAAACACTAGGAACACATCCTTAGCCCTAGCTAGTCATACCTTTGCCTTGAGTATCTTCTTGAAGCTTGATGACACACACCTTTACTTCAAGTCTGAGTCATTGTCCTGATATGCATCAACCCATGATGCATCCTTTACTTGACCTCCATCAACACATGATGGGTCTTCGCTTGACTTAATGATCAACTCATGATCATCTCCTCTTCGACATCTTGATATGTATCAACACATGATGCATCATCTTCTTGAACCTTGACTTGATGATGATCAACTCATGATGTCATCCAAAGTCCTCGTCACCCTGGAACATAACCTATTCATCCAACTCATGAAAATATTAGTCCCACAATGTCATTGACATTAATTAACAAGATATACCTGCATAAATGCTTCTAAACAAGCCATTACTTTCAAAGCGGATTACCGCCGCTGATCATGCGGTAGTTCTCGCACAACAAAGATCGGTACTATCGCTCCACAAAAGAGTAAACCAATCCGAGAAACACATTCTCCGAAAAAACATACCGCCACTAAGGCCGCAGACATCCGTGTTGCGTAGTTCCGCCAAGGAACGCCAAGATTACCGCTTATGAAGGAGAGCAACACATGCTTGAAAACACTTGTTCAGAAATAACGTACCACCACTTAATCTCCAAGATTACCGCACATCCAGAGTACCGCTTACCAAATACTTGGTCAGATCGATTTCCACCAAGTTCTTTCGTAAGCTTTTCAAATGCAATGCATGACTCCTTTGTCTTGAGCAAGGTCAATCTTTTATCACCTTTGCATTTCTCTTTTCATGTCATCATTCAAACTCCGAGACTAAGCCTTGAAAATATCTTAGCACACACATTAGTCCCATAACACAATTGCAAATAATTGAATATAAAGCAATATGAGTATATATGAACTACACAAGTTTTATATACTCAAAGGATATGTTTTAAAGTAGAGATCCTCAATATATGTGGATAAAAGAGTATGAATCAATACTAATGAAACCACAAAACATAGAGTGAAATCCTCCTAAATGTGTGCATACACGAATGTATAATAAAAACATATGCACATATTCGAGTTAGACTTCTGATGAAGTTCAACCTATATTTTGGATCCGAGGAATGCAACAATATTTAAGAATATGAAGTTGAATGCATACCTCTTTGATCTTTAAATCCAACTGAGACTAAACATGAGATATAGCAATAGAAGAGTTAGTCTCACAAAAGATTTATCATTATGAATGTATACTGCTTGGATTTTTCCTTTATATCCAAGTCGAGACTAAACAAGGTATAACAATAGATGTCTTAGTCTCACAAATAGATTTATCATTAATACATACATCTTTGTTTTTCACCTTTATATTCAATCGAGACTAAACAATAGACATTACAATAGAAGTGTTAGTCTCACAACTAGATTTATCATTAATAACCAAAATACTCTATTAACATATAATGGCGAAGTCTAGATTCTTCACTTCGCCATGACATGGCACCACCGATCATCTCTCGATCGAGCCGACTAACCCCAACTTAATTGTGCTAAGCCCGTGCTTGTGCACGCCGCCACCTCCCTTTCCTCGCCGCTCGAGCTCACTACCGCCGAGCTTCCCGCCACGCTCCATCGTTGTCGACCGTTGCTCCGTGCCTCCGTCATCCTCGGCGCCACCACCGCGCTCAAAGACCACCTCTCCGCGTTCTACTCATGCTGGCATGCTTCATTCCTATCTCATCTTGTCACTAGGAATGAGCTAACGCCGAGAACCGCCATGTCCTCTATCTCTCGCTAGTTGTGGCGTCGCCCCGGTTTTTCGGCTATCTTCGCTAGCTCCTCCTCGTGTTCACCTCACCTACACCATTGTCTCCATGCCCCACTTCATCCCATGCGCACACTCCCCGCCCTCCTTGCCGTCGAACTTCATCATCAATGAGATCCCATTCTCGCCGCCACTGTCCTCATGTTGTTCCCGCCGCCTAGTCCTCTTCAACAAAAACACCACAACGCATGCAGATGATCAACCGCATGTGGCCTCCACTAATTAAAGGCACCATTTTCAACCTAACATTTGATTATTAATTGTTAATCCTGATATTAGTAAAAACCGTCCCCTCAAGTTTCTCTTTCTCTCTTTATTTTCTTTAGTTGTGGCACAAAGCTACTACTTTCTCCTAATTATCATAAGAAAAATTAATTCTTCCCTACTTAATTCTCATTCTGACGTTGGTGTCACTTATTGTGAGTTTCTTTGTGAGTTCAAGGCCTCAAGAGTACTCTTGATCTTTGTACATCACCGTCATAGGGTTCTGGTGTTGCGTCACTTATTCGGCGCAACAGACGATTTGTGTTGCGTTGGGGCCGCTGGGAACCATACGTGCATGGTTGCAGTTGTGCCTAGCCATTGTTCTTAAAATTTCAATACTACTCCACTTATTATTGCAATTATTTCTTATATTTGTGCATACAGGTGGTGTCCTATTTTTTTGACCATGTTTCCTATAAATTAACTTTGGTAATAATGTTGGTGAGGTCACGTCGACAGTTTTAATGTTGAACATGCTACCTTAATGGTAACATCGATAACATTGATATTTATTTTTTCTACATATATCGCTTAACGATAATTATTAGCACAGGGCCCCTAAAATGACAGGTACGACCCTGCATGTATGGATCCACCTCGTCGTGTTCTACCTTTTGCTCGCGCCCCCAAGATAAGCTTCTGATCCTTGTCGTCGGATAGCCAAGTATGGATCGGGTTGTTTTCAGGAACTATTATTGTGAAAGGAAAATGTAAAACTACATGTAGTCCTCCAAACCATCTTCGCAATGGAAGCAGATCCTCTACAGTGAAGATGTAAATGCAGAGGATCTACAATGATTTGCATTAAGGGCATTTGCCCACCATCCGATCAAAAAACAAGTATCCAGATCAAGCGCTACAGTCAATCTCTATAGTAACTGCTACAGTGCTGTACATAAAAAGGGTACTTCAATGTCAAAAAACATATTCATAAAAATCTTTGAAAGAAAAATATTTATTTCTCTATAGTACAATCTTATTCTTTAGCAAAATTAATATCATTTTCAAATGCAATGAGCATCCAAAACTTTTATGGGCAATAAAGAAACAAATAATTTGGTATTGGAATAATCAATGGAACCATCCCAAAGAAATTCCAAATCTTACCATAGTTTCCTTTGCACCACCATTAACAAATCTTTTCACTTTCAACACACCTTTGTACCATGTGTTGTACTTTGCATCGTGGTAAGGATTTGGTTTCTTCTTCGCTGTCACGACGATGAACGACGACGTGGAAGGCGCCACGAGGCACGAGATGCTGAAAGGGGAGGTAGATGGAGCTAAAAAATAGGTTAAAAGTGGAGAAGAATAGCCGGAGTATCGCCGGCGGTGGCCATAGCAGTGGCGGCGACGACAAAATGGTTCTCTCTCTCTCTCTCTCTCTCTCTCTCTCTCTTTCGAGTTGCTTCCACCTCGTTGACCGTGCCTTGTTGCCGGCAAGCCCCCTGCACATCTTTCATGTTTCCTCTCACGACAGGACGCCATGATGCAATGTGTATCAAAAAAGTAAGAAGAGGTAATGTAAATTGAAAAGATTTGCTAAGAATGGTGCAAAGTGAAATCATGGCAATGTTACATGGTCCAAAGTAAAATTACTCTATTTAATATGAATAATTCGAATTAAACCGCAAGTAGGATAATATCTAGCACCATAGCACCATCAACAACCATTACTTGCCCACTGAACAAAAAACATATCATCCCGGAAAATGCTCACTTAATATGAGGATATACTAAATGGACGGTATGCCAAGCCCAGGTTAAAATCTGATTGGGCTGGGATTTTTATTGCACGTGAGCTGGCCCATGAAAGGCAGCAACCTCCGCGGCCGAAGCAAAAGCGAAACCTCATCGTCTCATCCCCTTCCTCGATTCTCCATAGCCAAAACCAAGCCTGAAGCAAACAGTACGAAAGGGAGAGGATGGGGAGGAAGAGGAAGGAGCTGCTGTCGTCGGCGCCGTGGCGGACGGGGGAGGCGGCGGATGACGACGAGGAGGTCAGGCTCAGCCGCGAGGGGAAGGTCAGCGTGACCAGCAACCCCGGCGAGACGCCCACCATGCACGTGCCCCGCAAGCGGCAGGACCTGGACCTCACCGTCGACGACTTCGACGAGGAGGAGATCGACCCCGAGCTCCGCTATTCCTTCCAGCGCAACAGCAGGGTACGCGCCATGCACCTTTCCTCTGCCCTCTTCCAATCTTTCCCCCTACCTCGGAGCCCTTCTTATTTCTTGATGTGGGGCGATGAGCTCTAGATGTTGGACGAATCCTATACTTGCTAAGGTTGCAATTGTTAATGAAAGGATTTGAATCAGGGACAATTAGCAAGTTTAGGTTCAAACGATCAGTAATGCCGTGAAATTAAAACAATAAGGAAAGTATTTCTGGATAGACGCAACATAAAAATGTTAACTTTGTTGGCCAAACATCACAGGGTTGTACTTAGGCCTGGTAATGGTTCGGTTCAAATGGGTTAAAAGCGAACTTAACATACATCCGCTTTAACACAAGTTCAAATGATATAGTACATAAGTTCAAATGTGTCAAATTACATGTTCGCACTATAACTAACATCACAAAAATATTTTAAAAAATTACAACTTGATACAATGTTCCTTCATGCTTTGAAAGCGCATCATCAACTTGTAGAAAAAATTCACGCTCAATGTACGTAACTAAGCAATCATTCAAGTATCGTTCACCCATGCTACTTCTTAGCTTGTTCTTCACATGATTCATTGCCGAAAATACCTTCTCTACACTTGCAGTAGCCACAGGAAGGATTAATACCAATTTGAGCAGCAATTAAACAAGTTTATAGCGATCATGCTTCTTTGTCTCAACAAGTTCAATAGAGAGCTCACTGAGATTCTTCACGCCGCACTAGATTGCAGCTCATGTCTCATGATAGCCAAGAATTAGAGCAAACGGCAGACACAAAAAGGAGGAAGCAAAGCAAATAAGCAATGACGGAGGTGGTGCTCCTCTAGGCCCGACCCGACCAACCTGGCAACCTCGCTTCCCCCCACAAGCCGCACCTCCTCCCTGTGCTATTTAGCCAATGCCGATAGCAACGTGCTCGGTGTTCTAGAGAAGCAAGAAGAAATGAGAGCCCTACAGGAAGCTTAGGGCTCCAAGAATTAGAACGGCACGAGCAAGTCCTTGACTAGTTGTAGTTAACTTGGGCTTGATGCCTTGGTTCTCAGATTCTATAATCTGTTGGGCCTAATGTATCGCTAAATGGGCTGCAGGAGTTGAGAAGTATGTAGGTTAGTATGTGTAGTATATACTTTATGTATTAAGGAGGGTATATACTAGATTTTTGTGCAAAAATTCTGGGGGTGCAACTGTACCCCCATGCATCTTGGGTTGGGTTCAAGGAATGGGTACAATTGGATGGATTCAAATGGGTTGAAGAGCAAAACGGACTGGGTTGGATTGGGTTTGCTTGTGAAATGGGTTGGTTTGGGTTGGTTCTAAGCGAGTATTTTCGGTTTCATTCGGTTTGAACCCATGGGTTCTGTGTGGTTTTGGACTTTGGGTTGAGCAGTAGGGAAGAAAACCGCAAGAAAGTTTCCTCCGCCCCTGATGCCCCGAGAGGCCGAGACCACCACCGCCATGTTTCCCTCCTCTGCGACAGCCAGCGCGATCCGATCCTGTTCACCCCGCGCCGAGCCGAGCTGTCTCCGGTCGCCAGCATCCTCTCCTCCTCTTGTGCGCCACGCATCACCGCTCGTACCAGCGCCTTCATCTAGCTCCCCACGGCCGGTAGCCGTCGCCGGAGAAGGAAAGAGACGTGCCGGCCTTAGCGCCTGGACAGGCCGGAGGACGCAGAGGCAGCGGCGGCGAGGGCCGCGACCTCCAGGCCCAGGTCCTGCACAATCACCACTCCCGCACGTAAGCGCGCCTCATCCTCTCTCTTGTCACTCCAATTACGACCGTGCGTTGCATCCTCTCGCCTCGTATGGCTCGTAAGATAGATCAATTGTTGATGCGTGCTAATGATTGCACAATTGTTCTTTTGGAGGGTTAGATTTGTTAGTCTTAAACTTGTTAGTAGCTTTTTCTTTTTTAGGATTGTTTGATTAGTGTTTACTTCTGAACATTGTTCAGTTCAGTTTCTGAATTCAGTTTTGTTTTGGTACTGTAGCAATTCCGAAACAGAGTTGGTTCAAGATTCCAAGTCGGATTAGAAACTGAATTGGAACTCGATTTGTAACTCTTTGAGAAAATCTATAAAAGGTGAAAACAGAAAAGTCACATTGATCCAGTCATCCAGATGTGGTGAAAATTGGAAAACTCGATCTTTGTCTCTCTGTTTTCGTAGTTCTCTGTTATTCAGAAGTTCAGAGCTTCGTTTTTCAGGGAAACGCCCTCATGCTCAAATCGATCCTATGCGCTTGTGTTCCAACAAGAATAGAGTCTGCTGCCTTCTGTTGCGAATTTCACCATTCTCTTTCCGCCGCTTTGAGTGGAGTGGAGTGAGATAAAATTGCTCTTCTCTTGCTAGCTGGATTGTCCACAATACTACACATTTTTGTTGTTGTTGTTATGAGCAGAGCAGCCAATGGTAGCAAAAGTTCCCGAATTCAGGTTATTACAGTCGTGTTTAGTACCAATATGAACTTAGTTGGATGATTGGGACTGTAGGTGCACCAAGGAGGCAGTCGGGCTAAGCTTCAAGCTGCTCGAGATGAATCCAGAGGCATACACCGTGTGGAACTACCGAAGCTTGCACTTCAGCACAACCTCAGGAGCTTTCTGACCCGGAGTCTGCCAAGTCTGTTGTTGATGATGAGCTCAGAGTAGTGGGCTGGGGATGGGTTGAAATGGGTTGGGAAAATGGGTTGAACCCATATTAGGGAAATGGTTTGGTTTGGTTTGGGTTGAAGTGTCATGTGGGTTGGGTTGGTTTGGGTCTTCATGGATGATTAGTGGTTTGGATTGTTTTGGGATAATGCAAGTTATTACTGTGGTGTGGGTTGGGTGTGGGTTGGGTTGTAGACCATTACCAGGCCTAGTTGTACTTAATTGTTACCCTCACAGTCCTAACCACAATAATTAAGACAAAGGATGAACCAGATTCTTGTGAATAGCATCACAAACTAGTAAATTGTATTCACAGAAATCATACGTTTGCTTGCAGCCCTCACAATTGTTAACTCTGGATTTGCTCTCATGTCACATTTTCCATCTTCAGTGAACTACTTAGATATTGTTTGGCCCGAGACAGCGTTGCAATCAAGAAAATCACCCTCTTAGCTAACGCATGGTATAGCTTATCTGCTATATTTACCATTCTATCAATGTGCTTAATCTATCCTGCCGTCGACGTACAATTGTCTATACTATTATAAAAGGGCTTGGTGGTGGTGATGAGTCTGCCATCTACCACCTCCTCTCCCCACCTTTTGAGTTGGTAGGATCTTTTGTAGATAAATATGTATATATGTATAAGTTATTTGAAGGATCTTCTATGGATAGTTAAATTATATGTGCTTGTGGCTTGTGAGTTGTGATAAGATTATACGTAGCTTGTTGATTATATGCAAATTATGTATGAAACTTTCATTTGTAGGATAACTACCTTATGGATATTGGTTTTCTAAGTTAATAACTTATATTATGTTTATTTGACATTGCAACGCACGGGCACTCGGGTAGTATAAATGAAAGGCCATGTCCTGTATCCTCCATCATGTATGGCATTCGTTACAGTTAGCCTCGACATTTATGCTAACTTGTTCATTGTAGTAGTCCCCAGCCACCTTGCTACTTGAGCCATCCCACCATCAGAACCTGAAAACAGCCATGTAGATAATCGGGTGTTGTTTGCCCAAGCCCCCTAAATGAATTTCTGTCCACTCTGGTCTCTGCCACATGCTCATACATAATTTGAGTTTGAGCAAACATCATCGGGACCTGAAAGTCATCAAACACGGATATCTCACCAAATGGGCACCATTTGTGATGAGTAGGATTTGTAACATGAAAGGCGAAAGCCACTCACCATGGCGCCACTTGTCCAGTGCATTGTGCCACTACTTCCAACTTTCAAGATCCTCCTTGATGTTTATAGTCAACTGTGCTTTTTGACTGCCTGCACACAGCAGATGCTAACCCACATATGGGCTTATCTTCTTTTTCGTGGTGTAGCTTAATTTGATCTTCAGTCTATCTACGCTTTAAAAATTGAAAGTGAACTAATAGCTTGCGCTTATGCTCTCACTCTATTGTAAACTAAATGAGATTGCTTCAAAGCATTTATGGTTGAATCAAGAAAAGGATTAAAGGACCAACTGAAAACAGTGTAATTATAGCCCCTGGTGATTATAATTTCCTTTTGAAAAATATGCTTGTCTCTATTTGGGGTTGGGCATAATCACTTAAGCCTTAAGGTTATTTAGCCGCTAAAGTGCACTGCAGTCACTATCAGAGAGATATCGACTTTTTTATTTGGCGACACAGAGATATTGTCTTTGTATATGGTTCTTACTTAATACTTCATTCATTTAGAAATCTATATAGATATAAAGCCTAGACAAATATTTTACTTATTTTGAATTGACAATACTCTTCAGTGAGTTTAGTTCTTGTTGCCATGGATAATATGTATTGAATATTTGTTGGTGGTTGCCTAATTATCTTACAAGAAGCTCATTGTATAGCAGTTTCTGCGGAGAGTTTTTAGCGTGGACACACTTGTCAAGCCTCTTCCTCCTGTGATGGCATACAGTGTTTCCGTAATGTAAACTTCTTCTTCCGGATCTTCACACAGTTCTGGGGTAAGCTCTGTTGATAGCAAGATAGTATTGTTTGAACGCTATTAGGTTCCCCTGGTTTACTCTTCTGATCTTATTCAGCTTGCTGCTATGTGTACTGTCATGTTACTTAGTTGCTAGAAATGTCATGATTGTTTGAAATTTAAGAGTAAGGGACAAATGACACTTTAGTTCTTGATCTGCAGACGGATATAATGTCTGAACTCTGAAGAATCATCCACTTCCAAAATACACAGGCCCACTTTTTTTCCTAGTAAACATATTGGCAATAGAATATGGGGCAATTCGCTATATGCTACTGAATAACTTCAGATCTTCATAATATGCCACCGGTGCCTCACTGACATATGAGCCCTGGGCCCACATGTCAACCTCACAATAAGTAGCATATTGTGAATCATGTAGTTATTAAATGATATATTGTGAATTTTCTCGTAGAATAACCCTGTATGTTATACTACTCATATTTGATAAATAGTATTGATGTCCTCCAAATCCCAAGGAAAAAAGCTACTTCTCCGGTCACAAAAGGAAGTTGTTTTGGGTTACGTGTCACAAATATTGTTAATCTGTGGCTATCAATATATTTTTAAATATTTAGATTGAACGTATGAGAATGATACTTGTAGATTTGTCTTGAAAAGTACTTTCATAATATTATAATTTTATTAGGTTTTATAAATATATTAGAATAAAAATAAGTGGTCAAAATTGTATTTTGGGGATCATGTCAATGTCCAAAACAATTTCCTTTTGTGACTGGAGGGAGTACTAAATAACATTGATTTCTTCTTAATGTCATTGGATCATTGTTCACATATCAATATCAGTCTTATTACTTTTAAGTCGTTTGAAATTTTCTTAGTTTAAATCACTTGTTGTGACCATTGGATTTGTGTAGAGATTGATGTGTTATATGATTAGATATTGATCTAATGGATAAAAAAGATAACTTATACTTAAGAAAATTTCAGTCACCTTATAAATAGACAGTCCCACCTTATGTCCTCGTTCAAATTCCACATCATCAGTTTTTGTTTTTTCCTTTCTTATTAAATCTTCTACTTCATCAATTGCAGACGAGGAGGGAATTGCCAATGCACAGAGATCTCTTGGACTGGGGAATGAAGATGGCTCCCGGCGGGTTCGCTGATGACCAATGTGTAGTCAGACCAAGTCTCTGCATTGAAATTCAGAAGTCGTCGTGCTGGATTCTGGAGGCCTTGTTATATGTTTGAAAAGACACTGGTTGTGGTCTGTCTAAGTTTGAATTCTAGTGTTTGTTTCATGCATTTTCTGCTAGTAAAACTGGCTGTGTCGTATATTCAGATCTTGTATTCAGAAAGGTTGGTCCTGTTTGCGTTTAAAGGTTAATGAAGAGGGGCTCAGTTCGCATATTTTGAATCAGATACGGCACCTCAATGAATTTGAGATGTATTTTCATCCAGATTTTCATTTCATGTCTCCCTAGCAGGACATGTATGCGGTGAAATATGTTCACGTGAAATACCAAGCTGTGTGACATGGTTCATCCATATCGTGCCAGTACAGAAACGTTAGTGAAACAACTCTGATGTCGGCAGTTATTAACAAGTTGAGCATAAGAAAGGTAAGAGTAAACAAGGCTATCAAGTCAGTGTTCTTGTGCTTAGTTCGGGCATTTGTTAGACCAGATGGAGAGCTTCTTTCCTGTCACTCAAAATATAGAAGAGCTTTTCTTTTCCTTTTTCTCAAAAAATGGGGAAAAAGAAAATCATGTTGTCCACATTTGTTGGACCATCAAAGCACCCTAACTAGAAACCATAAACTATGCATTCTACAATATATCTCTAGGATCAGATCATCTCCAATTCTGCATGTATAGCCGGACATCATTTTCCTTTGTACTAACTGACCATGCAACTTAACAAGCTCTGCATTGGCTGCTTTCGGTGTTCCAAGATTCAGAGCCAAAGGCAGTGGTCCTGGATGGTTTGCTCTCTACCTTTGCGTCCTAAAAAGCCGGCTTTCTAGAGGCAGAATTCACACGCTTTGGCAGGCGGCTTGTAGCCAATCACTAGTACTTGTTGTCGTGCTTTGTATGTCCATGCACAACAAAAAGAGAAGAAAATTCAGTGTACCATGGCAGACATCAACAAGTGCTTGGTCACATTGATGAACATTGTGCCACTAGCATATTGGCAACTGGCAAGTCTTTTATTTGTCTATGAAGTGAGATTAGACTAGGTTTAGGCTAGACTAAGGTACTTTTCAGTATGTTATCATGATATCACAGTTTGATCCAAACATAAGTCCAGAAAAAAAGAAAATAACATAACAGAAGAAGATCGATCTAATTCGCGAATAAATATTCTACAGTTGTTATGCGAAAGGTGACAGGTTTAAGTTTCACCAATGGAAATTGAGTTACTGAATACTGCTAAGAGGATTTTTCAGAAGGAGCTAGCGCAAATCGTTGTGCTCAATGCTCATAGTTATGAGAGAAAAATAAAAGAAATAAGAAAGTATAGTAAAGTGGCCTAGTTCTTGTGTGCAGTTTTTTTACCGAGGTGGCTGGTATGGCCGAAAATCGGAAAATTTCAGCCAATTTCAAATAAAAATTTATTTTTTTGGATTTAAAATAAAAAAAAAATCAAATTCGATCAAATTTGAGCGAATTTCAAGCGAATTTGATTTTTTTGGGGGCAAAATTCATCCAAACCGATTTTTTTGGGATCGGTTTGTATTTCTACCGGACCCCACTGGTAGCACTGCAATTTCCGATTTTCGGTCGATTTTCTGCCGAAATTCGGAACCTGCTTGTGTGATATCGCTCCAAAGATACCCCATTAAACTAGAGCTCCAGCTATAAGAATCTTGGAGGAATTTGTTCATGTACTAATTTGTGCAGCTGCGCACCTCAGTTATGAAACGAGCACTAATGCTGTTGTTATGATTAACCCAGAATTTTAATATTTAATACAACTCTCTTTTTTCCTAAGGTAGAATATATAACAGCAATCTGTAGCCATGAAGCCGTGAACTCAACTTTGAGGATATATAAGCAATAGATTTTCAGGTTGCTTTAATCTGATGATGTTACCGAATATGATTGGCTGGACTTCACTCTTGATTCTCTCTGTTTGTTCATATATTATATAATTATAAGACTCATTTCAATATTTGGATGTGTGAAGAGGGCCACACTTCTGGAGAGCCATTGCTATATTCCCTGATTAATTAAAATGGCAAAACTCCACTTTCAGGGAGGCTTTCTAGCTACATTATTATCATCCGCCTCGCGTATTTGTGACAAATTGCGCTTTATCTGAGTATCATTTGAATTATATGCCTTCAAACAATCTTCTTGTTGGTGACTCTAGATGTGTATATATATTTAGAACCATAGATAACCTAGATTGGTACTATGTATTTGAACGTAGACTAATTATTAAGTTTAGCTTACAACAACCAACGAATAACGCCAAAGAACCATGCACAGGAACTAGCACAATTACATATCCATGACTAACTAGGAGTACAGAACTATAGATCTTTAACTGTAGAAGGAACATGCTATGCTGATGGATAGAGAACACTGAAAAGAGCTAGCATCTAAAAGGTCTCAAGTGTCATAGGCCAAGCATGCAGGGAGGAGATGGCAGCAATCTTTCCTTTGAGAATGTCCAATGAGCACTCACTCACTCACTCGTTCTCCTTTGCCTTTGCCTTTCATTAAGCAAAAGCCAATTGGAATCTGTCCAAGCTTTATGCCCAAAACCACTAGCATCTACTATGAAGCATCCCACAAGGAGATGTCTCCTCATCTCCATGGCCACCAGGTGGCTGCCGCCAAAAACACCTCCATTTCAGCGATGAATCCAGACTGACATCTGGGAAAGAGTTTTTTTTTTGTGATTTCCATAGACTTTCTATGCAACTTTTAGGGACTCTGTAGCACTTCTTGCCATCCACTGCTGTGAAGGAAAGAAAAGAACAAAACACTGGTGTATCTGAAAGGTGCACCTTCAGTTATATAGATATGATCTCATCGGTATCAAAAAAGAAAAGAAAAAAAAATGGAACATGCTTTTACACGTTCTCGAAAAAAGATTAGAGCAATGGGATTAAAGGTTTGTAGGCGAACTGTCCTATTTTGGCCTAATATTTTTTGTTGTGAAGATCAATGCACAAATTATATGTGATATAGATAAATATCTTGTAATCTTTAAGTAACAAAAGAACACTCCGAATCATCTTAGAGACAATGGGCTTCTTTAGGCTCATCAGCTCCAAACATTCTCTCCAGAATTCAGATTCATCCATATCTCCAAAACCCAGCTAACTAACAAGGATACCTTTCTAGAACAACCGCTCCTCCTTTATTTCAGTACATACCGCGTTAGGACGTGGGTAGAAGGGACGAGACTCGTCGAAAGTCACATCCCGAGAAATCCGCATCCGTCGACCAACAGGATCCCAAAGACCGATATCCCTTGTGCTCGCATCAGATCCCGAAAGATACACTCAACAGATCGAGCGGCGGCTTGGTACGCTCGAGGGGCGAGGAGAACATAGCAAACGCAACAAACAGATTTAAGCGCGAGTAGTCGAAGAAGACCACAAAGACGCCAACAGAATCGCACTCAAGAGCGTAAGAGGGCGGATGTTAACGAGATAGGTGGCAGTGGAAACAAAGATCGCCCAAAAGTGAGGTGGAATAGAGGCGCAATCATCGCGCACGAGCCGCCTCAAGGAGATGACGATGCTTGCGCCACGACACCATTCGAGCATGAGCACCGTGACAGAGAACCGAGCGAGAGTACCGCCAGAAGGAAGCCGCAGTAACGAGAGGTACTCGTCAATGAGTCGCACGAAAGACACGAATAGGGGTGGAGAACTGTATGGACCATAGTGGCAAATTGTTTATAGATAGATAAGACCTCACTACGAGAAGACATAAAATATATCCAAGTGTGGCGAAAAATCATCTATAAAATGATATAATATCGATGACCCCTTTCAAACGAAGGAGCCGGACCCCAAACATCCAATGAACAAGATTAAAAGGACGCTGAGACATCGATCGACTATGAGGATAAGGAAGCTCAATCTGCTTACCTAACTTACACTCGACAATCTAAAGACACATCTTCCGAGATGCACTTTAAGACCACGACGAACCAAAGACGCATGCACGAGATCCACACAGATGACCAAGACGGTGATGCCACGCAAAAGAGCCGGTAGGCGGCGACAGTAGCCGAGAGACCGACGGCAACGGTAGCAAAGGAAGGAAGGTGAAGCGTCAAGCTCCTAGAGACGCCGTGAGTCAAGGCGCCGAGGCCGAACCAACCGAGCTCCTGTAGCGGTCCCGAACACAACAAGAGTCGAGTCGAGAATGACCCGACAACCAAGATCGATCGCCAGCAGAAGAAATCGCATGGTAAGGCGAGGAACATAAGCAATGTAAGAAACATGAAAAGATGAGTTGCTAAGAGGGCCTCACCAGAGACGAAAGAGATGTACCATCGCAGTAAGAACACCGATGGGAGAATCAAGGGGTGTAATGAAAGACAGAGTGGAAGGATCGGAGTCATGTGAAAAGATGCTCCGTAATCAAGAATCTACGGGAGGTACCGATCGTAGAAGGTGATTTCTCGCCCAAGAGTCAGAGAGCGTGAGCTCGCAGCAAAGCGCGGTCCGCTATCTCTCCCGCTGAGAGAAACTGCCAAGAAGTCGATGCAGCGCCGATGTAGAAGCACCAGCGCGAGCTAGTAGAAGAACGACGAGAAAGATGCCGCTTCTTATAGCACTGGGACTCAATGTGGCCGACCTTATTGCAAGAGGAGCGGTGAGGACGACCACCGCCGATGGAGGGCGCCACCACCACTTGTGGCGGCCGAGGAGGCAGCAGTCGACGCTGGAGCCGCCTTGTAGCAGTGGCGGGCGGCGAGCACGGAGGGGAGTGGTAGCGAGCCAGCACCACTCAGCGAGTCTCTCCGCACGTATCTCGAAGAGCCTCCGAGAGTGACACGAGGGTGGCGTGCAAGGAGCCGGGCACGCCGCCGTCGAACTCAGACGACGGCGAGTAAGGAACTCGAGATCCGCAAACCTCCGTGTCAAGACGCATACCTAGGCAAAGATCGACAGAGCGACACCAAGCAAGCGGGAGAGAGTCCACCGACGCCGGACAACAGAGCTCGAGCGTAAAAGCGCCAACAGAGCATCACTGCCAAGAGAGTGCTCTGGCGACCACTGACGTGTAGAGAGCATCACCGAGGGCTCGTAGCGCTGACGAAGGTGAGTCTACATCTGGAAAGCGGTAGGGAGTCCCACAACCTCAGAAGAGAACTGAGGCTGGATACTAGCGATGAGGACAGCAGCAGCCCGAGCGTCGTCGTCGTACCATTGAGTGTAGGCGGTCAAGCGATCCTTGTAGAAGTCCAGAGCCTCCTGGTAGGCAGAGATAGCCTCATCATCAACAAGGCGAAGGTCCAAAGCAGCAGCCTTGTGTTGTTGGGGGGCGCGCAACAGCGAGGCTCCGCGCCGAGGTGTAGGGCAAGGCGACAGTAACATCGCCGAGAGGACGCCCCAGAGACGAAGACCACGCATGTGGATGCGCATGTGAGACACGAAATCGGTGTAATTAACACCATCGAAGATCACCGGACAACGAGGAAGGGAAATGGTACCCATTGGTAGGCGGCGCTGGACGACGCGACGACCAAGGCAACGAAGTTCAACAGCGGCGCCAACGGCGCGACGGTTAGAACGATGTTTTTTTTACTCTTTCCTTTCTTTTTTCTATCGGGCCGGCTGAGAGACGGCCCAAAAACGCACGACCGCATGCACGGGAGCCCTCTAGGGTTCTCTCTCGGCGGCGTGGAGTGGAAGCCTCTCGCGCGCCGACGATGGCGACCCCCGGCGGCGCCTCCACCCAGCGCCGCTCCCGGCAGGTTTCCAGCGCCGCTTCTCGCCGACGCTCCCGCTAGGCGGCGCTTCCCCCGCGGCGCTCCCCCAGCGGTGGCGGCGGGGCGGTTCCGGGAGAGGAGAGAGGCGAAGAGCCGGCGGGGGCGACGAGGAGGCCGATGGGGGCGACAGATCTAGGAGGGCGGCGACACCCGGGACCGAGAGGGAGGCGGCTGCGGATCTGGGATGACGGCGCCGGCGGGGGTGACGGCCGGCGGAGCGGCGAGCGGCGCGCCGACTCAAGCCGAGACGGAGGCGGCTTCTCCGTTCGGGAGACGTCAAGATGACGTCAAGGCGACGACCACTCGGATCCGAGGACGGTGGCGGCAGCGACGACAAGCGGAGCGACGAAAACGCTAGGTTTGCTCTGATACCATGAAATGAATAGCGCTTGTATTCAATATGAGGCCAATAGGCCAGTATATATACACAAGTACATACGGTGAATATGCAAAGAACCCCTTATAACAATGGGGAATAACACACTATACATATATATCTCTAACAGAAATTACTTTATGTTCATGTCAGGATGTATTTTCGACGAGGAAACATCGTTTTCATGGACAAGGTACTCTCTTTCACAAAATGCACTTTCATGTATTCTCAAGTTCACCCTGTATTTTCTGCGGGCCAAAAGTAAATGTGCAGAGGGTGATAGAGGTGAAAATTTTGTGCGCACTAAGAAGTGATGTGTTTTAAATGCCAAAGAATTCTTTGGCATTACAAATTGTTTGGCAAAGATGCTTTGTCCAACAAAAGAGAGAGAGAGAGGAGAGAAAAAGAGGGGTTATTGACATGACACCAAATGAGCATCGTGTTTTAATTAAGCTAGCAAGGCTAGCTATCTTTATAACAAGACATATAGTCGTAAAGCAAAGGGAGGAGGAATTCATAGGCATTAGCCACCTAAATAATTGCGCGGCAACAAAACCTGCAAAATTGCAATACCAAGGCGTCTCCGGCTCTTATCTCGCTTGCTTGTTCTTTTATTACCATTTTTCCTTGGGTGTGAAAATCAGCTAAAGGTTGAAACACATGTGAAAATCTGGTGCGAAAGTTTTCAAAAATTCTTTTAAAAAAGGAACAGATGTAGAGAATGATGCTCCTATCTTATTTGTGTAATACCAAATTAAGCATCTCCGGCTCTTATCTCGTTTACGGTACATCCTACTTAGTAGTAAGTGGACAACAGCCTGAATTTAAGCCGTAACCGGCCTGTTACCATCAGGAATCAAGAAGGCAAGAACCGCACAAGCAATCACTACGGGCTCAATGATTGAGTTGCATATAGATCATAGATGGAAGATCACATGTTCTATTCCAAATTCTTGCACGTACGGGACCATGCAGGTGCAAAGATCTGGAACCTTGGCGCCAATCCGTATACGCATGCATGCATCTTGATTTCAGCTAGCTAGCTACATGCATGCCCCGTCCAATTAATGGACGGACACGATGTAGGCCATGTATCTAGGAAAGCAGCATGGCCGTGCGATACATGCCATCAGTCAGTTCTCGCATGTCTCGTCGTCAGGAGCGCAATGCATTGCAACGTACGCAAGCACATGCATGAGCCAAGTGGCCCAAAAAATATATTCTCTGACAGAGAGGAGGCCGGGAATTAGCTAGATTACTTGGTGCTGCGCCCACTATATAAATGGCATCTCTAGTCTCACACTCTCACTTATGCTAACCAAGAGAGAATAGTCGCGCAGAAAGCTGTAGGTTTAACCGCAGCAACCTCGAAGCTAGTTCAAACTAGTGGGAGGTTGTGTGCGGGAGGAGGAAGAAGAAGGATATATATTGTCATCCATGGCGAGAGGCAAGGTGCAGCTCCGCCGCATCGAGAACCCCGTCCACCGGCAGGTCACCTTCTGCAAGCGCCGCGCCGGTCTGCTCAAGAAGGCCAGGGAGCTCTCCGTCCTCTGCGACGCCGACATCGGCATCATCGTCTTCTCCGCGCACGGCAAGCTCTACGACCTCGCCACCACAGGGTACAAGTCTCTCTCTCTTCGCTTAAGTCATCTTCTGGTGATCTCTGAGCTCCTCTGACAAGTGACAATCGTGCTGATTAATTTGCTGGCCTGATAGGACTATGGAAGAACTGATCGAGAGGTACAAGAGCGCAAGCGGAGAACGCATGCAGACCGATGGCTGCGGCGACCAGAGAATGGTTAGTCGTTGCTAGTCGTGTTCTTCTCTTGTCCCACGCAAAAAATGAAAGTTAGCATCATATATTCATTTTCCATGTCTGATCGCTTGAATATAATGTAATATTCACTTTTAGAAGTCTAATATTAGTGTCTTTTTTTAAACATGCATCGCATGAGCTGCTAGTTAACATGAAAATCTGGATGGCACTGTACTTTTTTCAGAGCTTACTAGTGCTAATTTTTCTCATGCATAGTACGAAACTGCTAGGTGAAGTTAAGAGACATGGAATATATGCTGTGCTTATGTTGCCATCTGATCTATTTAATTACAGCAGCGTTTATAACTCTTTGGCAGTGCAAATCCTCTCTGTTTGCAACGTTTACACCAGTGTTCAACTTTCTACTAGGTTCAGGCAATAGACACCCTCTCTGTTACATGTTGCCACTAGCTGCAACTTTAGAATATTGCCGCTATCGCCCCTCTCCCTGTACTAATTTAAAACTTGACCATGTATCTGGCTAGGACTCAAAACAGGAGGCAATGGTGCTGAAACAAGAAATCAATCTACTGCAGAAGGGCCTGAGGTAAGTATTCACAGGTTGCACTACAATTTTGCTACAAGTCACATTTTTAATCTCAGAAAGGAGATGAAAGAACACAACCTTTCCAACACATCAAGTTTGTTCTCATACACCAGCATATTTTACCATTCAAATATCCCCTGAGACCATGACAGCTATGTTTACTTAGAGGTTAGGGCTGTGACATGAATCCAGTACATTCCATGGCATAGTCCATAGTCCATAACTCCATATAATATACCAGTGGTTGTATTTGCAAGCAACGTAAACATTTCTCTGAGTGCTACAAACTTAAAACTTTTCCTCTTACATTTCAGTTAGTTTCATGCACCAAACCAAACTGTTGACTCAAAAAACTTGGTCTGTAAAAAGGAGAACTTCAGATTTTACTCATTTTAACGAATTCTACCACTTACTCTTGACAAAATAAAAACCATGGCAGGTACATCTATGGGAACAGGGCAAATGAGCAGATCACTGTTGAAGAGCTGAATGCCCTAGAGAGGTACTTAGAGATATGGATGTACAACATCCGCTCGGCAAAGGTAATTCACAGAAAGTCTCAAAGTTTCTTAAAGAAATATTGTTTCAAACATTGCTAAAACCTTCTCATCTAAAAGATGCAGATAATGATCCAAGAGATCCAAGCACTGAAGAGCAAGGCAAGTCAAATAGTCTTGTTTACCTCTATAAATACCCAATAAAACATTGGCAACTTACTAAAAATATAGCTGAACTCTCTATATGCAGGAAGGCATGTTGAAAGCTGCTAACGAAATTCTCCAAGAAAAGGTATCGATTATTGATTGGCATGGAACAGTAAACTTCCAATGTTAAACTTGAATATACAGATCTTTGTACCATGCCATGTAAGCAAACTGATGGTATAAATGTGTTGTTGCTTGCAGATAGTAGAACAGAACGGTTTGATTGACGTAGGCATGATGGTAGCAGATCAGCAAAATGGGCATTTTAGTACAGTCCCACTGATAGAAGAGATCACTAACCCACTGACTATACTGAGTGGCTATTCTACTTGTAGGGGCTCAGAGATGGGCTATTCCTTCTGACGGTAATAATGCCCTGGGGGATTACTTGTGTTAATTATTAGTGTGTAATACAATTAATAATGCTTGTATTATGGTTTGTACTGCTACTTTGATGCAACTTGTATGAGCTATAGTCCCTCAGGAGCGCCCTTTAGTATTGTATTGCCTTGAGTGGTTGTGCTTTTATTTTCCCTAAAGAACTCTTGAGGAGCTCTGATGTTGAGCTATTCCAGATAATTGAAACCTTTGTTTGTTGTTGCATGGAATATGTTTAGATGTTACAATCCTTTCAGAGCAAGTGATTTTACATGTGCACAATTGGACAATATTTGTTTGGCACATGATCGATCTCAGTTTGCATGGATTAGGGTAAGCAAAGATGATATACAAAGAAAAATCGTAGGCATGAGAAACCATGGTTGGAAATCACTGATACAGTAACACCGTCAGAAAATGTTCTGCTAAATCATACCAGTAATAGCTCCAGCAGCACCTGTGGTAGAAACAACCTTCTAAACTCAGGATCAGTAAATGGACCACTACTCATGTTATGAACATCATCTGCCTAAGAAAGGCTGATACAAGATAAGTTTTGTCGTAGTAGGGCACCAAGAGGTGCCTTGCCCCAGGATCGCCGGCAATACTCAGGAGCCTTAGGGAAGTCATGTGTGTATAGACCAAATCCATAAGGTGCATCTATATAAATATACCTACATGTCCGTGTGTCATTTGTTGTTGAGAAGACCATGGCAATATGATAGAAGTGTGCAACATGATGGCCGCTCCAATAGATATGCTTTTAAGTGAAAGGAGGACAAATAAACTTAATCCAATGACTCTAGCCAAATACATGTTAAATTTCAGCAAAAAGCTTGCTGAAAATGAAGGTAAAAGAAAGAAAAGAGTGATTTTCACACATTGGTAAGTGAGAGTCATAAGCCAAATATGAGAGGAAAACTAAAAGGGAGGGAGGGTTGATTATGTTAGCCACAAAATAAAATTTGAGAGATGTGAGCAATAACCCATTAAAGATGCACTTTATACGTGTATACAAAGATGCAATTGTTTTACTTTCAACTAACAACTTAACATCTCTTTCTAGTGGTGTTTTCTCTCTTTTGCAGGCATTTGAGGACGTGTTTCCGGATGAGATACCAATGAGACTTCCGCCATTGCGTGAAATAGAGCATCAAATTGATCTAGTTCCTGCGCATCACTTCCAAACTGTCCACCATACCGGACCAATCCGGAGGAAACCAAAGAAAATCAGCGTCAAGTGCAAGAGCTACTTGAGAAAGGGTATGTACGTGAAAGTCTTAGTTTTTGCGCTGTTCCTATAATTTTTATTTCTAAAAAAGATGGTGCATAGAGAATGTGTGTCGATTGTTGTGCCATTAACAATATCACTATTAGATATTGTCATCCTATTCCTAGGTTAGATGATATGCTAGATGAACTTAGTGGTTCTGTTATATTCTCCAAAATTGATTTGATGGGTGAATGCCATCGATTAGGATGAAACTTGGTGATGAATGGAAGATCGCTTTTAAGACTAAATTTGGATTGTATGAATGGTTAGTCATACCTTTTGGTTTATCTAATGCACCTAGTACATTCATGCGATTGATGAATCATGTTTTAAGAGCATTCATTGGTAAATTTATTATGGTATACTTTAATGACATTTTCTATAGCAAAACGATGGATGAACATATTGATCATACTACAAGTGTTAGAAGTGCTTAGAAATGAGAAATTGTATGCTAATCTTGTAAATGCATCTTTTGTACTAATAAAGTTGTGTTCTTAGACTATGTTATTTTTGTCAAGGCGTTGAGGTAGATGAATTTAAAATCAGCAATTAAAAATTGGTCTACCCTCGAATGTTAGTCAAATAAGAAGCTTTCATGGTTTTGCTAGTTTTTATCATTGTTTTGTTAAAGATTTCAGCACCATTGCTGCCCTATTAAACGAGTTAACTAAAAAGAGTGTTGTGTTTGAATGGGGTGCATCACAAGAAAAATCTTTTCAAGAGCTAAAGAAAAGGTTAATTGAAGCAACATTGCTTGTTTTGCCTGATTTCACTAAGACTTTTGAAATTGAATGTGATGCTAGTGGAATAGGTATTGGTGGTGTTTTGATGCAAGAAGGAAAACCCGTAGCATGCTTTAGTGAGAAACTAGGAGGTGCTCAATTGAACTACCTTGTGTATGATAAATAATTGTATGTTTTAGTACGCGTGTGTGCTTGAAACTTGACAACATTATCTTTGGTCTAAAGAATTTGTTATTCACTCTAATCATAAAGCTTTGAAATATTTAAAAGGCAAGCTAAATTGAACCGTAGACATGCTAAATGGGTAGAATTCATTGAAACTTTCCCATATATTGTTAAGTACAAGAAAGGAAAAGAGAATGTGGTAGCTGATGCCTTATCTAGAAAGAATGTGCTTTTGACTCAATTGGGCGTAAAAGTTCCTGGATTGGAGAATTTGAAAGATTTATATGTTTTCGATATTGAATTTTCAGAACCATATTATAAATACAAAGATGGAAAAGAATGGGACAAGTTTCATGTTCATGATGGGTTCTTATTTCGTGCTAACAAATTATGTGTTCCAGATTCGTCCGTGTGTTTGTTTTTATTGCAGAAATCTCATGCAAGTGGATTGATGTGACACTTTGGGAGAGACAAGGCCTTCATGATGTTGAGCGATCACTTTTATTGGCCTAAAATGAGGCGTGATGTCGAAAGGTTTGTACAGCGATGTGTGGTATGCCACAAAGCAAAATCTAAATTAATCCACATGGTTTATACACCCCACTTCCTGTTCGTAGTGTGCCTTGGGAGGATATTAGTATGGACTTTGTTTTAGGGATACCTAGGACTAAGAGGGGAAGGGATTCAGTTTTTGTAGTTGTGGATATGTTCTCTAAAATGACACATTTTATTCCCTATCACAAAAGCGATGATGCGTCGCATATAGTTGACTTATTTTTCAGGAAAATTGTAAGATTGTATGGCATGCCAAAGACGATTATTTCAGATCGTGATATCAAGTTCATGAGTTACTTTTGGAAGACTTTGTGGGTCAAGGTTGAGACAAAGTTGTTGTTCTAAACAACTTGTTATCCACAAACGGATGGACAAACGGAGGTGGTGTATGATTTTAAACCAATCATGCCACTTGATTTGCTGCCACTTTCACTACATGGACATGCTAATATGGAGGTGTCAAAATGTGCTGAATATGTGAAGAAAACTCATGTCAAGACTAAAGAAGAAATTAAAAAGAAGACACGCTACTATGCTGAGAAGGCGAACAAGTCAAGAAAGAATATGCTATTTGAACCAGGTGACTTGGTTTGGGTGCACCTACACAAAGAACGCTTTCCGGACAAGCGTAAGTCCAAGTTGATGCCTCGAGGAGATGGTCCACCAAAGTACTTGAGAAGATCAATGACAATGCATATAAGATTGAGCTTTTGGGAGATGATTATGCTGTGAGTTCTACATTCAATATTGCTGATTTATCACCATTCTTTGGACCGAAAGAATCAGAGTCGAGGACGACTCCTTTTCAAGAGAGGGAGGATGACGAGACATCCCGATTGGACCGACACAAGCAAGGCTAAATTAATTAATTAGCAGTGCGAACTCGCTTCTAATTAATTTTAATCTTAATTATCATGAATATATGTTACTGCCTAATAGTTTCATATTGTGTGTGTGTAGTTTTATACGTACAAAAGCATGGGAGACCACCAAGAATCAATTTATTATTTTCAGAGAGAGCTATACGCTTGTTCTTTCTAGGGTTTGACACACAGTTACAACCTAAAGGGGAAATTGGGCGTTCTCAACCCCGTTGTTCTTATGATTCCTTGTGTTTTGCAGGAGCGGTGACACGCCTACTTTGTGTGGCCGGGTAGACGGGATCACGAGCGTGCAGTTGGATTAATTCTTTTGTCGTAGGTTGCTGTTTTGACAGTGGTTGACACCGAATCTAAAGTTATCATCGATCCTACGTCGTGAAGATCGGACATCCCCCGTATTAGACATGCCATGAGATCAGCACCTATGACAACCGGAACTACCCTTTAAGGAAACAAACAAAATAATCATGCCTATATTGAATTATGGTATGACTTGTAGAGGATTTTCATTACTCACTGTCTAGCATTTAGTAGTATTCAATTGATTTATCTAGTTTACATAAGTTATATGGATCAAATTTCCTAGTAAAAATCATAGGAAATACTACTACATGTTTTTTCTATGCAATTAATTCTATTTTTTATCGTCTATATTGGTTAAAACTAACTAATTTGGCTTCTAATGTCTACTCTGTTTTGCTTGTTATCCTACCGACTACACGGTGACTTTCTTCATGCATATAAGGCTGCTAGGGCATATGATCTTGCTGCTCTGAAATATTGGGGTGTTAATGTACTACCAACTTCCCTATAAGTGTCATGCTTTCCTTATTCCCTAAATAGCTCAGTTCATAATGTATATGTTTTCCCTTTTGGCACTTGTTTTGAAATCTTTCATGTTGTCCTATTCCTCTTTGATTCTCATATTTGCTTTGTAGGGCCTCCAAGGTGGGAGTCATGGAAATACCTCTGTTGATGTTGACGTTCTCATATTAGCTAGTTGGTATTTTGATGGGAGTCATGGAAATGTACCATATGTATGAACTAAGATTTTGTTGTATGAATCGCATGTTTTGTGCTGTATGGAAATGTACCACTGTTCTGGAGTCATGGAAATGTAGCACATGTATGAACTAAGATTTTGTTGTATGAACTGCATGTTTTGTGTTGTATGAATGATCCAAATGAAGTGTTGTTGAATGTTGGGATTGAGTATCTTGTTTTATGCAAAATGCGTGTTCGGCTTCTGAAACCGTACTTCAGATTCTGAAAATGCTACAGTATCACTCCTAGAACTATTTAGTTATGAACTTTGAATATATTTATGTATGCAATCAGAAAATGCAACATGAGATTCTGCAAACAACATTTCATCACTTGACAATCACATTATCAGGTTTGTCTTATCAAGATTACAAAATGTAGCATTCCAGTGAAGTCAACTGTCAGGATTCAGAACCTTTGTTTCCAGTCTTTCTCTTGTCATCACACATATGGTAGGACTCTAGGTGCTAAATGCAATACACAGATAGTCATTCATACATAATTTTTCATTCATACATAGATAGCAATTCATACTCTGGGGAGAACAAGATTTGAAATCATACATTATTTTTCAATGCCAGAAAGGCAGTCAATACTACATGGCGCATGACAGTTCATGGATACATGGCACATTACAGTTCACAAACACAGTTAATCGACAATCTTTGCAATGGAAATTCCTAGAAAGAACATTAAACATGCAACAAGAACCATTTTAAACTTCTCATCTGCGGTCGCTGATTTCAGAATGGACTTATTAATTTGGTCCAATGACTTGTTCATTTTAGCCAAATGTGCTAACACATGGTCGTCAACATGGGATACCATTGGATATGTTCGGTGTGCATTGCTGAACTTCACATAGCGTTCCTCTTTGATGGGAGTGTGGCCCGATCTTCCGATAGGTACTGATACGTCGATTGTGGAGAACACGACGTTGATGATCCAAAGGCTCCGACCCGAATAGATCGATCCCCTTGCAATCATTACACCACTGCTCCGTTGGTTATCAACCGTGCCAAACGCGGTTGACTCGCTAAGAAGGCTATCTCCAAGCGAATCGAGAACACAAGCAAGAGAGTAGAAGATGCAATCAGACATGAATAATAATTGAAGCACACAAGTTGGGGTTCTCAAACCGATGAACGCGAAATCGCAGCGTAATATTATCTAAGAAAAACCCGCCTATCCAAAAGGGATGGCAGCCACTATATGAAGGAGGAAGGGGGCGGTGGCACTGTTCACATGTGAATAGTACCACACGTGAACAGTAACCAAAACCCTAGGGGTGGGTTGGCCATATGGGCCACATGTCCCAAATCAGCCCATTCATGATATAAGTCAGCCCATTCATTACATAGCCTATGGGCCAACAAGAGGTGACGCAAAGACTAGGCGTGTAGACATAGTATGATGGCATGTAGACGTAGCTCGGCATGTAGGAGTAGTAGCAGCTCGGTCCAATTGGGAAATATGGCACTGCCGTAGCTGAAAGTCCTGTCGCAAAAGGTGTGGTTGTAGTAGAGGATGCAGTGCAGCGGGTCGAAGTAGTGGTTGCATCCTTAGAGTTGATGTCCTCATCACTCTTTTTTGTCCTGTTCCATGAAATGCAACCCAGCCAGATATGTCTGATATTGATCTTTCCACATGAAAGTGTCGCAACCGCTAGAATACTTCTGCACAAAAACATTGCAAGGTGATAAAACAAAAGTGTCTCCTCAAACATCAAACAGAGTTAGGCATTTGTACAATCTTACGTCGTTGTTGTTAGGGCATTTCTAATACTCTTTTCCTTGATTCTTTGAGCTCCCAGACAATGCCCAAATCATCTTCTCACCGCATTTTGGCATGACACAAGCTATAGACCCCCACAAGGCCCTGACGCAAACGACTCAGAAACTACAACACTTTCTTCTTCTCCATCAATCACAAGATCGCACTTTGCCCTCGAAAGAAACCTATCAAGACGGGAGGAAGGTAATCCAAGTGTAACCAGATTGGGCACGGGAGGAAGGAAAATGGAAGTGTAGATGCCAATAGAATTACTCCCGCCTCTTGAACCCCAAATCGAAGTGGAAAATTAAGCACGGGAGGGGCACTTGCCACGCGCAGCGCAAGGGCCCACGGATGCGCGCACTGGAGTGGACTCGGTGCAAGGGGAGGGGGAGGACAACTCAATGGATCGAGTGCTTATCTCACACGGGGCCCGCCACAAGACAAGGGGCCCGTGGCGGTATGGGCTGCGCAAGATTCGCGAGGCACTCGGCGAACTACAATGCACAGGAGGTGGCGCCGCTAGAAGGGGGGGTGCAAAGTGGAGCGCAGGTACGACACAACACGGCGTTGGGAGGAGGCGCATGGGGGTGGCGCGCCAGCCTTCAAACCCTAGCGCCGTGTTCGGTTTGGGAGGGGAACGCGGTCGAGTGGGAGGCGGTGGAAGCAAAGCGGCGTTGTGGAAGAATGCTTGGGCGGAGGTGGGGGGGGGGTCCGCAAATGGGCCGTAAGTGAGAGGTGGGTGCGACGACGGCCGTGGATCGCTGGATGGACGGCTCAGATGAGTCATGTGCATCCACATATGCACATATGTGCACAGGATATGTCGCCTATATATGTAGCCCTAAGGGCATGAAAAAGGGAGGCTTTCCCTCATTGATACTCATAATACAATGCCCATACCTCTCACGCTTTTTGGCTCATCTCATTCGGTTCCCTATGACAAAATAGTACTCAGTACTGTCTAGTTTTGATGTTACAACAACTTTATATGCAAAAAAAATCGCCATGGCGCCTACAAGATAACACAACACTGAAAGAATGGCCCAAGGAAACATGCTATACTTCATATCAGCAAGAACAAGACGATCTAGTGTGGTTCTAGCATTTGCCTATCCGAATGAAATTATAATTATTAATTGCATCAGACGAAACTGCAACCTCTGAAGCATACATCAAACTTTCAGGCTCCGAGACCAAGGCTCACTTGGTACGCACTGCATTTGCCTATCCGAATGAAACTGTAATTACTAATTGCATTAGGCTCAGTTTGCACCGAGACAGGAAGGCTGACATAAATTCTTTGCCGAGAGAGAGAGAAGGCTGACAAGAAGGGGAATGCAGATACGAAACTATGCTCAGATGCACCTACTATAAACCACACATATGATCATCGTTCATCGACGCCAAAAGAAATTAGCCACATGAAATGGTTTTGAATGCAGTATGCAGCATTTTTATCATCTTTGAGACCAATCAATACTTACAAGCCGCAAAATAGTCTTGAGAACAGATATATTGGAAAGGAACATCATTTAGTTTTTGCACCAGTGCGAGCATGAACATTGTAGAGGACTGAGAACAAACAGAGCTCATAGTAAAGACAAATACATCGTCCAGATGATTGTCACAACCAACACGTGCACCTTATTGGAAAAGAGTAAGCAAAAAGCTACAAATCCCACACTAGAGAGACCATTGCTTTGTCAAGCTGGTGTGCTCAAACAGACATCAGGCAATGTGAGTTCAGCTCTTCTGGCCTGTTCACATAAGCACAACAAATGCAGGAGGGTTAGAATGAACCAGGAATCCTTTAGTAGCAAAACAAGGGTGGTAAATACTGTCATGCAAATTACTCCAATCAAACGTGTATTCTGAAACTAACACAACTTAATCCTATGCTTTTAGACTTTTAGTTGCCCTAATTCACTCAATAGCAATAGGATGTATCATTGAAACCTTGCAGTTGCACTTTTACATAATACATAGACACTACTGGAACCGCTATCGTATAATGTCCAAACTCCCAACTCCTAAGACAGCTAATGAAAACTTGCAAAACTAACAAAATACTATTATGCAGTCAATTGACTCCGATCAGTCGCGTGTTAACAAGTAATCTCATCCTTGCAAAAAAAAAAAAAAAGAAGGTAATCTCACGCTGAAACTGATACAACAACATCTTATACTTTAAACATTCCTAATTCACTCGAAAAGGTATATTATCGACACCACACAATCCCAGCTTAACATTCCCAATTCACTCATCGACAACTCACAGTCACAACTTTTACTTAGAAAATACTGGAATCACTATCGCAGCATGTTTCTCTTTCAGAGGGATAGATAGGTACTAAACACAGCAATTTTTAGAACTGAATCATCGGATAAGAATAAATAGAAGGCAGGATTCGAGGCCACAAAGAATATACACACCTGAGACCTTGTCCTCCCACCAGTAGATGAACCTGAGGTTGGCCCCTGCTTGTCCATCTTGTAGAGCTGGTACCAGTGCTCCGCCACCTCCGATCCGAAGACGGCGCCGCAGAGCGCCCGAACCCGGTAGCCAGCACGACACCTGCAGGCAGGCAGCCACCACATCTCGGTCAACAAGAAGCAACAACGCAGGTCAAGAATCTAGATCGGTCAGGAAACCGCAGCCAGCGGGCACAGCCGCAAGGGCGCGATTTGTCGTACCGTGCGGGCTCTGAGTACTTGAAGGCGACGCCGCCGAGGTGCGCGCTGCCGACGAGGGCCCCGCCGAGCGCGAACTTCCTGGACTCCCTCAGGGCCTTGAGCTGCAGGCGGAACCGGGAAGATCAGACAACAAGCAGGTGGCGAACGGAAGGAAGGATCGGATCGGGAGACGGATAGGACATCAGACCTGCGGGCCGTAGACGGGGTCGGAGGCGATGAACTCGTCGACGTCGGCGTCGGACCACTTGGGGAGGGGCTTATCGCGGCCGTAGACCTTCTTGAAGTAGTCGAGGAAGGCGAAATTGCGCGCCCAGTGCTGCTTGACGCCCTCAAAGTGCTCGCCGATCCCCATCGCCGTCGCCGCCGCCGCCGCCGCCTCGATTGGGTTGGATTCGATTCGATTCGACGGCGAGGACGAGCCGTGCTTGCGTTGTCAGCCAGGTGGGGAAGGGGAGGGAGGGCGGAATGGATGATGACGTCGACCGACTCTCACGGGCCCAAACATTTTTATTATGGGCTCGAATGAGCCTCCGGTCTAGCTAACATAGTGCTATTGGGCCAGGCCCAAAGCCCACCGCCATGTCCTTGTCCTCCTCCAACTCCGCTTTACTTCTCCTGACACCTGCTGCATCTGCACGCCCACATTAAAGCAGCAGCAGCAGAAGCCATGCAATGCACATTTGCAGGCTCCATGTATCTGCCGGACAATTTTGATCTGACTCCAAGTCGAGCGAGAGGATCATCCGATCCGTGCGCTACGGATCGATCGAGCACACGAATCACAATTCACAGAAGTCGTCGTCGTCGTCGGTAAAACTCGATCGATTCCCTTCCTGCGTCGCCTGCTCGTGCCGCTGTTGTTACTGACGCGTGCACTGTGTCTGCATTCCGCAGTACGTTCAGCAACCTGACTCGACCTTTCTATTTTCTTTCTGGTCTCGCATAAATGCATCTCTATCTTTCACAGTTCACAGTCGTCGGCCATGGCATTTAACTCCTGCGGCCTACGCCCGGACACGTCGACGTCGTACTGTGTCGCACCTATCTGCCTACTTATTTACTCCGACCCATCCATCTGCCTGATCCTTTAATTCACCGTGGCAAGCGCGAGCCATTCTCTAGCTAGCTAAGCTTGAGCAACCATTGCATGCATGCTTACACTAACAGTGCCAGATCGACAAGAGTGACAAACACAAGACTATGGTCGTGCGACTCGTCGGCCTCCGGCGCCTGTGGCCGCTGCTGCTCCTCGTGGTGGCGGCGGCGGCGGCGCAGGGCGAGGGGGCGCCCTGGTGCCGGCGCTGTTCGTGTTCGGGGACTCGCTCATCGACAACGGCAACAACAACAACCTCGCCTCGCTCGCCAAGGCCAACTACTTCCCCTACGGCATCGACTTCGCCGCAGGACCCACCGGCCGATTCTGCAACGGGTACACCATCGTCGACGAGCTCGGTATGTATGCAACTCAAGATTCTGAACCATGCATGCATTCACCAATTGTATTGCACTCTAGAGGGGACAAAAGAGAGAAGCATTTACCAGTATGAACATTCTGAAAGATCTACCTAGCTAGGAGTTTCAGAGTTCAGGCTTCAGATACCTTGTGTTAGTGTGGGTTACAACTTGCAGTAACAAGTCCTTTTGTGCTTAATGTCTGCTACAACCAAAGGAGAGGCAAAAGTAATTATGCTTTCTGAATTCTGTTCACTTTATCCATGTCTGATATGTTTGCGTCACTAATCTTTAATTTCTCTGTTAAATATGTTTGGGATTCCTAATAGATCAAGCGTACAAGTAGACACAATCTAGTGCGTCCTCAGTAGATGTACTGTACTGTACTGTGATCATGTTGTTATCCTTGTTGACCTATACCCCACCGAGCATTGATTCAACGGAGCTCAGGCAGTAGTCGAATTTACTCAGCACACAGACTTACCATTCGCATTTATGGAGCACAATAACTATCCCCACAGATCTGAAATGCAACAGCAAATGGCATTTCCTATTTGGACTTCAAAATTTTGTGATGACCGACTGTTGAATACTGGTATTAAGTACACTGATCCAGCCTGAGTAGATGGTACAGCTACGACAGGGTTGCATCTTGCGTGTACACGTACTACTACGCCCAAATGAGCAAAAATAGGCAGGACCGAGTTCGCTGGCTTGGCTTGCTTGGATCAGGTTCATGTTGAGCAATGAATGAACATGCCTAGATTTGATTTAGCCAACAGTCTATTTTGATGCATTTCAGTCAATGGATCTCATATTGTTACAACTTAGAAATGAATTCTCAGCTCCTGATGATCAGTGCCATGCCACTTGACCAAACAAAAGTTCATTTAATTTGTCTTCTCAATATGTACTAGTTCTAGTTGTATCACAGAGTTGATCAACTGCAGCATGCATGTTTATATGTTTGTGTTGATTATCTGCAGCCGCGCTGCTTGGGCTGCCCCTGGTGCCACCGTACTCCCAAGCATCCGGCCAGCAACTTCTACAAGGCGTCAACTACGCCTCAGCTGCTGCCGGGATCCTCGACGACAGCGGCCAAAACTTCGTAAGAATCCATGCATGCATCCTCTGACTCCCGACGAGACAGAGGACAAATGCAGGAACCGAACTGAACTTCGCAATGTGGTGCGCAGGTAGGGCGGATACCGTTCAACCAGCAGATTCAGAACTTCGAGTCGACCGTGGATCAGATCGCCGGCGCGGTCGGCGCGGAGGCGGCAGCCGGCAGGGTGGCCCGGTCCATCCTCTTCGTGGGGATGGGGAGCAACGACTACCTGAACAACTACCTCATGCCCAACTACAACACCAGGAGCCAGTACGACCCCCACCAGTTCGCCGACCTCCTGGTCCAGCAGTACGCTTCCCAGCTCACCGTAAGAACCAATCGGAATCGCCAGTTAATTTTTTACCATTTACTACTAGGCGCATGATTGGTATATATGCTTCATGTTAATATGTGTGAGTTGATGGATGCAGAGGCTGTACAAGGCCGGAGCGAGGAGGTTCGTGGTCGCCGGAGTGGGCTCCATGGGCTGCATCCCGAGCATCCTGGCGCAGAACTTCATGAGCCGATGCTCGCAGGAGGTGGACGACCTCGTGCTGCCGTTCAACGCCAACGTGAGGGCAATGCTCGACGGCCTCAACGCCAACCTCCCCGGCGCCAAGTTCACGTACCTCGACAATTTCAGGGTGTTCAAGGTCATCCTCAGCGACCCTGCCTACTACGGTAAGTTAATGGCGTGCGCATCGATCACGCTGCGTGTGGCACGAGTCTAACTGGTATGACACTCGTTTGAGCCATGACGAACTGATGTATATATCGTAGTCCAACTAGTAAGACGTCTAGATGGATCAAGTACATCGCTGCTAGTTAGAGTTTCGGCTCATTTAGCCTTATTTTGAGACAAATAACAAAACTAGCCCATCCTCCGTGCAAACGAAATGACATCCCTACCGTCCAATTTTGCCTCAAAAACCACGCACAGTCGGGGAGGATCTACTATAGCGCATATGGGTATTTTTCTTTGGACATAACAATGTATTTGGACACCCCTAGACTAACATGAGAGGACGCCTAAACCACGATCCAATGAATGTGACTCATCTTGTCTCGTGGATCCCCGCTTATTTCGCTCGATCCGCCATCGCGCACCATGATCCCGATCACGGCAAGCGACCCGCCGCGCTCCCAAATCATGACACGTGACTCGCCACAGACGCATCGCAGCCGCGGATGGCATGCCAACACGCAGTGGTTCGCACACATTCTTGCCGCTGACCCGGTGCGTGGCAGGCCACGTGCCGTTGACTGGGTGCGCGACAGGCCACGTGCCGCGATCTAGGAGGGGTGTATTTTTGCCATTTCGCTGGCGGGTGAGAAAAGCTATTTTTTCTATTTCGTTTTTAAAACGTGCCCTTTTAACCTTGGAAAAACGTGTCCTTTTGGCCGAAGACTCGGCTAGGCAAGGCGAGCTGCGACGGATTAAAATCTGATGTGGTTTATAAATTTCTACAGGGTTCAATGTGGTGGACCGGGGTTGCTGCGGGATCGGGAGGAACAGCGGGCAGATCACCTGCCTGCCGTTCATGCCGCCGTGCGCCGACCGGGAGCGCTACTTGTTCTGGGACGCCTTCCACCCGACGGCAGCGGTGAACGTCATCGTCGCGAGGCAGGCCTTCGACGGCGCCGCCGACGTCGTCTCCCCCATCAACGTTCGCCGGCTCGCCCAGCTTTGAGCTAGCTACTATATATAGCACTTAATAATCTCAAGCTTGATTAAAACAATGCTAGCTATGCGTGCATGCATACACGCCTATACATATGCAATCTTTGATTTTGCAAGGCCTTGTATCCTCCTTTTATTTTACTAGTGGCCTGTGCGCGCCGTTTGGCGCGCTGAAAAAGATGAGGTCTTTGTTAGCCAGAATGCCAGAATAAACAGGTTGGGAGGGACTAGGGAGAATAATGTTTGTTCAGACTTCAGAACCAGAAAACTGTATGTAGTTTGATAGTATCATCTATATGTCTAGTAGAGTTTGTACGTCAATTGCATTGTAGAGTTTAGTATGGATGGAATATTGGCGTGCATAACAATCGTTACGATAGCCGCAGTATGCGACAGGTCGCAGAAATAGTTCAGGCAAACTGAAATGTACGCAATAGTAGACGTTTGGTGAACTGCCATCAGTGGCCACCGTTGTTGGCACATAAGTTTGCAGACTAAGTAAGGATGCGTCCAAAATATTACAGCATGTTCGAGAATACGATACAGTTCATAGATTGGGCACGTAGTTACGGACTAAGTACAAAAAACACCCGAACTCTGTGATAGCAGGTTGCAAAACCGGGTGTAGATATTCTGTTTAGAGGCGGAACAGATGCTGCGCGGCAGCATCGGACTACCTATATTCTGTTACACATAAAACGCAAAGCGAAGCGAGATAACGGAAGTCATGTAGAACAGCTTGAAAAGTAAGGCATGGAAAAGTAAACGTATATACTATACCTGTGATCTACTACGAGGTCTTCTCATTTGGGTGTCCCTTTTTTATAACAGAAGAGGGCGATGCATTGGTAGATAAACCATGCTCCGAGCTGTAGAACATAGGTAATATGTGAGGTTCGGATGCGAGAAAACAGCATTTAGCTTAAGATACATGGAAATGCGAGATAGCAGATCATCTTATAGCGGCTACATCATAAGTATAACAAGAACTCTAATTTTGTATAAAAGAGCAGAAACAACGGGCACCGGGTACATCCTGCATGCCTATATTCGTAAGATATAAAATGGATCTTTGAGTGAGATCCAAAACAGGTATTTATGTAGGCAAAGTATGAAACAAAGAAATAGATAACGTGATGATATAAATCTTCATACGAAACATATCTGAAGCATTCTGTACATATAGTACGACAAGTGTATTCATGTATCTATGTAGTACAGTTATGGGACAAATAAATCGGTAATCTACTGATATGTATTCGCATATGAAGCAGATATGAAGTATTTTGTAGATATAGTGGAACAAGCTAACTAATGAGATGAAAGAACAGTTAGAACAGTTCGCAGGAATCCACAGTTGAGCGTCAATGAAGAACTATATTAAGGCAGCAAGGAGTGCTGAAGTGCGGTATGTGTTAGGAAAAAGGGGGAAGAGGTAAAGCATTGAACACACACTAATCTGCGGGCTGATAACAGTGGTTACTGTTAGCATGTCAATCACAGGCGGAATGTTAGCATGTCAATCACAGTGATTAGCACGTCAATCACAGCAGCTGCATATTGCTATATTTGTGCATACGCAGCTGCTCTGCTGTACTTGCCATAATTAGGCTCCTCTAATCTCTCTAACATCTCCTCCTGTGATTGACCTCCTGTAATTAAGGATCTCTACTGATTTCTTCACTTGTACATGTAACCATATATTGTCAAGCAATACAAGGAGATAATTGTGTTGTGTGGTCAATCATATCTTTCTTCATGGTATCAAACGCCAAAACAATCTAACTCTAACCCACTCTCCTCTCCACTGCTCTCCCATGTCGTCGCCGCCATGAGTCTGCCACCACCTCCTCCAACACGGAAACTCCACTGTTGGCACCTCAGCCCGACACCAACGGCTCTTCTTCCTCGCGACGTTCCCATCCTCTTCCGGCCATGTTCCGATCACTCGATCTCAAAGAGTCCAACTACTCTACCTGGAGTCAGTTGTTCACCGTCGTGCTCAGCAAGTTCGGCTTGCTCTCCCACATTCGTGACGGTGCGCCATCTGTCGACGATCCCACATGGTCCCTCGACGACTATAGCATCGTCCCGTGGTTCTACACAACGGTTTCATCGGAGATCCTCGCCTTCGTCCTCACCCTCAACGACACGGTGCGCTCCGTCTGGTAGCGCATCTTGAGCAATGTTCAACGACAACAAACGAACACGCTCTATCTACATCGACTTCGACTTTCGATGCCAATGCCAGGGCGACTTGTCCATCGCCGACTACTGCGCACGGCTGAAGAACTTCTCTGACCAGCTTCATGACGTCGACACGCCCATCGCTGACGACACACTGGTCCTCAACCTCATCCGCGACCTCAACCGTGGTACCACAACGCGGCCTCCATTCTCCCGGCGCTGGCTCCGCTCTTCATTCATGGAGGCGCGCTCCTACCGCCGCTTGAAGAAAATCGTCACGAGACATCCAAGATGATGACCGCCACGACTCGTGGTCTCATCGCCGCTTTTCCAGTGCGCCATGGCTCGGCGTGTCTCGTGTCGGGACCAAAAATGCACGGATCATCTGTATAATGCACTAGTTCAGATCACGGTAATGCACACAAGGTCAACATAGATGAATATCGATCCACACAAGACAAATAATAAGACAAACGATTAATTTGAATAGCAAATAATAGTTTTGACCTTATAGTCGAGTTTACACTTATTAAGCCATGCAAAGCTAACAATAAATAAAGCAACAGCGGAATAAAATAAACTTCAGCAGAAACCCATCGATTCACCATAGACAACCGACTGAGATCAAGACCTAACAATGACCTAACAACCGTACTCACAAGTCGTACCACAGAATGCAAATATACATAATGGTTTATTCCAAAGGAATTGCTTCTGTGGTTTTTTTTTGCATAAAAGCAATATTTGCGATGGAATACAAATAATATATTGAAAGCATAATTGAAAACAAATAAACAATAATAATTTAACATTTGATTTCACAAAGGACACAAAGTCTAATCAAATTATTTCACATAGCCATATGAGTTTATCCACACAGCTGTCCCTTCCCAATTGTTTTATGAAAATCTACCCCTCGTGTGAAATCCTCGAGCATATTCATGACCGTGGACGCAGCTATTCGAATAGATTATTTAACACTCTGCAGAAGTTGTATACTTTACCCACATGATATAACTAGTGTATCTAGCATTAATCATAACAAAACATTTTCGAAACTTCATCTCAATAATTGACACTCCCGATGTGTTTTACTGACAGCACCAACACCCACACAGAAAATTAGTCCGTCACACACCGTTGGACCTGGAAGCGGCGAACCGTCCATTGATGTGAATCGCCACAAAGATTGAAACACACCTCCACCCTCGCACACAACTTAACATATTCGCTTGAGTAATCAATATCAAGACTCCGTAACTTACTAAGTTAGGTCCATCCCATACTGTATGTAGTCGTTCAGAAAGCTCACCAATGGCGCACAAAGTTAAGTTCTTAATTGACCAAGATAAGACTTTCAATTTCTAACTATGTCATGAAGATTATGATGCCCAGTCACAAGGCTCCACCAGTCACACAATTTTCACCACTTGCCCTAATCTAAATCTTTTACCACCCAGTTAGTTAAGTGCAACACATGCCATCAATGAGTAATAGCACACAACACACAGTTTTACACAAAGTTTCATATTCACTTAGTCAGATTTATATTTGCAACTCACATGAAATGATGATTCGTAGTATGGCTAATCAAACTACTCGTATCTAACCAACCTACGTTGGTGCTACGATAATACCAACTAAATAATCAACCAATCTAGGGTGACAAAAGATCATGATATATCAATAGACAAGGTGGATATAAATAATTTGGATGAATAACTAATCTCAAAGCATTTAAATAATTACTTAAAGTAAATGCAATAATTTGAACCAAAGTAATTTTAGAAAACTGGGTGCAACATGATCAAAGGTACAACTTGCCTTGGAATAGATCTTGGTACTAGTCTTGGTCTTAGTGAACTCCTTCTTCCTCTAAATCTCCCGAAGTAGCAACGTCTACTCGCAAATGAAGCAAATAAACAAAATAAATAAAAACAAAGAGAAAAACAAACTCTAAAATTCAAATTAAAAACTCAGAAAATAGAGCTCAAATTTAGATGAATTTAGAAAATTTAATGGGCTCAATAGGAGTTCTGATGAAGAAGATATGGCTTTTGGAAGATCTAATCTAAAGAAAAACAAAATTGGAATTTCTAGAATACTCGAATTATTTTTCATGGAAAATTTGATTAGGATGTCACCTTGGAATTTTGAAAATAAAAGAAAACCAGAGAAAAAGTTTCGAGGTGACATGGGGACCCACATGGCGTTGGTCGGGTCACTGTAGACTAGGTCTACGAGGTTTTGGGCTCGGGTTTTGGCTCGGTGACACGCATGCACATGTGGCGGCCGATGCGGCACCACACAAGATGACAATATGCACGAAGGATGATGTGGCATGCCATGTTGACAAGACGATGGTGAGACTCGGGTTCAAGGTCGTCGGCGATCGGTGGCGCTTCACCGTGATGAGTGGTACCAACAGATAGAGAATGCTAATGCGAACTCGTTGGTGGGCTTACGGTGGTCGAGGACGACCGAGGCAACCAGCGGTGAGGTTTGTGCAATGAGCACTTCGGCTATTGTTGAAAATCCGCGCCGCCGACGCCCGCAACGTGGGTGGGTGCTCGGGTAGCCCGCGCGACGGCGGACTCGTGATGCAAATAACGCTGACGAGGCTCCAACGACGCGCGAAATCACAAAACAAAAGCTTCAAGAGGAAACCCTAAAACTCCAAATGCGGTGGCACTAGGGTCTCGAGGCGAAATAGATCGGGGTTTGGGATGAGGGCAACAAGGCGAATCCGGGGTGCTTTTATAGGGGCAAAGAGGCCGTGGAGGCGTATTGGTGGCGGAGTTCAATTCGACCCGAGAGGAGATACGAAGATTTGTTGCGATTCGGAGAAGATAAGAGTCCAAAACAGCTATGGGAGATCAAGGATTTGAATGACAAGATCGCGAGATTTGTGGGGCCGTTGTGTCGTTGACGACGAAGCTCCAAGAACAACAATGGCGGTGTTAGCGAAGCTCACGCGAGGACGAAGAAGCGAGGATGACAACGACCGACAATGGGCTCACCTGGCCGAGGAGCACGAGGGAGCTGGTCGCGCGGAGAGGAAAGGCTGCGGGGGGCTTGGATAGAAAGGAAATGGGCCAAAAGAATAGGGTTTGGTCTAAAGCGATTTATGATATTTTAAATAGATTTTCTATTTTATAAATACCAAAAATGCAAATAGCAATTAGAAAATAGCAAATGAACTCGAAAAATTCTAGAAAAATCTAGAAAATATATCCAAACACATAGAACCAAAATAAAATAGTTTTGATAATAATTAATGTTGATATTAATCACATTAAATTGTTTTGCTATTAAAAGTCTATGTTAATCTTTATTAAAATTCAAATAAAACCTTGGTGAATTTTTCCGTGACTAAACTATTTAAAAGATTTTTAAAGCTCGTAAAATTGAGATGTTACACTATCTCCACACCCGCCACGTACGTCCTCGCCCGTCGAGCACCAAGCTCCGACCAGCAGTGTTCGTCGACGCGCCGCGCCGCCGGCACCCCGGTCCGGTGCAACCACCCCTCGCATCCCTCCCGGCACTCGTCATCATCCAGGTCGGGTGACAAGAAGGGCACGGGTAAGAAGAAATACTCGTTCAACCCCTGGACCGGCGAGTTCCAGGGGTAAAACAATGCCTTCTCGTCCCAAAGGTGCCACTCCAGTGCTCCGTGGCGTGCACCGAAGATCGCGCCGCATCCTTGCCTCCCTTCCGCCCGCTGGCCAGATGCATATGCAACAACCGATATATCGTCCGGCCGTGTAGGCGTACAATGCTTCCGTCGACGGTGCCGCCAACATGGCACCAGTGCAATCCTCCACATCAACCTGGGACCAGGCCAGCCTCCTCACGGCACTGAACAACATGTCTATGCAGTCAAACCAGCCCGGTGGGGATTGGTTTATGGACACCGGGGCTACGCACACATGTCCGCAAGTGGTGGTAATCTCTCCTCTCTTTCTCCTTTCGATTCTAAGTCTCATATCACCTTTGGTAATGGATCCAGTCTTCCCATTACTATTCATCTTCATCTTGGATCCAGTGGTGGTCATACATCCATCTCCACACCAACCACTCCACTTCAACTTTTGAATGTCTTAGTCGCACTCAATCTTATTAAAAATTTGATTTATGTTCGCTCCCTAACCTGTGATAATTCCGTGTCGATAGAATTTGACCCCTCTTGGTTTTGCTGTTAAGGATCTGCGCACCAAAATGGAGATCCTGCGTTGTGACGACGGGTGATCTCTACCACTCTCCACAAATAAACATGCCGCCACTGCACTCCGTCGAGCTTTGGCACCGCGTCTTGGACACCCCGACCGCGACATTTTAGCACGCTTTTACCTTCTTCTTTGCATTGCAATAAATCGCAAGTCTTTGTCACGCTTGCCAACTCGGAAACATGTCCGTCTTCCATTCTCTAGTTCGACCTCTACGCATCTTCCTTTTGAGCTTATTCATGCGATGTATGGACCTTGCCTATCTCGAGCAATTTCGGTTATCAATACTATTTGATTATAGTGGATGACTTCACTCATTTCATGTGGACCTTTCCATTACAAATTGAAATCCGATGTGTTTCACACCATCATCTCCTTTCATGCCTATGTGCGCATTACAGTTCAATCTTTTCATTAAATCCATTCAAAGATAATGGTAGAGAGTTCAATCTTTTCATTAAATCCTTTCGTCTTTCTTGTCCATACACATCCGCACAAAATGGGAAGGCCGAAGAGCAATTCGCTCTACCAATGATGTTGTCCGCACACTTTTTTCTATGCTCATATGCCACCACCCTTCTGGGTAGAAGGTCTTGCCACCACCACCTACCTTATTAATAGATGCCCCTGCAAACTTTTGCATCATCAAACACCTTTCGAGCGCCTATATAGCACACCTCCAGATTACTCTCATCTACGTGTCTTCGGCTATTTATGTTACCCCAACATCAGTGCGACTGCCAAACATAAACTAGCACCTCGCTCGGTGGCGTGTGCATTCTTTGGTTATCCTTCGCCACAAAGGATATCGATGCTACGACTTTTCCACTCGTCGGATCATCATCTCTCGCCATGTCACGCTTTGATGAGCATTCTTTTCCTTTTCAACAACGCCACTCTTCCTCCTCCTTCCACATCTCTTGATTTTCTTTCTACCGACGATGATATTCCAAAGAACCTCGTTGCCCCACCATTGTTCATCATATGTTTCTCAGCTCCCACCACCATGCTAGACTTGCCTCCAGCTTCCTGTTCTACCGCCACCCCACCAAGCTAGCTCCTCCACCCTCTCGTCACCCCACCTCCACTTGCTGCGTGCACGCCACCATATGATCACGCGTGCTCGCGATGTCATTGTCCAACCAAACCCCGCTATGCGCAACTTGCCACCACCACAGTTCCTCACCCATTCCCAAAATAGTGCGCTCTGCCCTCAAGGATCCATCATGGTTTGTTGCCATGCAAGAAGAATATCGTGCTCTTTTTGACAACCAAACCTAGGTTCTTGTGCTGGCCCCGTGGCGTCAATGTTGTGACAGGAAGTGGGTCTTCCATCACAAACTTCTTCCCGACGGCACTCTTGATTGCTACAAAGGGCGATGGGTCGTTCATGGCTTCTCACAACGCGTTGGAGTCGACTTTGATGAAACTTTTTCTCCGGTTGTCAAACCAGCCACGATTCGAACTGTTCTCAGCCTCGCCACCTCTCGCCACTGGCCGGTGCATCAACTAGATGTTAAGAACGCCTTTCTCCTTACACCTATATGGAAGTAGGCACTAAAAATAAAGGTCCAAATGACATTGAACTTGTGCAGTAAATTTTATCTTTCATGCCAAATGGTCCACATATCTTATGCAACAAATTACATCTCTTTTTTTTTCTTTCTAAATATCGGGACAACAACGTGTATGGCTACCCTAAACCCAAATATTTTGTTCATTCTCTACTTCACATTACATTGTTTTCTCCGATTTTGCATTCCGAACTACGCGAACACTTCAACGTATTACCAAATTTTAAAAACAAAATTACAAAAATTTTAAAATCCAACTACACATAATAAAAAAGACAGATCCTCCCGTCGCGGCTCAAATGGCAAATGAGGTTTTGTCCTAATAGAACTAGCTACGTGAACCTCCCCATGCTCCCTACATGCCTACTTTGTAAAAACATAAACTATTTATTTTGTAATTATCTTTTAAAAATCGTGATTGTTTTTAAAAATCACTACCGCTCGGTCGTAACTAGCGATTGGGCGTAATCGTTGCATCAATCCATGCTGTGGTTGGGAAAGATGATGTCGACTTTGAGAGGTCGATCAGACAAGATATCCGCCGTGGAAAGGAAGACTTCATTGCTAGCAGAGGAATTACAGCAAAGTCTTGTTAGGTATCTGACAACTTGAGTGGGTTTGCAGCAGAGGTGATGCTCGATTTGTGGCCATGGGGCAATGTGATCACGCTACCATCTTAGGTATCGCTTCGCAGGAATTGGTTAGCAAGAGAAATAAAGCAAATTTCCCGCAGAAGGTGAGCACCTTGTGGGAAGAAAACCGTTGGAACTAAGCCAAGATCACACACACAATTTTCCCGTGGACACACACTTTCACGAGGGAGTGATGAACACAGAGAAATGGCGACACTTGCCACTGCTAAGCCGTCCTTCTCGATTTCTATTATTCAACTCCTCGCTTTCTCCTTTCTTCATGTTACAAATAAATAACCTAGTACAAGAAAGCTTATAGGTCTGAACAAGGAAACTAATCATATTACCTAAGCAAGGAATTACTTGCCCAAACTAACTCCCGAAAATCTAGAATCACACCATGATCCTAACTTACCAAATATCTAACAAATTTACCAAGTAACACACCGGTCATTAACTAACTAATCATGGACCTAGATAACGCAACACCTCCTCCTAAGTGCTCCACTATATGCATATGCTTCTGCCACTTCGACCCATGCAAACATATGAACTCTCAACAATCTAACACAATGTGCACACATTTGGACGTGTACATAACATGCAAGATTAATTCCCAACATTCTCCCTTAATCTTGCATGTCAACTCACGTGCGGGCCACCCGCAACCTCTTGCCACGCCGCAACGGCCTCCTCCTCTTCATGCCACATGCAGAGATCTTCATCTTGTGGACGACGCTTTTCAACGCCAATATCCACCTTATAGCGGCTCACACCACTACTCACGCCTTCCAACGCGAGTGAGACAACATTATCTGCGGCCTCTCAAGGCCAATCGATGCCTCCTCCGTGGGTACCTTGCGCGACTCATTGCGGCGTTGTCGGTCTCGCACCAATTCCTCCTCGCAACAGCATCACACCGCTACCACTCGGGTTCACACCGAGGCGTGCTTGTCAGTTTCACACCGACTCCTCTAACAACGATGGCTTCATACCACCGCCTTCGGCTTCACGCCGAATCCTCACAACGGTTTCACACCGCCGTTGCGCTCCACGCTGTGTGCGCTTCCGCGTGCTGACTACACGCCATCACTGTCGGCATCACACCAACTTTCTCAACGATGGCCTCGCCACCGCTACGCCTCCATCTTGCCCGAGTCCGCCGTCACCCGCGCCTCCACCTCGCATGGAGGCGCCATTGCGCCACCTCCGCCTCCACTCATGGAGTTCGCCATTGGTGCGCCTGCCGCCGCCACACCACGCTAGTCTCGCCGTCGTGGCCTCCAGACGCGAGTCGCCGCAAGCCCCGCCGCGCCACGCGACGCCATCATGCCGACCGAGTCATCGCGACGCTTCTCCTCGCACCTTGCTCGATACCAATTGTTGGAACTAAGCCAAGATCACACACACAATTTTCCGTGGACACACACTTTCACGAGGAGGTGATGAACACAGAGAAATGGCGACGCCGCTGCTAAGCGTCTTTTCTGATTTCTATTATTCAACTCCTCGTTTTCTCCTTTCTTCATGTTACAAATAAATAACCTAGTACAAGAAAGCTTATCGGCTGAACAAGGAAACTAATCATATTACCTAAGCAAGGAATTACTTGCCCAAACTAACTCCTGAAAATCTAGAATCACACCATGATCCTAACTTACCAAATATCTAACAAATTTACCAAGTAACACACCCGGTCATTAACTAACTAATCATGGACCTAGATAACGCAACACCTCCTCCCTAAGTGCTCCACTATATGCATACGTTCGGCCACTTCTGACCCATGCAAACATATGAACTCTCAACAATCTAACACAATGTGCACACATTTGGACGTGTACATAACATGCAAGATTAATTCCCAACAAAAACAAGGCTCTTGCTGAAGAGCTCGAGATAGTGAAAGCTGCTCGAGACGCAAAGCAAAGGCAGAGTTTGAACAGATGGAGCATAAATTATTGACAACTAAGGAGAAGCTCAGCATGGCTATTGCCGGGCAAGACGTTGGTCCAGCATCGCAATTCCTTGAAGCAGGCGTTGGCTGAAAAGACAGGTGAGCTGGAGAGGTGCATGTCAGAGTTGCAACAAAAGTCTGATGCATTGCAAGCAGCTGAGGGTAGAGTCGAGGAGCTCAAGACGTTGTTAGATGAAAAGTCGAATGAACATGAGAAATGCTTGGATGAGCTTCGAGGAACATACAATGCATGGGAAGCTGCTAAGGCCAGATTGAGCAACTGAATGAAGCAAACACTGCACTTGACTTACTTCTGTTCAAGGCTCTCTTTCACTAAAAGATGGGGTTCTTCAACGCATTCAAGAGGTCATATCGGAAGCATCCTTTCCTGAGGATTTGCTTTCCTTGGAGATGACTGACAAGGTTGGAATGGTTGGTTGAGCAAAAGAAAATTGCTGATATGATATTCTCAGAGCAACGCAAAGTTAAAGATATCCTAGGCTCAATTGACTTTCCACACTCAGTCTTAACTGGCGAACTTGATTCACAAATCACTTGGCTAGTCAACTGGTTGAGCTAGGCCAAAGACGATGCAGTCCGGACGCAGAATGAGTCTTCTGATATGCTGTGTAGACTGGCTGTTGGACATTCTTGCCCTTAATGATGAAAAGGATAAAGTAGAAATGATGCGGATGAACCTCTAGACGAGATTGAATCCTTGGATTGCCTGATCTTTTACGGTGAAAATTCTAAACAAATATGTGGAGCATGAATTACAAGATGCAATTCGCACTAGGATAGATAAATCTCACACCTGCGCACACCACGGTACATGAACGAGAGTAGAGATCAAACAAGATCAACACACAAATTCAATCAACAAGATTAAACCTGAGTAGCAATTAGAGATATCCTAGATGAAAAACTCTTAAGAACTCTTACACGCGATAACAGAGATAGACCCTATTGGCAACACGCCAAATAACTCAACTCCTCAAAAATCTAAAAAACTCCCTTTACCATGGGTTATGCCCTGACCTTATATTGGCACCTAAGGGTGCGGCCAAACACACACGACCGAAGGTCGAGACCAACACACGCACGACACAAGGCCGATTCTATCTCTAACTCGTGCTCATATGGCACGTTTACATCTTGGACTCTTCTAAACGGAAACAATCTTGAAGATAGAAACTAAATCACAAGTTGATTCTCGATCCAAACTGAACCAACATAGAAACCGTGATCTTGACCTTCCTTACAGGCACGCTTAACCCTTTGGCACGCGGCTTTCCTCCGACGGCTTTCATTTTGGCTTCCTTCCTTTCATCTTTCTTACTTGCCTGTTAGATTCGGATCACCGATCATAGTCATGAATCATTTGGTCGTGATCGTAAACCAACCGGAAGTGATCGAGATCATCTAGAGCGTGGTCATAGATGTTCGAGCGTGGTCGTAGGCCACCGAACATGGTCGAGGTCACCGGTGGTGGTCGTGAACCACCGATCGTGGTCGTGGATGTCCCACCCGATCTGCTTCCGCCAAGTACTCTTCCCACCAAGCATCGTTCCCATCGAGATCGTTCCGCCGAGCATCGTTTCCCGAGTACTATTCCGATCGAGTACTATTCTCGACGAGTACGCCTTCCGCCGAGTATTGGTCCGTGAAATTGGCCGTAGACCTCTATAAGCTGGTCGTAGATCCTCTAAACTGGTCGTAGACCTTCCCGAGCTAGTCATAGACCTTCGTAAACGGTCGTGGACCTTGCCCTCTTCTGGCTCTACTTGCACTTGGTTCACTCTTGGCCAAATCCGTAACAGTGCTACTTGGCATTGTATCAAGAAAGCATGTTGAAAGAAGCCAAAGTTTCCTAGGGACACTCTAGTTGATTCAGGCCCTGTTTGGCATGGCTTCAACTCCACTTCATGGTCCGAGTAGGTGGAGCCGTGCCAAATGGTACAATTCCAAGAAAAAATCAAACTGAGTTTGAGAATCTAGAACAGTCGTAGTGTATTTTCTCGAGCCGCGAGGAGGTTGCCCCCGCATGGAGCACCAATCCTATTTACCTAATTGCCCACGGAGTTCACTGGGAATTACCGCAACTGCTATCGACCAAAACCCCATCCCCATCCCAAGCCCGAGCTGCTCGATTCCTCCCATCCGTTCGCCACGACCACGTAACCCTAGAGAGAGGTGGTGACGGTGACGGCAGTGACTAGGGCGACCGCGCGCTTCCTCCCATTGCGTTCTTCACACCACAAAACCCTAGAGGGAGGCAGAACTAGGGAGGCGACGACGACCAAGCGGTGGCGGGTGATTCCTCCCGTCCTCGTCCTCTCCCGACGCCTTCCTCCCGCATCTTCGTCCCAGGCATCCTCTCCCAATCTTCCTCCCTGACCACCACGGTGAGTCCCCATGGCATACTCCTATGCGCTATTGTTATTATTGCGGATCGGGAGAGTTCTTTGGAGCGGACATTTGATTTTGTGGGGCACCCTCCAGGAGGCCGTGTGTAGATGGAGGATAGAAGGCGAAATCTTCTATCACGATTTCGCGACACAGGATAGATGGTTAATTGATTGATCTTGATTCTTTGATTGTAGAGGTGATGGTTAATTAGTTGTATTTAGAAATTTTTCTATGCTAATTGCTCATGTAGACATGGTGTCGGACGGTTTCCTAATCCAAAATCTTCGTGATAATCAACTTGCTATTCCACTGGATCGTAGAATGGCACTCACGCAGTGCATTGCGGAATCATTTCATACATGGAGTAGAACCATACCATTCATTAATTTAGCTGCGAGTTTACCTAGGCCCGCGTGGGTGAAGTTTACAATAGGGCGAGCAGGCCAAGATTTACATTACAAAGCGGCGACCGTGAGCGAAGGGTGAAGCTCATCTCTCCACGAGGGCAAGCGTTGAGGAAACTGTGTGTGCGTCCGATGTTAACAGAGGCTTGGATAATATTGGATGCGCGCATGTGCAACGAGTCAAGCGGAATTGGCGAGACTAGAACATCTAAAGACTACACTGCGGCCGTCATCTCCGGACCTCCAACCACGGATCCTCGTAGTAGTCCGTAGTCTCGGGGTTTCACCTTGAGGTTTTTGAGGAAAGAGTGAGGTGAGCACAACTTCCGTGCTCGCGAGCCAATACACAATGCAATAATATACATGCAAGGCTTACAACGATGGCTCGGGTTCTTTTATTTGCTAAAGCAATATTTTCAATTATCATAATTACAAAGTCCTATCACTTAGCATTTTTAAAAATTGCATTTTTATAATGAGAGTAATTGTGCAATATTTATGTGTGAACAGAGTTCCCTCCACTTGGAAACTCTACTGATGCTTATTTGGTAGGGCTTATCCCTCTATTAACATCACTGAGTCCGAAAACTCACATAAAACCAATCTCTGGGCTAGGTGAGCCTACCACATTTTCCATTCCATCCACAATAGTTTTGAAATAGAACTAACTCAAGTTAAGTTCCCATGTCGTAACTTGGCCATGGTAAACACGGTTTGTTTAAGCGGTTTAGACTCTGAGAGATTGTACACTTTACCCACAAGAGATAATCGTCTTGATACATACACACATTTCGTAGACATGTGAATCAAGGGAGATCATCACAAGGCCTTTACAATGCATCCAGCGGTATTAGTTACACGCTAAGGTTTTGTCTTCAAAGGAGTTCAACCGTTTAGATCCGTTAACCCTTACCTGGGCCCCCTCTTGCGCCTCTTAACGACTTACGTCGTGCGCCCGACACCCATACATAGAGGCTTACGGGCGTCCGAGACATCTACAGTGCAACTCGTCTTGAGGATACAAATTATTTAGCTTGGGTTTGTACTACTGGGACTTGTGGTTATACTTGTTTTACGGAGGTCATGACAAGATTAAGTCCTTAGGGTTATCCGGACGGTTCATTCCACATACCAACCACAACACAACAGGTCCTTGGGCTACACATTGCTTCTTTGCGTACCATCCATCACGGTAGCCGGACATGGTAATAGCAATTTAGGGTTTTGAAATATAAAATACAACAACTTAACCATCTCGATCATTTACCCATGGCCAGTTGCCCAAATCATTTTATGTTTGAAGAGATGATGATTATGACATTTTAATATCTACGGTACTTAAGCCAAGGCTAGCATGTCGCTTAAGTACAACCTATAGCTAGTATTACAATACTGATTACTAGAAGCGACAAAGATTAAGAAGATTCAAGTTGTTAAGGATGGCATAATAATTAATTAATCATCAAGTGGGTATTTATCTACCTTAAGCTTTAACATACATTTGATTAAAGAATTAAAGCATGCGATTTGCTATTTTTAAAGAATATAATTTACATAAAATGTAGGCTCAATATGATCAAAGTATTGACTACTTTGGGATATAAGTAAGAGGATCTTGATAATCTTGGGTTTGATCAACTTAGGGATCTCAGACATCTTCAAATCCTAGTCGGATGAGCGTCTGGAAAAAAGGCATAGACAAGCAAAGGGCAATTAAATACAAATGAACAACAAATAAACGTCAAATTAAACAAGACCTATGCCATTAGCAAGATCTTGAATTAACAAATTTTAGAAATTTAAATCACCATTTTTGGAGTTAAAATGGGAGATACTAATTTTAAAGCCTCTCTTTTGAATTGAAAAGAAAAAAACAAAATCAATGAAAAAAAAGAGAACCAGTGGGGCCCACAGCCTGGTTCCGCCCATACGGCAGCCCAATGAGCGGCACCTGCAGTGGCCCAGAACGCAGGCGGCGCCCTAGAAAAGAGAGAAAGGGGCGGCGGCTCGGCTCGGCAGCAGGAGAGGGAAGCGGGGGAGAAAAAAAAGAGCGATGGCGGCGCGAGGCTTCGAGAAGCGGCGTCGGCGATGAGTGGCGATGCGGGGAGGCGGCCGGAGAGAGCGGCGCTGCGGGAGAGAAAGGGACGGCGCCGAGGGATGGCTCTGCGAGTGCGGCGGCGGCGAGGAGCTCACCGGCGGCGCGCGAGAGACAATAGCGATGGCAGCGGCGAGGCGCGGCGCCAAGGTAAGTGCTTCTCGGATCTTCTTCTTCTTCCTTCTTACTTCTCCTTCCTCGGTTTCTTCTTCTTGCTTTGGGGGAGAAGGGGAAAGGGGAGGAGGTGAAGGGAGGAGAGCGCCGGGCTTTAAAGCCAGAAGAGAAGGCGGGAGGCTCGGGAGAGGGAGCCGGCGGCGTGCGGCGGCAGTGATGGTGTCTCGGTGGTGTGCGGAGGCGCAGAGGGAGTTGGGAGGGCTAGGGTGGCGGCGAGGGTAGCGCGGTGAAGAGAAGTCGGCGATGGCGTACACAAGAGGAAAAGAACGGTGAGGAGCTCACGAGCGTGCTTGCGCGTGGCAAAAGAGGCGGCGGGAGCACGAGGCGTGGGCGGCGAAGGTGCCGGAGGTGGCGTGCCGCGGCGTCGAGAGACCACGGCGTGACCCGACTGCCCGAGAAGGCGGAGTAGGTGGCGGCGGCGCGATGCGGCGAACACGCGAGAAGTCGGCGGGGTTGACCGAGAAGGGAAGAAAGGGATGTTACAAATCCTACCCACGTTAAGCGAATCTCGACCGAGATTCGAGCTACGCATTAGATGAGCGTACCTCTCATTACTCCACGGCGGCTTAGGCTTCGCGACGATGACATGGTTGACATGGCCTTGGCTTCGGCCGGCTTAGGTGGAGCGGCTCGGATGCTGCGAGACTTGATAACTTTGGCTTGCGGTGAAATCGGCCTCGTCTTTGGTGTGGCTCTCGGGTTGTACTTTGGTGCGGCGGTTGAGGCACTCGTTAGCAAAATGTCCTTTTTCTCGTAGTTGTAACAGCGAGGCGAGGCTATCCGATTGTGCACTGCGAGTCGTCTCGCGAGGCGGTGAGCACGGAGAACATTCTCATTACCTTCCATTTCCACCAAGGTGCTCACGATATTGGTTGTCTTTGCCAACTTCATTCATGGCGATTCTCACGCGGCTTGGAAACTCATCGTCGCAACTTCATTGCTTTGGTTAGTAATAGGCACAAGGAGCAATCTTTGGGGCGATGATCTTGTCGCCGCAAAAAACGCGTAACCTTACTCATCGGGCATTCACTGGTGGTGATCCTCATCACTGATTGGGACGGTTTACATGACATTGTCCGCTGATGTCCTTTTGTCCACAACGCGTGCATGCTACTTGGTTCTTAGGCAATCTTCCGATTGATGGTGTTCCTCACAGCGAGATAGTAGGGAGCCGGCACGTGTAGCAATAGTGTCCACATTGCCCACATGTGAAGCATGCTCCTCTTGTATCTTGTCGTATTGGAGGACATAATTGGGCGGCATGTCTGTCTTGCCACATTCAAAGCAAGCATTTGGCGAGCTTCACGGGCACAGTAGAACTTTGGTGGTGCAACTTGCTTTCTTTGGGGCTCTGGGCGAGTTCTTCTTTGCCAAAAGGCTGAGGTTGGTGGCGATGATATTCCTTGCTAGTTCTCCAAAATTCCGTTGGGGATATTTGCCCGCTTGTAGTGGCTTGGTGTGCGTGTAGACCTTGAAGCTTGCGAAGCCTTATGATTCTTGCTTGGGCAGTGCGGCCTTGGATTGGAATGGCTCCGAGTTGAATTTTGCGGCGGTGTTATGGCGTTGAGTGCAGGTGCGAAGTGTCCTTTTCTCCACGATGACGGTGGAGGTTTCTTCTTGAGATTGATTTTGCTTTGGTTGCTTGGCGAGGCGAAGAGTGTGGAGACCATTTCCAGAAATCGGGCGGAGCTCTTGGTGGTTAGGCTCTTGGCCGATTGAATAATGAGTGCCAGAGATGCTAAGCTTCAGGGGTAGTTGTCTTGTTGCCTTTCTTGCTTGTCATCTTCTTCGTGGCACCACTCTCTTGGACTCTTGCTCTTTTGGGTGCCATGAGGCGACGCGAAGAGGTTAAGAACTAGAGGAGATATATGAGGTTGTTAGCTCTCTAGAGCACAACAGAAGAACTTCAAACCAACGAAGGAAAGCGATTAAACACAATACAAAGCCTAGAATGGCTGCATTATATTAAGGGATTAGGTGTTACATGACTCTGAAGCATAGCGTATAGGCTAGGCTAAGCCATGACACAAGATTCAAACACAACGTCTCGATTGAGGTAGAAGAGAAAAAGGTGCTTGCGGACCAAAGGCTACCTAGCAAGCGCTGCTAGTTAAACTAAGCTAACTACTCCTCAATGGATGCGACCACGATAGCGCGATTGCCGAGGTGAGAGCGGAATGGTTGCGGCGGCGAAGTCGAAAAGCGAGAACAAGCGAGCGAGAAAGGCTGCGTCCTCAATTGGAGTCTTTAACGTTGATGACGACGCGACGAACGGTATGTCGCATGCTCTTGCGTGTAGCGATCACGGTGTGGGGTTCAAGACATTTGGTCGGCCGGTCGGCGAGGATGACGGTAGTGCGAGCGAAGGTGGGCGTTCATCACGGCGGCTACTATAGCGGCGGTGCTCCTTTCGATGTCGAAGATCTTGGGTAGCGTTCTTCCTCACGGAGAGATGGGAAGGAGCGAAGGCGACCTCAACAAGAGATCCGGTGCACGGCACAAAGGAATCGGTAAGCGACGCTATGTTCTAAACAACATCGAACAGCGGCTCCTAGGATGCTCGATCTTGAAGGCGTGGCGATGAACTCAACCTCCATGGGGCGAGACTCTCGATCTAGAACCTAGGTCTTCGGCCTCGAGGATGGGCTAGTGGTGAACCAAGGTCTGCTTGAGTTTGCGGAGGAATACAGGCAAACTCGTCGTCGTTCTCACCGTGAGAGAAGAAATCCCGCGGGCCATCGGACGACGATACGGTTTATCTAAAAAATTTAAAACAACGAGAGAGCCAACAACGGAGTAGGCTCACAAAGGAAGGTAAGTAAAGAACTAAGAGATGTAGTAAGAACAATAGATACATTATATTTTTGCCAAAACTTTTCTTAGTTTTTGAAAATAAGACTCAAGTCCTTAGGCTCGACCGGTCTAGCTAAGGCTCCTACGATCGTATGCTCGATACCGCTCAATCGGACCGGTTCCTAATCAGAAATCCTCTGTGATAACACGTGCTATTCCACTGGATCAGTAGATAGCACTCACGAGATACATTGTGTCACATCCCCAAATTAATAAAGAGGTTATTATGCATCTCATTAGCATGCATCATGATTTGAAACTCTTTTATTCAAATACTGTACTTGGAAAATCTCAAAATACACATGAAACATACACTTTGATTTGAACTCTAAACTAAAAACTGAAATAAATGCTACTAAAGTATCTCTGGAAATAATTTATTCAAATACTATATTAATTATCACGAATTAATATAATTTTCCCAAATTTTTGGGACTGGTTTGAATCCTAATAAAATTCAAACACCATTGATAGACCTAGCCTAAGTTTGAATTTTTATATTACAAATTATATCATGAACAGTAGAGTTCAATAATTTTTATGAACACTAGGCTATCCCAGGAACCCCCAGAAATTATTTCATGATTTTAGGAATTTTATTTATATTTTTAAGCCTCTGGTCAAAGTAGGAAAAACAATTTAAATATCAGTCAAAACCTTAAACCCAAACTAGTCGCTCTTTGTTCATTGGGCTCGAGCAGACTGGTGGTGACTGGGTGAGTCGACTAACTTACGTAAGTGAAGTCTTACATGGACCTAAGAAAACATACCCACATGTACAAAAATTGCTCTAGGTCTCCTTATGGCTTCAAGGAAATTAAGTTATTACTTCGGGCCCACAAGTGGTCGTACATACGGATATCCTTGGTCAAATCCTTGAAAACAAGGAATCATCGGGACGAATAGCAAAATGGCGGTCGAGCTTGGGGCGTTCGACCTCTATTTTATCTCACGAACGACAATCAAGTCTCGAGGCAATAGTCGAATTCATTACGAATGGACAAACCTCGAACCCACCCAAGAGCCCAAGTCACGGACACCATGATGAGTGGGTCATGTACTTTGACGACTCTTTGATTCTTAAAAGCTCGGTGGAGTTGTCTTGATATCCTCTACTAGCAAACACATCAAGTATGCCATCGATTAAACTTTCCCTTGCAAACAATGTGGCGAAGTATGAAGGTTCTTGGCGGGACTTCGAGCATACAAAGCGCTCGAGATTCATAGATTACTAGTGAAAGCGATTCTCAACTAGTAGCGAATTAAGTCGGAAAAAGTATCAATGCTCAAGTACCAAGATGTCATCTTATTTGGCGGAAGTATAGAAACTCGAAAAGTATTTCTTGATTTTTAGATACAACATATTCCTAGAAAAAAACTTTCACAGTAGACCGGTTGGCAGATGGCCTCCATAAGGTCACCCGTCCTTGAGTTTTCCTCGAGTAACTTGATTCACCCTCGGTAGTCGAGCATTACGAGGACATAGATGTTCACAAGGAAGCCATACTCTCGATTCTCACGAACATGGATGCTCCACGGGGGTCATCAAGCACGATCTGGTAGAAATTGGATGATGTCGATCTACAATTATCTTGAGCATGACCTAATTCGAATATGGTGTAAGGCTAATCGTATAGCACGAAAAACCAAATCATACACTCTTATTAAAAGTACCTTATACAAGCGAAGATCCACGAGTGTTGATGAGATGCATATCTCAACGGATGGCATTAAGTTCTTGGCCAAATTCATGGGCGGATATGTGAAGCACATCATTACTATAGAATACTAGTCGTCAAAGCCTTTGGGAAAGGATACTATTGGCTAAGCGCCCTTCATGATACAAAAGAGCTCATGATGAAGTGCGTACAATATCGGTTTCATAGATGACAAGCACAAGATTGGCAAACAATTCTTCTTTCTTGGCCTTTTGCAATGCTGGGACTAGACATTTTGGGACCTTTCCCACGTGCACCGAGGGCTTTGAATTCCTTTTGTCATGATTGACACGTTGAAAAATAGATCAAAGTCGAGCTAGTTGTCAAAATAACAAGCGAAGCGCTAAGAGGTTTCTCACAAAGAATGTGATCACGCGATTTGGTGTACCCGATCATATAATCACGGACAACGGTACCTAGTTCTCAGTGAAATTTTTAGGATTTACTGCGATGATCTAGGTATCAAGATACATTTTTCATTGTTGCTCATCTACAAAGCAATGGGCGATTGAGCGAGCGTGGTATCATAATGCAAGGGATCAAGCGGCGAGTGTTCGACCGGATAATAAAGCGATCGAGAGCTTGGGTTTAGGAACTTATACGTATTATGGGTCATTGAACCACGACCGATCATGCGGCCGTGAAATGCCAATGTTTTGGTTTATGGGGCTAAAGCCATGCTTCCTCTAGAACTCAAACTTGGTTACTGCTCGAGGCGATTGTTTCAATAAAAGCGATCAAAGTGAGCGACGACTTGGCGACATCAATTTCCTCGAAGCGATGAAACCAAGCCTTAATACGATCAGCAATCTACCAACAAGTCATGAGAAGGTACCACGATCGTAGGTGCAATCTTGCATCACAGTTGTAGGTGATCGATTCTCGAAAAATTGAACTAGGCAAATTGCAATAAACTTTCTCCCAAGTAGGAAGGTCCATACTGCTGTGGTTGAAGTCACCAGGCCAAGTTGATGCGATTAGCAATGTCTAACGGACAAGTTTTGTCTAATTCATGGAATATTGATCAATTGCGTAAGTTCTTTGTCTAATTTTTGTATATACATTGTCAATTTTCATAAAGATGCATTTCCTTTTCCGTTAAGTGTATTTATATATTTGTCATCCTTTATTTGGTCGCATATCATTATTGTTTAGCGGTTAGAAGACACTCATTCTCTCCAATATCCTTATAAAGGGTCTTTATTACTCCTTGGCTTGACTTAATAGTCAGCGCCAACAACGGTCCTAGTCGTGATCATTGCATCGATGATTCCCACACGTGACCATACTCTTTTCTCAAAGAAACATGTGAGTAAAAAGAGCATGTCATAAACAATTTTATATGATTTTATATATGCTTAAGAATTTGAAGCTTAACTTTCTTCATTTCAACATTCTGTTCTACTCTTGTTTGGCTACTGATCGAGACACAGAAAGCCTCCTGGTCGAAGTGTCTCATCTCTCTGCGTGGTCTGCCCACTAGAAGGAGCTTCCTAGCAATAGTCCTTTTTCTTACGATCCTCATTGCCGGTTGGACTGAGCATGAGCAAGTCTCGCGAAGTGTTTTTCATGTCTTCGGTTCTTAGCATACATTACGACCCGGTATTGGATGGTATATATAAAAACAAGCCCACTCATCGTTTTATTTTTGCATATATTCTTGCATAACTTCTTATCATCAAATTCAGTCTGTGACATCTTGACCATATTTGGTATTATGCAGTATTTTGATTATGGAAAAGATCAAGCTAGTTGAAATCGTACGCTGGTTCCGACCAAAATGATTTCCTAGTATTAACCAAATCGTTTTTATAACATAATCAGCACCTACTTTGTACCATGGTCATAGCCATTACTACCTTTTCTTGGTCTACTGCTTTTTTAGTAATGTTCATCTACTAATATAAGCAGTCGGGGGCTAGAGAGTATAGGAGTATTTAGCAACATTAAGAAGACGAAACAAGGACATCATTGATGATAAAAGGTAAGTTTTATTTACACAGTCTAAATATTACAATCATTCAATTGTTAGAGCCACAGTTAGTCGCTACGTGACGGAGATTCGACTTCCATTTCCTCGCAACTTTATCTTGAGAGGCCTTACTTCTCGATGAACTTGGTTGCTTCTTCACCCGGCGATCAAAGTCTTCTTGATAGCTCAAGGTGAATTGAGGGGTCGAAGCCTTCAATTTTGCTAAAGCAAAGCGACTCGATCGCGATATCTTCTTTCATTGTCTGGGCATGGTTCTCTCGAAAAGTCCTCATCACACATTTGAGGTCTTCAAGCTGCCGGCCAAGAAAGTTGATCTTCTCTACAAGATCTCTTAAGATGGGTAATTGCGTCCCTGGCCCCAGGTCAAACAGCATCTTGTTCAGAGCCTTGACACTTTCTTCAAGACTCTGCTCAAGTTCAGCCCCTGGGCCACGCTCGAACTCGAGAGCTTTTTCTTTCTAGTGCTTGAGTGTTCTCTGCACAGGTAGACTAACAAATAAAGTATACATAAATCAGAGATATGGTATAATAGTCAAGTCTACGACCAGTTACCTTTAATTTTCTTCTCACAAGTTTCAAAAATCTCCTTTTGCCTGGTCATCACATGCTCGATCGACTGGTCTTTGTTCTGACATTCTTCTTGAAGCTTGGCTATTATGGCTTCCCTAGTCGTAACTTCTTCTTTGATTTTCTATGAATATGTCAGATTTAGATAAAAGGAGAAAGAAATTAGTTGGAGAATCAGGAAAAGAAAAGTTAAGAGCAAAATCCTTACTTCTCAATTCGAGTTCTTACGCTCACGAGAGCCTTATTATTGGGTGGTCCTCCGACCACAACATAGTTCTCGACCATGTGCTACATAAATGGCATTTTTCTTTAAGTTTCCTAGGAAAATTTAAGTATTATGAAAATAGTCCTGGATATTTAACCAGATTGCCATGCCATAATATTCAGCAAAAATAATATCATTTGACCAGACGGTTCGATGCTTTCCTTACTTTTTCTCTCATATCTTTTTTGACCCCTTATCCTGGTCGGACAGGGGGAAGGTCATTTAGCTGGACTTTTTTTTTTCTCTCTGAGCGTGGATACATACCCAGGAAAAGTATCACTGCAATCAACTAAATCCTCTTTTTCATTACCAAGATAGGAACTTAAAGATATGATCAAAAGTAAAAACTTTATTCCATCAAATCCAAATATTACAAAAAAAAAATCCTAGTTACATTTCTTCTACGATCCTTCTTCTGACTGAAGATGGCACTTCAACTAGTCCTTCAAAGATTATCTTCAGAATAATCGAAGTCAATTTCCAGCAAAAAGAGGCAGGAGATACGTAACCCGACAAAGCTTCGGTTCTGCATCTTCCTCTCAATGTGGACCTTCAGTCTTGATCGGAAGTTACACATAATAGATAGTGAAGGGCTCACTTGTTATTTGTGGGCCATATTCACCTTGACAACAAAATCTATAAACCAAATTGACTTTCCGACCACCCTAAGGCCACATCCCATAGATTTGGGCTTTTTCCATGATGATCAAAAGTCAATTTTCCCATGACTTTTGTTCTACTAAAAGATACCAAGGTGATACGAGCTTTGAGAATGGAAATCTCATTTACGAACAACCATAGCTCATCAGCGAAACTAGAAAGGCTTGAGGATGAGAAGCTTATGAGCGGCGAAATAAAAGGCTAGAGGTTTGTAAATGGATTTTTACCTCAAGATCTATCTTACAGGGGCTATTGATAGCCTTTAGTTCACGATAAAGTTAAAGAGGATAAGGATGGGAGCCAAGCAGTATAATACTCTTGGTTCCCAAGGCAAGTTCTCAACATTAAAGTGAATACAAAACCACCTCGCATGTCATGGCGTTAAATGAGGATGCGCTCAGTGCGACTCCATCGAAAAAAGTGTTCACACGACATATTCCTTTAAAGTTCGAGCTAGTGGCGAGGATTAAAACCTCTATGTATTATCTTTAATACATAATAAAAGACCATACGTCTTCATGATCGTAACCCCTAAGGCTAACGACCTCCACGGTCGTGAGGATTCAGAGTTACATAATAGGTACTCTGATCGGACAAGGTCCTATACCTAGTTTCCGGCGAGACGGCTTGCTAAAGGTATGAGGCGATATCCGGATCTAACTCGGTATATTCCTTACCATGTGATGAATGGAACACATGTATGTATTCCATGCCACCGCGACGATGCGTGGTCCTAAAACAGCGATAACTACCACATGGTTAAGCATCTCACGAGATGTTTCAACCGTGTGATGGTTGATACTTCATCGATCGTCGCCTCGCTCGACCGATCCACGATGCTTCTCAATAGGTGTCTTCTCTAGGAGTAAGCGCCACTACGCCGTCAACTACTTAAAGAAGGGCGCAAAGCGGCGGGAGGGGAGATGGGATCCAAAACCAAAAGATCAATAGAAGAGTTGGATTTCATCAGGCGTTAGCATAGCAAATATTACATTGGTATACTTAGGACTAGATCACCGCCTAGTCGCGAGCACCCCTGTAATAGCCAATTCATATCAATAAAGAGCGGTCCCATTCTATCGCGAAATCCGTGCCATTTTCCTCTATTTTATCTTCGTAAGATCGGCAACTCAATTGTCGACACGTATAATTGATGTTCGTGACTTGTGAGTGTCAAATCAATCTTGGAGAAGATATATGTACCATTCATTTGATCAAACAAATCATCAATCCTTGAGAGAGGATATTTGTTCTTGATGGTGACTTCATTTAAAGAACGATAGTCGACACACATCCGCAGACTGTCATCTTTCTTCTTTACAAACAGCACGGGGTTTCCCCTTGGTGATGAGTTAGGGCGAATGAATCCCTTGTCCAACTGCTCCTTGAATTGTTGCTTCAGTTCGGCCAACTCATTGGATGCCATTCGATAAGGTCGCTTGGATATAGGTGCTATTCTGGGTATTAAATCGATGACAAAGTCCATGTCTCGATCCGGTGGCATTCCTAACAATTCATATGGAAACACATCGGGTTATTCGCATACCATAAGCACCTGACGAAGCTCTGGGATTGAGATGGAATTGAGCTTGTACTGTTATGATGGAGTGACATAAGTGGAGGTAAAAAGGATGCGTTCCCCGTCAGAATTGACGAGAGAAACAACACATTTTGCGCAATCGATTACTCCCTCGTGTTTGGCTAGCCAATACATCCTAAAATTATATCTATCGGTGTATCTATCACAATAAAATTTGGCTCAAATTATTTTCCATTAATTTCCATTGATTGTGAAACAACCAAGTTTTGTTCACATAAGCGATCCAGGGAATAGACTACCATATTAGTTTGGGAAAATTAGGTCAATAACATCGCGAACATCGAAAAATTAAATAAATGACATCTGCTTTTCCCAAAAAAACATATAGAAATTGAGCTCAAAAATTATCAATTTTTGTGGAGTCTCTGACAGTTTAATTGCTTGTGTATTTTTTCAAAACTTTATATGTTATGATTTTGTCTCTAAAATTCATTTAAGTATACTGTTTGTATGAATTTCCTAATATAAAAATTAGGTCCAAACATTATGAATTTTTTCCCATACTCCTTACATAGTGGACTTGATTGTGTAATTTTTCTAGAATTTTTACAAAAGTAACATTTAGTGGATAGAAGCGTCCGTCTTTTATGACCGGAGGAGTAAGTAGCTAAAGACAATACGTGGGAATTGATCGGCACTTGAAATAAAGACTCCTAAGGACTCGGAACAGCGGAGGGTGGAGTACCATGGTATAGCCTCCTCATGCCGCCGCGAGGAAGATGATGTTGCTTCACCATCTGCGAAGACTCCTCCATCCCAGAGCAAATGGCCATCACCGACGGCGGTGACCAATCAACGACATGCGAGGGCGTCAGTCTTTGGACCGGATGCGGATGATGAGCTCCGTAGCTCCTCGGTGGACACCGATATGGAATCCTCCCCATACAATAGCTCCTATGAGAAGATCCACAGGCCACCATCGGTGCGATCTTTCCTCGAGTGCGAGATCCTCGGTGGGCCTCCAGCGGCTCGTGGGACACCCGACGGAGATATTCGTCGAGAGATCTCACAAGGCGGCGAGGTGTAGGTGGGGAGTGAGCGCCTCCCTTCCACCTGCGGTGTGTTCCGCTTTGGTCCGCGGTTCGTCTAGAAATGAAAGAATGGATCCTCTAGCTCGGGGTTCGTGGCACAAGCATACGATCGCGGCATAAGCAACATAGTGCAGCGACATTAGGACCGTCGAACCCCTCCGTAGTAACGGAAGGTGGGGTCCCCAAAGTGACATCCCTGGATGAGCACCTGGGTGAGGTACTCAATGGATACCGCACTAGAGGGCGTGTTGTAGACCATATACTGAGGTGTATGCGGCAACTCCACATGTTGCAGCATCACCCATTAGGTGTGTTATAGCGTACCTTCCTCGAAGGCACTAATGCGGTACTAGGGCTCTCAGTATGTGGACATATACAATTTAAGAATAAGAGAAGTTAATGAACATGTAATAAGAGACATAGATAGGAAATGACATTAGACAAGAAAAGAATTTCAACACAAGTTTTACCCATTCCCTATTTTATTTAACCAATCTGTATGGCTCAAAATTAGGTCATACTACCCCTTGGTCTTTATATATAATTAGACCTTCGTAATATCACTCAATTTAACTCCAAATGAAGGGAGAAGGGGTTTAAAGAATATTACCTCACATTATTTTCAGCAAGTACTATGTTCTGAAATTTTGGGGAATGCATCTAGAGTGATATCCTTATTAGTTCAGGAGGAACCTTCAAAAGAACTTTGGTAGGATGTTTTAAGGACTTTTTCAAAATATTTTGCCTTTGTTTCAATGTCCTAAAATGATTAAAACCTTTATTTTTAGAGAGCATCCTATCTCTCAAAACTAGAGTTATTTTGAATGAGATGAGAAGAGATAACCAAAATAATGATTTTAGATAAGAGGAGCATTCTAAGAGGATAAGATTAGCAAAAATTTCTAAATTTTCAGAACCATGTGTAAGATTAGATTAGGTTGTATTTTTAAATATAAGTCCTAATCTAACGACCATCCTATCTAGGGCTTGTTTACAATCGAGTATGGCTCACGATACTAAGCGTTTATCGGACCCAGTTGTGGAATACCGAAAACCCTATATGTGTACCGTACTAGTTCCATGATCAATGGCTAATACACATTCACAATATTTGGCATTCACACCCATACATTCACATATACAAAGTAGAAAAAGGGTATTTAACTTAGCGTGTAAAGTTATTACATCAATGGCCGACCGACCAAATAAAAGCGGTATCAACGAGTAAAAGTAGTGGTGGAAGAGGTAATGAAAGTAAATAAATTCTAGCAACATGCCCATCAACCCTTAGGCAACCGATAAGAAGCAAGGCCTAGATAGACCAATCACGGCAAATGCGGTTCTAGGTGTGAAGAACGTATCAACGGCGTCGGCTCATCTTCAAACACCGAACAACAATGTAAGCGAGATTGAGTATAATCGTGCTCAGTAAGACTTGTAGTGTATCACAAAGTTTATATAAATGCAAGGCTATGAGCGGATGAGGCTTTATTCTACAAGTCGTTTTGCAATAGCGATTTTATTTGCAATATCAATACGTAGTATTTTACAGAGAAAGTTTAAAAGAAGCGATTAAACAAGTACAAGACAATGAGTATGAGAATGGATAATAACAACAACTCGCAACCCTCCTCGGTTGCGAGCAGCAAATAACAAGTTGCAACCCTCCTCGGTTATGAGCAATATTTTATTTTCAGCCCAGACATGGCGATTAATTCAAATATAAACCTCAAACAATTCCCATGTTTTTCAATAAAACATTTTTTGTAAAAATCAAGACTATACCCGATGTGACCGCACTAGGCATGCTCATGACCTCGAGCACAACTATTTAAATAGATTTACACTCTCAGTGTATAACTTTACCCATAGCACATGAATTCTCTAGTTTATTTGGTATCCATCGATACCATCGCTCACTATCGTGAGTAGCGGTCTAGAGCACGTGTGAAGCCTTTACATCATCTAGTCATACCCTTGTACTAGCAGAGCGAATGTTTATCCTCATCTCACTGAGGACACCACCGTCTCGGTGAGGTATCCGCCATTGTGTTTGAAGGCTTTGTTTCCAACGCCTCGGTAAAGGGAGCCCTTGAACATACTAGTACATTCGGTCTGCCCGCACTACTGACCTACAAGCGTGTAAGGCTAGTTTTCGATGACTTAATTAGCTAATGTCATCTCATACCGGCACATGTGATTGTGCGCAGGTTTAGATTGATGGCACCAGTGTTCAGTCCTTAATTGACCCAGACGAGGATCTCCCTCTATCTACTAGTGCGGTACACCCCTCACTCTTATTAGAATAGAATATAACTCGCCCACATTGAAAACTAGGTTTTGTATTTTTATTTTTATACAAAATAACAGAGTACACCCTCTAAATATTTTCATAAATCTTCCAAATTCATGTTTATCATTTTGTCCTTTTATAACTTTTAGGAAAAACTATCGCTCTAGTAAGCATTTGTGCAATATTCGCACTCAAAACTCCCAACTTGATATTATATATTATATAACCCAAAAGGTAATGGTTACAACAGTAAGAACATCAACATATCAAGGAGGATCATGCAACGGATAGGATTTGACTACGAGACACCCAAAACATAGCAATTTTCTCTGAATATATCAAGGAGGATCATGTAACGGATAGGATTTACTCTGAGCACCGAAATATAGCAATTTTCTCACGAACATACATGCATGAATAAAAGATTTTGCAAAAATAAATATAATAATTTAAATAATAGGATCAACGTGATCAAAGAGGGTGCTTGCCTTGTTCGGTTGTTTTGAGGAGGAGGATGGTTAGTAAGTCGAAAATATCGCTCAAATAATCAACGTCTAATTCAAAAAGAGCGAAATTGAATTAAATAATGCAAAATAAATTCCATAATGTAACCGAATCCAAATATTTTTGCATATTACAGTAGATCATGATTTTAGATGAATTTAGAGACAAAAATCATTCAATTTGGAGTTTTATGCAAAAGTTATTAAGGTTTTAATTTGGTTCGGTTTTAATTTTTAAAAAAGATGACATCAACGGTGCATTTTCCGAGTTTTACGTTTTCTAGCAGAAAAAGTCTATTCTTTCATGCGTTCTATTGAGGTTTACGCTTTGCGATGGGAAAATGTATTATGCTTTAGCCTCATTTGAGGTTTACGCTTCCCAAAGCAGAGAAAACGTATTTCCTCTAAACTTAAGCGTACTTCATATTTTCTATTGATTTTCTTTAGTTCGACAGTGGGGTGCATTTGTTAGTGTCTAGGCTCACAAGCGGTCGTAGACCAAAGGTCTATGTGCCTTGTGCGATCCACCGGTGGTTTCTTGTGCATTTAAATGCGGTGGGACCGACATGTTAGTGACTTTAAAGGAAACCAGTTTTTAATGAACTTTTTTTGTTTTTTTGGCCCATGTGTCGATGAGACTTAGCGATCATTAAATCAATGCTAATTCTGCTTTGTCTTAACCCAATCGGGATTTAGTTTTAATTACGTTGCTACAATGCATGTTCGTTTCGTGTAGCTTACAGGCGCTTGCTTGCCACTCTTGTCACGGCGCGGTGACCACGACAATGCAGGGAATGCCCAAAATGGGTTCCTGCTCCCATGCGCTTTGATGGTACCGTAGTAGCGGTGGGTTGGCGATGGCGGCTGTGATGAGAAGCGGTGGTCTGCTACGACTTTGAGCCAACTAAAAACCGGTGGTGTCTTAAGCTAGCGGTGCGTGCATGAGCTACTAGAGGTAGCTAGGAGCTCACCGGACGAAGAAAGGATGGAGGTGACCGAAGAGGCCTGCGCGACATTGGCCAGCGGCGACGGGGAGCTTCACGTGGCGGGCGTTGGGCGAGCTCCTTCCGATGGTCGGGAAAGACGAAGGAGGTGTAGGGGTGCTCGGCGTGAGGAATTGCGGGGTTCACCGAGAGAAAATGGCGATGAGCGGTGTTGTCGGCGGAGTTGGGAAGAACTACAATTGGCGGTTCTGTGGACCAAAGAGAAATCGATGAGGGAGTTTCGGGTCTTGGAACACGCGTCTTGGCAGCAGTGGCGAGAAGAGCTTCACCGGTGTGTGGCGAGCGGCAAGGTAGGCGCGGCGGCTAAAATGTGGCTTGAGCTTCCGATGGAATTCGGCGAGGAAATGGTAGAGAAGGAAGAGAAACGATGAGGCGAGAAATGGAGAGGAGGTAAAGGTCCTCGAGTCTGGATGGCCTTAAATAGGCGATGGGGCGGAGGGCACAAGAGGAGCACCACGGGCACCGGCGGTGATGCACTCGGGTGTCAGGCAGAGCATGGGCGAGAGAGGGAGAGGAGTGGCAGGCGATTAGGCGGCAGCAGGGGCGGTGCGGCAGCGGCAGTGGCGCGCGCGGCACTCTCAAGCGTCTTCATGGTAGCGAGGTGGGCGGCGATGCACGGCGGTGGGGCCACTATCCTGAGAGAGAGAGAGAGAGAGATTTAAGTTAGGCTTTTGGTTTTAAATGCTGAGATGTTTGCTGAATTTTATACTGAACAAACTAAGTCCAAATTTTATGAAACTTTTGTGAGGGCTCCTGGCTTAATGTAGTTCCTTATGTAAATTTTTAGAAGTTTATCTCTTCTGTGATTTTCTCTAAAATTCTTATAAGTTTATGTTATTTTGTACTTGTATTTGTTTTTCTTAATAAAGTTCACATAAGTTGTTTAGTAAATTTTTCCCTGGAGGTTATGCCCAAAATAATTCTCTCAACTATTCTTATTTTGTTTATCTAAATTTCTTATAAGTGCATGTTTGTTTGTATTTCATTATTTGCTTTTAAACAAAAGTTCAAAATTCATGCATGATTAGATTTTCATTTGTAATGTGCTCAAAATTATTTTCCTAATGCATTTATATTATATATTCTAAAATATGGATTTTAGGATGTTACAATATATCTGCATAGCTGAATTGATGGTCTTGTGGTATTCAGTGACCAGACCATCAATTCAGGCTGATAAATTTTCCCAGTCTAGATTCAAGACCGAACAATTTCCATCCGAATGAAACATACGGCCGAACAAGATTGGTGCAGAATAGTCGCTAGAAATTGCCGTGTAATTCACACCTTTACTAACATGCACACTTGTTTTTCAGAAAAGAACCTGTAGAGAGTTGCGGTGTACGTCATAGTCTATATAATAACGCCACGATTATTCTATTGTCTATATAAAATACATGAGTTCAATAAATACTAGTTCGAGTAGTACTGTTCTACTCAACTGCCGTCTATGGCCTCCAAACGAAAACTGCCGTCTGTACGTCTATGACCTCCAAACAAAAACTGCCGTCTGTATATGTAAGTCTGTGTTCAATAGGATGATATCAGTTGTCTATAATTTTTTTCACGTAAGATTTTGAATGATATCGATGAGAGAGAACGAGGAGAAAAAAAAGATGCCGAATTCACTTTGTTGTGAAGTTCTAAACCAAGGATATGTTTCTGAAATGTATTGCATATTAGATTAGAATCTTGTATATACCTTTGCAAATTACCTGGAGTAGCTGGGCAATTTTCCTATGCACTGACAGAAAAAGAATCCGTGGAAGAATTCAACCGACGAGACGTACGTGGCCGAGCTGGAAGCTGCGCTGCAATTCCTTCCGTTTGCCAACGGAATAACATAGGTTTCTTCACTGTCAAATGTCAATCTCACCGCGACGTCGACGGGCAGAGATATTATTCTCAACTCAACCGAATAAGTTGGCGTCAGCTCGTGATCTTTTCTATATAACACTTACCTCCGTGCCGATTGATGGACATGCATCCGATATCTGTAGTGAGCTGCACAGCACTGCATACGGTGGTGAGCTAGCTAGTATGAAAGGCGGCAGTGCTAGTACTGGTAGGACTTGTTCTGCATGGTTTCTGCTTGTGATGGCAATGAGCTTATTTGAAGCAAAGACGGCGCGAGCACAAAGCAGTAGTGCTGTAACTGCTGTCCATGTCGGTGCTCTGATTGACCTCGAGTCACCGGTCGGCAAGGCGAGCCGGACAAGCATCTCGCTCGCGTTGGAGGATTTCTACGGCGGCGCTAATGGCGGCGGCGTCGTTATGTGTAACCACACCACTTGCCTCGACTTAGGGCATCTCAATAGTTTGTCTCATAGGTTGTCTCTTATACCATCCATGTCATCTTGAGACAATATTAGAGACAACTATTCCAATAGCTTATCTCTTAGGTTGTCTCTAACACCCTCACAAGCATTTAAACTTTGCATGGGTCAAATAAACATCTTGATCAACACTAACTTCAATCTTTGTAACCTACATGTGTTGTTTGGTTGCATCTACATATATAAACAAACAACAATTCTAACACCAAGCCCCACAAGTATTCATGCTTTTCATGATTCTAACCCTAGATGAACAACAAATCGACATATCATACCATACATCATCCAAGAGATAATAAATCATACAAAGTCTGAGATCGATGACTCATCACAAGCGGATCGATGTATGTAATAAATCGAAACAAGTCTGCAAAGTACAACCAAATAAAGTCACCAACAATTTAGCCATAAGTAAAAATAGAACTAAATAAAATGCCCAACAATGTAGCCATAACTAGCACTTTCTTGAGACAGTACACACATAACTATCTGCAACAAAAAGTGATCACTCGCAATTCTTCAGGTGCTTGCAAATAAACCTGTGTAAACACCAAAATAGTATGGTTAGCAGCAATTATGGAAAAAATATATCCAAAGAGAACTTTAAAGAAAAAAAGAAAGGCATGCATATATAACATATCATAAATGTAACAGTTATGCACTCTGTACAAAAACACATAAAACCACCAAATTGAAAATAGTAACAAACAAATTGTAAATTTCATTAACAGGAACCCATTTAGTCATCTATTACCTTATTTTGTTAACTTTATGTGAATTAGCTGAGTATAAAAGGGCTGTCTCATGGATATATTATTACTATTTTGCAAATCATAATGGTTTATATAAATGGTCCAATGGAGAACTTCAAAAATAGCATAGCCTGCACATCATTTGATGTCAGTAATCAACTACTAAAACTCACCCATCCTGTAAACATTTAAGAGCTTTTTTGATGCACTAAAAGCTAGTTGGCAGCAGACACAGGAGACTCGGGACTGGGACAATTTTGGCATTTTGATGCAGGAATATACTTGACTTGGCCATTTTCTATTGCAAAGCTAGTTGGCATTTTGATGCAAGACACAGTACAAGACTATAGACTAATGACAACCTCATTCTCTGTTGCAAAATATTTGAATAGGTTGCAGAGACTCTAGCATGAAATACAAGCACAACATGGTATTGATGCAGCAGTATGACTATGACATCTTTGGAGTGTATGGAATTCAATTCAAAATTTTATGTTGTGTGGATAGCTGGATGTACTTGACTTAGCCAAAGTTGTTCTAAATCTGAGAAAAAGCAGTCTAGTACCATGGAATAGTCCAACTGATTTTTTATCCAATTATCGTATTAAATATTAATGTGTAATTACAAAGATATGAAAGAGCTATGTCTCTATATTTGGTAAAGCTAGTTACTAGTTACCAGTTTCCATTGAATAGATGTCTAGTATTCGGTGGATGCCTATCTGAGATTAAGATGCACATAGACACTCGATGTCTGAAATACTCAGCAATCTTATATCATTTCTTAATACATGAGGAAAGTCTATTGATACTCAGAAGTACTCAGTGAACTATGATATATCAAAAAGAGAAACAACAAACAGGAAAAGGTATCTTGCAACATTGTACAGCCTCTTTTTGTCATCACTTGTGTTCTGAATTGACCATACTATGTACACAAATTGAGAGAGCGAGTCCATTCCTCTCATTCACAGGAAAATGTCTCCTAAAAACCCTTGCATGTATGCATTCTTTTTCTCACTAGTTGGGTCTCCTTATTCAGTACATACTTCGAGTAGAGTGTTCTATGAATTGGGAAAGCACAATAATTTATCAAGCAAAACTGCAAAAACATTTACTTTGCCTAATTACAAAAGTGAACCAAATAGACAACATTCTGGTATTACAGAAGTGAAACTACCAAATATAGAATCCTAAGAGAGTTCACCAAGAAAAATTTAGAAAGATCAGTAAGACAAAAACAATAGCAAAATTCAGTCAAATAGTCCAATTGATTTTCTGTCCAATTATGGTATTAAATATCAATGTGTAATTACAAAGATATGAAAATTTGATGCTATACAGTGACAAGACAAGCAAGCAGTGAATCTTATTGCTAATTGAGAAGAAAGAGCTATGTCTATATATCAGTAAAGCTAGTTACTAGTAAATAATATGCATCAGTAGTATGCAAACAAATTACAAACATGCAAGCTGTTACATTCAAACCTCAATCGGATCGTTGCTAAGCTCTTGCTACTCAGCGATACATGAACATGCAAACAAATTCTAGCATGGATCTGCTGCTGGCTTTTACTCGCTGCTGAGAAGGCGCTAGGCTTGCAAACATGCAAACAAATTCGAGTTTGGGGCACATGAATGCAATGCACATGTATCTCGGTCTTTGTCGGACCGGATTTTCTAATCCGAATCCTCGTAATATTTGTGCTATTCCTGGATCGATGGATAGCACTCACGAGCATTTCGGATCATTCATACATGGCGTGAACTAAAGTATCATTATTACAATCAGCAGTGACATAGACCACGTCGGTCGAGTTTTACAACGAGGGCGTCGGCCAAATTGATTACAATACGAGAACACCGAATACGATGGCGGAAGCAAAGGGTAAAGCTCATCTCTTCACGAACAGCGGCGGGGCAACGCATTGTGCGGCGATATTACAAGGACCGGATAATATCGGTTTATGCGCGAAATACCAACGAGTCAACAAGCTGCGTCGAGGCCTGAACTACGAGATCTAGACTACTCTTCATCGTTTCCTTGCCCGGCAACCCGGTTCCTCGTAGTAAGCATAGTCTCCTCCAGCGTCATCCCGAAGGGTTTTGGGGAAGAGCGAGGATGAGCACAACTACGTGCTCATGAGCCAATACACAATGCAATGATATACATGCAAGGCTTACAAGGATGGCTCGGTTCTTTTATTTGCAAAAGCAATACTTTCAAATATCATAAGTACAAATTCCTAGCACTTAGCGGTTTTAGCAAATGTCATTTTAGTTAAAGAGAAATCATGCAATATTTGTATTAGCGAGAGGTTACCCCACCTTCATGCTTATATTGATTGTGGTTACATCCACCACTAAGCGACACTGGGTACAAAGACCCAGAATAACCAATCTCGGGGCTAGGTAGAGCCAAAATTTTCATACCACCCACAAAGTTTTTGAAATAGAACTAACTCAAGTTAAGTTCCCATGTCCGCTTTTGCCGTAGGCACGTTTGTTTAAGCAGTTTATAACTCTGCGAGATTGTACACTTTACCCACAAGAGACAATTAACTCGTTGCCCTACGATTCCGTAGTCGTGTAGTCGAGAGTTGTCACAATAACTTTTCTAAATATCTGCCCTCCCTCGTCTCACCCATATGGGGTTATGTCCATACGTTGCGGGATGTCCACCTCGGCTGATGCGTGCGTGGCTACACCTCGGCGGCGCGAACTTCACCCTTGACTCGGTGTCCCATCCAAGCCCGACATACCCGAGCTTGTGCCCTTTTTACCCTCCGGTGAGATGATTTTCAGGATTTGATAAATGTACTAAGCCAAGTCGCGGTTTGTTGCGGACTTGTGGTTGTACTGTTATATACAGAGAGTCGTGACAAGATTAAGTCCTTAGGGTTGTGCGGGCGGCTCAACCACATTCCCGCCATTCTCGTGCTACATCCGCACCCATCTTACCATCCGCCGAGACGGAGGTATTAGCGATTTAGGGTTTTGAGATGTAAATACAACAATTCAACCATCTCGGTCATTTACATAATGATTGCTCAAATCATTTATGTTTGAAATGATGATGATTAGGATATTTTAATGTCCGTACTTAAGCAAGTCTAGCATGTCGCTTAAGTACAACCTATAACTAGTATTACCATATAGTTACTAGGGTGACAATGGTTAAGGGATTCAAGTTGTCAAGGATGGCATAATAATTAATTATTCAACAAATGGGTAATTAACTACCTTAAGCTTTAATATACATTTGTTTAAAAAATTAAAGCATGCAATTTGCTATTTTAAAGAATATAATTTGCATAAAATGTAGGCTCAATATGATCAAAGTATTGACTACTTGGTTGTAGGGGGAGAGTCCGGTAGTCTTGTCCTTGATCAACGTGGAGGTCTCGCGTCTCAGAAATCTCGGTAATGCAGGCAAAATAAGCGACAAACAACGAGCAATTAAATACACAAGAGTACACAAATGAACTCCAAATTGAACAAGACCTATGCCATTAGCAAGATCTTGATTTTAGAAATTTTAGAAATTTAAATCATAATTTTGGAGTTGAAATGGGAGTTATTAATATTTGAAGCCTCACTTTTGAATTAAAATAGAAAAGAGAAAAATTCAATCCAAAAAAAAAAACGGCGGCCCACAACAAGTTTCGGCCCGGCCCAGCGGCGTGGCTGGCTCACCTGCTGTATGTGGCGCGGCGCGCCCATGGCGTGAGCGCCCGCGGGCGGAAAAAAGAGAGAGGCGGCGCTGGGCGAGCGCGAGGAAGGCAGGCGGGCGGCGGCCCAGAGGAAGAGGCGGCGGCGGAGGAAGAGGCGCGCGGCGAGGGCCCGGCGGCGATGGCGATGATGAGCGGCGGCGGTTGGCGGGAGGTGCGGCTAGGCGGCGCGGCGGCGGCGACAGCGGCGGAGGTAAGCCCTCGGCTTTCTTCTTCTCTCCTCTTCTTCTTGCTCGGGGTGGGGAAGGTGGAATGGGAAACGGGGCGAAGGGGCTTTAAAACCGGCGAGGCTCGGGAAGGGAGTCGGGCGTGGAGGAGGGCGGCGTGCGCGCGGGGGCAATGATGACGGCTCGGCGGCGTGCGGGAGGGCGTAGTAGGGAGCGGAGGGGTGGCGTCGCGCGGCATCAAGCGGCGCGCGCCCGGCGCGGGAAGGGAGGAGGGGAGTCGGTCGGCGGGGAAGCGAAGGGGGGGCGAGGTTGACCTCGGGGAGGAAAGCGGGCACTACAAACCTACCCACCTTAAGCGGAATCTCGACCCGAGATTGAGGCGCTCGAAGCGAGGGGCGGAAATCCGGCTTAAGTTGATCTTCGCTCCCGGTGGCTTCTTTGGTGAATGATGGCTCCACTGAACCTTGCAAAGGCGGATGACTTGCGTCTTGTCCGCTTCGGCGGCGTCGAGGATCTTGATCGGTGCTCTGGATAAGTCAAATCTTTCTCAAGTGTGATGGCCCGGCGAGTCTGCTCTTGGTACTCGAGATATTTCTTTAGTTGAGAGACATGGAACACGTTGTGGGCGTCGACAAACTTTTAGGTAGCTCTAGGCGATGAGGCGCTTCTCCGCGCTTAGCGATGATCGGGAGCGGGCCTATGTATCTTGGTGCGAGCTTGCCTTTAACTTTGAATCTTCGGGTTCCACAGTATGATACCTTGAGATACCAAAGCATCTCCAACCGAAGGTTAAGTCTCTTCGACGGTTGTCGGCATAACTCTTCATCTGTCTGAAATGAGGCGCTTGAAGGCGATCTCTAATTAGTCGAACTTTCTCTTGACTTGCTTGAGAGTATCGGTCGAAGACATATCCTTCACTGATTACGACCAATGCGAGAGGAGTTCGCATTTTCTTCCATAGAGTGCTTCAAATGGGGACTTTTTCAAACTTGATAACTATTATTGTATGCAAACTCGGCATACGGTGACATTTTCCAGTCTCTACGTAAGCTCCAAAGCACAAGCTCGAAGCATGTCTTCTAGGATTTGATTTGTTCTTCCGTCGACCATCGATGCGGATGATAAGTGTGCTAAAGGTAAGGTGTGTTCCAAGGGCATCATGCAAACTAGCCCAATTGCGAGGTAAATGAGAACCTCGATCGGAGACTATTCTCTTGGGTACTCCATGCAAACACACGATCGAGCTATGTATAACTTCGGCTAACTTGTCTCCCTTGTAAGTTGTTTTCACGAGGGATGAAGTGGGCGACTTTAGTCAATCTATCAACTATAACCCATCTGAGTCACATCGGACTTAGTTCGAGGTAGACCGTAATGAAATCCATTCGATTTCTTCCCATTTCCAGGAGGATCTGTAAGGGTTGTAGCAATCCGGTGGTCTTTGATGTTCGACCTTGATTGTGACATACATCACAACAAGCTACATACTCGGCGATATCTCTTTTCATTCGTGGCCACCAATACAAAATCTTCATGTCTTGGTACATCTTGGTCTTTGCTGGAGTGCGGGTGTAAGTAGAGCTGTGAGCTTCCTTTAGAATCGGATCTTTGAGTTCCTTCACGGTGGGGAACAAAGAGCGTTTCCCATACCATAATTCCTGTTGATCTTGACATCTTAGGGGCCTTTCCTTTTGCCATGAGATGCTTGAATCTCACGGACTCGGATGCCCTTCTTGGCGGTCTTGATTCGCTCTTCTAGAGTTGGATACGCTTCTATTGTGGCTAGCATGCCTTGCTCTATTAAGCGAGGTTGAGTGCCTCAAATTCCTTGTAGAGTTCAGGTTGATGCTCTTGAATCATGACATTCTGCGGTAGGATTTACGGCAATGCATCAACAACTACATTAGCCTTTCGGGATGATAATGGACATCAAGTTATAATCCTTTATTAATTCTAACCATCTCCTTTGTCGAAGGTTGAGATCGATTGGGTGAAAATGTACTTGAGACTCTTGTGAGTGCAGTGTAGATATCACAATGATTTCCAATCAAGTAATGCCGCAAAATTTTAAGGCATGCACTCTGCTGCTAACTCCAAATCATGAGTTGGATAGTTGTCTTCGTGAGGACGGAGTTGTCTTGAAGCATAAGCTACAACTTTTCCTCCTTGCATGAGCACACAACCAAGACCTTGGCGCGATGCATCACAATAGACTTCAAGTCTTGATGTATATCGGCGGGATTATCTTGGGCGAAGTTAACTTCTTCTTCAATTCACGAAAACTCTTTTCACAAGTTTACGTCAATCATACTTCCTTTCCTTTTAAGCGGATGGGTCATTGGTTTGGAAAGCTTAGAGAATCCTTCAATGAAGCGTCGGTAGTACGGCCAAACCAGAAAACTACGCACTTAGTCATCGATGTGGGTTGTTTCCATTCCATTCAGTTGCTACTTTGGATGGATCAGCTGCGATTCCTCCAGTGGATACAATGTGTCAGAAGCCGATTTCATGAAGCCAAAATTCACATTTCTTGTACTTGGCATAAGATGATTCTCTTTAAGCTTTCTAAGACCAATTGCAAGTGTTGAGAATGTTCTTCATCGGTCTTTGAATAGATCAAGATATCGTCTATGAACACGACAACAAACTTGTCTAAGTATTCCATGAATATTTTGTTCATGAGGTTCATGAAGTAATTGGCGCGTTGGTCAAGCCAAAGCGGCATGACGGTGAACTCATACTGGCCATACAGGGTGGTAAAAGCCGTCTTAGGAATATCCTCATTCACGATCTTAAGGCGATGGTATCGACCTCGAGTCTATCTTGGAAAAGCGATGCTCTGTCAATTGATCGAACAGGTTATCGATGCGGGTAGGGGATACTTGTTCTTGATGGTCACATCATTGAGTGCTCTGTAGTCCACGCTGTCTGGGCGGTGCCATCTTTCTTCTTCACAAAGAGAAGCTGGCGAACCCGGGGAGAAGAACTAGGTCTAATGAAACCTTTGTTTGCAAGTCTTCAATTTGTGTCTTAAGCTCTTCAAGTTCGTCGTGCCCATTCGTATGGTCTCTTAGCAATTGGGGTTGTCCACGGCTTCAAGTTGATGACAAACTTAACATCTCTGTCAGTGGCATGCACAGTAATTCTTCAGGAAGACATCGGGTAGCTTGAACTACTGAGCGTTGTCTCTGGGACAACTCTCCAAGGTGGTGGATTGTTCTAATCAAAGGAGAGAGCGATCCACACTATCTCTATTGTGGTCTCACGGGTTCTTGGTAGGCACCACTTTTACTGTTGGCACAATCTATCAATCACGATATTTGGCCAACCAATCCATCCTAGGATGATATCCGGCGTTTGAGATTCTAGCACCGAGAAGGTTTGCTAGAATCGGAGCGTTCCATAGCAATTTCTACAGGGATTGCGAGGTAGCACAAGGGGTCCCAGGTGAGCTAAGTACCACGGGTTTCTTTAACTTATAGGTTGGCAGCAAGCCTTTCGACAAACTTTCTTGAAATAAAAGAGTGCAGCTCGAATCAAACAAAACTTGGCGGTCTGAATTAACGAGGCGTACCCATTAGTACTCTGAGGCACCTTGAGCTTCCTCGGGTGTGGCGTGGTTCACCGGCCATGGCTTTGCGTTGGTGTAGACCTTGATGCTGAGAAGTCGGTGACTCTTGCTTGGAAATTGGGGTCACCTTGAGGCGGCGTTACTCTGTGTTGAGTCTTCTTTGGAGCATTCGGCCAGGGTAGGACAACGATTGGCGAAGTGTCCTCTTTCTCCACAAGCGGCGATGGAGGTTTCTTCTTGGGTTATTGCTCTGCTGGTTGCCGCGGGCGGAGAGCACCGAATCCACTTCCTTGGGGGGCCGGGCGAAGCTTGAGTTTTACGAGAGGAGGCTGGATGATGCGAAAGATGAGTGCCTTGGAATGTAGGCTTAGGAAAGCTACCTTGTGGCCTCTGAAATGACATCTTCCTTTTTGCGGCTAATCTCCATGATCTTCTTCTCATTTTCACAAATGAGGGCTTTATTAACTAAGCTGCTGGAAGCTAGAGTAATCATGGAGGATAAGCTGTCCTCTCATGTCTTCACGCATTCCTTCCACAAAGCGGTCGATTTTCTCTTCTTCATCGCTACATCATTGGGGCGTAGCGAGCAAGGCTGGTTAAACTTGGTTAGATACTCATTTGCGACATCGACCACCGGCAGAGCTCTGGTTCGTTCTTCTTCAATCTCATTGTTCCGGTGATGCAGTTGGCCACGGCGGCTTTGAATTCCTCGAGAGAATCGGTGCCATGTGGGTTCAACTTGACTTGTTGTATTTCCGCAACTTCTTCTATCACGGGCGGCGGCGGGATCTTGTGGGGCTCAATCGTAGATGCTACGACTTCGCTATTCTGCTTCTTCTTCCTCTAGATTCTCTTCACCTCGGCGGCGAGTAATTCTCCCACGAGCGCGGCGCCCTTCGGTGATGGGTGGCGAAATCCACCTTGTCTTCATTTGAGCGGCCAGGCAGAGGAGTTTCTTCGGTGTCCACGAGCGGTCTTGACTTCTAGCGGTTCATTGGCGCGGCAAAGGTGAGAGGTCTTGTCTGAAAAATCGCGGCTTGAGAGTTGCGTGGCATTTGGTCGGTTGTTGATTGCTTAGTAATACACGAAGAATCGAGTCTGTGAAACATGACTTGAGTCATTGTCGGGTTTCTTGGTGGTGGAGGCGGTTCTGTCCTCGGCCTTGTACGACCACGGCCACGACCTCTTCCCGGCTGCTGGCGAAGGCTCCACGGATTTGGTAGCGGCTCTTCTTGGCGGCATCTGAAGAAACTGCGAAGCTTAGAACTAGAGGAGTATATGAGGTTCACTAGCCCTCTAAGGCACACCTGAGCAAGAACAAAACCAACAAAAAGAACGAGCAAGTACAATACAAAGCCTAGGCGGCTACACTATAATAAGGGGTTAAGTGTTACATGACTCTCGAACAAAGCTTACACTAAGCTAAGTCATGACACAGAATACAAACACATCGTCTACAAAGAAAAGAAACAAAAGTGCTTGCAACCCAAAAGCGCTCGGCAAGCGCGCTAGCTAACCTAAACTAATCGGCGGTTGCTCTGCTGGGGGCGACCACGGCGATGATTGCGGGGAGAGCGAGCGAGCGGCTGCGGCGACTCGGCGAGCGAGGCGAGGCGTGAGCGGTGAGTGGCGTCCGGCGGACTCGTCAAACCGAGGCGGTGGGCGGGGCTGCGTCCTGGTGGATTCTCTAAGCGGCGGCCGGACGGCGGCGGCGCACCTTCTTGCGTCTTGTGAGTCGGAGACGGGGTCCTACGGGCGAGGCGTCGGCTCGGCAGCTGGGAGGACGAGGCGGCGATAGGTGCAAGCGGGCTGCGAGGCGGGGACGTGCGGCGGCTCACGGCGTGCCAACTGCGCAAGCGGCGTCCCTCTCATCTCGCAGCATCCCTCTCTGTCTTGCGGTGGAGTGAGCTTCATCACTCCCGATCATGTTGCTCGAAGGTGTCGGAGTGGGCATAGCTGCCGTGAGAGTGTCCGAAGCTGCTGATCTCATCCATGGCGGCGGTGATGGTGGCTATCATCGCTGCGTAAGGCTGGACTCTTTGCGTCAGCGGGGTCGTCGCGTCTCGTGTCGAAAAGCTCTGGACACGCTCCTCATCCGGGAGAATGCGGGTAGAAGCGGAAGGGTGACCTCGACAAGAGATCCTCGTACTTCCAACACAAGCGGGTGGAAGCGGCGCGTGCGGCGTCTGAATGGCGTCATGGCGGCTACGCCGGAGTGCCTCGGCCTGAAGAGGTAGAAGTGAACTTCGCCAACCACGGCGGAAGTTACACCTCCATCGTCCGAGACTCGCGAGTCTCGATCCTCGTCATCCTACCGGAGCGTGAGGCGGCGGGGAAAGCCAAAATCTGCATGTCGGTGGCGAAGTATGTCATGAATCCTCCCTCGTTCTCTCGTGAGCGAGGAGGTCCCACGAGCCATCCGACGACAGGGTAGCCATCTACAAATTTTGAAAACAAGGGAGAGTCGACCTGGGTAAAACTCAAGTGAAATAAAGATAAGTACATGACTAGGGTGAGGAGTAGAAGCAATAAATACTCTATATTTTTAGCAAAGCTTTTTCTTAGTTTTGAAAATAAGATCCAAGTCCTTAAGGCAACGACCAATCTAACTAAGACTCTCACGATCGTATGCTCACGATACAGCTCTGGGATCCGGATTTTCTAATCCGAATCCTGCAATAACGACGTGCTATTCCACTGGATCGATAGATAGCACTCACGAGCATTCGGATCATTCATACATGGCGTGAACTAAAGTATCATTATTACAATCAGCAGTGACATAGACCCGCGTCGGTCGAGTTTTACAACGAGGGCCGATCGGCCAAATTGATCTGTCTGAGAACACGAAATCACGATAGCGGAAGCAAAGGGTAGAACTCATCTCTTCACATGCAGCGGCGGGGCAACTTTGTATCGGCGATATTACCCAGGACCGGATAATATCGGTTTATGCATACGAAATATCAACGAGTCAACTTGACTTGCGTCGAGGCCTGAACTACGGATCTAGACTACTCTTCATCGTTTCCTTGCCCGGCCAACCACGGTTCCTCGTAGTAAGCATAGTCTCCTCCATCAGCGTCATCCGAAGGGTTTTGGGGAAGAGCGAGGATGAGCACAACTACCGTGCTTTCATGAGCCAATACACAATGCAATGATATACATGCAGGGCTTACAAGGATGGCTCGGTTCTTTTATTTGCGAAAGCAATACTTTCAAATATCATAAGTACAAATTCCTAGCACTTAGCGGTTTTAGCAAATGTCATTTTAGTTAAGAGAGAAATCATGCAATATTTGTATTAGCGAGGTTACCCCACCTTCATGCTTATTTTGATTGTGGTTACATCCACCACTAACGACAGGTACAAAGACCAGAGAATAACCAATCTCGAGGCTAGGTAAGCCCGCCAAAATTTTCATACCACCCACAAAGTTTTTGAAATAGAACTAACTCAAGTTAAGTTCCCATGTCCGCCTTTGACCGTAGGCACTGGTATGTTTTAAGCAGGTTATAACTCTGCGAGAGATTGTACACTTTACCCACAAGAGACAATTAACTCGTTGCCTACTACACGATTACGTGATCGTGTAGTCGAGAAGTTATCACAATAACTTTCTAAATATCTCGCCCCTTCCTCGTCTCACCCATATGGGGTTATGCCCATACGTTGCGCGGGATGTCCACCTCGGCGGCGCGTGGCGTGGCTACACCTCGTGTGCGCGAACTTACCCTTGACTCGGTGTCCCATCCAAGCCCGACATACCCGAGCTTGTGCCTTTTTACCCTCCGGTGAGATGATTTTTAGGATTTGATAAATGTACTAAGCCAAGTCGCGGTTTATTGCGAGACTTGTGGTTGTACTTGTTATACGGAGAGTCGTAACAAGATTAAGTCCTTAGGGTTATGCAGGCGGCTCAACCACATTCCCGCCATTCTCGTGCTACATCACTTCCCACCATCTTACCATCCGCCCGGGCGGGTGTATTAGCGATTTAGGGTTTTGAGATGTAAATACAACAATTCAACCATCTCGATCATTTACCGCAATGAGCCCCAAATCATTTTATGTTTGAAATGATGATGATTAGGATATTTTAATGTCGGTACTTAAGCAAGTCTAGCATGTCGCTTAAGTACAACCTATAACTAGTATTACCATATAGTTACTAGGGTGACAATGGTTAAGGATTCAAGTTGTCAAGGATGGCATAATAATTAATTATTCAACAAATGGGTAATTAACTACCTTAAGCTTTAATATACATTTGTTTAAAGAATTAAAGCATGCAATTTGCTATTTTAAAGAATATAATTTGCATAAAATGTAGGCTCAATATGATCAAAGTATTGACTCGCCTTGGTTGTAGGGGAGAGAGTCCGGGTAGTCTTGTCCTTGATCAACGTGGAGGTCTCGGCGTCTCCGAAATCTCTGTGAGCGTAATGCAAACAAAATAAGCGACAAGCAACGAGCAATTAAATACACAAGAGTACACAAATGAACTCCAAATTGAACAAGACCTATGCCATTAGCAAGATCTTGATTTTAGAAATTTTAGAAATTTAAATCATAATTTTAGGAGTTGAAATGAGAGTTATTAATATTTGAAGCCTCACTTTTTGAATTAAAATAGAAAGAGAAAAATTCAATCCAAAAAAGAAAACCAGACGGCCCACAACAGTTTATTGGCCCTGTGTGGTGCTGGTTAGGCTGCCTGCCCTTTCATGTGCGACGTGTATGGCCCATGGCGAGCAGGCCGCTCGGGCGGAAGAAAAGAGGGAGGCGGCGCTCGGGCGAGCGAGAGGAAAGGCAGGCGCCGAGCCCAGCGTGGCGTGGCCCAGAGGAAAGGCGCGGCCGGAGGAAGGAGGCGGCGGCGGGCGACGAGAGCCAGCGGCGGCGATGGCGATGAAGAAGCGGCGGCGGTTGGCGGGAGAGTGCGGCTAGGCGGCGGCGGCAGCGGCGACAACGACGGAGGTAAGCCCTCGGCTTTCTTCTTCCTCTCCTCTTCTTCTTGCTCGGGGTGGGGAAGGTGGAATAGAGAGGGGGGCGAAGGGGGCTTTAAAACCGGGCGAGGCTCGGGGAAGGGGTCGGGCGTGGAGGAGGGCGGCGTGCGGCGGGGGCAATGATGGCGGCTCGGCGGCGTGCGGAAGGCGTGGGGAGCCGAGAGGGTGGCGTGCGCGCGGCGTCCAGCGGCGCGCGCGAAGGGGGAAGGGAGGAGAGGTCCGTTGGCGAGAAAGCGAAGGGGGCCGGCGAGTTGACCTCGGGAGGAAAGCGGGGCACTACGGTCTTGTAAAGCGCAAATGCAAAATTCGAAATTACATCTAATACTAGTTGGGTCTTGTAAAGCGGACCGGATGGAGTAGCATCCAACCAAGAACCATGCACTCCCGGTATATCTCGATCCCATTGTCTACAAATCTACTAAAGAAATTCGTACCAAGAACCATGAACCGGATGAAATGCAATTGGGTTAATTCATACAAGAACTCGAAGGTCCCTACCTCGGACCGGGAGGAGAAGAGCCCGACGGGTACCATGGCGGCACCGAGCGGTCCTCACCAACCAACGAGGCGAGGCGAGTGGAACCCACGACAGGCGGCGCGTGGGCGTCGAACTCTCTAGCGGCGGTGCCACAACTCTAGACCGCGAACCATCTTCAAATTGACTGGGCAATATAGAAAGAGGAACTGGGATGGGGATATAGGAGATGTGGCGCTGGAAAGAGGAGATGGAATGGTCTTGGGAAGGAGGAGATGGAGTGGCGCTGGGAAGATGGAGGCGCGGGAAGATGGATTGGCGCAAGAAAAAAGCTTGCGTGGGCAAGAAAATTTCATCGCGCACACAAAAGAACTCGCGGGACGGAAAATCGATGGGCGCTTGGATCCGGCGAGAAGAACGAAGAACGCGTGAGGAAACAACGAGCTCTCCAACAGAAAAATTGTTCGCGCTAGCGTCTTGATTCTCGTCTTGGCGCCGTCGCGTGAGGAAGCACGAGTTCGTTATCTCTCCTCTTTCTCTTCCCTCCACCTCACCAAAAATTCAACGTGGCATCTCTAAGAGACAACTGAAATAGACTATTGGAGATGCCCTTAATAAGATGAGACTGAGTACGAGAAGGTACAGGGAATTGATTGGCTTAGGATTAAGGGCATGAGCATTAATTGTGTGTGAAAACTCGGAGCTAAGAAACTTTTCGTGGAATTGGACTCGAGTTTATCCATCAACTTGACTCGAGTCCAATAGAATAAACAAAGCAAAAGGTTGAGAGAGAATACGAAGGAGGGTGGTTCTTTTATTATTCAGTGGGACCCAGCTTTAAAGGGTTAGGGAGTTTAATTATCAGAGCAAAATATGGAAAGCTAGCACCGGCTTAACAGTGAGGTGGAAAACTACTCTCTGCGCTATATATGCATTAGGGTATGGTTAGATACATTGTGATCCAACTTAATTTCTTTAGATCGATTTGGAATTTGAATTAAAATTTCTTTTAATTCGAATGGATTGATTATAATATCTCTCTATCCAAACAAACCTTAAAGGGAATAGATTAGGTTGTGGAGCCAACATTATTTATTCGTAGTAGCTTTGTAATCAAATTGGTATAATTATACTCGCTATGAAGTCCTATGAAGTCATTACGTCAAAAAATATTTATTCGCAACAGCTTTGTAAATTTAATTCAAAATATAATTTTTATAATTTTTACCAATTTATGTTTAATTTGACACCACCCTTTTTATTTTAAATTTTCGTATTTACATATCTCTACGCTAGATTATTTGAAAGATAAATATATATACATACTTATATAGCAGAATCATTTCGTTTATTTGGGTTAGCATTTGATGCAATTTAGAAAGAAGATAAAAAAGAATCATCTTAAACCGGAACACCAATTAAGAATCCACGTACCTCGATTTTTCCCCTTTCGCGTGTCTACCTTCCTCTACATGCATCGTTTGATTTGTGCTCCGCCCCCTATGACAGCAATGACCAATGAGCATATCGCGCAAGGGAGCCTAACTCTTTATTTCAAGTGCCCAGTCGTTTGTCTGTGGAGAGATGTGCTCTACCCTTTTGCTTCCGTTGTCGCTCGCTACTTTTGTAATGTAATCGTATGGTGTGTTCGGCCTTTATTATAAAATCTGACCCGACACAATCTATATAAACTCTGATGTGTTAAATTAATGAATGGTATGATTTCACGCTATGTATGAATTGATTCAGTGATGTATCTGTGAGTCTATCTACTGATCCAGGAAATAGCACAGTATTTTTACAGAGGATTTTGGATTATGAAATCCGGATCCGACAATACGTACTGAATGAAACACATATGGCCGAACAAGATTGGTGCAGAATAGTCGCTAGAAATTGACGTGTAATTCGCGCCGTTTACTAACATGCACACACTTGTTTTTCAGAAAAGAACCTGTAGAGAGTTGCAGTGTACGTCATAGTCTATATAATAACGCCACAATCGTTATATTATCCATATAAAATACATGAGTTCAATAAATACTAGTTCGAGTAGTACTGTTCTACTCAACTGCCGTCTGTATATGTGTATATGTAAGTCTGTGTACAATGAGATGGTATCAGTTGTCTATAATTTTTACCACGTAAGATTTCTGATGATGTGGATAAGAGAGAACGAAGAGAAAGAAATATGCCGAATTCACTTTGTTGTAAGAAGTTCTAAACCAAGGATATGTTTCTGAAATGTATTGCATATTAGATTAGAATCTTGTATATACCTTCGCAAATTAACTCGAGTAACTAGGCAATTTTCCTATGCACTGACAGAAAAAGAATCCGTGGAAGAATTCAACCGACGAGACGCAATGACATAGGTTTCTTCACTGTCAAATGTCAATCTCACTGCGACGTCGACGTGCAGAGATATTATTCTCAACTCAACCAAATAAGTTGGCGTCCGCTCGTGATTTTTTTCTATATAACACTTACCTCCGTGCCGATTGATGGACATGCATCCGATATCTGTAGTGAGCTGCACAGCACTGCATACGGTGGTGAGCTAGCTAGTATGAAAGGCGGCAGTGCTAGTACTGGTAGGACTTGTTCTGCATGGTTTCTGCTTGTGATGGCAATGAGCTTATTTGAAGCAAAGACGGCGCGAGCACAGAGCAGTAGTGCTGTAACTGCTGTTCATGTCGGTGCTCTGATTGACCTCGAGTCACCGGTCGGCAAGGCGAGCCGGACAAGCATCTCGCTCGCGTTGGAGGATTTCTACGGCGGCGCTAATGGCGGCGCGGCGAGAACGAGGGTGGTCATGCACTTCAGGGACTACAAGGAAGGCGATGTCGCCACGGCATCAGCAGGTATAGACATCTTTCTTTGTCCTCTGCCTTCAGAGTTCAGAATTCCACTTGCATGCCACCCCGGCCCCTCAAAGTGAAGTCAACGATATTGGATGAGCAGTGAACCGCTCCTTGGTCATGGGAGAGTTCCACAGAATCTTACTGGTACAAGGCAGTTGATGATTTTTCTTTAGAGCAAATTGGGGAAACCCCAGCTCCATTTTTATTGAGGCGGTTGACGAATCACTCCTTAATTGTTGTTAATGTTTCATGAACTATATGACTAGCCCAATTTGGCAGTAATTTCCTTGAAAAAAATGGTGGTGTGTATACATGAGACATGATATTCTCCAGGGATGAACCTAATCTTCATCTATCATATCAACATTTAGCACCTGAACCATACACATCTCCAAGCACATCTAACAGCTATAGAAATTTCAACTACCATTTTAAAAAGGTACCAAATGTAAGAT